>CM067169.1:100691747-100746747 GCA_034093135.1 Erigeron breviscapus
AATGGATGTTCCTGGTTTATATCCAAGAAAGAAACCTTCTTCAACTTTAGAATTAAACTTTGGTTGAGGAGAAGTTTTCAGAAAAGTACATGGAACACCAAACGGTTCCAATCCAGACAAATCAGGTTTTCGTTTGTTGAGAAGTTCATAACAAGTTTTATTAAACCTTTTAACAGTTAACACCCGATTTAACACATGACAAGCTGTGTTAACAGCTTCCGCCCAAAACATAGTCGGTAGCCCTGAATCAGCAAGCATAGTTCTGGCAGTCTCGATCAAGGTCCTATTCTTTCTCTCAGCAACTCCATTTTGCTGAGGTTCATACGGAGCACTAAATTGATGTTGGATTCCTTTAGACAAACAGAAAACATCCATCACCGAGTTTTTAAACTCCGTGCCATTGTCACTCCTGATTCGTTTGATCTTCGTGTTGTAGAGATTCTCAGCCTCAGTGAAAAAGTTAATCAGAATCTCCGTAGTCTCATCTTTGGTAGCTAAGAAGAAAACCCATGAAAACCTTGAATAATCATCAGTGACAACCAAGCAGTAGTACATTCCCCCTCTACTCCTAACATTTACTGGACCAAAGAGATCCATATGAAGTAACTCAAAAGGAGCGGCAATTGAATTTTGTGTCTTGGGCTTGTGAGGCTTTTTCTGTTGTTTGCCTTTCAAGCATGGAACACATCTATCTTCCAATTCAAACTTCTTTTTAGGAACACCTTGAACCAGATCATTCTTCACAATGTAATTCATCTTTCGGAAATGTAGATGTCCCATTCTTCTATGCCATAAGAGAGAATCACTTTCGCTTGCCTTAGACAACAAACAAACTTCCTTCTAACATTCTTAGGTTCTTCTTGTGAAATAAAACATGAGTATAAACACTCAGTTATTAAACCTGTATCCTTCACTTCACAGAATAAACTAGTCATCTCCTTATTTAACTGATTTCTAGTTCGGACAGTTGCTGAAGCTTCACCAAGAATATTTTCAACTGGATGATCTTTAGTTGCTCTATGTTGAGGAGTTTTGTGACTTGGAAAATCATCACCCATATTTGGAACAATTTGGGTGGGAGACTCTCCATCAGCTTCAGAAGATGAAGAAGACGATGAGTCAAGCGGGTCATCATCTGGTAGTGGAATTTTAGTTGGATCTCTTGAACCACTGGATTGACCAACCTCAGTTGTAGGAACAACTCCGGTTGGTGGTACATCAGCAGTAGTAGATGCAGCAGGAGCAACCTCAGAATCATAATTCAAGTGATCTCGAACAATAACAACATCTTCATCAATAGGAGTACCAGGAAAAGAAATTGGACCCTTAAGTGAAGTAAACACACTATCATAAGCAAAACTTGACTCAGAACCAGCATGAGTAGCCGGTTTATAACTGACAATCACGACATTAGTACCAAGATCGACTCTACCAGTCTGAGAATTGAAAACCCGACGAATGGATGTTCCTGGTTTATATCCAAGAAAGAAACCTTCTTCAACTTTAGAATTAAACTTTGGTTGAGGAGAAGTTTTCAGAAAAGTACATGGAACACCAAACGGTTCCAATCCAGACAAATCAGGTTTTCGTTTGTTGAGAAGTTCATAACAAGTTTTATTAAACCTTTTAACAGTTAACACCCGATTTAACACATGACAAGCTGTGTTAACAGCTTCCGCCCAAAACATAGTCGGTAGCCCTGAATCAGCAAGCATAGTTCTGGCAGTCTCGATCAAGGTCCTATTCTTTCTCTCAGCAACTCCATTTTGCTGAGGTTCATACGGAGCACTAAATTGATGTTGGATTCCTTTAGACAAACAGAAAACATCCATCACCGAGTTTTTAAACTCCGTGCCATTGTCACTCCTGATTCGTTTGATCTTCGTGTTGTAGAGATTCTCAGCCTCAGTGAAAAAGTTAATCAGAATCTCCGTAGTCTCATCTTTGGTAGCTAAGAAGAAAACCCATGAAAACCTTGAATAATCATCAGTGACAACCAAGCAGTAGTACATTCCCCCTCTACTCCTAACATTTACTGGACCAAAGAGATCCATATGAAGTAACTCAAAAGGAGCGGCAATTGAATTTTGTGTCTTGGGCTTGTGAGGCTTTTTCTGTTGTTTGCCTTTCAAGCATGGAACACATCTATCTTCCAATTCAAACTTCTTTTTAGGAACACCTTGAACCAGATCATTCTTCACAATGTAATTCATCTTTCGGAAATGTAGATGTCCCATTCTTCTATGCCATAAGAGAGAATCACTTTCGCTTGCCTTAGACAACAAACAAACTTCCTTCTGCACATTCTTGGTTCTTCTTGTGAAATAAAACATGAGTATAAACACTCAGTTATTAAACCTGTATCCTTCACTTCACAGAATAAACTAGTCATCTCCTTATTTAACTGATTTCTAGTTCGGACAGTTGCTGAAGCTTCACCAAGAATATTTTCAACTGGATGATCTTTAGTTGCTCTATGTTGAGGAGTTTTGTGACTTGGAAAATCATCACCCATATTTGGAACAATTTGGGTGGGAGACTCTCCATCAGCTTCAGAAGATGAAGAAGACGATGAGTCAAGCGGGTCATCATCTGGTAGTGGAATTTTAGTTGGATCTCTTGAACCACTGGATTGACCAACCTCAGTTGTAGGAACAACTCCGGTTGGTGGTACATCAGCAGTAGTAGATGCAGCAGGAGCAACCTCAGAATCATAATTCAAGTGATCTCGAACAATAACAACATCTTCATCAATAGGAGTACCAGGAAAAGAAATTGGACCCTTAAGTGAAGTAAACACACTATCATAAGCAAAACTTGACTCAGAACCAGCATGAGTAGCCGGTTTATAACTGACAATCACGACATTAGTACCAAGATCGACTCTACCAGTCTGAGAATTGAAAACCCGACGAATGGATGTTCCTGGTTTATATCCAAGAAAGAAACCTTCTTCAACTTTAGAATTAAACTTTGGTTGAGGAGAAGTTTTCAGAAAAGTACATGGAACACCAAACGGTTCCAATCCAGACAAATCAGGTTTTCGTTTGTTGAGAAGTTCATAACAAGTTTTATTAAACCTTTTAACAGTTAACACCCGATTTAACACATGACAAGCTGTGTTAACAGCTTCCGCCCAAAACATAGTCGGTAGCCCTGAATCAGCAAGCATAGTTCTGGCAGTCTCGATCAAGGTCCTATTCTTTCTCTCAGCAACTCCATTTTGCTGAGGTTCATACGGAGCACTAAATTGATGTTGGATTCCTTTAGACAAACAGAAAACATCCATCACCGAGTTTTTAAACTCCGTGCCATTGTCACTCCTGATTCGTTTGATCTTCGTGTTGTAGAGATTCTCAGCCTCAGTGAAAAAGTTAATCAGAATCTCCGTAGTCTCATCTTTGGTAGCTAAGAAGAAAACCCATGAAAACCTTGAATAATCATCAGTGACAACCAAGCAGTAGTACATTCCCCCTCTACTCCTAACATTTACTGGACCAAAGAGATCCATATGAAGTAACTCAAAAGGAGCGGCAATTGAATTTTGTGTCTTGGGCTTGTGAGGCTTTTTCTGTTGTTTGCCTTTCAAGCATGGAACACATCTATCTTCCAATTCAAACTTCTTTTTAGGAACACCTTGAACCAGATCATTCTTCACAATGTAATTCATCTTTCGGAAATGTAGATGTCCCATTCTTCTATGCCATAAGAGAGAATCACTTTCGCTTGCCTTAGACAACAAACAAACTTCCTTCTGCACATTCTTGGTTCCTAACACTAAACCATAAATATCTCTTTTACGAGGAGCAGTCAACAATATCCAATCATCTGGAATAACAAAACCCGGTTTCAAAACGAATGCAGCTTTGTTGTTGAAGAAAACTGAATTTCCTCGGTCACAAATTTGTGATACACTCATCAGATTATGAGTAAGTTCTTCCACGTAATTGACATTCTTTAAAGTAAGTTTTCCATCGACGACATCACCTTGTCCTGAGATATGTCCGCCCTTGGAACCAGCAAAATTTACATGTGAACCTTTAATATTTACAAAATCGGACAGAAGTCTTCTGTCCCCTGTCATGTGCCTGGAGCAACCGCTATCAACATACCAAATACTTATAGGAATTGGTGGTAGCCCCTGCACATGAAACAAAAGCGGATCAGTTATCAAGGACAACCCAAGCCTTTATAGACTTGGGTTTACCATTCTCGTCCTTAACAAGCATTTCAGTCCAATATCCATTGCTCCCAGTAGGTGCCTTGGATGTTTGCTGAGCATGCTGTAAAGGTCTATTCACTTGTTGAAAACGAGATGTGTTACGGTCATAGTAGTTCTGTCGATGATGCCTTGAATTTGCATTTTGTGATGACTGACCAAATCTATTTCTAGGAGAAATATATCTTGGTGAATCATTTCTTTTAGTCACCGGTGGAACAAGTTTAACATTAGCTTGATTACCCATCCCATTAGAGCTACTTGACACTATCTGTCGTTTACCATTTCTTCGCTCAAAAGAAACATGAGAATTAGGGGATGATCCTCTACTTTGATTTGACTTAGCAGGAGAAACTGACTGTATAGAGGACTTCCTAACTCGGTTGGGACAACAACTATACACATGTCCCTTTTCATAACAAGCAAAACAAGATCGTTGTGCTGACTTACTAGAAGATTGTTGAGCTAATGGTTTAGATGGAGGGGTATTCAAGATATTCTTAATCTCCTGAGTTGCTATTTCTTCCACAGTAGGAGCCTTAGTCTCAGAAGTTGAGGATGGTTTAGTGACAATAGGTTCAGGTTCAGTGACATACTTAACCTCAGTTGAATCAATTTGAATTCCTTTTTTAACAAACTTCTTACTTGGCTGTGGTATGTTATGGTTTTTGGTACTTAGTTGTCTAGGAATGAACTTAACTTGCTTAGGTTCAGTGGAGACGGATGGCTTAGGATAGTCAGTAAGCACTGGTTTAGCAGAATCAGACTCAGCCAAATCTGGATAAACAGGGTCTAAGTTGTTGTTAAAAGGAGGTCTCACATCAGTGTAATCAGCTCCTAGTCCTGTTTTATCCTTAGAGTGTCTAGGTTTACCTAAGGAAGCTATCAGATCACTTCCTCTCCATTTAGACAAGGTAGTCTCATGTTTAGTAATTGTAACCCTAGCATCAGCTAAATCCTTCTCTTTCTTACCAATTTCATTAGAAAGAAAGACTATCTTTTCATTTGCCAGATTTTCCCTAAAAATTGTTTCTTTCAGTTTGTCTTTTAAGGCAGCATTATCATTGTCAAGTGACTTAATCCTACTCTTAAATTGACGTTCTTGATCAAGTAAAGCACTATTCTTAGAGAAAAACGAACTACGTTCCTTGCTGATAGTTTCATAGCTAGCGGCTAACTCTAAAGTCTTGGATGAGGCAATACTATGTTGTTGCATCAAATCTTTAACAAACATGCAAATACGATGAACAGTCAAATAAGAAAAAGTTACCTGTTTCTCTCGATCATCGCAGTCAGCCATATACGCAACAAAGTCTGATATTGTCATACCTTCAGGAATATCAAAATCATCAGCTTCTGTAGAAATAGCCTTATCCAATTTTGCACTTGAGCTCAGCGATTGCTTATCACTCTGGCTGCCTGTCTTATCAGTAGATTCATCGATCTTCATATCAACCTTTTTAGTCTTTACTGCTTCCACTGCATCCTTTTCATCTTTTTCAGCCTTTTCATCATCAAAAAACTTTAATGCAGCTTCTGTAGCAGCAGCCTCTTCACTTGTATAAAGAGCATAATCAAACGCAACACCTCCGTCATCAATCATGTTAGCTATTTCATCATGAATCTCAACTAGTAAAGCATTTTCAGGTTCATTCTCCTTTGTCCAAAAGTAAGTACCATCTTCCTGTCTTGCCACCATGGCTTTTTCAGGATTTTGAACCTGATTTTCCGTAGGAAGTTCCTGAATGATCATTTCATCATGCTCTGTAGCCTTGGTTGATTTGTTTTGATTTCCAGCTTGCACACCTCCCTGATTGTAATTCTGACGGTTAGCCGTAGAATTATCAAAACGCTTTGGTCTTTGACATTCCTTAGCAAAATGACCAAAACCATCACAATTATAACACTTAACCTTCGACTTATCAAATCCTCTATTCCTGTCAGTTGCAAGATTTCTTCCAGTACGTTGCATAAAACGACGAGCTTTTATAGTGAGCATAGCCATTTGCCATTTCAAGTCCATTTCCTCTAAATCATCAGGATCAATTTGTTCATAATCTTTATCAATCAAACTTGGATCTGAAATTTTGCCATTGATAAATGCCTCATGAGCAGAACACATTGCAGCATATACTTGCATACGTCCTTCAGCAGATTGCATACTCATTGGCATCGAGCGAACAGTTGTATTTCCACTGTTTCTTGATCCACTGCTATTCTTAGTTACAGACGAATTGTCATAAACCATGTATCCAGCAATTCCATCAGGATCCATAACAGGATGAATGGTTTCAGTGGATAAAAGAGCAGTAGTTCCACTTCCAGAAGTAGAGGAAGATGAAGACAATAGATTATCAGTATTAGCATGATAAAGACTCGGATTTTGTTGAAAAACAGAAAGCTCATCTTTTGCTTTACGCTTCATTTCCCTGTTCTTTACTTTTGAGACAATCTCTGCCAAGGTATAAGATTCATAATTTTTCTCTTCTTGAAGACTATGCACGAAGTCATTCCATTTGTTCGGCAGAGAATCCAAAAATTTATCTACTAGTTTATTTTGTGTAAATGTAACTCCAAAATATCCCAGTTCAGTAATCAGATGATTAAAACGAGTTATTAAATCATCTAAACTTTCAGATTTCAAACCATTAAAGACTTCATATTGTCTGTTCAGCAGTTTAATTCTTCCCTTTTTCATCAACTCATCACCTTCACAGTGTGCGTTTAAAGCATCCCACAAACCTTTAGAGGTCTTATGTTCTCCAAGAAGATGAATTGCGTCCCGAGGTAAACACATTTCTAAGTTCGACAAGGCCTTTCCTTCAATGGCATATTCTTTCTTCAACACTTCAGTCATATCCCCAATCTTGTATTGGACCTCATTTCCATGAACATCTTCATGAGTTGGCCACTCATATCCTTCAGTAATCATCACCCATTGGTTGAAATCAGTAAGGCGAATATAGGATTCAAAGCGTTTTTTCCAACTCCAGAAATTCTCAAGTTTTATCAATTTTGGAGGTGAATTGGTACGACCGACTTCATGATCGTGAAGAATTAATGCATTAATGTATTGGGCCTCTTTGGATGAAGCTGCAGGTATTCCAGACATCATCGAAACACGACAAAGGAAAAAATTAAAATAAATGAACAAGAGCACGTGTTTGAGGTAAACACGTGTTTTGATGAACAGTTGCACCAAATTTTGCACGATTTGAAGCAAAATTAAGCCAAACAAAGCGATCTCGAACCTTCAGATTAAAAAAAAAATAAAAAAAAAAAAAAAAAAAAAAAAAAAAAAAAAAAAAAAAAAAAAAAAAAAAAAAAAAAAAAAAAAAAAAAAAAAAAAAAAAAAAAAAAAAAAAAAAAAAAAAAAAAAAAAAAAAAAAAAAAAAAAAAAAAAAAAAAAAAAAAAAAAAAAAAAAAAAAAAAAAAAAAAAAAAAAAAAAAAAAAAAAAAAAAAAAAAAAAAAAAAAAAAAAAAAAAAAAAAAAAAAAAAAAAAAAAAAAAAAAAAAAAAAAAAAAAAAAAAAAAAAAAAAAAAAAAAAAAAAAAAAAAAAAAAAAAAAAAAAAAAAAAAAAAAAAAAAAAAAAAAAAAAAAAAAAAAAAAAAAAAAAAAAAAAAAAAAAAAAAAAAAAAAAAAAAAAAAAAAAAAAAAAAAAAAAAAAAAAAAAAAAAAAAAAAAAAAAAAAAAAAAAAAAAAAAAAAAAAAAAAAAAAAAAAAAAAAAAAAAAAAAAAAAAAAAAAAAAAAAAAAAAAAAAAAAAAAAAAAAAAAAAAAAAAAAAAAAAAAAAAAAAAAAAAAAAAAAAAAAAAAAAAAAAAAAAAAAAAAAAAAAAAAAAAAAAAAAAAAAAAAAAAAAAAAAAAAAAAAAAAAAAAAAAAAAAAAAAAAAAAAAAAAAAAAAAAAAAAAAAAAAAAAAACAAGATGAGCCACCAAAAAGGGAGAAATCCATTTTTGCTATGTCATCTGAAGATGAAGATGAAGAAGATCTCAATGTTCAACCTCTTAGGAGAATGAACAGAGATGCTGCTGGAGGAAGCAACATGCCGGAGTCGAGTTCTGACGAAACTTCCAACTCTTGAAGAAATATTTGTATAATCCATTCGAAATATGTCAAAATCATGAATAATTATGCTTTTCTTCAATAAAATCTCGAGTTGTTCTAAATGTCTCATTTAAACATAATATCATAGTTGCAATTGTTCCTTTAGTATTTGACGTATAAGTTATCTGACTAATCTTTATTCCAGGTAAAAGAGATTCAAGGCAATTATGGACGCATTTCCAAAATCCAATGATCGAAACTAACGAATGGGATAGAACGTTTGATGACTTTTGCTAAGAATGGCTTCTTCATAACACAACTCTGTCATCACAACAAAATTTTCTTCATGACAATGTCAGTGCTTCGTTTTCAAATCCTATTGATGTCATTCATCATGGGGCCTCAACTTCTAACCTAACAGAACCTTTTAATCAAAACTTATTTCTGAATACACCAGAACCAACATTCCAATTAGAATCAACATTCCAACCAGAACCATCGTTCCAATCAAAACCCTTTGATGAAGGTAACAAAGAAAAAGGTAAACAACCAATGTCAGACCCTAATATACAATTCGAAAATCCTGTCGGCGAAGAACATCATTGGGCCTCTACTTCGAAAGTAGTGGAGTTGATTGATACAACAACAAATAGTGGCCCAGAGTTTGAGAAGCATGTAGAAGAATCATGGGCTTATATTAGCAAACTTTATAGCCATAAGAAAAAGTCCGAAGAAGCATCGTCCTCGACAGCACAAAGAAATGTAAGGTCGAAAAGGTCTTAACAGTTTAGGAAACCTAATACTACTTTGAAAGTATTTGGAGAAGAAATGGACATATCAGAGATGCCAACACCGATATGCACATGCACAGGGACACCTAGGACATGTCGTGGGTGGAGCAAAGAGGGATGGACCTCCACTTGTTGTACAACTTTTCTTTCCATGTATCCGTTGCCAACATATGTTGGGCCAAGTCGTATTGTAAGGTTGCCGGGAAGAAGAATGGGTCGTACCACATTCACAAAGGTCGTAGAGAAGTTGTTGTTATCAGGTTACGATCTTGATTATCCGATTGACTTGAAAGATCATTGGATTAAACTTGGGATTAACAAGTATGCGGTAAATAGATAAGTATGTAAATTTCAAAATTTACCTATTTACTGCTATGCTATGAAAGAGAATTTTATCATAGCATTTATTGTTGTTTTCAGACTTCAACTATTACTATTCTTATTTGTCACTTATGTTTTTACTTTATTGACTTGCGTATCCAGATCTTATTTTTCGCATGTCTTCTTTACTTTATTGTTGATGAGTTATTCTTTGTCGGCCATTTGAAAATTTAGCCATTTGACGTCATTGCTTACGTCATAACACACTGTTTACTTTCAATGCTTAAGAATATAATACTTATTTTGATTATCACCAACACAATCACTTTCCACACCAGTCAATACAAGTATAGCCACAAACACACTCGTGTCCAGATACATTTGCAATTATGTTCCGGACCATAATTGTAACTGTATCTTTTCACATGCATGTACGTTACACCACTTGTATATTACTGATTGTACCTCCTCCAATCTATTCGTTTACTCCTTATACTTTACAAATCTTATACTTAACAAATCTTATACTTAACAAATCTTATACTTAACAAATCTTATACTTAACAAATCTTATACTTAACAAATCTTATACTTAACAAATCTTATACTTAACAAATCTTATATTAACAAATCTTATACTTAAAAATCTTATACTTAACAAATCTTATACTTAACAAATCTTATACTTAACAAATCTTATACTACAAATATTATACTTAACAAATCTTATACTTAACAAATCTTATACTCAACAAATCTTATAATTAACAAATCAAAATATACTATACTTAACAAATCTAATTCATTAAAAATCTTATACTTAACAAATCTTATACTTAACAAATCTTATACTTAACAAATCTTATACTTAACAAATCTTATACTTAACAAATCTTATACTTAACAAATCTTATACTTAACAAATCTTATACTTAACAAATCTTATACTTAACAAATCTTATACTTAACAAATCTTATACTTAACAAATCTTATACTTAACAAATCTTATACTTAACAAATCTTATACTTAACAAATCTTATACTTAACAAATCTTATACTTAACAAATATTATACTTAACAAATCTTATACTTAACAAATCTTATACTCAACAAATCTTATAATTAACAAATCAAAATATACTATACTTAACAAATCTAATTCATTAAAAATCTTATACTTAACAAATCTTATACTTAACAAATCTTATACTTAACAAATCTTATACTTAACAAATCTTATACTTAACAAATCTTATACTTAACAAATCTTATACTTAACAAATCTTATACTTAACAAATCTTATACTTAACAAATCTTATACTTAACAAATCTTATACTTAAAAATCTTATACTTAACAAATCTTATACTTAACAAATCTTATACTTAACAAATCTTATACTTAACAAATCTTATACTTAACAAATCTTATACTTAACAAATCTTATACTTAACAAATCTTATACTTAACAAATCTTATACTTAACAAATCTTATACTTAACAAATCTTATACTTAACAAATCTTATACTTAACAAATCTTATACTTAACAAATCTTATACTTAACAAATCTTATACTTAACAAATCTTATACTTAACAAATCTTATACTTAACAAATCTTATACTTAACAAATCTATACTTAACAAATCTTATACTTAACAAATCTTATACTTAACAAATCTTATACTTAACAAATCTTATACTTAACAAATCTTATACTTAACAAATCTTATACTTAACAAATCTTATACTTAACAAATCTTATACTTAACAAATCTTATACTTAACAAATCTTATACTTAACAAATCTTATACTTAACAAATCTTATACTTAACAAATCTTATACTTAACAAATCTTATACTTAACAAATCTTATACTTAACAAATCTTATACTTAACAAATCTTATACTTAACAAATCTTATACTTAACAAATCTTATACTTAACAAATCTTATACTTAACAAATCTTATACTTAACAAATCTTATACTTAACAAATCTTATACTTAACAAATCTTATACTTAACAAATCTTATACTTAACAAATCTTATACTTAACAAATCTTATACTTAAAAAATCTTATACTTAACAAATCTTATACTTAACAAAATATACTATACTTAACAAATCTATACTTAACAAATCTTATACTTAACAAATCAAAATATACTATACTTAACAAATCTTATATTAAAAATCTTATACTTAACAAATCTTATACTTAACAAATCTTATACTTAACAAATCTTATACTTAACAAATCTTATACTTAACAAATCTTATACTTAACAAATCTTATACTTAACAAATCTTATACTTAACAAATCTTATACTTAACAAATCTTATACTTAACAAATCTTATACTTAACAAATCTTATACTTAACAAATCTTATACTTAACAAATCTTATACTTAACAAATCTTATACTTAACAAATCTTATACTTAACAAATCTTATACTTAACAAATCTTATACTTAACAAATCTTATACTTAACAAATCTTATACTTAACAAATCTTATACTTAACAAATCTTATACTTAACAAATCTTATACTTAACAAATCTTATACTTAACAAATCTTATACTTAACAAATCTTATACTTAACAAATCTTATACTTAACAAATCTTATACTTAACAAATCTTATACTTAACAAATCTTATACTTAACAAATCTTATACTTAACAAATCTTATACTTAACAAATCTTATACTTAACAAATCTTATACTTAACAAATCTTATACTTAACAAATCTTATACTTAACAAATCTTATACTTAACAAATCTTATACTTAACAAATCTTATACTTAACAAACTGATAATTAACGATAACTAAAATCCCTATGTCTGGTAAATATACGATGGGCGTATTTACTATTATAGACGTAGTATAGGGTTTCCCACTAGGTGATTGGAACTTGAGAGACTAATAAAGCACATATATTAAACACCAGGATTAAATGTGTAAATACTCTACTTCCATTATTTACTGGAACGTCGGCTGACGTAAGAGAATTACAAATAGTGTAGAGTGATTACAGATAGTGTAGAGTGATTACAAAGACACTATCTGTAATCACGCTTCCACTGCGATACACACCTATTATATATATGTGCATTCTCTCATAGATAGTGTAGAGTGATTATAGATAGTGTAGAGTGATTATAGATAGTGTAGAGTGATTATAGATAGTGTAGAGTGATTATAGATAGTGTAGAGTGATTATAGATAGTGTAGAGTGATTATAGATAGTGTAGAGTGATTATAGATAGTGTAGAGTGATTATAGATAGTGTAGAGTGATTATAGATAGTGTAGAGTGATTATAGATAGTGTAGAGTGATTATAGATAGTGTAGAGTGATTATAGATAGTGTAGAGTGATTATAGATAGTGTAGAGTGATTATAGATAGTGTAGAGTGATTATAGATAGTGTAGAGTGATTATAGATAGTGTAGAGTGATTATAGATAGTGTAGAGTGATTATAGATAGTGTAGAGTGATTATAGATAGTGTAGAGTGATTATAGATAGTGTAGAGTGATTATAGATAGTGTAGAGTGATTATAGATAGTGTAGAGTGATTATAGATAGTGTAGAGTGATTATAGATAGTGTAGAGTGATTATAGATAGTGTAGAGTGATTATAGATAGTGTAGAGTGATTATAGATAGTGTAGAGTGATTATAGATAGTGTAGAGTGATTATAGATAGTGTAGAGTGATTATAGATAGTGTAGAGTGATTATAGATAGTGTAGAGTGATTATAGATAGTGTAGAGTGATTATAGATAGTGTAGAGTGATTATAGATAGTGTAGAGTGATTATAGATAGTGTAGAGTGATTATAGATAGTGTAGAGTGATTATAGATAGTGTAGAGTGATTATAGATAGTGTAGAGTGATTATAGATAGTGTAGAGTGATTATAGATAGTGTAGAGTGATTATAGATAGTGTAGAGTGATTATAGATAGTGTAGAGTGATTATAGATAGTGTAGAGTGATTATAGATAGTGTAGAGTGATTATAGATAGTGTAGAGTGATTATAGATAGTGTAGAGTGATTATAGATAGTGTAGAGTGATTATAGATAGTGTAGAGTGATTATAGATAGTGTAGAGTGATTATAGATAGTGTAGAGTGATTATAGATAGTGTAGAGTGATTATAGATAGTGTAGAGTGATTATAGATAGTGTAGAGTGATTATAGATAGTGTAGAGTGATTATAGATAGTGTAGAGTGATTATAGATAGTGTAGAGTGATTATAGATAGTGTAGAGTGATTATAGATAGTGTAGAGTGATTATAGATAGTGTAGAGTGATTATAGATAGTGTAGAGTGATTATAGATAGTGTAGAGTGATTATAGATAGTGTAGAGTGATTATAGATAGTGTAGAGTGATTATAGATAGTGTAGAGTGATTATAGATAGTGTAGAGTGATTATAGATAGTGTAGAGTGATTATAGATAGTGTAGAGTGATTATAGATAGTGTAGAGTGATTATAGATAGTGTAGAGTGATTATAGATAGTGTAGAGTGATTATAGATAGTGTAGAGTGATTATAGATAGTGTAGAGTGATTATAGATAGTGTAGAGTGATTATAGATAGTGTAGAGTGATTATAGATAGTGTAGAGTGATTATAGATAGTGTAGAGTGATTATAGATAGTGTAGAGTGATTATAGATAGTGTAGAGTGATTATAGATAGTGTAGAGTGATTATAGATAGTGTAGAGTGATTATAGATAGTGTAGAGTTTCTAATAATGTATTAGATGCTTTCATAAATAAAAATAATATATGCTAGTTTTCATAAAGAAATATAATAAATTACAACCACTGAATTATTCTTTACAAAAGTTCCATTCATTCTTGTCGGCTAAAAGAGCCTTGACATGCGCATCATCAAGAGAATAATTTAGGGGAGGTTTGTCAGGTAGTCAATTTATTTTTTGACATAGTTTATTCTTCAATTGGCCGAATGATTGAGATTGGTGGGTCAAATTATACTACATGAGTGTATATGCAAGGGTAATTATTATTTTGTTTGGTGGTAAAGTTCAACTTAACGTGGAACAAAATTTGTCAACGTTTTAACATTACGAGTCGTTTTTGGTTTACTCAATTATTAGTTGGTGAACCTAATTTACACAATTATTGCGGACTCTTAATAATTATTATTTTCGGTATTAAAGTTCTTAAAATAATTTATTTGGTAAATGTCCATAACATTGAGGATATTTTTTTAATACATCTTTAGGAACATAATAATTTGTTTGGCAAATCCCACGTGCCATATCTTTTGCAATAATATACATGGTTTCACTATTTGTGCCCAAAGGTCAAATGTGATTCTCATGTTGCAATTTTTCTTTTGTCTAATAAACATTGTGTATATTAATTCTGCCCAAAGGTGATTTAATATAACCATGTGTCAAAAGAACTTCTTTTGCGTGCATAATATACGCGATACTTGATTTTGTGCCCAAAGGTCAAAAGATAAAGTGTTGTGTCGCATGCCCCTAATGCTCCTGTTTACTTGGATATTACTTCTGCCCAAAGGTGATGTAACATCCAAGTCGAGCCTTATTTTAGCCTATTATTTTGGTGTTTACAATAGGCTTACCTATCACTAGCTTCGTAACAATAATGGTCTTAGTCTCATTACTTTAAGGAACATTACTTCAAGCCTACTTATTTTAGGTATTACTTTAGTTCCATTACTTTTATAGATATTACTTAGTTTGCCTTAGAAAGCTAATCATGTCACTATAACTTCATTACTATTAGGCATACTTATTTTAGGCATTACTATTATAATCTTCTATTGCTTGTATCATAAATTAATATCCTCTTTATTTTCACTGTAGTACCTAACTTAGGCATTGAGCCACTTATTGATGCAAAATTTGCTTTATAAAAGGATTAATTACCTCTAACTCTGAAGATGCTAGACCTTGACTATATCATTTGCCATAATGAACCCACTGCTTTTACTGCTAACTCTTCCGCAGCTCAGAAAGCGAATTTTAAGAAAGTGGGATACGGCGAATCATTTGTCACTAATGATGGTCAGGAACTTCATCAATCATAGTATCCGAGGGAATGCATAAGGCGTATGCAAGTAGCTTAAATACAAAGGAAATAGCAGTATTTGTGAACACATAATGTAGATGACTGACATGACTCATAAGCTTAAGAGTCCTAAATTGAAAGTCTTTGACAGTTTTCTTGTGCATTTTAATAACTTCATTGCCTGCTCATTTCGACTCCTTCAAAATTGAATATAACGCTATGAAGGATTAATGGTCGATGAGTGACTAATCACAATGTGTGTGCAAGAAAATGGTCGCCTTAAGTTGGGCCAACCTAAAGTTGTTCACTTTACTACCACTGCTAATTCCATTAAGAGGAAAGATATAACAGTAATAAGACTGCAAGTTAAGTTCAAAAGGATAATCATGGTGCTGTTGCCTCTAGCTTTAAGTCCTTGACGAGCAATCCTAACTGCAAATTCTGATTGTGCCCAGATTGCCCTAAAATCAAGGAGTAGCTACCTAAGAAGGTAACCTACTTTATGTAATATTTGATCCTTTTACGTCTGATGTTCCAATCAATACATGTTGGGGTGACTCTGGTCATTATTACTCATAGTCTTTGCTGTCTCCTAATATTGATGACATAACTAAAACAAAGACAAAATCACCTAAGCAATTAGAGAATTCCTCCATGTTGTGGCATAAATGTTTGGCCACATCTCATGACTTCGCATGATACGACTCATAAAGGATGGAATATTACATTCTCTTGACTTTAGTGATTTTGAAACATGTATTTAATGCTTCAAAGGCGAAATGGCTTAAGGGATTAAGAAAGGAGCCACTAGAAGTTCCAACCTGTTGGAAATAATTCAATCTGATGTTGGTAGCCCCTATCCCGCATCCATTTCAGGACATGCATCATTTATTACATTCATTAACGATTATTCGCGTTATATGCACCTATATCTGATCTGAACCCTTAGAGACTTTTATTGATCTTAAAACATTGGTTTTAAACAAACTTGATCGTAAAATAAAAAGTTGTGAGATCAGATAAAGGAGGTGAGTGTTATGGTTGACATACTGATATTAGTGAAGCTCATGGTTCTTTCCATAATTTATGAAAGGAACATGGCATAATAAACCAATACGCTATGCAGGTTCTCCTCAACGAAATGATGTTGCTATACGGAGAAATAGAACCTTAATGGACATGGTGAAAAGTATGCTTGCCAATACTAACTTACCTACTTTCCTTTGGACTGAGGCCTTAAAACAGCTTTTCATATACTCAATAAGAATTCCATCAGAATCTGTCCCTAAGACTCCTGGACAGAAAGGAAACTGAGTCTAAAATATATGAAAGAATGAGGTTGTTCTGCCGAAGCATAACTGTATAACCCTAACTAAAAGAAACTGGATCCTAAATTCCTTACATGTTTCTTTATCGGTTATTAGTTTTAATGTCTTTCATATACTACTAGCATTATTGACACGCATTATGCCACGTTTTTCGAGAACTAAGAGATCAGTGGGAGCACGACAAATCATAACTTAAGATTTGTAAGAAGTACAAGAAGCGGGGGGGAACCACTCGTCGGTTATTATTACTCCTCCGATAACTCCTCTTGTACCCAACGCTGCTCCTAACATCACTTGATCCACCTTCTCTATCAGAATCCTAACCCTCCTAATTAGGATACTACTAATGATAAAGCATCTTATTAATAATGCTAAAGCAAAGCATCTTACTACTAATGCTAAAACATCTTCCTTACTGAACCTGAAAAATCAACTTAGGAGATCATCTAGGTCATGCAGGGCTATAACTTTGATGATTTCATAACTTATTTGACTGAAGTTGAGGACATTGGAAAGCTTACTGATCCTACCTCTTATTAAGAAGCCATTAATAGCGACCGGGCCACTTAGTAGTGGAATGAAGCCATAATTTAAGAGCTTAATTCCATATAGCATAATGACGTTTGGGACTTGGTTGAAATTCTTGAAGAATCCAAACCTGTAGGTTGCAAATGGATCTTCAAAACCAAATTAGACCCGAATGGAAACGTTAAACGCTATAAGGCCAAACTAGTTGCGAAGGGCTTTACTCAAAAGAAATGAATCGATTATCAAGAGACCTTACCTCTTGTCTCTCTTAAAGATTCCTTAAGGATCGTCATGACATTCGTATCTCATTATGATTTAGAGTTACATCAGATGGATGTCAAGATCACTTTCCTGAATGGAAACTTGAAATTAGACGGATACATGTGAACCTGAAATTCCAGAAGGTAAAAAGCACATGGTCCGCAAGTTGAATAAGTCCATATACGGGTTGAAGCAAGCATCATTAAAATGGTACCTTAAGTTTAATGAAGTCATAAAAGGACAAGACTTCCTAAAGAACCAAGTGGATTAATGCACCTATCTCAAGATCAGTGGGAGTAAATTTACAATCCTTGTTTTGCATGTGGATGATATTATACTTGCAAGTAACAACTTGGATATGTTGCGTAAGTCGAAGCGTTTATTTTTCGCATAATGTCGACATAAAAGATCTCGGTGATGCCTCTTATGTAAAAGGTATCGAAATACATCGGGATAGGCGTAATGATGTTCTGTTTCTTTCTCAAAAGACTTATATTGAACACATCTTAGAACGCCATAACATGCAACACTACACACCCACTATAGCTCTAGTAGTAAAAGGAGACGTATGTGATTGTTTCCATAGTCCGAGCATTGAGATTAAAAAAGGAGCAAATGAGGATGATACCTTACTTATAAGTAGTTAAGAGCATTATGTACGCTCAGGTCTGTATTCGTCCAGATATCGCTTATATTTCTGGTATGCTTGGGAGTTACTTATCTAATCCCGAATTAGTACACTGGAAAGCGGTTAAAAAGGTTCTACGATATCTGCTGAGGACCAAAGACTACACATTAACTTATAGAAGAGGTGACAACTTAGAAGTAGTATGATGTTCTTATTCCGATAAGAAATCTACTTCTGAATATACTTTTATGATTAGCTGGCAAACCTATTTTTGACGGAGTCATAAGTAGAAACTGACTGCAACGTCTACCATGGTGTCTGAACGTTCATAATTTCATGTCATGTCATGAGATGTTGTTAAAGAACCTAGTAAGTGGACTCGAAAATCGTCAACTTTATTTATAGACCATTGAAGCTTTACTGTGATAACTCAGCTACCGTAACTTGCTTGAACAGTAACAGTTCAACTGGCGCTGAGCTGTATCTCGATACAAAGTTTCTGTTTGTACGCGAACGGATTGAGGAAAATGTTCTTTGTATTGAGTACATAAGTACACATAATATGCTAGTGGATCCAATGACCGAAGGTTTTCTCCTAAAATCTTCGTAGGACACGTGTCGAAGATGAGGCTTACTAAAAGATCTATTATGATAGCATGTTGTACTTATTGGTCATTATTATTAATGAAAAATTTTCCTCCTTATTCAGATTTTGTTTGTCTATTAGTTACACTTTGAGCTCATAATAGTGTATAGACATTATATAACAAAATTCGTCTTAGTCAATTGATCATTGCTTATTAGTTTTAAATTTGAGTCATAGTTTGACTAGTGGGGGTCCTGAGTTGATGTTCTACTCTACGACTGTACTTATTGGCTATGATTTCGGTTTAAAACAAAATGAGTATTATCCCGGCCGGACTTAACAATACTCATAGATAAATGATCGCTTGGTCAAGTGGGAGAATGTTGGAACCACATTAAATGTGACCATCACAGATCATTTATCCTACATGATATGATAATTGACGATAACTAAAATCCCTATGTCTGGTAAATATACGATGGGCGTATTTACTATTATAGACGTAGTATAGGGTTTCCCACTAGGTGATTGGAACTTGAGAGACTAATAAAGCACATATATTAAACACCAGGATTAAATGTGTAAATACTCTACTTCCATTATTTACTGGAACGTCGGCTGACGTAAGAGAATTACAAATAGTGTAGAGTGATTACAGATAGTGTAGAGTGATTACAAAGACACTATCTGTAATCACGCTTCCACTGCGATACACACCTATTATATATATGTGCATTCTCTCATCAAAAGGATATAACAAAAACACATCAGTGAATCCTTCAATCCCATTATAATACAATCATCTTAATTTGGGAACCCGACAATCCTAATGGCTAATCTGTTCAATTCATCCACTGGATCATCGGGTATGTAATCTCTAATCATATTTCATTATTTACTTATTTATATATACGAATCATATAATTTTATTCCAACAAAGCGAACTAAAACTTTTTCACCATCATCCTTCGAATGGCCTCCAAAAGACTAACACGGCTTTGTAACAAAATCAAATATACTCGATCGAAAAGATCTCGAAATGAAATCAAACATATCCAAAACCTCTATTGTAATTCTATTGGTTATATTCTATAGAGTTATTGTTGACAAAAAAAATAGGCCTTAGACCACTCGGCCAAACTGCCTTCTATTTATATATGGAGTATTAGATTTATGAATATGTTATTAAAAGACAACATGCATCTCTGTCCAAATTTAAAAAGAGATATCTACTCCTTAAGATAATTGGTAGAGTCTAACTAATCCAAAGAAATTTAATAATATAGTGCATAACAAAGAGGTGTTGATGAGCTGCTCCAGACTTGTTTTGTTGATCTATTACAGTACCTTACTTTCTTTTGGTTTTGGTTTTGATTTTATAGAACCAATCTCTTGTAGACTCACCAGCACTTCCTTCATTGAAGGTCGATATTTGGGGTGTGGTTCAAGACACTTTAAAATGAGTTGTGCAGTTCTATATGCTGCTTTTAGTGGGAAATTTCCTTCTATACGTGCATCTATGATTCCCCTTACTTTTCGTCTGTCAGTTAATGATGGTCGAGCCCATTCCACCAAATTATGTTGCCATGAAGGTCGATTAGTATCAACTACACGCTGACCCATGATGATTTCTAGTAATACTACTCCAAAACTATAAACGTTGCTCGTGACGTATAAACGACCTGCAATTATGTAAAAAAATTTTAGTCTTTAACAACTTTTCAAACCATGGCATAGTTTATAGAATTGATACCTACCAATATTAACAAGTGACATTTGTACTAGAATATTTCCGGGCCTCGCGTTGCGAGGCCTCAACCATCTTACTGAAACGGTTACGTTATTTTAATGTAATTGTGTTGAACCTTCAACCGCTCATAAATAATCAATTTGTCATAAATATGTTTGTTAAAAAATGTGCAAAAATAAAAAAGTAACCCATAATAAAAAAATCTGAACGGGTTGCGATCCGACAAAATCCTCTATATACACATAGTTAGAAAACCCGAATGCGTTGTGATTTGACAAATCCTCAATATATATCAATTGAGAATTCAAGCCGGATGCGATGTAGCAAAATGCGAGTAGTGGTATAGGGTGTGCACAAAAAGATTGGATGAACCAAAAGAAAAAATACGTAAAAAACAAAAAGTAACCCGTAATAATAAAAACCGAACGAAATACAATGTGGTAAAATCCAAATAGTGATATGAGTTATAACGTGAGAAAATAGTAACTCGCCACGCGGGCAGTTACTATTCATATTGTTTGTTTTAATAAAGTATATAATATAATATAATATAATATAATAAGGCTATTTTTATATTGAACTTTCAGCCAAAAATAAAAAATATCATTCTCCTTTTATTCACTAATTTAAACATGCTCATTTAATATACCCGTATTACCTTAATGAAATAATTTAGAATATGATCTCTCAACCCTTAAAATAAACTACACTACCACTTTTAACATCAATTACTTTACATTCACCACCATCGTTGCCCCACCACCGCCGCCCCCCACCACCGCTGCCGCCACTACCGCCGCCACCCATCGCCACAATCTCCGCCACCCATCGCCACCACCACTACTCCACCGTCTCTGCATTACGCGGATATAAGTCTAGTTTTATTTAAACGATTGATGTCCATTTAAATACTAAATAAAATTTTTAAGAATTCATAATATATTATTTTAATATATATATATATATATGGTAAGATTCATCTGAGAACTATTCACATATGAACATGAGTGATATGAACATATTTGTTCACATATATGATTCACCCATGAACATAAGTTATAATTTAAAGTGTCTCATGGTTCTTTTAATTCAAATATGGTTTTCAGATAAACATTTTCGTGTATATATATATATATATTATATATATATATATATATATATATAATATATATATATATATATATATATTATATGTATGAAATCTGAAAGAAGGTTTTTAAATAGAGAAGGTAGAGAATGTTCATTATTGTTTTTTTAGCTTGATTTTTTTTGACTTTATTATGTCATTCTTTTTTTTTTGGTAAAAGAAAGAAAGAAACTGCTCACTGCCGCCTTCGCGGGTTTTGAGCCCCAATACCTCGATACGGTGTGTGAGGAGGTAGGATGTAGGCAAACCTTACCTCTACCTAAGTAGAGAGGCTGCTTCCATTTTCTACCTAAATGGTAGAAAAGGCCCTCCAACCTTTGCATGGGATGAGGATCGAACCCATGACCTCTGTCTCCAAAGGCTAGGATGTTTACCACTGATCCAACCATGCTGCTTAAAAATTTTTTTTTTAAAAATTCCACATAACTTGAATTTTTTTTTTATAAAAAAAATACACATAAAAAATTTCTAGTTCGAGCCAAAGATTAATATATAAACATAGTTGTCGACTCATAACTTTTAACTTGATTCAAAAACACGATTTTTTAACTCGTGATTCGGAACGTGACTCGACTCTTAAGAGTCATGACATTTTATATATACTACATAATATTGTATAATTATATATATGTGACGTATTTATAAACAAAATATAAGTTGATTATCTTAATACATTACCAAAATATTACATATTCGATCACTTTTAGAGTCATAAACTTTCAGTTTAC
The DNA here is from genome assembly GCA_034093135.1 of Erigeron breviscapus. Taxonomy (NCBI): domain Eukaryota; kingdom Viridiplantae; phylum Streptophyta; class Magnoliopsida; order Asterales; family Asteraceae; genus Erigeron; species Erigeron breviscapus. The sequence goes on from CM067169.1 coordinate 100,714,171, forward strand.
AAATTCGTACTAAAAGATCAAAAATACATATATAATACACAAAAATGTAACCATAAATATAATATATAATATATCGTATAGTATCAAACTAGCAATCATAAGTTTGCGACTCCATTGACTCGGTCAATTTCTACCGCGACTCGTAAGTCAGGAGAAAAAAGAGTCACCTAGTGAGTCGACTCGTTCTTGGTGTAAATCGACTCGAATCAACACACACACATATATTTGTGGTCTCATCCATCTGTATTTGCATATGTTATATGCATAAGTTAAACATTAAGTAAACATTACGCGTTTATACAATTGTATTCAATTTCCGATATAAAAGGGGTATGGAGAGGTGAGATGTAGGATAAAAAGACCGTTTACAAAAGTACTTTCGGCCAAAGTGATATAAAAGGTGAAAATAAAATGAAAATAATAGGTGATCATAGCCATAAGCTAGGTGTTACCCGAATAAAATAAAATAAAAAAATTACAAAAACGTAAAATGTAGAAGCATATTGGAACATATTAAACAAAACCAACAACTTATTAAACATAACAACATGCATTTACACCAAGCATCCAAGACATAGGCAACTATTATGCATTAGCCTCCAAAGCATGTCATACAAGCATATAAGAATCGCATCATGCTGGGATACGTCATTACGTCATATAAGCATATATGAACACATGACAAATATAAGAGTCCATGAACCAATATAGAATAAAGGCTAGTAATCCTACCCATGTTGTAAAATAATCCAGGCCGCCTACCTAACATAAAGTGCCCTTGCCCGGAAACAGATGGATACCTATCTTATTCCTCAACTCTAATCCTAATCATCCAAGTAATTCTATTACAGATCATGTCCTCCGACAGACAAAGCTCCTTTAGGTCGTCTGCTAGTCGATCTCCCCACCTCAACTTAGGTCTATCCATTCTCCTCACGTCGTATACCTTGAGTGATTCCGCATACCTAAACGGAGATGTATGATCTTTCTTCTTAATTTACATGGTCCCCACTAAGCTTGTTAATAATGGTCCCCACTTCAAGTTTTGCTCAAAATTCATGTCTATCATGTCGAGCTAGGTCTTCCTGCATGTCCACCTTAACATCCTCATCTCAGCAACCTCCGATCCGAAACACATGGGCTTTGTCATCGGCAACATTCTGACCCGTATAACATAGTCAGGGGGTCATCTTGTCACACATGACTTCTCTAGCCAATCTTTACTTCATCCATATATCCAACTTGTATCCGCTGAGCCACGTCATCATCTATCATACCAAATTTATGTAGCACCAATCCCATATATCTAAAAGATTCCTTCGGATGTAGATCTTCACCCCCATTCTGCTAAATCTTGTCCTTGTTGAAGTTGTATCGCAGGTATTCACGTAAGCAATTGTTTTCTATAACTCCCCTCCATTGCTCTAATATGTGGTTCAGATCCTCCGCCGATTTTGACATAAGCACGATCATCAGCAAAGATCAAGCATCGCGGTAATTCCTTTTGTAGGTCACTCGAGTGCAATCGTGTGAGTATTTCAACCTAAATACACAACGAGTTATCTATGAATTTTAAGGTTTGCACACGAACAACATTGAGACATCAGTTGAACTTGAATACTTGAAAAGCTGCCAAAAATATATTAGAAATGAAGAACGGGTCAAAAACTAGGTCGGACACCATCGTACCATGGGCTAACCCATCTAACCAACCCATGGGGCCAACATAGGGCGGAAGCGAGTATGGGAAAAGAAGGGGGAGGATAAACATTATTTTAGGAATGTTTTCCCCATCTAAGGAAAAAGTAGATACATTTAAGGCTTTATCTATAATATATTAATAAACAAACTACTTTCCCCTCTTTTTAACTCTCTACCTTTAAAATATCCAAAATACCCTTAATTTTCAACACATTCTTAACTCACACACTAAATCTACCTAATATATCCCTAAAATATTTTCCACCCATATTTATCCAAACTATCTATCTTCTTTATTCATTAATTTAAATATTTTCACATAATATCTCTATAATACTCTTAATAAAGTTATTTACAAAAGATACATCCCTAACCATAAAATAACTACACTACCATTTATATCGGTCATTTTTAGATTAATAACCACATCGTTACCACCACCGCCACCATCACCACCCGTTGCCGCCACCGCCGCCGCATTGTGCGGGTACCCATCTCGTCTCTTTATAAATAGAGAGTTTTTTTTTCTCTATTGATTTATTAATCATCCAATTGAATGGTTTTTTCCTCCCTTTTGGCATGTATCAAAATTCACCCCATTGCTTTGAGAATTTCGACCTTTAGCTTTCGATTTGTTAGAGTTGTGGCTAGCACTTAGCAAGTGTCAGTTAAGTATTCGTGTATACAGGACTAGAGAGAAGTTCTACTTTGGAGTCTAATATGTGACATAACTAATGCCTTTCACCTTTTATGCCAAACAAGGTTAGTTGTTTTTTTCGATTAGTTATTTATATTGCATGCATGTAAGATCTTGACATAGGGAATTAAATAATTTAACTGTTTTATTAATTAGCTTCTGCTTATAATTAATTAGATTAATAATTTATAATTAACTTGATTAATTATTGATTGGATAAATTAAGTTAGTTTAATTTATTAGCTTATCGGTTAATCTAGATTAATTAGAATATTCATGTTTTTATTTAACAAGATTAATTAATTATTTTCATATAATTAAAGTTATTAATCATATATACTTTCAACCTTTTTTGGAAACCTTTATAAGGGATTAACATTCGTTTTCAATACAAACTAGTTGTATGATTAAGAAAAACCCATCAACTCTCGTAGTGTAAGCACACTTCTACTGCAATAAAGCTAAATTTTCCCCGAAGTTGTTCAAACACCGGTCTTCCCTCTATTGTACATATCTCTTATTACATTATCATACCTCCCCGAAACTCCTTTCGCGTGTAGAGTCCTCCAAATCAGGTTTTGTAGAACACTGTTGTATGCCTTTTCAAGGTTAAAAAGCGTTGTTTAGTACTTTTTTTCTTTTCATATGTTTCCCGATTAGGCTCCTCATGATGTGGATAGCGTCGAACATCGAACTCTCTGGCATAAAGCCGAATAGGTTTTCTGTGACCTTCGTGACCCTCCTAAGCCTCATCTCGATAACTCTCTCCCAAAGCTTTATGATATGATTTAGAAATTTAATGCCCTATAGTTGCTACTAATTTGCACGTTTCCGTGTTCTTGTATATGGGGATAACCTTACTCAGTCTCCTCTCTTGTTGAAGAATGTCAACCAACTTACCCCACGTCCTCCACACATCTCCATACCCCAATAAGGCTTTTGTCCTGCCATCCATCTTTTCTAGTGTTAACCTCACTTCCTCTTGGTTGATCCTTGTATAGTCATCTTCGTTGAGAAGATGCATGCAGTACTGCAGCCTCTCCTTCCGTTCGCACTCCCCCCCTCCTCCCCCCCCCCCCCCCCCCCTCTTTAAAAACGTTGGCGAAGTATTCTTCCCATCTATATCTAATGTTGTCTTTATCTACTAGTTAATTTGTTTTCAAAGAAATGCAAAACCGATTCAACTCTAAAAAATATATATAACAAATGTATTTAAAACGCATTTAGAAAACTAACCAGTGGCTATGTATTCCGGAGCTGCATATCCATTTGTACCCACGAATATCGTCGTGACATGAGATTCACCATTTGAAGGACCTATCTTTGCCAAGCCAAAATCAGAGAGTTTTGCATTAAATTCCTAAAGACACAAAATAAATTTAGTTAGAATTAGGCTGTGTTATTTTTCTCATGATGCTGAAGTTTGAATCCGAATATCACTTTTGAATGACAAGAGGTTGTTTAAATATCTGAATCCTAAATCAGTATAACTATTTATTTTAAAACTAAATACTTGCAATTTTATTAGCTAATATATATTAATAAAATTATACATTGACTATTATAAATTGAAGTGTACAATTAAAAATTTAAAATAACATAAGTAAATTATACACCACTTTTTAATCACGACTTCCCCCAGTTTTAATATCATCCACACATTCAAAAGGAACAAACCTTTTCCTTTTTTCATTTCATCATACTACCCATCACATACACTACTACAATCAACAAATATGTTAACCAAAAAAAAATCCTTATTTTTATCTACATTAAAATTGAAGTCAATAAGTAAAGGAAAAAAAGAGCATTGTAAGTTGGTGGTTGATGGCTACGGGGAGAAGCAGATGAAGGCATTCATGGCGAGGGTCCATGGGTGGAGAGGAAATGACGCCAATGTTGGTGAGGGTCGAGACTCAAAAAGGCCGAGCTTCACATGAGAACGGGTCAGAACCCAGTTTGACCTATACAAACCCGAAACCCGACAATACAACAAAATCCAACCCGTGACCCGCCTGTTATCCAATCGGGCGGGTCGGTTTGGTTCGGGTTTGGCCGGATTCGGTTCTGGTTTGAGTGACATTTGTTCATCACGTGTCAAAACCCGGCCAGACACAAAACTTGGTAATGCAACAAAATTCAACCCGTGACCTCGCCCGTTACCATATCGGGCGGGTATGTTCGGGTCAGGTTCAGGCGGGCTTGGGCCGGGTTTTCGGGTCATATGCTCATTCTTAGGCTGAGGTCAAATGAACGTAGATATATGCTTTGGATGGTAAAAACTAAAAAGAGGTTGATTTACCTCTAGAATGAATAAAAAACAACGTCTTAGATCTGTGAACATTCGACCGAGGTGTTTTTTTGAAAAATATACAGGACCTTAAATATGTTTTTAACTGGGAAAGTAATTAAGTTTAAATATTTTACTCAATTATCAACAATATTAATATTAATTTTCGACTAACCTCATCTAGTAAAATATTTGTAGAGCTAAAATCTCTATGGATAACCATTTCTTCTGCATTATGCAAAAAAACAAGGCCTTGTGCTGCTCCAGTAGCTATTTTAATTCTTGTGTCCCATGCAAGTGGTTTGGCGTAAAGACCTCCTGTAGTTAGAAATAAATTTTCAAAAAACTAAAAATATGGATATATTTTGTTTATTTAACTAATGGGTATGAAATAATAAAGTACTTACTCCTAAAAAGATGATTTTCTAGACTGCCTTTTTGCATAAATTCATATACAAGAAGAAAGTCTCTATCTTCGTTGCAATATCCTACTAGTTACAAGATTTGGATGGCTAAACTTTCCCAAAAATTTTACTTCTGCCTGTATAAATTCACTTAAAAGATTATCTAACAAAGTTAAATAAATTCAAATACAATATATAATTAATAGCTAAGGTTCGTGGCAATAAAAAAAACATTAAACGTTATTTAGGTGCAAAATGAAGTTATATACCTCTTATCCGGCCTTACGAAGGCAAACAGAGCTTAAACCGGGTACGAACTAATCTAATATCTATCTAATAATCTAATAACCCCTTATAAAGCAAATAACATTCAAGACATAGGTCAGATGGTTGTTTTTTAGGTGGTAACTAGTTTCTTTACCCGCGTTTCGCTGCGAGTACAAATTACAATGAACATAATGCAAGTAAAGTTTGTGCTTAAATACCGAATTGCAGATTTTGTTATAAATCATTGTACTTAGTTTATTGATTATAAATTTAATAAAAAGAAAAGTTTATAAGCTTTCAAGTTATATGAAAACAATAATCTACTAATTACATATTTACATGTCAAATTTATAACCACTAATCAGATGTCAAATTTTTAATCTACTAATTACATGTCAAATCTTTTGCTATGTATAATACATTTAATAAGTACATTACATATGTCCTTTTTAGAAACACTATTTTTGTCATTTTAATACTGAGTACAAAAGTAAGTTTTACACGTAATAGGCAAAGTTATGAACTTATGACACCTGTGATACCAAACATCCACATTGTATGTCTTCCAAGGAAATACTGTTTCAATATTTTTTCCCTTTAATCACCGCTCTCTCTTTCCATCTTCCATCTTTTCATTTTCTTTGAATTCCATTTCTCACTTAGTTTCATCCATTAAAAAAACTAATTTACTTACTTCTAAAATCTTCTTCATCTACGTACACTTTGAAAAATACCACACACTTTATGGATTTTGCTAGTCACCCGTTTTTTACACATACTCAGTGGATTCTGGCACCATCCGATGGGGGTTGACGGAAGATACAGCGGGATAGCGTCGGAACCTGTTCGCACCCTATGCTGATCTCAGGAACGAAATTCATGGTCGGAGGTGGTATACATTCAGATGATGTTTTTCCCGGTGGACGGTGGTGTTATAGATCCAGATGAGGTGGTGACCGACGGTGGTTGTTGGCGGTGGTGTTTGCTTGCCGGTTTTATAGATCAGGATGAGGTGATGACCGACAAACATGTGAAGGTCATGAATGTGTATTGATTGCTTCTCTTGATAAAGTATGAAGATTTTTTGTGGGAATTGGATATAGATATGTTCTTGTATTATTTGGGAAGAATGGGGAAGAACGGGTTTTAAGAGGGTACCCAGTTGGGTGGGACTCGTCCCTGGTTCGTTCGAGGCTCTCGTCCGCTAGGTTCGTTCCTGCAGGGACGAATGTGTATGTTTTTTTTTTTTTTTTTTTTAAATGCAACGGCTAGTTTACAAGGAAAAAGACAAAACATTTGAAGTTTCAAAAGTTGGCAAAACAGGTCCCTCTAACGGCCTGTTTGACCACCTGCAGTTCAAAAAGTTTACACTTTTAGTCCTTTAACGGCTAGTTTTTGAAAAAGCCTATATATACAACTTCATAAGCACTAGAACACACCACACTTTCATTATTCAGATATATTAACACATACAAATCCATTTTAAGCACAAATCATGTCGAACTTCAACAACCAAAAAGCCGACGACTTCTGGAACAACGCCGTGAACGATTTTAATCAATCGTACACTAACCAACCATCACAAATACCGTTCATCCCACAACCAAATGACCCCGTTATCCTCAATTCATGGCAGCTTATTATGCTTCACTTGCTGCTACACAATCCCTTAATTTCTACCATGGGAGGTCATCGTCAGCAACATGTTTTCAACAACCTGATCAACACTCCGCTCCCACACCCGAATCTGTTCCCACCCCCCAATCCATTCCTGAAACACAACCAAAGAAGGGCCGGGTCAAAAGCATGGCCAAACGCACCAAGAAAAGCAAACAACCAAAAGAACCTGCTGCAAACTCGTCACATTGGAGCGAGCTTGAAATGAAAGTTCTCACTGAGTGTTGGATCGATGCTACAGAAGATCCAATAGTTGGCAAAGACCAATCGCTTGATTGTTTTTGGGGAAAAATCATAGAGAAGTATAATGCAAGATTCCCCAACAACCCAAGAAATCACAATCAGATTAGTGGCAAGTGGAGAAAGATCAAAACAAATGTGTCAAAGTTCAATGCAATCTGGAAAGGGTATGATGATAATCGATGCAGTGGTGAGAACGATGCCCAAGTCATGGAGGAAGCGCGTTCAGCGTACTTTACTCAAACCAAAAATCAGTTTACCATGTACGAGTGTTGGTTGCTCGTGAAAGATAAGCCAAGTTCTTCGCTCCATCCGCTCATGATGTTCTGGGGCGAAGCCTCCATAAAAGGAAAAACATTCTTAATGTTGTTGATAGTGACGAGGAGGAGGAGGAGACCCAATACGAGCCGGTGGACCTTGGTGATAATGACCTTTTCGGTCCGGATACGTATACGCGCCCCCTACTAAGTCAAAGACTTCACGAACATCTGCTTCTTCCGATGCGGGGTCTGCTCGTTCTTCAACTTCCGACCTAGCTGCCCGACTCGACAGACTTGGGTGTAAAAAAGAGGCAGTGTTGGATGAACAACAACAATCTTTGGCTGCCATTCGTGAGGAAGAAAGGAAGCGCACCATGTATTCGGCTCTTTCGTTCATGGGCCAAACAGAGTGTGACGACGAGGAGAAGAGGTATATCAAGGAAGCCAAGAAAAAACTCATGGCGGAGTACAAAGACTTCTTATTCGGTCCCAATTAGTTTAGGTTTAGTTTAGTTTAAAAAAATAAAAATGTCGTTGTGTGTTTTTTTCCTCCATTTGTAGGTTGTGTGGTTTTTTTATTGTACTTTGTGTTTTATTTTTATGTTCTAATGTATTTGTATTTTTATTTTTAATGAACTTGTGTGTTTTATTAATAATTTGTGTTAATGGACTTAAAATGTATTTTATTTATAGTTTAGAGGGTTAAAAGTGTAAAATTTAGATAAAATATTAGAATTAAATAATTGGTGGGTCCAAGACTAGTCTTTGAGGGATGAGTGCATTGGGTGTATTTTGGGGGGATTAGTCCTTGGAGTGTTTTTTGCTGATGTGGCGCTGACAGGGACTAGTCCTTGGGGGATGAGTGGTGGGCATTGGGTGTATTTTGGGGGGATTAGTCCTTGGAGTGTTTTTTGCTGATGTGGCGCTGACAGGGACTAGTCCTTGGGGGATGAGTGGTGGGCATTGGGTAGCCTCTAATGAAAGGATTTACAGGGGAATGATATTTTGACATGTTTTAGAACTGGAAAGTCTAATGCATAAGAAAATTGTATCATGTGCATTATGGCTAGTAAAGACACTGTTTGTACCTTATGCATACCTGATTGTAAAAAACAGGTTGGTTTTTAGTATGTAGGTTAATGTAGCTGGCCTCCTCGCTACGGCATCACCGGTTCAGGTTCTTCTTCCCATTTTGCTTCCCCATCCAGTATAAACGTATCAGTTTTTGGCCAATTACTTATAAATGGGTCGTGGGTCAACTCGACTTGGTCTACTACCAAAAAAAGTGGCCCATTTGCCTAAAAGCTATCATGTATTGTTACACATCTCGCCTGTGTGCCTCCTTTAACTATGAAATAATGACATGATATTGTAATATAGTCCGGAAATGCTAATAAACACATTTGATTAATTAAAAAAGGTTTATATCCAAGCATGCATCTTTTTTCTGGTTACAGCTAATTGTTGGTCACTCTCTTTTGCTACTCTTGAACCACATCTTGCACCAGTTACTTAAGATAGGTTAATTGGATGGACAAGTTGGATTAGATTGACCCAAAACCGATTTAGGTAAAAACTTTGAAACCAATGAAATGCAAAATACCATTCCCCTGTTTATTTTTATGTGATAGTGGTAAAGGTAGTAGCCAGTGTATCGGACAATGGGTATAAAACGTGAAATGCTCTAGCATAATTGATTTTGTGGTTTGATAATTTATCAACCAACATAGGATTCTTGTTTTGTTGGTCAACTTGAATAATGGATGTCGTTCTGTTATCCTTGGGCACATTTGGAATGGTCTTGGAAGCATGGTTTCTACAGAAGCAATGTGGTTTTTTGTAAAAATATTAGAGGCAAGTATAAGTTGGTAGCAATCTACTAATCTTAATTGAAATGATATACTCTAAAACTTTGATTAATTTTTCTTTTGTATATTTTTTTGGATAAGAGATGGATCCAGGATGGTGAGCTTGAATATCGAACTTTACTTCAGACCTCATTGTAGATGTAGATATGAATGTAATGATTCCTTTAAGCTTCATCGTTAGTTTCTTGACTAAAGTGGCTGAATCTTGAGTCCAATCTTAGGTGTCGAAAAACATTCTCATTAGACAAGTGCAAGGACAGTTGTTCAATGTTGGCCTATCCTTTTGGTTTATTACATGTAGCATATACACACTGGGTACATTACCTTGCACATGACTACATTGAATTTGTGGCATAAAAAAGGGAGAAATGTTGGAACTTTGTATCTTTTGGTTACATGTAGCATATATATATACTAGCGTTTGGTGGCTTATGCAAATATTACATTTTATTGATGGTACTAATCTACTACTGAATATTGTAACCAAGCATGTTCTTGGGTTATATAATTGTGTTGATTTGGTAGGAGATTACGAGGCCTCAAAAAAACTCCTTTCTTGAGACACCCGTAGAGACTTAGTTGGTGTACATAGGAAATATTTTGTGGTGTCAATTGTATCCGTTGCAATGTGCGGGTACCATGCTAGTATATTCTGAATTATATTATATGTAAAGGATTATCCTTTCCTAGGTTTTGATAAGCATAAAAAGGAAGCAAATCAAATTGAAGAGTTTAGATATTCTCTATGACCGATTAAGATGGATTAGTAATAATTAATAAAGCTTTCTCCAAAAAAAATCCTCCGCTATAAAAGTAAACCCTATTCATTTGAAGAGTAAAAATAAAAGTCATTTCAATAACTGATCATATAAATAGACATGTGAATATGTAATATGCTACACTTCATGCATGTTTTTTAAGAAGACCTTTAATTTGATTTATCAAATTAATTTTACGATATAATAAAAGGTAACAAAACAAAGATAAAGACCCAATGTAGAATCACAATATTCATATTTATAAAATTCACAACGTGATAAATCAAGTTGTTTATTTACTTGACTTTGATAAAAACTCTCTCAAATTCTCTCATTTTTTTAATAATTTTTTTAATATATTAATCCAAAATAAAGATCTTCTAACTCGATTTTTCAAGTTATTTTAACTTGTGGGGATCCTTATTTTAATACTTATTTAGTTATAGATATTTACTGGTAATAATGATATGTAAATATGTAATAGACTTAACCGAAATTGTTCCTGCCAAAAGTCAAATTTTGTCTATAATTAAGTTTCTGAAAATACGCCGGCAGTTCTTTGTGGATAGATAAACTTCACATTTAGTCCTTTCTTTTAACGTTCGTCCACCCGTTAACTCCTTCACATGCTTACCACGTGAGAATATTTTTACGTGAGGGTATTTGTGTCATTTTCAAGACTAAAGGACTAAAATTAATATCTTCACGTGAGAATTAATGGATGGAAGATGACATACGTTAAAGAAAAGACTAAATATGATCTTATTCACCTAAAAAAAACTACGAAGTGTTTTTATTTATATACTCAAGGTCAGGATGAAACTTGACTTTTGGGTAAACTAAACAGACGATTTCGGTCGTTAGTCATAATAATAATTCATAACTATGGAAATAATGGAAGACAACATGAACTTAAAAATTTAGAAAAATAAAACATAACAAAACAAATTACCTCCCACCACTTGAGGCCTTCACCGTCAGGATTTGATTTCTTGACGGAAACGGGCATGCCAACACCGATCTTCGACGGTGCTAATGTTTTACCGTCCACCCATCCTTTGAAAATCCTCCCAAAACCATCTTCTCCAAGCATTGCGTCCGGCCTAAAGTTTCTGGTGGCCATTTTTAGATCAGCAAAAGTGAAAGATTTTAAGTTGGGTGTCACTATTATTTCACTTGTTGGCACATGTTCACCGGAAGAAGTGGCGGTGGGCTTATTCTTTTTTTCATGATCACTGGTGGTAACTGATACAAAAACAACCATACAACTATAAGTTCCATAAATAAGAGACAAGTTTTAAGAGTTTATATAATACCGAAATAAAAAATAAAATAGTTAATAAAAGACAAACAATAAAATAGTAATTTTTTGGGATGTAAATTTAAATAACACTTGAGAAACTATTATCAGGTTTTGGAAAAAAAAAAACGAAAAAGTGTTAATTATATTAATATTAAATATTCTAATATATATCCTTTAAAAAGAAGATAAAAAAATGTTGGTTAGTGATAGAAACGAATACGTGCAAACTAATAAGATTTTTTCTATAAATTTTACTATAACTAATTATTATTAAAGTTTTTGTTTAAATAACGTAATTTAGTTACATGCGTAATAACTTAATTTAAAAGAATCAAGAGTAATAATTGATCAATTAAAATTAAATCACTTGTCTTTATTATTACTGGATTGAGTCCCTTGTTAAATTCACGGAAGGCTAATGACGATTTTCAAAATGAAATAAAAGTATAAGAAAAAAACTAATAATTTAAATGTAAAGAATGTAAATAAAATCAAAAATAAATAATTATAAATTCAAAAAATATATCTTTATTTTGTTTTGTAATAGTTCTTTATATCATTCAATTTTTGTAATAGTCTTTGTTTGGGATAACTGCAGAAAATAGAAATGAACTTTACTCGATTTCACGAAATTAGCAATATCCTTTGAAAGCTTTACTTTTTAGAAAGCATCTTTTGTTTATTAGCAGAAAAAGTAACATCTGACCGGTTAACCTGCTGACGTGTCAGTTTGATTTTTAATTCACGGAATTAGAAATGAACTTTGGATGAATTCACAGAATTAGCAATGTTATTTTAATTAATAATAATAATTAATAATAATAATAATATAATAATAATAATAATAATAATAAAAACACTTTTATAAATAATAAAAATAATAATACAATGAATAATTACTTTATATTTCAAAATAAATCTAATAGATAAATTAATATATGATGAAACAACTAAAAGTTAAATAAAATAGCATAACAATTTTAAAAATCTTGTTGTTATGTAAGAGGAAAAGCAAGAAATTGCCTCTTTGTTTCAGCAGGTATGTTATCCTCGTAATAAAATTCAGTTTTATTATAGAATAACTGGAAGTTGGGTCCAAAATACTTTGCACGATAGTTTTTAATTTTTTAAACACTTACCTGACATAAATGATTGCATATAATTATCGAAAAAAAAAGAATTTTTTAAACTTCAGTTGATTTTTTGCTGGTGTCATTTGGGTCTAAGATTTTCACACGCCCATTTTGACCCGGGTCCATTTTAACCCAAACCTATTTCGACCCAGCCAGTTTTGACCCATTTTCAAAAATGCCCGCATTAATCTGAACCTATTATGACCCAGACCCGTTTTGAGCCATCACCCGATCTGATCCGACCCATATATTTTACCACCTCTAGACGTAATGTATGGTTAAATCTTTATAATGTTGTTTAGCTTATACTCCGTGAAAGTTTGGTTTGATTGGTTTAATTCAAAATTTTCTTTATATAACATGGCAACATTCTATAACTTATAATAAAAACTCAAAGTATATTAAAACGCAACATACCATCCGTCCATCGTACAGGACGGACTAAAGACCAGTGTAAAGAACTAAAGATATATAGACGCTCACATGTTCAACAGTTCATCACTCACATAAATAAAAGAGGACATCGAAATACCTGAATTTTCACCGTTGGAGTGAAAGTGAAACACATCAACCATTCTAGTAAATATCGACTTGCCTGGACTTTGCCACGACTTATTGATTTTCTGCTCTAAGGTAAGTATAGATTCCAGACTAGATATAACCTCATTCATGGTAGGTCGATGCTTTGGATGATTATTTACGCATCTTTCTGCTATTCTAGCAAATTCCTTTAAACCTTTTGAGGATAATTCACCCCTTATATTAGGATCAACTATATGCTTTAAGTTACCTTCTTTGATCGAGTCTAGTGCCCATGTTGCTAACCCCCATTGAAGACTCTTATCCACTGGTCGTTTCTGACACAACACTTCAAACAAAACCACCCCAAAAGCATACACATCAGACTTCCTTGTCAGTTGTCCAGTGGCAAAATAGTTGGGATCAAAATACCCAAAAGTGCCTTTTACAAGAGTGTTAACATAAGTGTGTGGTTGATTCGTTGGGCCTATTCTGGACAACCCAAAATCCGATATTTTAGCTACCCAGCTTTGGTTTAATAGTATATTTGAGGTCTTGACATCTCTGTGTATAACACCAAACTCAATACTAGTACCAGTGTGAAGGTAGTCTAACCCACGGGCAGCGCCTATGCAAATCTTCAGCCGGTCAACCCAAGAAAGACGGGTACGGAGTTTATGGAGATGATCTTCAAGTGTTCCATTTGGCATATACTCATAAACAAGGATCATTTCTCCTTCATAGTGACAATAACCAATCAGAGATACTAGATGAGAGTGCCGCAAGTTGGAAAGCATCTCGACTTCAGCCCAGAACTCTTCTGCCCCTTGATGTGACTTCAAATCTAACCGTTTAATAGCAGCGACAACATGACTAGTTCCAACGATAACTTCACCTTTGTACACATTTCCAAAGCCCCCTTTACCAATCAAGAAAGATTCATTAAAATTTTCTGTTGCTGCAAGAATTTCACGCAGTTTGAATCTTCGGCATGGTTGTAACCACTGAGTCGTGGAGGTGGAAGGTGCAGACCCATCACTAAAAGACATCTTTGATGAAAGAAAATAGTTAAAAGAATTATATATTTATATTAGAGGATGATGATAAGATATGAAGTCTTCCTGGAAATAGATATGGACCCCTGCTCGACAACTTTTCAAGTCTAACTTTTAAAATGGTAGTCATGCATTTTCTTGGAAATTTAACAAGGTATAAACACCGCATGGTGCATGACACACTTTTTAGAAAGGGTATATACCCATGTGATGAAACTTATTATGGGCCAGGAGAAATGAAAGAACTGAAATAAAACAAAAGTAAGTGATTAGGACTTCCATTGAGCTTCTTTGTTTAATAGTGATAATTAAACTGATCTACGAAATGAATAGGAAATGAGTCAGTGTGTTTGGTCAGAGAAATAAAAATGCGTTTTTAACTAAATAATATGAAAATGATAAATTTTTCTAAAGAACGCCTAAAATCCTCCTAAAACTATAATTGTCTTTCCTAATCTTGCCTTCTGATTTTGCTACATGTCTTCATCTAATAATTAAGAGGATTTTTAGGTTATTCTTTTAAAAGAATTAATCATTTCCCACAATAATATGATCAGTTTAAGCAACTTTAAGGAATGAAAAATGATTAATCCTCCTAAATATTAGCCTAAAAATCTCCCTAAAACTATATAAATGTGACATGTGGATCCTATTAATTAGGAAGATTTTTATGCTAATAACTTAAGAGGATTGATCATTACACTTAAAGAATCTACCAATAAACTAAAACAGGATTATAGTTTTCTTTAATCGACATGTGGCGCTGTATTAAAGTGACAAGTGTCCATTTAGTTAAATTCATTATAAAAAACCTTTTAATATATATATAATACTTGGTAACATGATAGTTGATGAATTATTTATAATTTTAATTATTTTGTGTAGTGGATATATTAAATATTTTATGATTATATTTTATAAATTTTGTTACCATAATGACTATTGTCAAATCGAACAATATATGTAGTCATCCGTATATCGTACGGGCATTAGAACTAGTATATACATATACACTTCCGACAAAACTTTATTAAGGGTGGTCCTAATGGGCCAATGGGGTGAATAGATTGGCTTGTCAGTGGGCTCCTTAGCCGACGCCATTAACACCCCCACATTGGTTCCACATCGGGTTGATCCTATTCCTATCTATCAAGTATTAACCCTTTGAGTTAGTGATGAGATAAGGAGGACTCAGCGTTTGTATTTATTTATTTATTTTTCATTTTTGGCCTTCAACAACTTTATAACCATATCTCAAAAGATACAATTAATTACAAGCTAACAATATGTTTAGAGATTTAAGGGCGCGTTTGGTTCACAGAATGTTTTTAGGAGGAATGGAATCTTTCAGTGGAATTGGAATTTGAAGGAATGGAATTTGACGGAATGTTTTTGATTTTCTGAAGATTCAAGTAACGAATGGAATGAGATTCCTTCCCCCACCCTCAAGGAATGGAGATTCCATCGAATGAGGGAATGTTTACATTCCAATGGAATGATATTCCTTCGTCTTTGAGCAACCAAACACACTAAGGAATGAAATTTTCAAATTCCGTCCCCAAACAATATGGGTGGTCAAGGCGGGTTAGCCCCTACAACAGAATATTATCATATGGGCTTACAAAATACTATTCCATTAAAAAAATGACTATTCCATTCATCCACCACCATTGTTTTATAGTCGAGCTATTTGCCACTTGATCACAAAAATCATAAAATGCCTCACATGTTTCCCCCTAGAACAGAATATTATCATATGGGCTTATTTTTTGATTAGCCAACAGAGATTGCATCATCTATATAACATCATAATCAAACAAGAACTATTAGAATTGGCATTCGCCATAGCCTAACTTAACATATTGACTGAAGACGGCAACACCAACAAAAGATAAATATCCCCCGGAAAACTACCAATGATTAGTCCAACTGAATCTATATACGGCATCAAATCGTTATTAGGAACTATAGGATTTATATAATTGTAGCCACTTAAGTAGCCATATTTAGAGGCAACTAGCACCAATGGTCCAATGCTAACACATATATCATATATGGGCTTAATTTATCCAAATAACTGAGAGAACTAACTATGCTTCATATCTAGAAATATTCAAAAATACAGCATAGTTCTCATTTTAGCATTTAGCAATCGTCTGCATACACGAATTTAGCATCGTCACAGTGGTGTAATTTTTCTCCCAAGGAACATCGTAAATTAACATTCATGACTAACTCCATGATTTTGTACAGCCGAGTTATTTCTTTTACTGGGTTACTGCTGCTTGAACTGTGTTCTCCAAAGATATGGTTGCTTTCAAAGAAATCTTTGTTTTCAGGAGATATTACTGTAGAAATCACGGTAGCATTCAAAGAGATCACTGTTTTCAGAGATATCAATGTGGAGATCAACTTGTGCACTTGCAGCTACTAAGCTACATGGTTCCTTTGTAGTTGTCTTGAATAAATGAATAATGTTTGCCCAACTTCCTTATCATTTCGAGCTCCATGGCCACTTCTTTCATGCTGGGTCTGTTCACCCTTGCTAGGTCAAGGCATCTACTTGCCAGGTCACATGCTACTTTTAGCTGCTCATATGTTGCCTCCACTAACACTTGATGATCTAATCGATTTTCCCTCTTTAAATTTATAAAATACCTTGCTAGACTTCTTTCCCCTTCTGCTTTTTCAAAGTTAAGTGCTTTATTTACTGTCAAGAGTTCCGCAAGAACCACTCCAAAGCTGTACACATCACTTTTATCAGTTCGTTGGTCTGTATATTTGGGATCCAAGTAACCTAATGTACCATGACCGACTGTGGCAAGTTCACCATGATCATCCAAAGGGATTAACCTTGGGGTACCAAAATCTGCAATCTGTTAAATTTTCATCCAACATAATGTTAGCAGACTTAAATCTCCATGTATGATGGACATTTTAGTATCTGTGTGAAGACAAGCAAGTGCACTAGCCGTATCATATGCTATACTTAAACGACTATCCCATGATAATCTCTTTGTTCCACTTCCTATATTATGAATGCGCTCGTAAAGATTACCGTTACAAACATATTCATTAGCTAATAATGGGACCTCGGTTTCCAAACAACATCCCAAAAACTGCACCACATTTTGGTGATTAATTTGGCTAAGAATTACATGTTCATTTAAGAACTGTTTGCGATAATTGCCCCCAACTATCCAGGAACTCTTGATTGCTACAATACGATTGTCAGGTGGCAAAATGGGCGGGTTGGGTAACGGGTCAATACGGGTTCGGTTCAGAATAGGCCAACTTCAAAACGGGTCAGAATGGGTCGCGTCAAAACAGTCCGGGTCAAAATGGGTCCAGTTAGAGTTGAACATTTGTTAAATACTCAAAAATTACATCGTAAATATGGACAGATTTCACTAATTGATCTAGGCCAACTATACAGAGGATATCACGCCTAACTATATAATTGCCATTAACTATATCACCCCAAATGAATACAGTGTTGGAAAAGAGGAAGAAAAACCATATATAGAAAGTGGTGTAATCAAAGAAAGCAAGAGCCAATAACGGATGCAACCACAAAGGATAAATTTCTTAGGCAACAAAGATGGCTTTCCTGATCTCGTCACAAGTTCAAGCAATATTCATTTGAAGAATAAGCCTTTCCTTTTAACTTTCTTTTGCTCAACAGCCCGTCTGATAAAGTATCTCATGGTAATAACAATTGAATCCCTTGAACTGATAGCCAGTGGCGGATCTAGAAATTCAAACAAGGGTGTGCAAAATTAAATGATATTCCTTCGTTAGTAAAACAATTCGACAAATATTTGGTCTTTTAGGTTCGGGTCGGGTTTTTGCTTTGCTTTTACTTCTTTTTGGATCGACCTTATATACAAATCATAAAATCACATCATTAATCATATTTTGTTGTAGTCAACAAACACTAAATAACAACTTTAAATACTTCAAATCGTTAACATGTTCGTCAATTTCTTATTAATAGAATCGTCATTTCATAATCTGTGTATAGCCTACAATTTTTTATAGTTTTTTATTCATATTAGGAAACATGGTTTTTTTTATTTATATGTACGATAACGGACATGACATTATTAAAAACCAAACTTTCTATTCAACTTTAAATATATTGTATGTATGAGGTTAGGAAAAGTCTGTTAGTTCTATTAGAAAAAAGAAAAATAACCTAAAGTATTACTCTGTACTTGAAAAATCTAAAACCAATTTGTGGACAATATCCAAAAGTAATAACGTAGCATCCAAAATTTGTAATCAGTTATATCTCAAAGGACTAAATATATAAAAAGACTAAATACTCAAGGGATAAAACTGCACATTTATATAATAAAAGGGGTCTTTTTGTAACAAGTAGTTTTTGATCATCTTCTCCAATTATGAACCTGCAAATCTGAAACTCTCCATGGAAGCAATTTATAAAACTTAAGACTTCTTTGATGTTTTGATCTTTTTTCTTCAATGGGTATGCATCTTTTTTTTTTAAGGTTATGCACTATTAAAGAATTAGACAAAAGAAACCTATAAATAATTTTATTTACCACTATTAGGAGGAGTCATAGGGTATGCAAGTCATACATTGTACATGGATCCGCCACTGCTGATAGCAGCCAACCCCTGTTCCACTCGAAGCCGCCGCTCAACACTTGAAACAACAGAAAACTCCACTGGATTTCCATATGGAACAAGTACTGTTGTGGTAGCGGAAAACTTCTCGTTAACTGTAGTGTCACTACCCTTTATGTTAATCCCATCCTTCTTGACCACTAATGTAACTGGTTCCCATATATCAAGGTATCCAGTCCACAAGGACAATCTATGCTCAGCATAACCAGCCTGATAGCTTTTTCGATATGGTAGTGCATTTCAGGATCACACACAATTTTCCTGTGCTCATTGGCAAAAACCGTTACAAGTTCACCTTTTCGTTTTCTAGCATCCATGGGCTGGATTTCAACGGCAAGGTGTGTATCAACATCATCTGCATTAACAAGATAATTTGGTTGCTTTGCACCTTCAATATAGTTAACAGACCCATCTTCCATATGTCGTACCCACTCAAAACTACAACTTGTAGTTCCATTGATAGAATATCCACTAGCTTGAACTTCTCGACCAGGGAAAGCTTCATCAGAAATTTGAGCCGACTCCACTGCAGGTAAGGGGTCACCATCTGTAGCTTCTGAATCCGTAGAAGCAGGTTCTTCAAGAACTGGAGTTAAATATGGAGAATACAAGTTGGGATCTTCAGGTTCTCCCTCATTTCCCTTATTACGGTTTCCTTCTGCATCCAAGTCATCCTCAATATTGCCAACAGGATCACCAAAAGTAGGAATTAAATTACCTTGGTCCCTGCCAATGTGTGTATTTGTGCCTTGAGGATGATCTTCCAATAATAGAGCCGCATTTTGCTCCACGAAATTTTTTCTAAGCATGAGTTGCTTCCGCTTGTTGGCTGCGAGAAGTCCAAACCCCATACCTACATATGGTTATTCTCATGTTACCAATAAAGTTTTCTAAATGAAAAGTTTATTAAAAGCTAAAATGACGATGGATGAACATATAACACTAAACCACTGTCTAGCCTCGGCGTTGGGGCATGAAAATGAAAAGTTTTATATGCCACAGACCCGTAATCAATCCAAGCCCACCTAGGAAAATAGGAAATGACAGATTCTTGAAGCATCAAGATAATTTTAAAGGAAGTTAGGCCACATATTGCAGCGAGATTTTATGGCATACATTTTTAGAAGACGCATTGCATACAACTATGTCAATATCTAATAGACTCATAGCTCAAATTGGCCCATATTTTTACTATAAATCCGATGGGTTTCTAAACATTCAATACTGCATAAAAGCTTTTTGAAGTAAAAAATTATCAAGTACTCAAATAGCACACGACTATGTCTATTTCTAATAGACTCATATATAGCTCAATTGGCACATAGATCATACCTATTCATCATGTTTTATTTACCATCCATCCCACTCCAACCCTCTTCATGCGATCCCAACAAACTCATCCCTTCATAGTAGTTTTATTTACATTTGGTCTCCATCATGTTAGACCAATTTTCAAATTTCATAAACACAGTAAACACTATGTAAAGATACACACACACATGTTCAACAGATCAACACTCACATAATTAAAGGAGGACATAGGAATACCTGGGTTTTCAACGGTGGAGTTGAAGGAGAACACATCAACCATTCTAGTAAATATTGACTTGCCTGGAGTTTGCAACTGCAAGATAAGTACAGATTCCAGACTGGATATAATCTCAGTCATGGTAGGACGATCCTTTGGATAATTATTTAAGCATCTTTCGGCAATTCTAGCAAACTCCCTCAAACATTTTGGGGATATGTCGTCCCTTATATCAGAATCAACTATATTCTTTAAACTGCCTTTTTTGATCGAGTCTTGTGCCCATGCGGCTAAACCGTATTCAAGACTCCTATCTACTGGTCGCTTTTGACACAACACTTCAAACAATACCACCCCAAAAGCGTACACATCAGACTTCCTTGTCAGCTTTCCAGTGGCAAAGTAGTTTGGATCAAGATACCCAAAAGTGCCTTTTACAAGAGTGTTGACATAAGTGTGTGGTTGATTTGTTGGGCCAATTCTGGACAACCCAAAATCCGAAATTTTAGCTGCCCAGCTTTCATTTAACAAAATATTTGCACTCTTGACATCTCGGTGTATAACACCAAACTGAATACCTGTACCAGTGTGGAGGTAGTCTAACCCACGGGCGGCACCTATGCAAATCTTTAGCCGGTCAACCCAAGAAAGACGGGTGCGGAATTTATGGAGATGATCTTCAAGTGTTCCATTCGGCATATACTCGTATACAAGTATCATTTCTCTATCATAGTTACAATAACCAATCAGAGATACTAGATGACAGTGACGCAACTTGGAAAGCATCTCGACTTCAGCCCAGAACTCTGCTGCCCCTTGATCCGACATAAAATCTAACCGTTTAATAGCAACGGCAACATGACTAGTTCCAACAATAACTTCACCTTTGTACACTTTTCCAAAGCCCCCTTTACCAATCACGAAAGATTCATTGAAGTTATCAGTTGTTAAAAGAATTTCTTGCAGTTCGAATTTACGGCATGGTTGTAACCATTGAGCTGTGGGGGTATAGGTGGAGGTGGAAGGTCTAGACTCCATCACTAAAAGACATCTTTGATGAAAGAAAATAGTTAAAAGAATTATATATTTATATTAGAGGATGATGATAAGATATGAAGTCTTCCTGGAAATAGATATGGACCCCTGCTCCTGCACGACGACTTTTTCAAGTCAAAGTTTTAAAATTAAGTTGTAGTCTTTTTCTTGGAAATTTAACGAAATATAAACACCGCGTGACTCACTTTTGAAAGGGTATACCATTGTTTTTTCCATCATCAATAAAATTGCTGATTTGAATTTTTCTTTAAAAAGAAAGAAAGAAAGAGTGATGAAACTTATTATGGGCCAGGAGAAATGAAATAAAACATAAAATTGAAATAGAGAAAATGAAATAAAACATAAACTTGATAATGATAAATAAATTGATCTGAATGCAGTAAAAAAACTTTCAATTTCTAGTAAAATGTTGGATATTTTAGTGTAATTGGATTAATTTGATATTTTAGTCATAATAATACATCATATAAGTTTGGTGGTGCGGAGTGCACGCTTATATGAATTTATTATGACCTTAGGGAGGGTCCGGGGGCAGCGCCCCTGGGAGCGGGGTCCAAGGGGCGGCAGCCCCTGACTGGGGTCGAGCTTAAAGGCAGTTAAGGGCCCTGGATCCATTGTTCTGTTGTTACGAATTCTTCTAAGAATTCTCTCTGGTTCATACATACTCAAACACAAATCATACAGAAAATTCTCTAATCTCTGATTGTATCCGATTGAGTAATTTGGGGTGAACCACCGAATTGATTCAATCTGATAGTGTTACACGCCTTCAGAGATTGAATTATATATCATGTTTTGTTCGTTATACTGTATATCCCCAACATTTACCACAAAATACAATAATCTATACACAATATATGTAGTCATCCGTATATCGTACGGGCATTAGAACTAGTATATACATATACACTTCCGACAAAACTTTATTAAGGGTGGTCCTAATGGGCCAATGGGGTGAATAGATTGGCTTGTCAGTGGGCTCCTTAGCCGACGCCATTAACACCCCCACATTGGTTCCACATCGGGTTGTCTTTATCCTTATTTATAAGGGCTAATTACTTAGAAAGTCCATCAACTTTTCACTGAAACCTTTTCTGGGGCTCAACAAAAAAAAGTTCTATTTGAGGGTATGAAAACGGCTAAAACTACTTTTGTGGGGTCTCGTGTAAGTAGCCGGTCAAAAAATTTTGAATGTAATTTCTCTTTTATTTTATTTCATTTATGGATTACATGGAAATTCCAAGTCATATCTCTATACAAAACACCAAATATAATATATATATTTCTGGCCACAATCAACAACATATATTTGAATAATCCTGATTGTATCTTTGTCCCCATCTAACCATTCTCATGTTCAACTCTTATTAAACAACCCAAGTTAAAGATGTGAAGTTTTTACTTAACACCACCGTGAAGTCTCCATAGCCGCCACCATAAACACCGCTACTATTCCGACAACGAACCTTAATACCCAAATCTGACACTTTTAAATTAATCAATCTTATTTGTTTTTCACCCAAAAAAGTTCTTCACGGGAGACCTAATCAGTTGTGAGGAAGCCAAAATTAGATCTGGAATCAAAGGGTAGCGAAGCTACCGGTGGTGGCTGTCGGAGAGGCGGAACAAGGGACAATTGGGATGGCGGAGAAATCGAAGGTGTGTGGTGGTAGTTCTTGATAGTTGTGTGTGTTTGTGAAATTGGTAGATGGGTTTTGCAAATCCAAGGATTTGAAATGAAACCATTGTTCAGGTTTTGGTAACTTCGTATCCAATAAAGCTTCTGACGCCGGCAGCGGTGGTTTTGAAATGGAAGTGGCTAGATGTTGATATGATACAAGAGAATATAAAGAAGTGGCTAAATTGAACTTTTTTTTGTTGGAGCCCCAGAAAAGGTTTCAGTGACAAGTTGAGGGACTTTTCAAGTAATTAGCCCTTAAAAATAAGGATAAAACCGGCTAGCTACTGTACACGTCAGCAAAAAGTGGTCACGGTCCTACTATAGTAATTTTAGCCGTTTTCATACCCTCAAATAGAACTTTTTTTTGTTAGATTCCAGAAAAAATTTCAGTGACAAGTTGAGAGACTATTCAAGTAATTAGCCCATTTAGTAATGAGATAAGGGGCACTCATGTTTGTTGTTGTTATTATTATTGTTATTATTATTATTTTCATTTTTGTCCTTCAACAACTTTATAACCATATATATCTGAAAGATACAATTAATCACAAGCGAACAATTTGCTTACAAATCTCATTTTCCAAAAAAAATATGCTTACAAATTTACTTAATCTTTAATTCCAGTAACCGGTAAATTCTTTGTCCGCTATGCAGACCAGCAACCAGTCGCCAAACAATATTATCATATGGGCTTATTTTTTTTGGACAACTTACTTCACAATTCCATGATTACCGAGGACTTTTGGAGTTGCTGTGCTATTTTTCCAATTCTCATTAGGAGTTATTTCTTTTACTGGGTTACTACTTGAACTTTGTTCTCCAAAGAATTCATTATTTTGAGGAGATATTACTGTAGAAATCACGGTAGCATTCAAAGAGATAACTGTTGTTAAAGATATCACTGTGGAGATCAACTTGTTCACTTTCAGCTACTAAGCTACATCAATATCATCAAGTGTTGGTGGAGGCAACAGATGAGCAGGTAAAAGCAGTAGGTGACAAAGCAAGGGTGAACAGACCCAGCATGACCAACAAGGCTGTCTTATAAGAATGAACAAAAATTCTAATCATAACAATATTACAAATGGGATAGATGGTAAGTTTGGACTTATTTCACAAAAACTCTCGAGTAGAGATGTAAATCACGAAAATAAACAAATCACATAGACGAATCCCGCAATTGTAATAAGAACAGTAATACGAATGAGATAGATGCTAAGTTTTGCCGACTTCTAACCCTTTTATACAATGCAAACAGGTTTGTAAGCGTTGTGTCTGTTCACCGATGGGCAGTTTATTTAACTGTCATTCCTAACAGACAAGTTTGTTATAACAGAACAGCCCTTATTTTGTCATATTACACTTAACTAAGACAAATGGGCATACTTTGTCATTATAGTCCAATTAATACTCCCTCTTAATGACAAAGTATTCTTCAGCTTCCTCATCCTCACTCTGAGTCTGAGTCCAGGATTGCAGAGTCTTCCTCACCCTCGCTGTTGCAATATTCTTCAATGCTTGGCTCCTTGCTGCTCACATCCTCTTGCTCGAAGGTTATCACAAGTCTTTCACCATCATCAGATACAATGTTCACATGATCTTCTGCTTCAGTTTCTTCATACATATGCTTTTCCCGAGTTTCTTTTTCTCCTTCCTCGCATCCTTCTTCACCAAATTCGTTTTTTCTTCCATCGACATCATCAGTTTTATCAATCTTTCCCATAGTATGTATGCCTTTTCGTGCATCAACAGCCCTGCCTACTTCCATTGAAGTCATTTCTTCTTCCATAACGGTCTTGTAAAACGAGTTTAACAACTCCAAGTACCTTTCAAATATTCCTCGAAGTTTGTTCTTCATACAGGCTGGAAAACCGAAACTCATTGCCACTATATCCCACTGATATTTTTCACTAATCTTTTCACTTCCGCCCAAGCCTTCAACCAATTCGAATAAATCGAATAAACATACCTCAGCACTTCCTATCTTTGGTGGCATCGGGGCGTCAAAAACACAGTTCATGTACTCCCTGTGAAACCAATTCACTAAAGCTTGAATCTTTGTTTTGAGTAAATCCTTGTATTTCATTGCCGTTGGCGCATGCTTCAACATCCCCATAAAAGTCTTAAATCCCTCAAGTGTGTTCACTTCCAGTCTTGCTTTTACTCCTTTCCACATGACATACTCCTTCTCGGTTTCTTCTTCTAACAGCTTTTTCGCAACACCCTTCCTTGTATGGAGTGGAGATTGATAACGACGGTCATGATGCAGGCCCGTTGATTGTACACTTGGATTTGAATTTATAGAACCAATCTCTTGTAGACTCACCAGCACTTCCTCCATTGAAGGTCGATTTTTAGGGTCCGGTTCAAGACACTTAAGAATGAGTTCTGCGGTTCTACATGCTGCCTTTGGTGGGAAATCATGTTCTAGACGTGGATCTATGATTTTTCTTAGCTTTCGTTTGTCGGGTAATGATGGTCGAGCCCAATCCACCAGATTATGTTGCGATCCAGGTCGATTAGTATCAAGTACCCGTAGACCCGTGATGATTTCTAGTAACACTACTCCAAAACCATAAATGTCGCTCTTGACATATAAATGACCTTGAATCATGTCAAAAAAATTGAAGTCAACAACTTTATCGAACCATGACATAGTTTACACAATAGATATGGGAAATATATCAAGGGAAACATATTTCTTAAGGTGTAAAAATATTGTTGACAACTCGTATCACAATATCAAATTATTAAGGAAAATATCATAATACATTATGTCACATGATATATTTTTTTCTCAAGCCAACTAAAACAATGTCGGGTACTTCGTATGCGGGCGCCCCAATGGCTAAAGGTATTTGTGGTCAACTAAGACAATGCATGGTAAGTCGCACGCGACGCCTCAATGGCTAGAGGTACGCACATAATGGCACAACCAATACACACATAATGGATCAACCAATACACACGTAGCCTTTATCCCACTTAACTTCATGTCCCTTAGAAAACCCACCCACCCGAAGGCCTATTAGTGGTAAAACCCGGTCTCCCTCGGGATCCAACCGGAGACCGAAGCCCCGCCGGTCTTCCTTTATTGAGTATTATGTCAAAGGACAAATATTGATGATGAACTTTGCTCACTTGCACCAAATGCCAACACCTTAACCATATCTATTAAATGCCTTTGACTATATTTTTATGATTACATGATGAGATTCAATAAACTCCGAATTTCTTAAAAAATGAATGAATGTCATTAATGCTTATTAAATCAATCTAAAAGTGCATTTAATAGTTACTAATTTAAGTTAATTTTTATTATTTTAAAATGAATCGTAAATACATATTTTTATTTTTATTTTTAGAAAATCAGAGTTTTTTAAACGTCCATTTGCAGATGTTCCAGAGGCATCAGTTAGCAGATCCTGAATTAAGCTAACAATCTTTTTGCACATTAAACATATATGTCCAGGGCCGGCCATTAGGGGGTGCGGAGGGTGCTAGCGAGCCGGCCCGGTCTTTTTAGGGGCCTATTAGTTTTATAAAAAATTCGTATATATATGTTTTTATATATGTACAAAACGATTAAAGAGTATCTTGGTCTCATTTTAATAAAATAAAACTCATATAAACCTGTAATTGGTAAGACTTTTTAAAAAAAGTCCTTATTTACCTGACAACTTTTATGACTTTATTGACACATCATATCACTATACAATTAATTAAAAAGGCGTGTGGGATCCCGACCTACTAGCTGGCATCTCCACCAGAATCGCTGCAAATAGTGGTGTTTTGTCCATATCCTACTATTTGCAGCGATTATCGCTGCAAATAGAGGGGGGACCCGATATTTCTTTGTCAGATTTGCCATTACTGGCAGGGGGCCCGCACTATTTGCAGCGATTATCGCTGCAAATAGTCGTAGTGGTCGAGATACTAAAAAAAAAAGGTTGGGATCCATGAGGCAATTAAGAAACATTAACCCTTTTGTTAAGAAAACTCAACTGTGCACTTTGGAGTTGAGATGCCCGAGACCGCAATTTGCAGCCACGCAGGTATGTTAGTTTCTAACTTTCCAATTCCATTACTTCACAATTTTTACGATATGTAGTTTGTTTTTCCGTATTTAAATGTTTTACGATTTATTGATTAATTTAGATGATTATTATCGTCCTACGCTCTACTTATATATCAATAAATATTATTAATGTTAATATTTAGGTATGTCTAAAAATTATTTATCTAGTAGTTAAAAACGAAAAATGAGAAAAATTCAAGTAGAGTTTATAAAGTCTGAAACCGGTGCTTTAGATAAATTTATCCAAAAAAATTTTAGAGACTCACTTTTTATTCTCGAGCCAGGTCTCGAAAAAATTTTTCATTCTCGGAGACGGCACTGCTATCGTCTCATTTGTTATACTCCCTCCGTCCCACTAAATGTGTCTTAGTTTGAATTTTCAAAGTCTTTCTTTATAAACTTTGACCTTAAATATTTTGATTTGTGTTATATAATATTTGATGAAAATTATACCAATAAAAAATACATTTAAAACTCAATCAATTCATATAACTTTCATCAAATATTATATAACACAAATCAAAATATTTAAGGTCAAAGTTTATAAAAAAAGACTTTGAATATTCAAAATAGGACACATTTAATGGGACGGAGGGAGTATATATTATGCATAGTTAAACATTACGCGTTTATCTACATTTAATTTGTTTTCAAAGAAATGTAATACCGATTAAACTCTAAAAAACATATGCTACAAAGATGTGTGCTTAGAAATCTAACCAGTGGCAATGTATTCCGGAGCTGCATAACCATATGTACCCACAACGCCGATCGAGACATGAGATCCACCATAAGAAGGACCTAACTTCACCAAACCAAAATCTGAGAGTTTAGCATTAAACTCCTGGAAAAAAAAATAAACATAAAAGTTAATTTCATAATGGCCCCTGTGATTGTCGATGTTTGAATTTAAGCCCCAATTCTACATTTTTATCAGTTGCATTTTTTTTATCACTGCCCACCCATACCATTAGAGCTGGCAATTTCTGACACGGACCTGTTAGCACGACACGACACGACCTGGTTTTTTCGTGTTTGGCCTTAACGTGTTTCGTGTCTTAACAGGTCCGGACCTGTTAAAACACGATAAGACACGATAAGACAAGTAGTATATATATGGACATGTTAAGACACGTTAAAGACATGTTAAGACACGTTAAAGACACGTTAAAGACATGTTAAAGACCCGTTAAAGACACGTTAAGGACACGTTAAGACACGATAAGACACGTTAAGACACGATAAGATACGTTATTAGGTCCCTTAACAGGTCCCTTATCGTGTACTTTTTAACAAGTTCCTTAACAGGTCTCTTAACAGGTCCCTTATCATGTAACCTGTTAAAAGTCGTGTCGTGTTCGTGTTTGGAAAAACTGACACGATTAGCTATCGTGTCGTGTTCGTGTTTAACCCTATCGTGTTCGTGTCTTATCGTGTCGTGTCGGACACGATATGCCAGCTCTACATACCATTGGTTGGGCTCTGTTAAGTGACCCATGTGCATTGCACATTAAAGTACGTATATTGTTCCTTTTACAAAACCAATCATCGTATCTATCATAGGACTAAAACTCAGATGTCGAGAACTACATGGGCTATTTGGGAAATTAACCCTAAATTTTATTAAATCCAAGTTTCATTTTTCTTAATTGGGAAAATATGTTTAAATTTCTCACTCACTCATTAAATAATTTAAAATTTGACTAACCATGTCTAATAAAATATTTAGAGGTTTAAAATCTTTGTAAATAACAGTTTTTTCTGTAGTATGCAAAAAAGCAAGGCCTCGTGCTGCTCCAGTAGCTATTTTAATCCTTGTACTCCATGCAAGTGGTTTTGTACCTTCTGCAATAATTTAATACAATTTTCAAAAAAAATAATATCAATATTATATCTTTAACTAATTGGTATGAAACAATAAAGTACTTACTTGTAAAAAGATGATTTTCTAGACTGCCTTCTTGCATATATTCATATACAAGAAAATATTTTCTATCTTCCCAGCAATATCCAACTAGTTGTACAAGATTTGGATGGCTGAATTTTCCCAAAAATCTTACTTTTGCCTGTATAAGTTCACTAATAGATATAGATACATACTTATATAGATTAGATATAGATAGATATATAAAATTTCAAATAAAAACTCGAAGACTAAACAACTCAAATCGTTCTATTTTTGTGTTGGATCCACAATTAATCCTATGGATCCTTAGGATTGGGATATTCTTTTAGATCCTGTAGTTTCCCTGGATCGAGACAGGTATCACAACTTTTTCTACCCATCCTGTATATTGTCCTTTTTGTTTCGTATTGTACTAGAAACTTAACTTATTTTTATTATTAGTTATTAGAAGATTAGATTAGACGAGATTTTACGAAAAAATTGTTCAACAAAGTTAAATAAATTCAAAAAGAATATATAGTTAAGGTTCATGGAAGAAAAAAGTTTGAATGTTATATAGGTGCAAACTGGAATAAAAGTAAACATCCTAGTTTTGAAAGCAATATTTTCAATTATCTATCAACACATATAGTCTTAAAAAGTTTGGCACATGGTGAAATATATATATAAATTTTTACTTTTAACACCTGGTATATTAAACATAATCGCACTCAAATTATGGTAAAGGTATATAATCTTAGAGGGTAGCCAATGGACTCGTCCATTAGCTCGTTCGACATCCTCGGACGAGTCCACACCGTTGGGTGGGACTCGTCCCTGGCTCGTGCGCGGGTCTCGTCCGGGTGGTTCGTCCCTACAGGGACGAATGCAACCTTTGGTTTTTTTTGTTTTTTTTTGTTTTAATGCTATATACAAAGAAAGAAGACAAAAAAATTAGTGGGTCCAAGACTAGTCTTTGAGGGATGAGTCCATTGGGTGCATTTTGGGGGGATTAGTCCTTGGAGCTTTTTTTGCTGATGTGGCGCTGACAGGGACTAGTCTAGGGGATGAGTGGTCACCATTGGGGAGCCTCTTAGAGCATCGTCTAAACCAAGTATATGATGTTTTTTGTTTGGCTATTAGTTGTGAACCTATAAGATCATTAACTTTAAAAAAGAAACATTATAAAATTGAATTAATGAATTTTGTAAGAATGTAATTAAAAATGCTATACAAGTATTTTAAGGATGTCAATTATTGTCAAACTAAACTTTCGCACTCTATAATGTCAAATCTATTACTCCAATTTCACCATACATATTACATTGTTCTGAAGGATATGATGACAAAATGTTATTTAGAATCCATATCGAACTGTAGCTTCATGTGGGAATTCGAAAGTTCAATTTTTGAAAAGACCGGTAAAGAAACAAACTTTAATATTGTTTTGAATAATATGTTTTTTTTTTTTTTGAAAGTTGAATTTCGCTTGAAACTTTGTGTCGCGATTCGACAACGAGAGATCTAGCATACGTTGTCTTAACCGGGTCCGCGCTAGAGAGCTCACTCGAAGTAGAAATGCCTATTTCAAATACCCAATGGGGGAAAACCCCTACTAATCCGCCTGAAAGCACGACGATTAATAGGGGTAAACCCTGCCCCCTCAGACTTGAACCTGGGTATACCCAAGTCAAGCCCTCATAGAAGGACTACCTATATCTCAAAGTTGGTGGAATGGAGATTCGAACCTGAGACCTATAAGTCACCAGGGGAACTCCAAACCACTACACCAAGTCATCATTGATATACATGCATGTTTTTTAACATGCAATTAATCATCTATTTACTAGTGATAACAATGAGCACGAAATTTGGAAAGAATATAAAAAAGAAAAAAAAAACATAACAATACCTGCCACTCTTTAAGGCCTAAATTTGATTGCTTGACAGCTACGGCGATGCCAGTACCGACCTTCGACCGAGCGTATGTCTCACCGTCCACCCATCCTTTAAACACCCTCCCATAACCACCTTCTCCAAGCATGGTATCCGGCCTAAAGTTTCTGGTGGCACTTCTTAGCTCGGAGAAGGTGAAAGATTTCAAGTTGGGTGTCACTATTTCTCCACAAGGTGGCACGTGTTCATCGGAAGAAGTGACGGTTCCGGTACTGTCACTGCTACATCCAACTGTCGTGAATGTTAGATCTTTTTCCATCATGGGTTCTTTCTGCTTTTCATGATCACTTATAGCAACTGATATGAAAACAATCATAATACTATAAGATTTAAGAAAAGGAAAGAATTTAAAAGTTCTCCTACCATACTCAACCGCTGGAACTATATCTTGACACTTGAGTATGAGAATCGACCTCTATTCATGTGGGATTGTTGGAAATTTAGTAATGTGATTTTTATCAACTTTGGACACAAAAAATTTAAAGTATATGTTACTAATATTACTTATTTAGCTAGGATGTGTTCGTCTGTATGAGAGAATTACAATGAACTAAATGGTGTCCAAATCGGAGCTAAGATATATGTGATATCGACATTGCTAAACTAATAATTGTTTGAGTGGTTCATAAGGAGGAGCTTTAGTGGACTAATATTTCCTAATAACCAGACACAACACTCAGTGGTGGCGAATCAGTGATGGGGCCTAATGTGGCATTTTAGTGGTGCATTTTGCACTTCGCACAATCACGAACTGCTTGAGAGCCGCCTTTGTTTTAGGCTAGCTTGGCTCGAGCCACTGGCCTCACGGCTGGCGGGACTCTTTTCAAATTCTAGGGGTTAGGTTGGCTTAACTGCTCCATTATGGTGAGTTTGAATGCACCATGATGATTAGTTTTAACGGTCATCAATGGTCCATTTATTAACGTGTTTCACGTCTCCCTCAATAAGTAGACGCAGGTCTAGTCCATAGAAAGACACCTGAACACACCAAAGCTCCAATGCTTTACATTGTAGTGTAGATTATTAGCTAACGTTGGTATTAGTCATCACTAAGTCAAACTTTCGGGGAAAGATATGTGAATATACCATAGGTGAAGTATTTTAAATATAGTTTATTAAGACGACAACAATTTTAAATATTCTAACAAAAGTTGACGAATATCAATTTTCGAATTTCATAAATTTTTTACAGATAATCACTCACATAAAGGAAATACCTGGGTTTTCACGCGTGGAGTTGAAGGGAAAACACAATTCTAGTAATCATTATCGACTTGCCTGGACTTTGCAACTGCAAGTTGAGTACAGATTCGAGACTGAAGACAACCTCAGTCATGGTAGGACGGTGCTTTGGATGGTTATCTAAGCATCTTTCGGCGATTCTAGCAAACTCCTTCAAACATTTTGGGGATATTTCACCCCTTATATCAGAATCAACTATATTCTTTAAATTACCTTCTTTGATCGAGTCTTGTGCCCATGTAGCTAAACCAAATTCAAGACTCCTATCCACTGGTCGCTTTTGACACAACACTTCAAACAATACCACCCCAAAAGCATACACATCA
>CM067169.1:100751747-100769247 GCA_034093135.1 Erigeron breviscapus
TCCGGTTTTCTTCCGGTTTTCTTCCGGTTTTCCTTCCGGTTTTCCTTCCGGTTTTCTTCCGGTTTTCTTCCGGTTTTCTTCCGGTTTTCCTTCCGGTTTTCCTTCCGGTTTTCTTCCGGTTTTCTTCCGGTTTTCTTCCGGTTTTCCTTCCGGTTTTCCTTCCGGTTTTCTTCCGGTTTTCTTCCGGTTTTCTTCCGGTTTTCCTTCCGGTTTTCCTTCCGGTTTTCTTCCGGTTTTCTTCCGGTTTTCTTCCGGTTTTCCTTCCGGTTTTCCTTCCGGTTTTCTTCCGGTTTTCTTCCGGTTTTCTTCCGGTTTTCCTTCCGGTTTTCCTTCCGGTTTTCTTCCGGTTTTCTTCCGGTTTTCTTCCGGTTTTCCTTCCGGTTTTCCTTCCGGTTTTCTTCCGGTTTTCCTTCCGGTTTTCCTTCCGGTTTTCCTTCCGGTTTTCCTTCCGGTTTTCCTTCCGGTTTTCCTTCCGGTTTTTGGATTGGATTGAAAGACAACCTCTGGGAGATGACATTAAAGCTTCTTATGAAGAAGGCCCTGCTGTTCATACAAATCCAGTCACCAAAGAACTGATTCCAAAAGAAAGTTGGAGCACAGCTCAAAAGAACCGCACTCAGGCTGATAATCTTGCAAGATCTCATCTCTACATGGCTCTTCCCAACGATATTTATTCCAATGTTGACTCATATGAGACTGGGAAAGAGATATGGGACGAAATTGAAAAGCAACTACAAGGTTCAGAGGTGTCCTCCACGATCAGACTTTCCAATGTTCTTGATATGTATGAATCATTCAAACAAGAGAAAAGTGAAACGTTAGAAGAAGCGTATACACGTTTCTGTAACGTGATCAATGAACTCAGGAAGAATGCCATTAAAAAGACTGACTTGGAACTCAACATCAAATTTCTGAGAAATCTTCATGAAGAATGGCAAGTCTTTGGTGCTCAACTCAACCAGCAAGATGAATTTGGCAAACTCTCTATTCATACCTTGTATGAGAAGTTGAAGATCAACCTGCGAGCTGTCCAAAAGCAACAAATGAAGACTGAAGGAAGCTCCTCATCAGATCCACTTGCTCTTGTTGCTGATAGAAAGCCATCCAGATTGTCAAGGAAAAATGTTGTTGAGACTGCTGATGATGAGGAATCAAGTGACACCAGTGACCCAGACATGGACGACAAAGAAAAAGAAATGTATAAAGACTTAGCCTACTTCACAAGAGCCTTCAAGAAAAAATTCTTCACAAAGAAACCAACCAACAATCAACTTCGCACTTCATCAGTCTCTTCCTATGTCAAGAACTCACAAGCTCCAAAATTTGACAATCACTACAACAATGCTGGTGGGGAAAGGAAGTATGAAGCTCCTAAGAAGTTTGAGAAGAGGGTTCTTGAGAAGAAGACCGAAGAGAAGAAATGTTACAATTGTGGTCTTACTGGTCACTTTGCTATTCACTGCACCAAACCTCGTCAGAAGAACTCCACCTACTACCAGAACAAGCTCTTGCTTGTGAAACAACAAGAAAGTGGTATTGCTCTTCTTGCAGAAAACGACGAATGGTTGCACCTGTCTGATGAAGAGACTGAAGAGCTTGCTGCAAATGTATGTTTCATGACAAAGATTAAGCGGTCAAAGGAACTTGAAGAAGGTGGTATAAGTTCTGAATCTGATGATGATGAGGTTTGTACTATTCCCAAACGTGAACTTGATGAATACATGAACAAAGCTGTCGAAACAAATAAATCTTTGAAAATTGAGGTTTCTAATTTAACTGAATCTTTACAAGAGAAAGAAAAACTTTTGACTGATTTTCAAACCATACATGAAAAACTTCAAAAAGATTTTGATGAATTGACAGCTAATCAGACTTCTGTTTCCTTTACACCTTCTTCTGTGTTGCAACTTGCAAATCAAGAACTTGAAACCAAAGTTTTTGAATTAACCAAGACCATCAAAGAGATGCAAATTGCAAAGTCCAATGAAACGCTTCGAGCAAATGCTTTGGCTGAAGACATTGAGTCCTTGAAACTTAAGTTAAAAGAGTCCAACCCGGCTTTGAAAGAATTAGAAAACAAAATTTCTGATTTAAACTATGCTTGCTACATAAAAGATTCAAATAATCAACAACTTGATAAGAAAATTGATCAACTCAAGGAAGAAATCAAATTTTATCAAGAAAAGGTTTACAGGATCGATCGATCTAATAAACAAATCTTTTTAAACAAGCCTAAAGATTTTGAATATGGGTTGACTCAAGGGTTAGGTTTTGAGAATCCAAAGAATTTGCTCAAAGCACAACAGGAAG
Source organism: Erigeron breviscapus (assembly GCA_034093135.1). Lineage (NCBI taxonomy): Eukaryota > Viridiplantae > Streptophyta > Magnoliopsida > Asterales > Asteraceae > Erigeron > Erigeron breviscapus. Next base: position 100,754,058 of record CM067169.1, read on the forward strand.
TCCCATCTCTGTATGACGCCAATTTAATGCGGTATGGCATGACCACCCAATTTGTGAGACCAAGTTATGGTGATATTGAGACAGATTATTATCTAGCAAAATGTGCTATTCAATGCAATTATGATCAAATTAATGAGTCAAATGATCTTTTTAATCTTCCACTTGTTCCTAAAAGAAAAACTCACTCTGTTACTATTGTTGAACTTGATGAATACATGAACAAAGCTGTCGAAACAAATAAATCTTTGAAAATTGAGGTTTCTAATTTAACTGAATCTTTACAAGAGAAAGAAAAACTTTTGACTGATTTTCAAACCATACATGAAAAACTTCAAAAAGATTTTGATGAATTGACAGCTAATCAGACTTCTGTTTCCTTTACACCTTCTTCTGTGTTGCAACTTGCAAATCAAGAACTTGAAACCAAAGTTTTTGAATTAACCAAGACCATCAAAGAGATGCAAATTGCAAAGTCCAATGAAACGCTTCGAGCAAATGCTTTGGCTGAAGACATTGAGTCCTTGAAACTTAAGTTAAAAGAGTCCAACCCGGCTTTGAAAGAATTAGAAAACAAAATTTCTGATTTAAACTATGCTTGCTACATAAAAGATTCAAATAATCAACAACTTGATAAGAAAATTGATCAACTCAAGGAAGAAATCAAATTTTATCAAGAAAAGGTTTACAGGATCGATCGATCTAATAAACAAATCTTTTTAAACAAGCCTAAAGATTTTGAATATGGGTTGACTCAAGGGTTAGGTTTTGAGAATCCAAAGAATTTGCTCAAAGCACAACAGGAAGTCCCATCTCTGTATGACGCCAATTTAATGCGGTATGGCATGACCACCCAATTTGTGAGACCAAGTTATGGTGATATTGAGACAGATTATTATCTAGCAAAATGTGCTATTCAATGCAATTATGATCAAATTAATGAGTCAAATGATCTTTTTAATCTTCCACTTGTTCCTAAAAGAAAAACTCACTCTGTTACTATTGTTGAACTTGATGAATACATGAACAAAGCTGTCGAAACAAATAAATCTTTGAAATAAAATTAAGATGGAAGTGGCGTACAAAAATATTGTTATTCAAGCTTTCGCAGATAATAAGATTGAAAAAGCTTCAAATTTACTCAAGGGAAGTCATTGTCCGGTCAAATTCAGTGAATTAAGTCACTCAAAGTTGTCAAATGAAACCAATGTATCAATCTCACCCAATGAAAGTTCTTGTCCCAAAGACCCAAATGTCTCAAGTGTGAAATTGGAATCCAAACCTAAAGTCAAATATTCCAAAATGAATTTTTCAAATCTTCCTAATCTAAATAACTTTTTAGAAGAAGATCATTCGTATGATCCTGATTTTGAAAAAGATCATTCGTATGATCCTGATTTTGAAAAACAATTTGTTCCAAAGGAAGAAAAGGTTGAATTTTCATTCAAAAGGATTCCAAAATCACACTCTACGACTCACACCACTGTCCATGAGAAGTTTCAGAGACCAAAGACCAATCAAGTACCCAAAACTTCTACAGCACCAAAGACTCCTACCCCAAAACCCAAACTCAATAAGATGAAACATCATACTGATGGTAATCATGCTTCTGCACAACCTAGATATCACAGGTATTCTAGCTCTCCTAAGCAATCTACAGTTACATCTAAGAACGTCCTAAAGGTATTTAGAGATGATGCTGTAGGAATAGTTAGATATCAAGATCAGTATGGTTGGTTTTCTTCCACTTACAAAAAGCAAGCACCACCTGTCAAAAAGACCATCCAGAAGAAACCTGTCAAGAACACACAGTCTTCCACTAACCTTAAAAATGTTCATGTTTCAGGTCACGTGTGCTTAAATTGTCAAAGTAAATGGCTTCCTAAGGATAGATACTTTCATGCTACTAGGACAGTCAAGCTTGCTGGAAATGCTACATCTGTAAAACAAGAGTGGATAGTTCGTAGACCTAGTGTTCTAGATAGATCAAATGCTTCTAGGACTAGTCCATCTTGTTCTAAAACTTTGTAATGACTGTTTTGTTCTTTTTGTTTTTCATTTTTTTTTTTTTTTGTGTGTTTACTTTTTTTTTTTTTTTTTTTTTTTTTTTTTTTTTTTTTTTTTTTTTTTTTTTTTTTTTTTTTTTTTTTTTTTTTTTTTTTTTTTTTTTTTTTTTTTTTTTTTTTTTTTTTTTTTTTTTTTTTTTTTTTTTTTTTTTTTTTTTTTTTTTTTTTTTTTTTTTTTTTTTTTTTTTTTTTTTTTTTTTTTTTTTTTTTTTTTTTTTTTTTTTTTTTTTTTTTTTTTTTTTTTTTTTTTTTTTTTTTTTTTTTTTTTTTTTTTTTTTTTTTTTTTTTTTTTTTTTTTTTTTTTTTTTTTTTTTTTTTTTTTTTTTTTTTTTTTTTTTTTTTTTTTTTTTTTTTTTTTTTTTTTTTTTTTTTTTTTTTTTTTTTTTTTTTTTTTTTTTTTTTTTTTTTTTTTTTTTTTTTTTTTTTTTTTTTTTTTTTTTTTTTTTTTTTTTTTTTTTTTTTTTTTTTTTTTTTTTTTTTTTTTTTTTTTTTTTTTTTTTTTTTTTTTTTTTTTTTTTTTTTTTTTTTTTTTTTTTTTTTTTTTTTTTTTTTTTTTTTTTTTTTTTTTTTTTTTTTTTTTTTTTTTTTTTTTTTTTTTTTTTTTTTTTTTTTTTTTTTTTTTTTTTTTTTTTTTTTTTTTTTTTTTTTTTTTTTTTTTTTTTTTTTTTTTTTTTTTTTTTTTTTTTTTTTTTTTTTTTTTTTTTTTTTTTTTTTTTTTTTTTTTTTTTTTTTTTTTTTTTTTTTTTTTTTTTTTTTTTTTTTTTTTTTTTTTTTTTTTTTTTTTTTTTTTTTTTTTTTTTTTTTTTTTTTTTTTTTTTTTTTTTTTTTTTTTTTTTTTTTTTTTTTTTTTTTTTTTTTTTTTTTTTTTTTTTTTTTTTTTTTTTTTTTTTTTTTTTTTTTTTTTTTTTTTTTTTTTTTTTTTTTTTTTTTTTTTTTTTTTTTTTTTTTTTTTTTTTTTTTTTTTTTTTTTTTTTTTTTTTTTTTTTTTTTTTTTTTTTTTTTTTTTTTTTTTTTTTTTTTTTTTTTTTTTTTTTTTTTTTTTTTTTTTTTTTTTTTTTTTTTTTTTTTTTTTTTTTTTTTTTTTTTTTTTTTTTTTTTTTTTTTTTTTTTTTTTTTTTTTTTTTTTTTTTTTTTTTTTTTTTTTTTTTTTTTTTTTTTTTTTTTTTTTTTTTTTTTTTTTTTTTTTTTTTTTTTTTTTTTTTTTTTTTTTTTTTTTTTTTTTTTTTTTTTTTTTTTTTTTTTTTTTTTTTTTTTTTTTTTTTTTTTTTTTTTTTTTTTTTTTTTATGTGATTGCATGATGACTCCCTAACCTTTCATGGACCCAGTCTAAGTGGGTACCTAAAACCTTACTTCCTGATTTTACAGGAATTTCTCATCTGTGTCTGGTATGTCTTGAATGATAGAGATAATCTTGGAAAATTTGAACCAAAAGGTGACGAGGGTTATTTTGTTGGTTATTCAAGAGAATCCATTGCTTATCGTGTCTATAATCGTAGAACCAAACAAATTGTAGAGAGTATGAATGTTAAATTTGATGAACTCTCTGGAATGGTTCTTGAACAACACGGTTCAAGACCCGATCTTCAATGTCCACAAGCTTCCGCTACACAGAACAGAACTTCTGATACACAGAATTTCTCCAAACCAACCGCTAAGGAGTTAGACATTTTATTTGAAGAATTTTATCATGATCGTCCTCCTACTCTGGTCCAACCCTTGGATTCACCTGAACAATCGTTTTCCAATCCATCTCAACCTGAGAGCTCATCTGCGGGTCAACAAAGTTCATCTCCTGTCTCCTCCTCTACTGAATCATCCTCTCCATCTTCGGCCAACTCTTCGTCTTCAAATGTATCTTCCCCTGACTCTTCTAACTTGTCTTCACCACCACAGGATTCTACATTAGTGTCTACTCAGCAATACTCTCCAGGATCCAATCAATCAACTGATGCTGACTCTGATGAAGCAGAATTTGTCCTACCAGAAGAACCAAGCTTTGAGCAAGTCGCTGAACAACATTCTCCAGGCTTTATCAATCCTGATGAAAATAATGAACCTGCTGATCCACTTCCTCACTCTAGGAAATGGTCTCGATCCATGCTTCCTCATCCCCCAACTCAGATTATTGGGGATCCAAACGCTGGCCCAACCACACGTGCTGCCTCTGCAAATGAATGTTTATTCGTCAACTTCTTGAGCATGGTTGAACCCAGTAATGTCAATGAGGCTCTTCATGATCCGGATTGGGTAAAAGCCATGCAAGAAGAGCTATCTCAGTTTGAGCGCCTTGAAGTATGGAAACTTGTTCCTAATCCCTTCACTCATAAAGAACCAATCAAGACAAAGTGGATATTCAAAAACAAGAAAGATGAGAATGGAGTTGTTGTTCGAAACAAGGCTAGATTGGTTGCCAAAGGTTTTTCTCAGCAAGATGGTGTTGATTATGATGAGACGTTTGCTCCTGTTGCCCGCATTGAAGCCATTCGAATCTTCCTGGCTTATGCAGCATTCAAAAACTTCACGGTTTATCAAATGGATGTCAAGTATGCTTTTCTGAATGGAGTACTGAAAGAAGAAGTCTATGTTGGTCAACCCGAGGGCTTTGTGGATCCTAAGCGTCCAAATCATGTTTACAGGTTAGACAAGGCTTTGTATGGCCTCAAACAAGCTCCTCGAGCTTGGTATGATGCTCTGTCTGCCTATCTATTACAATCTGGATTCAGTAAAGGTACAATCGACACTACTTTGTTCATCAAACGTCAAGGTAGTGACATTCTTTTAATCCAAATTTATGTAGATGACATAATTTTCGGGTCCACAAATCCTAAGTACTGCAAAAACTTTTCTGCATTAATGGTCAAACATTTTGAAATGAGTATGATGGGAGAATTAAACTTTTTCCTTGGTCTTCAAGTCAAACAAATGTCAAATGGTATTTTTATCTGTCAAAATAAATACATCTCTGACATGTTGAAAAAGTTTGATATGTTTAATTGTCAACCAATTGGTACTCCCATGGAATCTCGAACTAAAATTAATGCTGACCTTAATGGCAAACCTTTCAATCAAAAACTTTATCGCAGTATGATAGGATCCCTCATGTACTTAACTGCCAGTAGACCGGACATTATGTTTGCTACATTCATGTGCGCTAGATTTCAGGCAAACCCTATGGAGAGTCATGCTCAATCGGTTAAGCGTATCTTTCGGTATCTTAAGGGAACTATGAACCTTGGTTTATGGTATCCGAAAGATACCGGTTTCGAACTAACCGCCTACTCAGATGCTGACCATGCAGGGTGTAAGTTGGATCGCAAAAGTACTTCAGGTAGTGTGCAGTTTCTTGGAGACAAGTTGGTTGGTTGGTCTTCAAAGAAACAAAATTGTGTTTCCACATCCACTGCTGAAGCTGAGTATGTAGCAGCTGCTAGTTGTTGCTCTCAAGTTCTGTGGATGAAGACTCAACTCTCTGACTATGGGTTCCAGTATGACAGAATACCCATCTATTGTGACTCCAAAAGTGCCATTGCAATCTCTTGCAATCCTGTTCAGCATTCTAAAACAAAGCATATTGATGTAAGGTATCACTTCATCAAAGATCATGTTGAGAAAGGTAATATTGAACTTTACTTTGTCCCAACTGACTACCAACTTGCAGACCTCTTCACAAAACCTTTGGATGAACAAAGGTTCAATTTCTTGAAAACCAAGTTGGGTATTCTTGATCTACAAACGTAAATGCTTCATTGCCATGTATTCTGTGTTTATTTTCCTGGTCAAACCATTGATGTGTGCTTGTGTGCTCTTACATGCAATGTTTGAGGGGGAGAACAAGGGTAGAATGCATGATTTTAGGGGGAGTTTGTAGAATTTATCTGAGTCTGCATGTTCCTAGGGGGAGTTTGTATATATTTATCTGAGTCTGCATGTTCCTAGGGGGAGTTTGTAGAATTTATCTGAGTCTGCATGTTCCTAGGGGGAGTTTGTAGATTTATCTGAGTCTGCATGTTCCTAGGGGGAGTTTGTAGATTTATCTGAGTCTGCATGTTCCTAGGGGGAGTTTGTAGATTTATCTGAGTCTGCATGTTCCTAGGGGGAGTTTGTAGATTTATCTGAGTCTGCATGTTCCTAGGGGGAGTTTGTAGATTTATCTGAGTCTGCATGTTCCTAGGGGGAGTTTGTAGATTTATCTGAGTCTGCATGTTCCTAGGGGGAGTTTGTAGATTTATCTGAGTCTGCATGTTCCTAGGGGGAGTTTGTAGATTTATCTGAGTCTGCATGTTCCTAGGGGGAGTTTGTAGAATTTATCTGAGTCTGCATGTTCCTAGGGGGAGTTTGTAGAATTTATCTGAGTCTGCATGTTCCTAGGGATTTGTAGAATTTTCTAATTCTTCATTACCGGATTTCAGGTATATTATTATCTATTTCCGGTTTTCATTTTTTCTTCATTATTTCCGGTTTTCTTTATTCTTCATACCGGTTTTCATTTATTTCTTCTATTTCCGGTTTTCATTTATTTCTTCATTATTTCCGGTTTTCATTATTTCTTCATTATTTCCGGTTTTCATTTATTTCTTCATTATTTCCGGTTTTCATTTATTTCTTCATTATTTCCGGTTTTCATTTATTTCTTCATTATTTCCGGTTTTCATTTATTTCTTCATTATTTCCGGTTTTCATTATTTCTTCATTATTTCCGGTTTTCATTTATTTCTTCATTATTTCCGGTTTTCATTTATTTCTTCATTATTTCCGGTTTTCATTTATTTCTTCATTATTTCCGGTTTTCATTTATTTCTTCATTATTTCCGGTTTTCATTATTTCTTCATTATTTCCGGTTTTCATTTATTTCTTCATTATTTCCGGTTTTCATTTATTTCTTCATTATTTCCGGTTTTCATTTATTTCTTCATTATTTCCGGTTTTCATTTATTTCTTCATTATTTCCGGTTTTCATTATTTCTTCATTATTTCCGGTTTTCATTTATTTCTTCATTATTTCCGGTTTTCATTTATTTCTTCATTATTTCCGGTTTTCATTTATTTCTTCATTATTTCCGGTTTTCATTTATTTCTTCATTATTTCCGGTTTTCATTATTTCTTCATTATTTCCGGTTTTCATTTATTTCTTCATTATTTCCGGTTTTCATTTATTTCTTCATTATTTCCGGTTTTCATTTATTTCTTCATTATTTCCGGTTTTCATTTATTTCTTCATTATTTCCGGTTTTCATTATTTCTTCATTATTTCCGGTTTTCATTTATTTCTTCATTATTTCCGGTTTTCATTTATTTCTTCATTATTTCCGGTTTTCATTTATTTCTTCATTATTTCCGGTTTTTTTTTTTTTTTCAAAATCTATCTCTCAGTTTACTTAGGATGCAAGGTATCGAACGCCTTGATGTACTACCTTTGTGTGTCCTTTGGCAACTGAGTGATAGAACTTGTTTCATGTATCATTAATTTCTTAAAATTCTTTTCAATCTTACATTGTTTTTCCCCAAGAAGCAAGGTATCGAACGCCTTGTTGTACTGCCTTCGCATCTTCTGTGAAAAACAGTGTACGATTAAAATCTTTTTGAGTAAATTAACCTTGGAAACAATGTTTCCCATTCGTCTTCTTCTTAACCGCAGAATGAATTTCCTCAAAGATGGTGCTACAGAAAGTATGCCTAACAACTACCAGTTAATTATACCCTTTTCATGTCATCATGGGATAATACCGGTTATGCTCACATACCACCCTCTATACCATGTCTTGACTGTAACTGCTCCGGGTATAGAAGAAGAACTGCTATTTCAATTGTGGCGAACCATCGAGTATATTTCACCAAGAGGAAGATCGAGCACTCCGTACTTTCAATTTGAGCTACTAACAACTGATGGATCAACTCAAGCATTCACATTCACGCTTGAAGACTTCAGAAGAGCAATTGGCTTTCCCACAGCAAACTCTCGCGAGGGAGCCACAGAATTTGTCGATCCACCTCCAACTCGTGAGATGCTTGAACGAGTCAGAGAACTGGGATATAATGGTCCCCTCAACTCTATTGGTGCATTCAAGAAGAAAAATCTTCATCGTTTATGGTATCCGCTGTGCTCGATCATCAATTACTGTTTATCGCCTTCAAGAAAAGGTCAAGAGGCGATCACATCCCAAACACTGACATACCTGTTTGCTATCGCATACGATGTTCATATCGACTTTGCTGCAGTTGCCTGGGATCATCTTCGACAGAACGTCAAAGGGAAGTATAATGCAACAAAGAAGTATATCCCTTTCATTCGTTTCCTGACAGTTATTCTTCAGGGAACACTTAGCTCTCATGACAACATCCAACGTTTTCCAGCTTCCCACCGAATTCGCTTTCCTCGATATCAAACTGTCTATGGAAATTCTGGGGTTGAAAATATTCCCTTTATGCCTATTCCTGCTTCGCTTATTCGCTTGGTGCCCCATGAGGATAGTGACCTCATGAATTACAGAGTGTTTTTAGGAGGGGGTATGGCTGCTCAACGCCGAGAGCCGCCTACCGCTCCCCCGCATAGGTCGCCTAGTGAGGGTAATAGGTCTAGGAAAAGAAAAGAGGGGTTAGTAGGAGAAGTGGCACCAAGCTCATCTGTTCAATCATCATCGACTTCCGCTCCACCGAAAAAGAAACACAAAACTCATCACAAATCAAAATCCAAATCAAAAACAAAAAAAAAAAAAAAAAAAAAAAAAAAAAAAAAAAAAAAAAAAAAAAAAAAAAAAAAAAAAAAAAAAAAAAAAAAAAAAAAAAAAAAAAAAAAAAAAAAAAAAAAAAAAAAAAAAAAAAAAAAAAAAAAAAAAAAAAAAAAAAAAAAAAAAAAAAAAAAAAAAAAAAAAAAAAAAAAAAAAAAAAAAAAAAAAAAAAAAAAAAAAAAAAAAAAAAAAAAAAAAAAAAAAAAAAAAAAAAAAAAAAAAAAAAAAAAAAAAAAAAAAAAAAAAAAAAAAAAAAAAAAAAAAAAAAAAAAAAAAAAAAAAAAAAAAAAAAAAAAAAAAAAAAAAAAAAAAAAAAAAAAAAAAAAAAAAAAAAAAAAAAAAAAAAAAAAAAAAAAAAAAAAAAAAAAAAAAAAAAAAAAAAAAAAAAAAAAAAAAAAAAAAAAAAAAAAAAAAAAAAAAAAAAAAAAAAAAAAAAAAAAAAAAAAAAAAAAAAAAAAAAAAAAAAAAAAAAAAAAAAAAAAAAAAAAAAAAAAAAAAAAAAAAAAAAAAAAAAAAAAAAAAAAAAAAAAAAAAAAAAAAAAAAAAAAAAAAAAAAAAAAAAAAAAAAAAAAAAAAAAAAAAAAAAAAAAAAAAAAAAAAAAAAAAAAAAAAAAAAAAAAAAAAAAAAAAAAAAAAAAAAAAAAAAAAAAAAAAAAAAAAAAAAAAAAAAAAAAAAAAAAAAAAAAAAAAAAAAAAAAAAAAAAAAAAAAAAAAAAAAAAAAAAAAAAAAAAAAAAAAAAAAAAAAAAAAAAAAAAAAAAAAAAAAAAAAAAAAAAAAAAAAAAAAAAAAAAAAAAAAAAAAAAAAAAAAAAAAAAAAAAAAAAAAAAAAAAAAAAAAAAAAAAAAAAAAAAAAAAAAAAAAAAAAAAAAAAAAAAAAAAAAAAAAAAAAAAAAAAAAAAAAAAAAAAAAAAAAAAAAAAAAAAAAAAAAAAAAAAAAAAAAAAAAAAAAAAAAAAAAAAAAAAAAAAAAAAAAAAAAAAAAAAAAAAAAAAAAAAAAAAAAAAAAAAAAAAAAAAAAAAAAAAAAAAAAAAAAAAAAAAAAAAAAAAAAAAAAAAAAAAAAAAAAAAAAAAAAAAAAAAAAAAAAAAAAAAAAAAAAAAAAAAAAAAAAAAAAAAAAAAAAAAAAAAAAAAAAAAAAAAAAAAAAAAAAAAAAAAAAAAAAAAAAAAAAAAAAAAAAAAAAAAAAAAAAAAAAAAAAAAAAAAAAAAAAAAAAAAAAAAAAAAAAAAAAAAAAAAAAAAAAAAAAAAAAAAAAAAAAAAAAAAAAAAAAAAAAAAAAAAAAAAAAAAAAAAAAAAAAAAAAAAAAAAAAAAAAAAAAAAAAAAAAAAAAAAAAAAAAAAAAAAAAAAAAAAAAAAAAAAAAAAAAAAAAAAAAAAAAAAAAAAAAAAAAAAAAAAAAAAAAAAAAAAAAAAAAAAAAAAAAAAAAAAAAAAAAAAAAAAAAAAAAAAAAAAAAAAAAAAAAAAAAAAAAAAAAAAAAAAAAAAAAAAAAAAAAAAAAAAAAAAAAAAAAAAAAAAAAAAAAAAAAAAAAAAAAAAAAAAAAAAAAAAAAAAAAAAAAAAAAAAAAAAAAAAAAAAAAAAAAAAAAAAAAAAAAAAAAAAAAAGGACCGTATGGAATACCTGTCGGTGCCATCATCAAACAAGCACTGTATACAGGAGCTGAGGAGAGAAGCTTTGAGGAGGTTAGGCTTGCCTGGCTTCATCCTAGCCCATCTTCCAGTTCAACGGGCAATCCAGAGGATCCCGGAAGTCCCACCTACCGGAACATTGTGCTGTGCGTTCGCGCAAAGCCAATTCGTTCTGCAACAACCAATGTAGAGCTTTTGCTACATAAATCACTGGGAAGTCCTGTTGGTTCACAACCTTCAGGCCACACTGTAAACCTTTCGGAGCCTACAGTTGCGACAACGACATCTACGTCGGTCATTCCTTCTTTTTCCATTGAACCGCCACCAACCGAAGCGCTCCAAAAAGATAAAGGCAAAGCCATTGCCGCACCTGAACCATCTGACAGTGATAAGTCTGATAGTCCTCCTGCAGCCGCTGAACGCCTAAACATTCAATATGATCCAGAAGAGCGTGCCAACATCATCGCCCTTGACGCTGCAGGTCTTCTCCACACTAAAAGAACCCAACCTCTACCTCCACCAAACATTCCTCAAAACTCACCGTCACCTTCTCATTCATCTTCATCATCATCTTCTTCTGATAAAAATTCTAAGTCTAAATCCGCACATGCTCCATCTCCTAGACATACTCGCCTGGCAGAAATTTACAATGATTTATATGCCCATCTCATCTCCCTCGATGATCAAACCGATTCCTTTGACAAGGCTATTCTTGCAACCCTCCAAGCTCGCTATGATCACCAAAACAGAATAAATCTTTTAAAGCAGCAAGCCGAACAAGATAAGTTTGTTGCCGAAGCAGCACTTGAAGCGGCTCAGAAGAGAATAGTTGAACTTGAGGCCACTTGCAGGAAGGCTGTTGTTCTACAAAGACGTGATGATCCTGATGATCAAGATCAACACGAGGGGGAGAATATGGATGAAGATGTTGATAATGTAAGAGCCAGTGCTGCTACTGAGGTTATAGACGACACAAATGTTGTGGATGATGCTCAATCAAGAGATCCTCCTCAAGATGTTGATATTGTAGAGCACGTGGTTGATAATGTTGTGGTTGAGAATGATGAAATCACAGAATCAGTTCGTATTGATGAATCTTTGATTCGAGCCAGTGCCGTTACTGATGTTGTTTGTGGCTCAGATTTTCGTGATGATGCGCACTTTCAAGGATTACTTAGGGATCCCTTGATTATTGGCGAAGATTTTGGTGAAACAGAGTTCCCTGAGTATGATCCTAGAGATAATGATCCAAGAGACGATAATGATTCCTCTGATGATGATGATGTTCCCCCAGGCTTTGACACCTACCAATCCATTCCTCAACCAAACCCTGCTCTCAACCAAATGAACCTTCATAACCTAATCCACCACCTTAACAACCCTCATCTCCAAAACATCACCAGAGCTCCTATTGTTCGAATAAATGAAGGTGGGTTCAGAAAGAATGTTGAAAGAAAGATTGACTATCTCAGAATACCAACCAGACTCTTCAAATCCACCAAATTCCTTGAAGAAAAAGCTTATGAGATCTTCTCAAAGGAACAAGAGTTGGTAAAAATCGATGTAGATGAATTACGGGCTAGGAGAGCTTATGATGTTGATCACCAAAGGGCAAAATAGTTAAAGGATCTTGTAGAAGCCAAAAGCCATAAAGCTAACAAAGTGTGGAAGAATCAGTTCAAATTAAAGATTGTTGAGGTTGTCAGCATTCATTTCAAAGAATGGCGTAATCCCGGGTTTGCAAGACCCCCTGGCTTGATCTGGTTAATAGTAAGACGTGATGACAACCGTCGGTATATGTTTGGAGAAGCCAGGTTCAATCTGCTGTCTGCTGATGATCTCATTTTCCTCCTCCATCATTTTGCTAGCAGACTTATTCAGCCTGATCCAGAGAATCATGAAGCCTACTATGCTGTTAAGAGATATTTAGATAGTCTTGTTTTGAGTCAAACTCAAAAGGACTTCCAATTGGCGATGGAAAAGAAAAGAAAGAAAGTGAACCTCACCTTGCCTAACCAAAGAATTCAAGGAATCAATCTCGAGAATTTTAACACTGGAGCTGTATTTGATAATCCTCGAGGGTTTGTATTTGAAAGCGATCAAGGTCATAAGATTTTTATAAGACTAGACGAACTCTCCAAGTATTCTGATGGCACACTGATGCAATGTTTGACTGTTTTTGAAAGTCTTGCTGAGTTCGAAGAGTCAGTTAAGGAAAAGAAGAGGTTGTTGAAAGTGATTAAAAGGATCAAGGCAAGATTGGATCATAGAGATAGAACAAGACAGATTATTGAGGCTAGGCTTCCAAAAGAAAGAAAAGGAGTAATTCATGTACCATAAGGTACCTGGGTCAGATATTCTCCTAATAATGAACAAGGTCCTCATAACATGCCTCCTGTTGATTTTGCTGACAACATCATTGAACCACCTAATCGCCCTGAAGATCCAAAGTACCATTTTGTTCCTAAAAGGTTCTGGAAGGAGAATCATCACAAGTACAGAAAGCGTGCATTCAAGTCTCAATCAGTTCAACCTGATAAGCCTGAATCATCCACAAAGAAAAGGAATCGGAGACAGAGAAAGACAAAGAGATCAAGAAAGTGATCGTTCACAAACAGCACTAAAGGGGGGAGATTGTTAGCTTTAAATTATAGTTAGTGCAAGTTTGTAACATTGTAAATAGAATTGTCCTTGTGTTTAATCTTGTTAATGTGGAAGGTTGTTAGTGTAATTAACCAAGGACTAACTTGTAATTAGGGAGGGGGTTTAATGCAAATGTCAAGCCTATATAAACCCCCTCACCTCTCATTTGTAAGGTTACACTTTGAATACATTTTCCCTTTCTCCCTTTCTCTCTCTAACTCTCTCTCTCACACACACACTCAATCACGATTTAGCCATAGTTATCAACAACAAATTATATAAGATCGTAATGTATAAAGATGATTGCAACCATTTTTCCATTAGTCTATAAAAATATTCATAATTCGTGATTTCCTTCTAAGATACGAAGAAAAATTCTAAAAAACATCATACAAGTTTTGTTGTATCATCGAACATGAACCTAATCCTCTTTCAATTAGTAAGAGTAGTTGCTACAAAACCAAATACAAGACTTGTGCGAACTTTCACAAAATGGGAATATTTTCAATAGATTAATTGCATACAAATCAAATCCACCCCTTCCTGCTGCTGTCACCGGTATATAATAACCGTTACCACGCATCTATCCAAGCCAATTTCACTACAAGAAATTTATATTTGTTCGCATTTATTTCTACACATTTTAAAAAATGCGTAGATAATTATATAGTTTTTCTACATTTAAAAGTGTATAGAAAAGATACACATACATTAGTGTGTAGAGTGTACACATATAAGAATGTATAGAAAATGTCCACATATAAAAGTGTGTAGAAAATCTATACATTTAAATGTATAGAGTTTTATGCATATAAAAGTGTGTAGAAGATTATACATTAAATGTGTAGAGTGTAAAAAAAAAGTGTGTAGAATTGTACACATTTAAAAGTGTATAGAAAATTCACATATAAAAGTGTGTAGAAAATCTATACATTTAAATGTATAGAGTTTTATGCATATAAAAGTGTGTAGAAAATTATACATTTAAATGTATAGAGTTTTATGCATATAAAAGTGTATAGAAAATTATACATTAAAGTGTGTAGAGTGTAAAAAAAAAGTGTGTAGAATTGTACACATTTAAAAGTGTATAGAAAATTCACATATAAAAGTGTGTAGAAAATCTATACATTTAAATGTATAGAGTTTTATGCATATAAAAGTGTGTAGAAAATTATACATTTAAATGTATAGAGTTTTATGCATATAAAAGTGTGTAGAAAATTATACATTTAAATGTATAGAGTTATGCAATAAAAGTGTGTAGAATTGTACACATTTAAAAGTGTATAGAAATATTTAATTTTTACACATATAAGAATGTATAGAAAATGTCCACATATAAAAGTGTGTAGAAAATCTATACATTTAAATGTATAGAGTTTTATGCATATAAAAGTGTGTAGAAGATTATACATTTAAATGTATAGAGTTTTATGCATATAAAAGTGTGTAGAAAATTATACACATTTAAATGTATAGAGTTTTATGCATATAAAAGTGTGTAGAAAATTATACACATTTAAATGTATAGAGTTTTATGCATATAAAAGTGTGTAGAAAATTATACACATTTAAATGTATAGAGTTTTATGCATATAAAAGTGTGTAGAAAATTATACACATTTAAATGTATAGAGTTTTATGCATATAAAAGTGTGTAGAAAATTATACACATTTAAATGTATAGAGTTTTATGCATATAAAAGTGTGTAGAAAATTATACACATTTAAATGTATAGAGTTTTATGCATATAAAAGTGTGTAGAAAATTATACACATTTAAATGTATAGAGTTTTATGCATATAAAAGTGTGTAGAAAATTATACACATTTAAATGTATAGAGTTTTATGCATATAAAAGTGTGTAGAAAATTATACACATTTAAATGTATAGAGTTTTATGCATATAAAAGTGTGTAGAAAATTATACACATTTAAATGTATAGAGTTTTATGCATATAAAAGTGTGTAGAAAATTATACACATTTAAATGTATAGAGTTTTATGCATATAAAAGTGTGTAGAAAATTATACACATTTAAATGTATAGAGTTTTATGCATATAAAAGTGTGTAGAAAATTATACACATTTAAATGTATAGAGTTTTATGCATATAAAAGTGTGT
>CM067169.1:100774247-100869247 GCA_034093135.1 Erigeron breviscapus
TGCTTCCGGATCCACCGAAGTGGAAGGGACCTCCGGCCCGGGGTGAAAAAATAGGGTTAGATCCACCGGAGTGGAAGCTTAACCGTAATTCTCGATCTCAAACTCTCCATCTCAAATTCTCGATCTCGATCTCAAGAATAGGTTTTCCAGATCTTAGATCGGAAAAAGAACCATTGAGAGAGAGAGAGAAAGGAGAGAGAGAGAGTAGAGAGAGAAAGAATTTATCCTTGCTATTTCTATGAATGTATGTGTAATAAATGTATGGATTTTTTTAGGTTTTGTGTTTAACTTCATCCTGTGAACTTTATATATTTAGGTATTTTGATATAATGGATAAAAGTTGGATTAAAGCTAAAATAACAAGCAAAACCTTTAAAGATGGAGTCATGTCGTTTATGGATTTTGCTCGACTTACAGAGGTGAGAGGGATAATATCATGTCCATGTTTAAGATGTTGTAACACGAAATGGTTAAATATGGATACCGTTCATGCTCATATATTGTTGTACGGTTTTTTGCCTGGCTACACTAAATGGACATTTCATGGAGAGCACGATACACCATCATTACCTCAATCTAGTAATGATACACAAACATTTCCCATTCAAGATGACATAAAAGGTCTTCTTCGAGATGCTTTAAGCATAAGTTCTTTGAATTCAAATATTGAAGTACTAGAGTCGAGGAATGAAGGAGATTTAGATTCGGTAGAAGATACAGGACCAAACTCTCAACAATCCCTCTCAACAATCCAACACTCAACAATCCAACTCTCAACAATCCAACTCTCAACAATCTGTTCCTAATGTTGAGGACACCCGATATATGAATCTCTTAGAAGAATGTGATAAGGAACTTTATCCAGGGTGTTTATATTCTAACTTGTCTTTTACTTTACATTTGTTTCAAATCAAATTTATTGGTGGCTTATCCAACAAGGGTTTTGGCATGTTGCTTGACCTTGAAACATCAGTTAAAATTGAGGTTGTTTGGATTAGTTGCTGAAAAGTTGAAGGAAACGGATAACGATATTGATGATGGTGTGGAGAACAAGAAATATACAGAAGAGGAGCTTCTACAAGGACTTGATTTGCTAGAAGCTCCATTCAATTTTAAGGATGATCAGTGGGAGTATTATAAAAATCATCTTAGATCAACTAAAGCTAAGGTTTAATTTCATTCCTTTTCTTATTAAAAATAAATAAAGAAGAAAAACACTAGGCAAACTCTCTAATGTGTTCAATTTTTTGTTTTGTAGAGATTATCACAGAATGGGAAGAATGCTAGAGCTCAACAAATCCATCATCGGGTTACCGGTTCTACTAGTCATGCACGAAAAAAAGACGAGTTTGTGAGTTATATATTAAGTTTATTTAACACCGTATTTTCTACATGATAGTTTGATCTTTGACAATTTTATATAATATGCAGAAATTGAAAAAAAAGAGGCAACCGTATGAGGTCGAGTCTTTCAATATTCTCTATCAAACAAAGAACGGATCATATGTTAAAGATATCTCACGAGAGCTCATGGTATACTTTAGATATCACATTGTTCTTGTAAATAAGTTCACTTTCAAGATAGTAGCTTTTGAAATTTGTTTCAATGATCTAGGATCGAGCTAGTGAAGAAATATCTAAAAGAGAGCTAGAGCTTAAGAATAATTCTGAATTTGTCGATCCGGAAGCACGTAGAGCAATTGAAACTGATGTAATGCAGGACCTAATGGGTTCTGATAACCGGGGACGAGCACTTTGTTATGGGGCCGGGGTTAAGAAATCTCAGCTCACTAATCTTAGTCATGGCTTAAAAAGGTTAAGAGGTGACAGCTTTAGAAATGACATGTTATTGGGTAAACTGGAGTCTCAAAGCAAGCAAATTGAGTCCCAAAACAAGCAAATAGAGTCCCAAAACAAGCAGATCGAGGCTCAAAACAAGCAGATTGAGGCTCAAAACAAGCAATTCGAAACTATGCAGCAAACAATGAATGTGATTAGATCCGAACTTCAACTTTTTCAGACCGCATTTCATGGCATGTTTGGTTCAAACTCTACTACTGAGGATGCGTATTTTCCAACATCTGGTGGTTTTACAAAACAGGTAATATATGAATAACCTTATTTATTTGTATTGTCATATATGTATGTCATAGAGTTAGTTTGATTACCCTGTAGTAAACACCCGATATTTGTAGTCGTGTTTGTTTCTGGTGGAATTCGTATATCATCTCAATCAAGTTCTGATTTCATCAGTCAGTGAGTTGGGATGAAGTTTATGTACCTCTTCTTTAGTAAAATTTTGGATGACGTTCCTTCAGCATGATCTGTTCTATAGGCCTGTTACCTGTGTTATATGTTGTGTAGATTATAATGCTTGGAATTTGTTGTTCTAAAAAGTTCAAAGAAATATAATCTATGATGCCAGTAAATTTTGGCTTATGAGGGCAACTCTGCTTATATTGACTGTGAATTTGTATAGTTAGCAAGCATAAGTGTTGGATAGACTTTTTGAGCTATGTGAGCAGACTTGTAAGTGATCATAGAATATATTTTAAATCTGATTAAGTTTAGCTTATGGGGGCTGCTGTTATATTCCATCTTTTCTGTTAGATGTTCTATTCCCGTAAAGCACCTCATTCTTGATTATTTGAATCCTTGTATTAGTAGCTATATTTATGCATGCTTTAACACTAAATGTTGTATTTTTTGTCTTAAAGGTTAGTAGAGGAGACATGGATTGGAGGACAAGTAAGGCTTTGCATGGATTAAATGTTTGATCTCATCATATTACTGTAATTGATATACAAACTGTTTGTACTTTATATACACGATTTTATAAAGTGGATTGTTGTACTTAACAGTTAATATACATATTTTTATAATCAGTAGATTGTTGTGCTTCTTTAAATTTATGGTAGATGTTATGGCATTGTTCTTTGCAAGTGAATATAAATGTTTGATCTCATCATATTACTGTAATTGATATACAAACTGTTTGTACTTTATATACACGATTTTATAAAGTGGATTGTTGTACTTAACAGTTAATATACATATTTTTATAATCAGTAGATTGTTGTGCTTCTTTAAATTTATGGTAGATGTTATGGCATTGTTCTTTGCAAGTGAATATAAGCAGTTTTTAGTGTTTGGATGATCTGGTCATTTAGGGATATAATTATGATTATATTTTGCATTTGTTCGCACATTTAAGTGTGTATATTTTTCATAAGTTTTCGCACTTTTAAGTGTGTATATTTTTCAAAAGTTTTCGCACACAAAAATGCGTACACTCGATAATTTTTCACACTTAAAAGTGTGTAGACTTGGCCAATTTGTACACACTTTAAAGTGTGTACATTTGAATTTTTTTTTCGCACTTAAAGATGTGTGGACTTGGCCAATTTTTACACACTTTAGAGTGTGTAGTAATTCTTCGCGGCCGTTTTCTTCACGTAAGGATAAAGTGCGAAGAATATAATCCTATGCATTTTAAAATGCGTAGATATGCCAAAAAAAGTGTGAAGAACTAAGGTATTTGTTTTAGTGTTTTGATAATGGAAAACTAAAAACAAATCGGCCCCTACTGTTGTTATAGAAATATAGGATAGCAAAGACTAACATGAGAGCATAATGGTATACTAAAATTCCTGGTGTCTGGAAGCAAAAAGTGATTCCACAACAACAATCAAGTGCAGTAACCTAAATATATGAAGGGTGATGTCTACACTAAGTCACTAACGAAAAAAACAACCCCAAACACGACCTTTGGGTATTTTGGAGTTCCAATAATCTTCACTGTCAACAAAAGTTTGCCTTTCCACTTCTAAATGCATGATTAAACTTGCAACGATGCATACAACAGCAAAATATGGTTATGTTTTTTTAAAGGAAAATGCACCTATGAACTCAAATTAAACGAAGAATGATAGTACTAGACCAACAATAGATATCAGATGGCATGTATAGTGATGAACACTAGGTGAATTGTCCTGCTATACCAGGTTGGCCCTCCCCTCATAAAATATCAGATCCTACTCATTTTGTCTTGTTTTGCTAAAACAGAGTTGCGGGACTTTCATTAAAACTGAAAAAACTAAAAAACTTTAGGAAAATCAAACAATGGACATGACCACAATGCAATTGACTTTCAAGGATTGTGCCTGAAGATTTTCGTCCATCATTAGTAATTCACAAATCATATATATCACAACCATATAGTGAATATACCTATATAATGACTTGAACTGATTCATGATGACTCGAAGGCTATAGCTGCAATTGGATCTTTACAAATTGCTCATCCAACTGATCCAACAGAAGTAAAGTTTCCGTGTAGGAACAACAAAAGGACAAATAACGATTCCCGAGTTTCTTGATGTTTGCTTTGCGTGATTCATATAGTTCAAGTGATCTATATACCCCATATTCATCTGTCGTTGTTGCAATAATAGGTTGGCCATTCTTCCTAAATCCTAGTACCTTAGTCCTTAATGATGCATCTGGTGTGTTGATGGTGAATAGCTTTGTGAACGATTTTGAAACACCATCCTCCACCATCATCCATACACCACAAACTCGTTTCTTGGCGTCATCATAGTATTCAAGTAGAGCAAGAGACTCCTTTATCTTAGAGATGGAGAAATCGCGAGAAGACTGGTGTGCTACACTATGAGGGAGGTTTATTTCAGTAAAGTCTTCACTCACCATATCAAACACAAGAACTAGATTAATATCCCTCTGACTCTCATAAGCTTTCCAATAAATACAGCGATCATCTGTAGCTGCTGGAGACAAGTCTGCAAAAAAACCAAAACCAATTACAATTAAACCCATCGAATATAGAAAAGGCACATCAACAATAATGGATTTTCCAAGTGACGGATTCCAAATCACAGCTCTTCCTTAAAATTTATCCACTCAAGTATAACCAGATAAGCATAACAATCCTTGAGACATACCAACAAGTTCTAGTTCTGTAAGTAGTTGAAACGACACAGAAATTACTTACAGTTTGTCGGGAGAGAGTGTCATTGTCAACAATGGAAACATATTTTGGTTCAAAGGTGTCGACATCGTACCTTATAAGAAGCCGATGATGCTGGCGTAAGTTGTTGTAATCGGTAATAAAGAGAGGGCTGTCGATAATTGATTTCCATGCTTTCGAAACCGATCTGAATACGGCCAGCGATTTAACAGGAAGCCTTTTCATGATCTCTACTTGCATTTCAAAAGGAATGTTGTCTGACATCCTTCTTATTCTGATTTTGATTTCGGATGTATTACCAGTTTTTAGGGTTTTGGTTTCCATTGGGATTTTACTCTTGGGGATTCTGATTTCTGAAGTACGGATAGTTGAAATTAATATTTAAAAACTACGCGTTTTGGTGTTTCGCTAGTTCAATATATATAATATATTATATATATATATATATATATATATATATATATATATATATATATATATATATATATATATATATATATATATATATATATATATATATATATATAATATATATTAAAGAAGACAAGGGGTATTAAAAGTTTCCTTTTCTACCCTATAGTTTACTATATACAAGTATATCATTAATAATTTGTATTCAACCTTATAGTTTGATTTATACTACAAAACAACCCTACAGTTTCATTATTTTTATTAATATTAGTAGAGTTTAACAATAAATCTATAACAAATACTTCAAAGTTTTACAACTTTTTATTTATAATTTTTGTAAATAAATAATAGGTGAAACGTGCCCAAAAAAGGAGCATCACTCCCACAAAAGGAGAGGTTTTTCCTTTTTTTGGGGGGGGGGGGGGGGGGGGGGGCAGATGGCGGAATACGCCCCAATGTATGGGTATCCCACTCTGATAGTCTAATAATTATGAGTAATTTCTCACTATATGCTTCTTTTTCATTTCATTGATAAATATATGTCTGTTTCAAGACTTATTTTCAAAACTAGGCTTTTGAGTAAAATAAAAGACGGTTAATAATTTCTATTTTTTTTCCCATTCCTCCCAAATCTGTTTCTTATATTAATAAATTAGAGCTATATATTTATTTAAAAACCTTCTTAAAAATATACTAAAAAAATTTATGAGTTGGTCTAAAATTTTAAGATATACAATAGAAGAAAATTCTTTAATCATGCCTAATACTTAGTATTAACCGTTAAAATTAGCCATCCAAATGTAAACCCATATCTTCATTTTTCGTTATAAAACCCTTCTTTGTTATTACAAACTCAAGTTTAAGCCCCTAAATTTTTAATATTTTTAACTTGTTTGATATAAAATAAAAAGTAAATTACACTCTTGGTCTCTGAATTTGGCATGTTTATACTTTTAATCACTAAACTAAAAAAACTACAAATAATATACTAAACTTGCCACTTTTTTCACTTTTGGTCACTGATGTGCTAAATCGAGTTTAAAATTTAAAACTAGAAGTACCTCAAAACTCACTACTACACACTATCGGGCAGTGGACCCGATCGTATGCAATATAGTTACAAAGTAAGTCCAGGTTCGTTCACGGAGATTGGTTTGAATCAATTGTCTAATAAAGTAGTTTGGAAAACAGGGTGGAACACTTTGAGTCTCACTTTGACAATTAAATTAAAGTAAATTTAAAAGACAAAACACTTAAAAGTAAAGAAAAGCTTCAAACAATAATAGTAAAGATCATCCACCTTGAATTCGCTAGACTTCAAACATGATTGCATTCAATTAAGACCAAATTCATTTAGAGTTGACAAGATAATCGTGAAAGGATAAAATGCTCGCGTGGTACTACCAACCGCTCACAAATCACCCAAACACCTAAGTTGCTAGTTTAATTACCCAAGCCGGTACCACCAATGCCTAGACAACCTTACCAACAATTAGTTTACTTGATTATCCAATTAACAATTGTGCCTATGTGAATTAAAACGTGGTACCACCAACCGTTTCTAAACACGTTGACAAAATGATTCCTATTATTAAAATGACATTCACTATCATACCATGAACTAGTGATAATTGCTCATAGACTGAAAGGACCAGACTCGATAAACCGAAAACGACAATTTTTTTTTTTTTTTTTTTACAGTGATAACCCACTGCGCCGCAGTGGGTCTGATACACTTCCACTGCGCCGCAGTGGGAACTCCCTGACCTTCGGGTGCATAAACCCCCACTGCGCCGCAGTGGGTTTGACACGCTCCCACTGCGCCGCAGTGGGAACTCACTGGTCTCAGGCCTGTGCAGAAATTAGCAACCCAATTTTTCCTTTAACACAAAACTCAAATCCAAACCTTTCATTCATTCAACTCATGACCAACATTTGAAACATCATCCAAAATTTGCAACAATCATAAAAACACATTTTTAAACATAATTACAACATCAACTTGTTCCAAATTTCACTTTCAACATCAATGGGTCATTTACCCATTTTGACACCATTTTCGTCCAACATACCCAAGACAACTTTCCAAAAGCTCTACACTTGAACATTTACAAAACTTTTACAAAAATATACTTTTTAAACCAACATGTACCAAGAGTCAAGAGAGGGGGGATTTCTAGGCCTCTACCCAAAAGATTGCCATTCATACACGAATGACCTAGATACCTTCGAGTCTTGCAACAACGTTACTTCAAAAACTTCAAGCTTATCAACAACTAGTTCCTTCTCCCGGAACTACCTAAAAAGGTAAACAACTAAATATAAGCAAAGGCTTAGTGAATATACTTGCATACAATTACGATTACGAAGGAGGGCAAAGTACAAGGACTATCACAAGTAACCTATAACATCGTCATGTCACATTTACTTGCTCACCTTGTACCCTAAACACATATATGGATTAACAACTTCAACATGGTGGTCTTTCCACACATGGATAATCAACTTCAACATGGTGGTCTTTCCACACATGGATAATCAACTTCAACATGGTGGTCTTTCCACACATGGATAATTTCTTCAACATGGTGGTCTTTCCACACATGGATAATTTCTTCAACATGGTGGTCTTTCCACACATGGATAATTTCTTCAACATGGTGGTCTTTCCACACATGGATAATCAACTTCAACATGGTGGTCTTTCCACACATGGATAATCAACTTCAACATGGTGGTCTTTCCACACATGGATAATCAACTTCAACATGGTGGTCTTTCCACACATGGATAATCAACTTCAACATGGTGGTCTTTCCACACATGGATAATCAACTTCAACATGGTGGTCTTTCCACACATGGATAATCAACTTCAACATGGTGGTCTTTCCACACATGGATAATCAACTTCAACATGGTGGTCTTTCCACACATGGATAATCAACTTCAACATGGTGGTCTTTCCACACATGGATAATCAACTTCAACATGGTGGTCTTTCCACACATGGATAATCAACTTCAACATGGTGGTCTTTCCACACATGGATAATTACTTCAACATGGTGGTCTTTCCACACATGGATAATTACTTCAACATGGTGGTCTTTCCACACATGGATAATCAACTTCAACATGGTGGTCTTTCCACACATGGATAATCAACTTCAACATGGTGGTCTTTCCACACATGGATAATTTCTTCAACATGGTGGTCTTTCCACACATGGATAATACTTCAACATGGTGGTCTTTCCACACATGGATAATCCTTCAACATGGTGGTCTTTCCACACATGGATAATCAACTTCAACATGGTGGTCTTTCCACACATGGATAATCAACTTCAACATGGTGGTCTTTCCACACATGGATAATACTTCAACATGGGTCTTTCCACACATGGATAATCAACTTCAACATGGTGGTCTTTCCACACATGGATAATACTTCAACATGGTGGTCTTTCCACACATGGATAATTTCTTCAACATGGTGGTCTTTCCACACATGGATAATCAACTTCAACATGGTGGTCTTTCCACACATGGATAATCAACTTCAACATGGTGGTCTTTCCACACATGGATAATCAACTTCAACATGGTGGTCTTTCCACACATGGATAATCAACTTCAACATGGTGGTCTTTCCACACATGGATAATCAACTTCAACATGGTGGTCTTTCCACACATGGATAATTTCTTCAACATGGTGGTCTTTCCACACATGGATAATCAACTTCAACATGGTGGTCTTTCCACACATGGATAATCAACTTCAACATGGTGGTCTTTCCACACATGGATAATTTCTTCAACATGGTGGTCTTTCCACACATGGATAATTTCTTCAACATGGTGGTCTTTCCACACATGGATAATCAACTTCAACATGGTGGTCTTTCCACACATGGATAATCAACTTCAACATGGTGGTCTTTCCACACATGGATAATCAACTTCAACATGGTGGTCTTTCCACACATGGATAATCAACTTCAACATGGTGGTCTTTCCACACATGGATAATCAACTTCAACATGGTGGTCTTTCCACACATGGATAATCAACTTCAACATGGTGGTCTTTCCACACATGGATAATTTCTTCAACATGGTGGTCTTTCCACACATGGATAATCAACTTCAACATGGTGGTCTTTCCACACATGGATAATCAACTTCAACATGGTGGTCTTTCCACACATGGATAATTTCTTCAACATGGTGGTCTTTCCACACATGGATAATCAACTTCAACATGGTGGTCTTTCCACACATGGATAATTTCTTCAACATGGTGGTCTTTCCACACATGGATAATCAACTTCAACATGGTGGTCTTTCCACACATGGATAATCAACTTCAACATGGTGGTCTTTCCACACATGGATAATCAACTTCAACATGGTGGTCTTTCCACACATGGATAATTTCTTCAACATGGTGGTCTTTCCACACATGGATAATTTCTTCAACATGGTGGTCTTTCCACACATGGATAATCAACTTCAACATGGTGGTCTTTCCACACATGGATAATCAACTTCAACATGGTGGTCTTTCCACACATGGATAATCAACTTCAACATGGTGGTCTTTCCACACATGGATAATTTCTTCAACATGGTGGTCTTTCCACACATGGATAATCAACTTCAACATGGTGGTCTTTCCACACATGGATAATTTCTTCAACATGGTGGTCTTTCCACACATGGATAATTTCTTCAACATGGTGGTCTTTCCACACATGGATAATCAACTTCAACATGGTGGTCTTTCCACACATGGATAATTTCTTCAACATGGTGGTCTTTCCACACATGGATAATCAACTTCAACATGGTGGTCTTTCCACACATGGATAATCAACTTCAACATGGTGGTCTTTCCACACATGGATAATTTCTTCAACATGGTGGTCTTTCCACACATGGATAATTTCTTCAACATGGTGGTCTTTCCACACATGGATAATCAACTTCAACATGGTGGTCTTTCCACACATGGATAATTTCTTCAACATGGTGGTCTTTCCACACATGGATAATTTCTTCAACATGGTGGTCTTTCCACACATGGATAATCAACTTCAACATGGTGGTCTTTCCACACATGGATAATTTCTTCAACATGGTGGTCTTTCCACACATGGATAATCAACTTCAACATGGTGGTCTTTCCACACATGGATAATCAACTTCAACATGGTGGTCTTTCCACACATGGATAATTTCTTCAACATGGTGGTCTTTCCACACATGGATAATCAACTTCAACATGGTGGTCTTTCCACACATGGATAATTTCTTCAACATGGTGGTCTTTCCAAACGGTAAGCGACTTTTCCAACCTTAGCCAAAATTTTAAACGGGCCAATGAATCGGGGACTTAGTTTCCCACGCTTTCTAAATCGTAGTACACCCTTCCATGGGGAGACTTTCAACAAAACCCGATCGCCCACAAGAAACTCAATCGGTCTTCTCCTTTTATCCGCATAAGACTTTTGCCGATCTTGAGCCGCTTTTAATCTCTCCTTGATCACATCTATCTTTTCGATGGTTTTTAACACCACTTCCGTGCCACCTATTTCTCTTTGACCTACTTCTCCCCAACAAATTGGAGATCTACACTTCCTTCCATACAACATTTCATATGGCGGCATTTGGATACTAGAATGGTAGCTATTATTGTAAGAGAATTCTACCAAAGGCAAGTGAAGATCCCAAGTGCCTCCAAAATCAATTATACATGCCCGAAGCATGTCTTCAAGCGTTTGAATAGTTCTCTCACTCTGACCATCCGTTTGTGGGTGATAGGCGGTGCTAAGCTTGAGCTTGGTACCCATATCTTCATGAAATTTCCGCCAAAAGTGAGAAGTGAATCGAGTGTCTCTATCCGAAACAATGGAGATGGGAACTCCATGTCTAGCTACAACCTCTTTTACGTAGATCTTTGCCAACACTTCAGATGATGATGCCTCACGAATAGGAAGAAATAAGGCACTCTTGGTTAACCTATCGACTATTACCCATATAGTATCGAATTGATTTCTAGGGGTCTTGGGCAATTTTGTGATAAAATCCATGGTGATCTCTTCCCACTTCCATTTGGGAATTTCCAACGGTTTCAACATACCATAAGGCTTTTGATGCTCCGCTTTCACTTGTGCACAAGTCAAACACTTTTCGACATATTTCACCACATCCCGCTTCATTCCGGGCCACCAATATTCTATTTTCAAGTCATGATACATCTTTGTAGCACCGGGGTGAATAGAATATTTGGATTTGTGAGCTTCATCAAGTAGAATTTGTTTCAACTCACAAGAGAAAGGAATCCAAATCCTCCCAAAACGAACGGTAAGGCCACGAGAATCCTTGGTGAAATAATGTATTTGGCCTTGAATTCTTTCTTTCTTAGGATCTCGTTGCAAGGCTCTCTCTTGAGCTTCTTTAATTTGATCGAAGAAGTCATTGGTGATCAAAACCCAAAGGGGAGAAACGACTAGAGCATGATGAGAACTCTTTCGACTCAAAGCGTCCGCTACAACATTAGCCTTCCCGGGATGATACAAAATTTCACAATCATAATCTTTCAAAAGATCTAACCATCTTCGTTGGCGATTGTTGAGATCTCTTTGTTCAAAGAAGTACTTGAGACTTTTATGATCGGAATAAATGGTAAACTTGACTCCATAAAGGTAATGGCGCCAAATTTTTAAAGCAAAAACCACCGCCGCTAACTCCAAATCATGTGTAGGATACCGTTTTTCATGCTCTTTCAATTGCCTTGAAGCATAGGCAATGACTTTACCTCGTTGCATAAGAACACAACCTAGGCCATTAAATGATGCATCACAATACACCACCATATCTTCAAGTCCATCCGGTAAAACAAGGACCGGTGCTTGACTTAGCCTTTCTCGAAGTTGTTGAAAGGCCAACTCTTGTTCGCTTTTCCATTCAAACTTGATATTCTTACGAGTCAACTTGGTCAATGGGGCAGCTATTTTTGAAAAGTCTTGGATGAAACGGCGGTAATAGCCCGCTAGACCAAGGAAACTCCTAATCTCCGACGGATTTTTAGGTTGCTCCCACTTCATCACCGCATTAATCTTAGCCGGATCCACCATAATTCCTTCGCTATTAATAACGTGACCAAGAAATTGCACTTCTCTTAACCAAAACTCACATTTGGAGAATTTGGCATAGAGTTTCTCCTTGCGTAAAATTTCCAACACCTCCCTTAAATGAACTTCATGATCGGAAGAACTCTTGGAATATATGAGAATGTCATCAATAAAAACAATCACGGACTTGTCCAACATGGGACGACAAACACGATTCATGAGATCCATGAAAGCCGCGGGGGCATTAGTGAGACCAAAAGGCATGACAACAAACTCGAAATGACCATAACGTGTACGGAAAGCGGTTTTGGGAATATCTTCATCACGTACTTTGAGTTGATGGTAACCCGAACGAAGATCAATTTTTGAGAAATATAATGCTCCTTGAAGTTGATCGAATAAATCGTCGATTCTAGGCAAAGGATACTTGTTCTTTACGGTGACTTTGTTGAGCTCACGATAGTCGATACACATACGCATGCTTCCATCCTTCTTCTTAACGAAAAGTACCGGTGCGCCCCAAGGAGAGTTACTAGGTCGAATAAAACCTTTATCAAGTAGTTCTTGTAATTGCTTCATCATCTCTTGCATTTCCGTTGGAGCCAAACGGTAAGGAGCTTTAGCAATGGGGTTAGCCCCCGGAATGAGATCAATTGAAAACTCAACTTGCCGTTCGGGGGGAATACCTGGCAAGTCTTCGGGAAAAACATCGGCAAATTCACTAACGATTGGAATGTCTACGATAGATAAAGGTTTCTTTTCAACATTAACAATGTGAGCAAGGTAAGCATGACATCCATGAGACATATAGCGTTTGGCGCGAGCAAAGGTACAAACGGCTATAGAACGCTCCTTCCTATCACCATAAACCACCAAATCTTCACCTTTGGAGGTCTTTACATATATTGCCTTTTCATCACACGCGATTTTAGCGTTATAAAAACTCAACCAATCCATTCCCAAAATTATGTCAAACTCCCCCATCGGAAAAGGAATTAAATTGGCTTGAAAGAGTTCCGAAGAGATTTTGATCTCACACCCTATATACACATCCTTCACTAATTCCATCCTACCATTACCAACCTCAACTTGCAAAATATTATCTAGACTTGACTTTGACACGGGAATAACATGAATTACTCTAGTTGCAACAAATGATCTATTTGCCCCCGAATCAAAGAGAATTCGCATAGGCACATTATATACGAGGAATGTACCTGTGACAACATCATCCGTGCTCCTTGCTTGCTCCACCGTGAGTTGAAAGGATCTTCCTCGTGGGTTTCCATGTGCTTGGACATTCTTTCTCTCCGCCTCCTTTCTCCTCTCTTCAAGTCTCTCTTCCTCGGTCAATTTAGGACATGAGCTTCTCATGTGACCCTCCCCGAAGCACTTAAAACAAATGACAGGTTTTCGAGGCTTGGACCTGCACTCCCGGCTAGTGTGTCCCGGCTTCCCACAAGTATAACATCCCTTCTCCGATGCCTTGCACATTCCCGAGTGATTCTTCTTGCATTGACGGCAAAAGGGGGTGTTTCTTCTATGTGAATTGTTACCGGAGTTACCCTCTTGTCTAAACCGTTTGTTTGGAGAGTTCGTTTCTTCATGATTCCTTTTCAATTCACCTTCCTCCCCCCTAGACTGCTCAATCTCATGATCCCTAGCCACATCCGCCAACATGGAGAAAGAATCCATTTGACGGAGGCTTATCTTCTCCCTCAAGCTCTTCTTCAGCTTCATATAAAATTGCTCCTTTAGTAATTGATCGTTCTCAAGAAATTCCGGACAAAATTGAGCTTTATCCAAGAATTGGGCTCGGAATTCATTTAAGCTCAAGGTGCCTTGACAGTCATTGAGAAATTCACTTCTCAACTTGGTCACTTCGGCCTCCGATCTAAATTCCTTGAAAAACATAGTCTTGAATTCGGGCCATTCTACATGATCTAAAGCTTCCTTCTTAATTGCCAACAAACCATCCCACCATCTCTTCCCACTGTTCCTTAGCATACCCACCGCAAAGATGACCTTCAAGTGTGAGGGGCATTGACTAGTGCGGAACGCCCCTTCTATTTCTGATATCCACCGAGTACAAACGATGGGATCACGATCACCGTGATACTCAGGTGGGTGGCATACTTCAAAGTCTCGAAAAGTGAACTTCTTCTTATAAACCTTCTCCCCGGTTACTTCCACCTCCCTTTCGTCTTCAGTCTTCTTGCCCTTATCTTGGGCATCTCTTTTCTCAAACTCCCGTTGCACATTGACCACAACCTCTTCTCTAATCATTTGAGCAATGTGATCGTTCACAGCTCCTTCTAAAGTTTGATTCAATCTTTTTACTAAAAGAGGAGTATACTTCTCCAATGCTCTCCCTATTTGGTCCGAGATATCCATACTATCCTCGGCAAATATGGGCTCTTCTTCTTCGTTTTGTTCGTTGTGCTCATCTTCATCATGATGATAATCGGCCATACTATAATAAGAGTAGATAAGACAGATTTAATCACGCAACCTATCTATCTCTACGACTAGAAGCCAAAACCTATGACTTTATACTAAACCGTCCCGAGGTTTGATGCCGTTAATTTATAAATTTGTTAGTATGTCAACCACAATAAGGCCGGCTTCTTATTGTGCTTTAATACTAGCAAGTTTGTAAGCTAACATCATTAAACACTCTTTCGGTCCCATATAAAATTTCAGTTACCTAAGGTCGAGTCTCAACTAAGGTTTAAGTCTAGGCACTCTCTACACAAGGGAATACCTAAATCCCTTAAACCTTGGCTCTGATACCAACTTGAAAGGACCAGACTCGATAAACCGAAAACGACAATTTTTTTTTTTTTTTTTACAGTGATAACCCACTGCGCCGCAGTGGGTCTGATACACTTCCACTGCGCCGCAGTGGGAACTCCCTGACCTTCGGGTGCATAAACCCCCACTGCGCCGCAGTGGGTTTGACACGCTCCCACTGCGCCGCAGTGGGAACTCACTGGTCTCAGGCCTGTGCAGAAATTAGCAACCCAATTTTTCCTTTAACACAAAACTCAAATCCAAACCTTTCATTCATTCAACTCATGACCAACATTTGAAACATCATCCAAAATTTGCAACAATCATAAAAACACATTTTTAAACATAATTACAACATCAACTTGTTCCAAATTTCACTTTCAACATCAATGGGTCATTTACCCATTTTGACACCATTTTCGTCCAACATACCCAAGACAACTTTCCAAAAGCTCTACACTTGAACATTTACAAAACTTTTACAAAAATATACTTTTTAAACCAACATGTACCAAGAGTCAAGAGAGGGGGGATTTCTAGGCCTCTACCCAAAAGATTGCCATTCATACACGAATGACCTAGATACCTTCGAGTCTTGCAACAACGTTACTTCAAAAACTTCAAGCTTATCAACAACTAGTTCCTTCTCCCGGAACTACCTAAAAAGGTAAACAACTAAAATATAAGCAAAGGCTTAGTGAATATACTTGCATACAATTACGATTACGAAGGAGGGCAAAGTACAAGGACTATCACAAGTAACCTATAACATCGTCATGTCACATTTACTTGCTCACCTTGTACCCTAAACACATATATGGATTAACAACTTCAACATGGTGGTCTTTCCACACATGGACAATCCACTTCAACATGGTGGTCTTTCCACACATGGATAATCAACTTCAACATGGTGGTCTTTCCACACATGGATAATTTCTTCAACATGGTGGTCTTTCCACACATGGATAATCAACTTCAACATGGTGGTCTTTCCACACATGGATAATTCTTCAACATGGTGGTCTTTCCACACATGGATAATCAACTTCAACATGGTGGTCTTTCCACACATGGATAATTACTTCAACATGGTGGTCTTTCCACACATGGATAATCAACTTCAACATGGTGGTCTTTCCACACATGGACAATCCACTTCAACATGGTGGTCTTTCCACACATGGATAATCAACTTCAACATGGTGGTCTTTCCACACATGGATATCTACTTCAACATGGTGGTCTTTCCACACATGGATAATCAACTTCAACATGGTGGTCTTTCCACACATGGATACCAACATAACATAAAAGTATGCAATTATACTCACCTCCTCCGCAAATTGAACAATAACGCTAAAACGATAAGGCACAAACAAGCTTCAACCTATAATCATATCATAAAAGTGCATAAGCTTATATTCACAACTTGACTAGCTTAACCTAGCCATACTCAATCACTAGCCTTTCTAAACCCAAAACCCAACCCATTTATCATTGAGTCTCTTTTTACTTCCACACTACCATAGGTAGTTCAACCTACCATTTCCATCAACATTTCAATTACTAGTAAAACTCATCTTTTCTCATAAACCAAAATTATCACATAAGCTTATCAATTTCATAATCAAACTCAACACATAACTCAATGACAAACTAGGTTATCTAAGGAATTGGGGAAAATTCATCATAATTCAATTTCTATCAAAAATCCCCAAAAATTGGTTCACTCCATGAACCCTAATTTCACAAGGAAAAATGAAAACTAAATTAGGGGAAATCAATACCTCAACAACAATAAGCTAAATCAAGACTTTAAATTTGGAAATCCTCCTCCTTTTTCCTCTTGAGAAATCGGCCACCACCACCACTTAAAACAAACCCTAACTTTAATTTCTTGAATGAGGATTATTTGGTGGTGATTATTATTATTACAAGCTCTATCTTGGTTTTGAGAGGATTTCTTTGATTTTGAAGGAATGATATGGAATGCATGAAGAGTGGAAGAAGAAGAAGAATGGTGGGGGATGACTCATTACCAAAATTGATATCTGGCACCTTTGGGGCTTGCCACGCCCCTTTCTCAATTTTGGTATTAAAATACCCACTATCCGCTAAAGTTCCAACTAAATTAACCCCATTACCAAAAATAAAATACTAGGAAATTAATTTAATGCAAAACTATAAAAATGGGTTAATTTCTTTTACCTTAAAATCTTTGGGGTGTTACAAAAAGCAACCGTTTGAAAATCACATATGTATCAACTAGTACCACTAACGAAGAATACACATGCCACCAATATCATAATAATATATATAAAGGAATTAAATCATCAAGATCTCGACACAACGATAATTGAAATCAACTCTTTGAATTAAAACATATAGCAATCACATCATTCGTCTAGTTTCATCAAGGTGGATGATTAAAAGATTAGTCACTCATGATTAAATTGAAATAACAATCAAAATAAAGGAAGAACATGATGTACCAATCGTTTGAGAAATAGAAATTGCAAGACAATAAAATAGATACGATCTAAGTGGGTGCACGTGAATCTTCAATGAATCGGAAGATGATGAAATCTTGATTCGATCCTTGAAGGTGTTCCCTGAAGTGCAGCTCTTAGAAAGAAAACTTGATACCTTGGGAATTAGGTTTTGTTTTCTATTTATACCCCCAAATCTGATGCAAAAGCTGCCCAAAACCTATCAGCCCGTCACCCCACTGCGGCGCAGTGGGCTGGTGCCCCCACTGCGGCACAGTGGGCGAGTGATGCCCCCACTGCGGCGCAGTGGTTATCCCCTGGTCACTGGTCGTTTGTCTTCAGTTTGACTGCGGCGCAGTGGGCACATGCACTCCCCACTGCGGCGCAGTCTTATTCCACTGGACAGGTCGTTCACTTTCAACATAACTGACTGCGGCGCAGTGGGCCTTGGTCACCCCCACTGCGGCGCAGTGGGCCTTGGTCACCCCCACTGCGGCGCAGTCCAAAAGCTCTGGTCCGGCCAACACTTCTTCAACTTGAAAACTTGCCAAAATATTCTATCTCCTCCAATTAAACAACTCTCGATCTCACGAATCAACTTCTTGGCCAAAAATCAACCGAAAATTCAACAAATGAGCGCGTAACCTGCTAAGAGCCTGAAAACACTAACAAACACCATAAACGTGCCAAATGCATACAAAATCAACATAAAACACTTAATAAAAAGGCCAATAATGATGTGGGCGATAGGTCTAAATTGGTCACATCAAATCCCCCCACACATGTTAGCATTCTGTCTGTTAACTTGCCCATATTCGTTAGTTATTTTTTCACATTTCGTCCTTCATAGTGATTCTATTATTAAAATCGATAATCGGCTCAACTTCAGGTCTTTAGATATTATTTTAGTCCATTAGTGGTATACAATTCATTTATTGTGTTTTAAATTTTTTTTTTTCCAGTTTACTATACTAATGGTTATAAAGTAGTTTGGATTTATTTGATAAGTGTTGTTGTTTATTTCTTTTTTATTTTAGTTGTTTTTAATAAAATTATTTTGAAGATGATTTCCAGATTTGGTTTGTTCGTGATACTTTTAAGAAAAGTTTGAATATGTGTTCTAAATGATAATATTTTTAAGTTTGATTAGGTGAAATAATTATTTTTTTCACGGCATTGAAATAATTGTTAGTTGAAAATTTTTATTTATAAAGTTAGATTTTTTAGTAGTTGCATTTAAATTTTGAGTCTTCTTATGTCTACTTTATCCGTAAATATTTTTATTTGTTTGATATAAACTTATATAGCTTTTCTTAATTCATTTTATTTACAATAGATAAACCTAAAATAAAAATCGCGGCTATTGTAACAGTTATCCAAGAGTAATGTGTTAAGGTTTTTACCTTTGAATAATCGATAACGCCTTTATGATTTAACCGTAATTTTGTTTGTGTTATATATTTATATAAATATATAAATGGATTGAGTTTTAAATATAACTTTCATTGATATAAATTACACCCCAACTACTATACAATACAAACGAAAAGTTTTACGGTCAAAGTTAAAAGTAGAATATTACGAAAAAATCAAAATAAAACATTTAAAATGAGACGATCAGACGAATGGAGTAGTTATATAAAGAAACTTAGATACATTATACTTTTCGTCCCATACCATAACCAGTGTGGAGGTAGTCCCATCCAGTACCATTTTATAAAGATGATCTCCAAATGTTCCATATGGTATATACTCGCATAGAAGGATCATTTCTCTTTCATAGTTACAATAACTAATCAGAGACACTAGATGAGAGTGATGCAACTTGGAAAGCATCTTGACTTTGGCCCAGAACTCTACTCTACTGGCCTTTGATCGGACATAAAATCTAACCGTTTAATAGCAGCAACAACATGACTAGTTCCAACGATAACTTCTCCCTTGTATACTTTTCCAAAGCCCCTTTACCAATCACGAAAGATTCATTATTGTTTCTGTTGCTAAAAAAATTTCATGGAGTTGGAATTTAGGACATGGTTGTAAAAATTTCATTGAACCGTAGAGGACTAGAGGTATTGGCGGACGAGGAAGGTTTAGGGCACGTTTAGTTATTGAAAATGTTTTCTAGTTTTCAATTTCCAATTTTCTAAGAAAATGAAAGAGTTTTCCATCTTTAAAAAACAAATGAAAATTTTGAAAACGCGTTCAAACTTAAAAATGGAAAAGAATTTAAGGTTTTCAAAATTTTAGAAAATGGAAAAAGAAAAGTAAAAAACAATAAAAAAATGTTTTCTAATTTTCCATAGAAAAGTGGAAAACAATGTATTCCGTTTTCATGGAAAACATTTTTAGAAAATTATGATTTGAACGCATTTTATGTTTTTCTTGGACAATAAATTTAGAAACAAAGAGTTTTTTTTTCTAACTAAACGCATCGACTCTATGCCAACACTACTATCAAAAGACATCATTGATGAATGAAAATAGTTAAAAGGATGCATATGAGGATCTGGAATCAGAAATGGACCCCTGCATGATGACTTTTCAAGTCAACTTTTTGTAGGTATAAACATATTTTCACTTATTTGATTAACTACTAATATACTTATTACTACTCCCACAAAGAAGTTTATACTCGTATTTCACAACTAAAAAGCCAACCATAAGAATAAAACACATAAGAAGCCTATTGCAAGCCAAGGATATTGTTCACAATCTGACTTCGCAGTATCAAATTTACCATTAGCTAATACTCGTATCCCATAACTCCAATCAAGTGATCGATGATCGAATAATTCACCACCAATCCTTTAAAGCCAAGCTCTTGGCTACTTGATCACGACATCATATATTGCCACAAATGCTGAACATAATATAACCCTATGGGCTTGGAAAATACATACACCAATCACAACTACCTGCACCTCTTTCATAGCTAAGCCTAGAAACCACTATCACAACTAAAAAATCATCTTTAATTCCTTCACTTAAATTTAAGAAATAATAGGAAACATATACCCGAAATATGATTCCGAATATTGATTGAGGCTACTTCATGATTAACTATAATTTCTTCTCAAACCCTTCTCAGAAAAATACACATGTAAACAAGTTTATGCAAGTTTTGTTATATCACCAAACATGAAAGTAATCCTATTTTAATTAGGAGTAGTTGCCAGTTGCTACAATACCAAATACAAGACTTGTACAAACTTTCACATAATGAGAATACTTTTAATAGATGAATTGACATACATATCAAATCCACCCCCTCCCTGCTGTTGTGACCAATAAGCAATAACAAATCAGCCCCTACAACTGTTGTAATGGAAATATAAGATAGAAAACAATAACAAGAGTTCGTAAAAGTTATTGAGCAACGTCAGTAACTGAAAAATAACTAAATAAGAAAAGTGATGTCTACACCGAGTAACTAACGGAAAAAAAAACTAAAACAACCTTTTCACTTCTAATTGCATTATTGCACTGAACTTACAACAAGGCATAAAACAGCAAAATAAGGTTATGTTTCTTGAAAGAAAAAGTTGATGCACCTATGCACTCAAATTTAACTAAGAATGATGGTACCTAACCAACATGAGATATTAGATGGCATATGTAGTGATAAACACTAAAAACAGAGTTACTGGATTTTCATTCAAATTGACTGAAAAAACTAAAAAGTTCTACAAGGAAAATAGAACAACAGACATGACCAAAATGTACCTGACTTAATTTCAAGGATTGTGCCTGAAATGTTTCACAAATGAGGTTCATCATAATATTCAACATGAGATATCAGATATATGTAGTGATCAACAATGAAAACAGAGTTACACGATTTTCATTCAAATAAACTGAAAAACTAAAAAGTTCTACAAGGAAAATAGAACAACGGACAAGACCAAAATGTACTTGACTTTCGAGGATTGTGCCTGAAATTTTCATAAATAAGGTTCATAATCTGATTTAATGTAATCATATATTGATTCCACATCTATATCAGAATCATATGATATCTTTACAAATTGCTCATCCAACTGATCGAGCAAAAGTAAAGTTTCTGTATAAGAACTCAGATGGAATGAATCACATTCACCATTGATCCCAAGATTCTTGATGGTTCTTGTGCGTGGTTCATAAACTTCTAGTGATACGGATATATCATATTTATTAGTGTGTTCCGTAATAAGTTGGTCATTCTTCCTAAATCCTAGTACCTTAGTCCTTAATGATGCATGTGGTGTGTTGATGGTGAATAGCTTTGTGAACGATTTTGAAACACCATCATCCACCATCATCCATACGTCATAAACTGGTTTCTTAGTGTCACTGCAGTATTCAAGTAGAGCAAGAGACCCCCTTATCCTAGAGATGGAAAAATCTTCTCAAAAGACCTATGAGGTAGGTTTAACTGTAAAGTCTTCACTCACCATATCAAACGCAACAACTAGACTTTAATATTCCTCTCATAAAGCTTTCGCAATAAATACACCGATCATCTGTAGCTACTAGAGGCGAGTATGAGAATAGATTGACTTAGGAGGCAGATTCCAAGTGACGGATTCCAAATCACAGCTCTTTCCTTCTTACTACCATCCTCTTGATAATAACCGGAAAAACATATCAACCCTTGAGACGTACCAATAAGTGATAGATTATTGAGTTGTTCTAACGGCACAGGAACATTAGTAAGAGTGTGTTGGGAGAGAGTTTCATTGTCCATAATGGATACAAATTTTGATTCCATATAAGAAGCCGATGATGCTGGTGAAAGTTGGTGTAATCGGTG
Organism: Erigeron breviscapus; assembly: GCA_034093135.1. Taxonomy (NCBI): domain Eukaryota; kingdom Viridiplantae; phylum Streptophyta; class Magnoliopsida; order Asterales; family Asteraceae; genus Erigeron; species Erigeron breviscapus. The sequence goes on from CM067169.1 coordinate 100,796,864, forward strand.
ATAAAGAGAGGGCTGTCGATCATTGATTTCCATTTTTTCGATTCCGATCTGAAAACCGCCAGCGATTTAACAGGAAGCCTTTTCATGATTTCTACTTGCATCTCAAAAGGAATGTTGTCTGCCATCCTTTTTCTGATTTTGATTTCGGGTATTAATCAGTTTTTAGGGTTTTGATTTCCAATGGGATTTTAGGGGAAATTGAAAGATAATGGTTAATTTTTATCTTTTAAAGAAGCTTGCTTTCGATGTTCGGGCCGCGCATGTATGCGTTTCTTGGAAGGGTTTATATAAAGTAATATCTACCAATAAACTAAAACAGGATTGAGATGTTCTTAAAACGACATGTGGCGTAATCCTTGATCGACACGTGTCTTTTAATTTATTTATTTTATTAAATTAGCTTTTTTAATTGTATATAGATTCAATTTCCTTATTAGACTTAGAATTAAACTATAACTCTTGACTTATAGATACAAAACACATTATAACCTTATTTGATTGATCGTTTTTTCATTAATAAAGTTGTCTCTTTTCTTTCTCAATTCTCCAACTTCTATTACTTATAATAATAAGTTATTAACATGAAAACTTAAAAAATTTGAGTTTACGATTCGAAATCACAAGGCTATTTGCCGTCATCCACTATGCTTACAAGTTCCGATTTTGATATGATTGTAAAAACTTAAGGTAAATCCAAAACTCTAACTAAACATATACTCTCTGTCTCATTTTAAATGTCAGTTTTGACTTCCAAAGTCTTTTTCTTTAAACTTTTGACCGTAAATATTTTGTTTATATTATATATAGTTGATGAAACTTATATCAATGAAAAGTACATATTAAAAACACACATTCATATATTTTATATCAAGTGTTATATGATACAAACAAAATTATTTACGGTCAAAGTTAAAAGAAAAAGACTTTGAAAGTCAAAACTGTTTAACTAAACATATATTATATTTATCATTACTGTTTATTATAATTTAGCTTCGATCATCGATTTACTTTAACCACAATTTATTTCATACTCACGAATCATGTATGAGGCATATTCAAATTTCTTTATGATATAATCTATATAGCTACCGTATCGTACGGGTATTAGGATTAGTATATATATATATAAATGCGTTTCTTGATTGATATTCTTTATTTTTTTTTCTAGGAAAACCTCGATGTAAGATATTAGATATGTATTCAAGACCTTAGAAAGCTTTAGTCCACCATCAAAGTATCGATTGATCTAAAAGTCTAAAACCAAAGATATTAACCATCTTAAATGAACAACTACCAATACAGATACGAAAACTGGATTGAAAAGTCTATACTGTATTTCATAGCTAAAAAGCCTATTGCAAGCCAATAATACAAATTGAAAAACACATAAGAAGCCTACTGCAAGCCAAGGAGATTGTTGGCACTCTGACTTTTCAGTTGTCCCACATCAAATTCACCATTAGCTAAAAACATAACTCCAATCAAGTTCAATGGAAAAACCTCCAAATTTATTTACTCAAACTCGAATTCATAGTAAAATCCAGTTCAATCAAACAAAAAGACATCTATGTTACCAGACCCTAACACGTACACTCGTGACTTGAGTCGAAACAAATGGCCATAGTCGAAACAAATGGCCATTACTTGAGTCGAGCTCTTTGCCACTTGATCACTGAATCATCCATTGCTTCCCCTAGAACAGAATATTATATGGCTGGGTTAGAAAAACATCTACCAATTCAACCAGATTCCTAATATTTTTGGACAACCACCTGCACCTCTTTCAAAGTTGAGCCTACAAACCACCACATCACAACTAAAAACCCAACCGCATGGCCAACACTGATCATGAAAACCCGGGTCAGTTGGTGTCCATTCATCGAACTGGAGGTTAGGGGAGATTTCATCAAATCACGCCATTTGGGATTGCTTAATTAGAAGTTTCTGCCCATTCTCACAAAAATGTGCAGGGGATATTTTACTTTATTTTGCCTGCTAACAGAAAACAATATTGTGCTGAAAAGAATTACTTCAAGTTAAAGAGCTAAATGATGCGTAAATCACGCGACAAACTACAGCGGAAGACTATTTTTGGTATTTTCTGGATTTTATATGAAATAAACAACAAACAAGACAATAAAAATTAAAATGATAGATAAAGAATCCACCACCAAGACTCGTAAGGCTAAGCCACCGGAATCAAGGATAAAGGAAACACTCCGCCCCACCACTACAATCGATAAAGGTCTAGCCACCACGATTATAGATAAAGGAAACCGAAGATTTTAAGACCTCACCACAATATTTGATAAAGAACAAGTCACCACAAATATTGATAAAGGGGTCACTCATAACCACCAAGATCAAAGATCTATAAAGGTAAAAGAAGATTTTGTAAGAAATAGAGACTGCTCTATTAATTTCATTCAACAACAACTACTTTTACAAGGAAAATAAGCCTCTATTTATAGCCACATGCTCTACCTAGGAAATAACGAAATACAATAAAATAATCAAAAAGCTGTCATGTGCTACGGACCACCACTAATTAATTGACCAATAGAAAATGGACAAGTAAAGCTTCTAGAAATATTCCCCTGCACGTGGTCCCATAATACCGTTAGTCACACGCTCCTTCCTTGACAGCTGTCATTCCTTCTTTATTGGACCCACAGACATAGGACTTCAGTGGGGACTTTATTATCTGGCAACTGGAGACAAATATCTGGACTTCTACTGGAGACACAATCTGGAGCGCTTCACTGGTGGCCTTCAGTAGTGGTTACTGGAGCATTTATCTGGAGCGCTTCAGTTGAGAGCTTCACTGGTGGATCACCAGTATTTGGTCACTGGAGAGACTTGCCACTGGAGGAGTGTTACTACTGGCGGCTGGACTGGTTCAGAAAAGACTTGTCTGAAATGGGCCACTGCTGGCAGAATCAACATGGCTTGTTCAGATGGCATGATCAGCTCAGTTTCCTTTAGCTCAGTTGACTTCTTCAGTTCACTGGGTTCCTCCAGTTCAGTGCACCTGGACATTTCCGCATCATTCTCCCCCTCTGAAAAGAGACTTGTCCTCAAGTCTTCGAGGTACTCATCCTCCAGATAAGGCATCAGATCTCCCACATTAAACGTGCTAGAAACTGTCATATCTCCAGGTAATTCAACCTTGTAAGCATTATCGCCATATCTCTCCAGAATCTTGAACGGACCTTCAGCCCTGGGCATCAGTTTACTCTTTCTCTTTGCTGGAAACCTTTCTTTTCTCAGATGCACCCACACAAGATCACCTGGTGCAAAACTGGGTTGCTTTCTATTCTTGTTTGCTCTGGCCTTGTAACTGGCATTTGCTTTCTCTATTCTGGCCTTTACTTCTGCATGAATTTTCTTGATTTCCTTCGCTCTGGCTTCAGCTTCAATACTGGCTTTTGGCTCAATTGAAAAAGGAATTAAATCAATGGGAGTCAGTGGATTGACACCATAGCAGATTTCAAACGGGGATTTACTGGTAGAATAGTTAGGAGCTCTGTTGAAAGCAAACTCAGCATGAGCAAGCTTCAGATCCCAATCTTTCAGTGTCTTCTTCACCAGTGTTCTTAACAACATACCAATTGTTCTGTTCGTAACTTCAGTCTGTCCATCAGTCTGAGGATGGTGAGACGTACTGAACAACAATCTGGTACCCATCAGTCTCCATAAGGTCTTCCAGAAATAACTTAGGAATTTGACATCTCTATCTGAAACAATGGTCTTGGGAATTCCATGTAATCTGACAATCTCCTTAAAGAACAAATTTGCTACTGCTGAAGCATCATTTGTGGTGTGGCAAGGAATAAAATGAGCCATTTTCGAAAAACGATCAACCACTACCATTATTGAATCTTTACCTCTCTGAGTTCTGGGCAGTGCAACAATGAAATCCATACTGAGATCTTCCCATGGTTGGCTTGGGACTGGAAGAGGGGTATACAACCCTTTGTGAAAAGTTGTTTTCGCCTGGTGACAAGTTGGGCAGCGACTGATGATGCTCTGGACATCCTTCAGTAGACTTGGCCAGTAGAAGTGTTCAGTGAGAATCTCTCCAGTTTTATTAATACCAAAATGGCCAGCTAAACCTCCTCCATGTGCTTCTCTTATCAGTAAATCTCTTATCGAAACCCTTGGAATGCACAACTTTCCATTTTTAAATAAGAAACCATCTTGAACAGCAAATGGTCCTTTCTGGTGAGCTTCAGTGAGACGATCAGAAAAATCTGGATCAGCAGCATACAATTCTTTGATGAAAGAAAATCCAAGAACTCTTGCTTCCAGAATAGATAACAGTGAATATCGTCTGGAAAGTGCATCAGCAACAACATTTGCCACTCCAGCTTTGTGCTTAGAAACAAAAGAATAAGACTGCAAAAATTTCACCCATTTTGCATGTCTGGCATTAAGCTTGTGTTGACCATTAATGAACTTCAGTGCTTCATGGTCAGAAAATAAGACAAACTGCTTTGGCTTCAGATAATGTGACTAGTGAGTGATAGCACGAATAATTGCATAAAATTCTTTATCATAAGTACTATACTTCAGTTTAGAGCCATTGAGCTTTTCACTGAAATATGCAACTGGACGCCCTGCTTGTACCAGAACTGCACCAATACCTACTCCACTGGCGTCACACTCTAATTCAAACAACTGATCAAAATCTGGCAAAGATAGAACTGGAGCTGAACTGAGCTTCTCCTTCAGTGACTCAAAGGCCAACTGGGCTGACTTAGGCCAGTCAAACACACCCTTCTTCAGACAATCAGTTATTGGGGCCACAACTGTAGAGAAATTCTTGATAAACCTTCTGTAAAAAGATGCCAGTCCGTGAAAACTTCTGTGAGTCCCTTAAATAACGAGATGGTTAACCAATAGAAAGTGTAAAATACAACAAGTCTAATAATCACTAGATATGGACTAGTATTACTTGTAAATAAAGATGCAAGATATATAAACAAAGTAATACAAGACTTAAAGCAATAAACAAATAAAGTGGACCATTATGTATGTTTCATGGGTATTTTATTTATTGATGTGTAAATAAAATACAAGGTTGTAGCGGAATCAAGATAACACAATTAAGTGAGTATCCTAACAACCTATGATTACAATATGATCTATGTTTGTCAAATAACTCTTTGGGATCGAGATACTTAAAGTTGTGAAGTATCCCTATTTAAGATCGAGAGTATTTGGACAAGTTCACTTAAATGCAAAAGGAATGCTTAAAAGTATTTTTGTTCAAGGAATGACTTAGTATTTATAGGCAACAAATTCACCAGTGAATTTGTGCCGTACAAATATGGTTGGCATACATTTAATGATCCGACAAGAACATTAAATGTATTAGATAAGAATAAGGATAAAGTCACATCAAGTGTACGTGTATCCTATTATCCAACCACCTTAACACACGTATACTTTTGTTAAAGAACAAGTGGATTGTTCTTTGGAAAGTGTGTTAAAGGCTAAAGTCAATCCTCGATATTAGTGTTCAGACTTGCAGGATCTAGAACACTAACAATCCTCCAGTGTGCAGATCTGGTAAGACTTCCAGTGGACTCCGCCATTTGTCAGTCTTCTTTCTTCAGACTTCAGTCTTTGACTTCAGTCAGAATGTCTTCAGTAGAATAGATCTGGACTGGGGTGAAGTCTTCAGTGAGCTAATCTGGAGAATGCTCCAGATTACCTGTACAAGTAAATGCTCACTAGTCTTCAATTATTTCTGGACAAATCTTCAGAGGGACTCCAGATTCCAAGTCTGGAGTAGGTCCAGTAGAATATGTTTTCTGGTCAGATCTTCAGTGAGGCTCCAGTAGTCGGGTCTGGAGCGAGACCAGTAAAACAAGTTTCTTAACAAACCTAAATAAGGTTCCAGTAGTCCAGTCTGGAGCCAGTCCAGTAAGTCTGGACTAAATCTGGACCTAACAAATTCCCCCTATTGTTTAGAAATAATGCAAGTATTTTTCAGACTTATAGATATACAAATTTGTATGTCTGGAAAACACTTGGTCGATTTAAGTCTAATCTAAGTTACTGGAAAACACTTTATAGATCATGAGTGTTTTCAGTTTCATCTTTTAAGTTCTAACTTAGACTAAATCTGGTCATTCTACTTGTAAATAAAAACTTGCAACTATTATTACTTTCATCAAAAAGGAAAATAATTACAACTTTTATAAACAAATAAATACAACAAGTACAATGTGGTAAGAGTTCAGGCCCTTCTTCTTGATGAATGCCCTGGTGCATCTTCAGTGGCCTTCCTCTTAGGAGATGGAGATAATGGAACAGACACTGGTGGTCTCAGACCCAACACAGCTTCCATTTCTTGAATTCTCTTCCAGATTTTCTCAATTCTCTTCATAAAGGCTTTCACATCTGGAGAGAGATCAGTCTTACCTTTGAAAGTTAATCCAATCTCCTTTAGTTCAGTCCATCCAAATGCTTGGACTGAAGTATCTTTCCTCTCATCTGTAAAGTTACCCTCCCTGGTCAACTTCACATTAAACCTGGTCATACCTTGATGATGTTCAGCCAGTGTGATTTCAGCATTAATAATTCTTCTTGCATTGGCCCTGAACGTCATCATTTCATCATATTTAGCCCTTTGTTTTGCCAACTGGATCAACTCTTCAGTATCCCTGGATACACCACTCTGCTGTCCTTCAGTGGACTGGTGTTCTTGTCTATTGATTTTCAGAGTTGTATCCAAAGGAATAAAGGTGCTCAGATCACCATCTTTGATAGCTTTTAGTTGCTTGGCAGTTAACTTGGGCAGACCAGTTATCCTCTTTCTGTATTCCAATTCCAGAGCACCAGCATTTCTTCTGATCTTTTTCTGGAGGCTTACCAGCTCCTCCTTTCTCTGTCTGATCAACTCTGGAATGGTTACACCATAGATCAACGAGTCATATACCTGCTCTTCTTCAGCATAAAATGAGCGTATATGAACATCGTCCAGTGCATCAAGACATTGTTGAACTCTGGGATCCTCCTTCATCCTTTTAAAAACTTCAATGTTTACGCCTAACCTGCCAGCGTTGTAGGAGTCCAGAGTACCCATTGTAGCCATATCCCTATGATGGGCCAGCAGTTCATTTCTTTGATTGTCTTTGAAGATTTCTATCATGATACACTGTTGTTGCAACTTCCTGGAAGTCTCATTGTCAACATCTTCATCAACTTGTTCTTGTTCTTCACCAGACACCATTTTTTCTTTTCCTTTCACAGCCTTTAGTGTAGTAGGAATGTCTGGGAAGCTTTCGAACTGGGGCTCACTGGCTTCAGTACCAGTAGCTTCTTGTGTTCTTTCAACCATACGTGCACTGGCATCAGTACCAGTCACTTGTCTCTGCTGCACGACGCTTTCAGTAGCGACTGCTCTGGCAACTTCTCTCTTTCTCCTTATTAATCCTTCTTGTTCACCAGTAGATGGAACTGAACGTTTTTCCCCCTTGGAATGATCTCTAGTCCTTGACTTCAGATCATTCCACAACTCTTCCATCATCAGCCTATCAAGCGAACCAAAGGTTCTTCCTTGTTCTGGCAAAGAAGCAGCCATACCAGTTTTGAGTGCCTGGACTTCCCTTTTAATACTTTCAATTGATTCTGGTAAGTCCTTGGGCAGCTCAACTTCAACCATCTTGACAACTTCTGGCAACATAACCTCCTGAAATGATCTTAGGATTGATCCAGATATTTCATCAGATATCTCTTTCAGCATATCACCCTTGAATTTTCTGACAACTTCATCACTTAGGGTGTTGACCAGATCAGTCTGGTCAAATGTAGGCCTGCTTTCCAGAGCACCAACTCTTGTAACAATCTTCTCAACCTCATCTTTAAGACCTGCCAGTGGTTGTACAACCTTATTCTCCACTGCAGTCTCAACAGAATTCACAATCTTTTCTTCCAACCCTTGTACTGCCATTCTTATATTTTGAAAATTAACATTCGTGGCCAGTACCAGCTCATCCAGTTTGTTGAAAACTAGCTTCTCATTACCAGCAAATGCATTCATTTCAGAAGCTAAGTTGTTTGATAACAAGGATTTGAAATCAGAAACAACCTGGGATGATGACTGGAGTGATCTCTCCAGGTCCGCCACCTTACTAAGAAGGCCTTGGACCTCGGTGGAAGAAGAAGTGGAGAGACCACTGGGTTGTTCCAGGTGAGAAGTCACTCTGGTCATCATTGGTACTTGTGCCCAGTCCTCTTCAGTTTCGACATGTGAGACTGGCACACTTTGTTCGGTTTGGTGTACTGGTGATGATTGAGTTTGTGTTGGTGTGAAGTATGAAGTTGATTGAGGAATTGATGGTGGTGGTGGTGGTGGTGGCATTGAAGGTTCTGGTGGTGGCATATCTGGTGTAGGAAGTGGTATTTCTGGTTGAGGTGTTTCGGTTTCTGGTGGAGGAGGTGGCATTTCTGGTGAAGTTTCAAACTGTACATCTTCGCCCAAAAAATCCATATTAACATCCAAAGTCTGACCTCCAGAAATAGGAGAGTCAGCCTCGTCCCAAAAAGAAGCACCAACCACATCTATCTGTTCACCAGCTTCCACATTTAAATCCAGTGGAGCCTCTTGCTCACCAGAAGCTTGTTCTTCAGTCTGAACAACTTCAACATCCTCTTCTCGTACAACAGCCTGGACTTCAGTGTCCACTCTCTGTTCATATTGTACAGAAGGATCAATATTTTCCTCTTCAAAGATGGGAGACCCATCAATATTCATAATATCACCAGGATGGGTTAATGGGTTTACCTGAACTCCTCCCCTCATCAGACGCCTATGTGATCTTGGTCGTCTGGAGAGCTCAACTGTTTCTGGTCCACCAACTGGAGCCACTTGTTGAATAGGTTGAACCATTTCAACAACCTGAACATCTTCACTACCAGTAGGTTCATCAACAACTTGTACCCTTACTGGTGCCACATTTTCTTCAATTCGTTGAAGTGTCAGCATTGCTGGAGGAATATCTACCTCTCCATCTCTGGACCTTAAATTTGCCAGGTCTCTCATATACTCACTCATTGAAAAATGAGTAGTTTCAAAGTCATACCCCTCTCCAAGTGCATTTTTGAATATAAGGGAAAGAAAGCGAATATATGGCACGAATGGCTTTCTCCCCTTCGCCTTTATACGATCAACCAGATCATCAAAGAATATTTGGGCGAAATCCACCCTTAGCCCAAACCATAAGCAATAGGCAATCTGGAGGTGTGTTTGATTGATTTGATCCAATCCTCCAGAACTGCCTCCAAGACACTCGACGATGTGTGTGAAGAAGTATCTCCACGAATCCGTCAGTCTACTCATATAAATGGTCCCTTTCCTCAACAACTGACCATTTTCATCAACTATCTCTGTATGCCCCATTAATCTGCATACCTCCCTGAAATTAATACCAGTAGGGAGTGGCATTGCCAGCTCATTCTCATCCAGATAATTTAACTGAAGAGCCATTCTGAGAGAATGTACTGAAAGAGTCAAGGGTCTGGTCCCTTGCTCAAGAGAGTAAACAATGGAAGCATTTTCTTCATCGTATTCGGCTGTATACCAGAATTCACAAAGATAATTGTGATACATCTTTTCTGGATTTAAAGTTAGGGCACCATACAGTGGACATGAGAGAAAAAAGGTGTTTAATCTCCCAATTATAGATTGTGGATCATGGACACTGGATAGCGTGAGTTTTGCCATCCAGTTATTCATATTCATCCTTAAAGCCCTAGCTTCAAGGTTGATATGACGTGCTCTAACTACATCAGCTGACGGAGCATATTCGGCGGATAGTAGATTTCTTGGTGAATTTGATTGTCTAGGAGCCATTTGATATATAGAAGAAGATGAAAATGAAATTGAATGAATATTTAAGGTTTATGAAGAATTTAATGAATTTGAAGTTAATATGCGAGTATTATGATTGGAAAATGAATGAAGAATTGAATGAAGGAATTTGAAGATTTGGGAGTAAATGTTCGAAGTAAATGAAATTGAAAGTGAAAGTGGGTATATATAGGAGAGATAATGTGGATTTCAAACGTTCAATTTGAATTTATCAAATAACATTTTTGATCGTGTTTTGAGATCCGCATTTAATTGTATCACATCACCCATAAATGGTTGATGGTTCACCGCCCACAAAAACCAGCAATTTTGTACTTTTTGTGTTCCCAAAGTAAAAAGACCATCATTGTTTTGAACAACTTACATGCCACGTAGGATTTATAAGATAAATATCTTTGAAAAGGTTTGCTTACGTGGCACATACAAAGATCAAGTATTTTGAAAATATTATGACATATTTCAGTGCATCTGGAGGTTGACAGGACCGTCCAGTATCACTGGTGGATTAGTCCAGTAAACATGTACTGATGGTACACTGGAGGGACACTCCAGTAAAGTACCAGTGAACAACCAATTTTGAAAGACTGGAAACCTTAAACTTGCACGTCAACTAATACAGACAAATGAGAGGGACACATTTACAAGAAGACATAAGTCAACTCAAACACGCACTTCAACCTGTCCATACCAGTGAGAGGGACATATTTACAAAGCACCAGTAATATTTTCTGAAGAATTTGTCCAGTGAGAAAATTAATTCCCCTTGAACTTAAACATTTTTAAGAGAAAATATTTTTTTTTTTAAGTCTTCCCTGGAATGTTGATCCAGAAATAAATTTTTGAATCTTTAAATCAAAGATCCTTAGTAGTACACAATGGCGTTCAATACCAAGGTTCCAGATTTAAGGGTTTAACATTCCCAACTCACCAACAAGATATTCAAAAGTTTTTACATCCAGTGGTTTAGTAAAATGTCAGCGAGTTGTTTGTCAGTGGGAATAAAATGGAGTTCAATGTTGTTTTTCATAATATGATCGCAAATGAAATGGTACCTTAGATCAATGTGTTTGGTTCTGGAGTGCATGACTGGATTGTTGGAGATAGCGATGGCACTGGTATTATCACAAAAGATTGGAGTTTTTGAATATTTAATACCATAATCAAGCAACTGGTTCTTCATCCAGAGTATCTGAGCACAACAACTGGCTGCAGACACGTATTCAGCTTCAGCAGTGGATAATGAAACTGAAGTTTGCTTCTTACTGGTCCAGCTGACCAGCTTGCCACCTAGGAAATGACATCCACCAGTTGTGGATTTCCTATCTATCTTGCAACCTGCATGATCTGAATCTGAATAACCCATTAGATCCATTCCAGAGCCTTTTGGGTACCAAAGACCTAGACTGGGAGCACCTTTAAGGTACTTCAGTATGCGCTTTACAGCGAGCATATGAGATTCCTTTGGATTAGACTGATATCTGGCACATAAACATGTTGAAAACATAATATCTGGTCTACTGGCCGTTAAATACATCAGTGAACCAACCATGCCTCTAAAGACAGTGGTGTTCACTGGTTTGCCATCTGGATCCGAGTCCAGTGTCAGTGGTGCAGAAATTGGAGTTGGTTTAGATGGTGAAGAATTCATATCGAATTTCTTTAAAAGATCTCTAACATATTTTTCCTGATTAATAAAAATTCCATCTTTGTTTTGCTTAATCTGGAGTCCAAGAAAATATGTTAATTCACCCATCAAACTCATTTCATATTCAGTGGACATGATTTTAGAAAATTTCTTGCACATGTTTTCATCAGGACCCAAAAAGATTGGAGTTTTTGAATATTTAATACCATAATCAAGCAACTGGTTCTTCATTCAGAGTATCTGAGCACAACAACTGGCTGCAGACACATATTCAGCTTCAGCAGTGGATAATGAAACTGAAGTTTGCTTCTTACTGGTCCAGCTGACCAGTTTGCCACCTAGGAATGACATCCACCAGTTGTGGATTTCCTATCTATCTTGCAACCTGCATGATCTGAATCTGAATAACCCATTAGATCCATTCCAGAGCCTTTTGGGTACCAAAGACCTAGACTGGGAGCACCTTTAAGGTACTTCAGTATGCGCTTTACAGCGAGCATATGAGATTCCTTTGATTAGACTGATATCTGGCACATAAACATGTTGAAAACATAATATCTGGTCTACTGGCCGTTAAATACATCAGTGAACCAACCATGCCTCTAAAGACAGTGGTGTTCACTGGTTTGCCATCTGGATCCGAGTCCAGTGTCAGTGGTGCAGAAATTGGAGTTGGTTTAGATGGTGAAGAATTCATATCGAATTTCTTTAAAAGATCTCTAACATATTTTTCCTGATTAATAAAAATTCCATCTTTGTTTTGCTTAATCTGGAGTCCAAGAAAATATGTTAATTCACCCATCAAACTCATTTCATATTCAGTGGTTTAGTAAAATGTCAGCGAGTTGTTTGTCAGTGGGAATAAAATGGAGTTCAATGTTGTTTTTCATAATATGATCGCGAATGAAATGGTACCTTAGATCAATGTGTTTGGTTCTGGAGTGCATGACTGGATTGTTGGAGATAGCGATGGCACTGGTATTATCACAAAAGATTGGAGTTTTTGATATTTAATACCATAATCAAGCAACTGGTTCTTCATCCAGAGTATCTGAGCACAACAACTGGCTGCAGACACGTATTCAGCTTCAGGAGTGGATAATGAAAAAAAAAAAAAAAAAAAAAAAAAAAAAAAAAAAAAAAAAAAAAAAAAAAAAAAAAAAAAAAAAAAAAAAAAAAAAAAAAAAAAAAAAAAAAAAAAAAAAAAAAAAAAAAAAAAAAAAAAAAAAAAAAAAAAAAAAAAAAAAAAAAAAAAAAAAAAAAAAAAAAAAAAAAAAAAAAAAAAAAAAAAAAAAAAAAAAAAAAAAAAAAAAAAAAAAAAAAAAAAAAAAAAAAAAAAAAAAAAAAAAAAAAAAAAAAAAAAAAAAAAAAAAAAAAAAAAAAAAAAAAAAAAAAAAAAAAAAAAAAAAAAAAAAAAAAAAAAAAAAAAAAAAAAAAAAAAAAAAAAAAAAAAAAAAAAAAAAAAAAAAAAAAAAAAAAAAAAAAAAAAAAAAAAAAAAAAAAAAAAAAAAAAAAAAAAAAAAAAAAAAAAAAAAAAAAAAAAAAAAAAAAAAAAAAAAAAATAATAAAAATTCCATCTTTGTTTTGCTTAATCTGGAGTCCAAGAAAATATGTTAATTCACCATCAAACTCATTTCATATTCAGTGGACATGATTTTAGAAAATTTCTTGCACATGTTTTCATCAGTAGACCCAAAAATTATATCATCAACATAAATTTGTACCATTAACAGATTACCTTTCTCATGGAGAATGAATAAGGTATTGTCAATTGCACCTCGTTTAAAACCATTTTTCAACAAATGTTTAGTCAGAGTATCATACCAGGCACGTGGGGCTTGTCTGAGGCCATATAGCGCTTTGTCCAGACGATATACCCAATGTGGATGCTTGTCATCAACGAAACCTGGAGGTTGTCTGACGTAAACTTCTTCTTCAAGCTTCCCATTCAAGAAAGCACTCTTTACATCCATCTGGTAGACCTTGAACTGGTGATTAGCAGCGAATGCTAAGAAAATTCTGATCGCTTCAAGTCTAGCCACTGGAGCAAAAGATTCATCAAAGTCGACATCTGACTGGCAGTAGCCTTGTGCTACCAGTCTGGCCTTGTTTCTTATTACGTGGCCATCTTCATCTACTTTGTTTCTGAAGACCCATCTTGTTCCAATTGGTTCTTTCTTTCCAACTGGGAAAGGAACCAGATACCATACTTTGTTCCTTTCAAACTGGTGAAGCTCTTCTTGCATAGCAGTCACCCAGTTTGGATCTTCCAGAGCCTCGTCAATCTTCTTAGGTTCTATCAAAGATAGAAAACTGACGTATAAGCATTGATTACTGGAGGCTCTTCTGGTCTGAACACCACGACTGGAGTCACCTAAGATCTGATCAATAGGGTGAGCTTTTGTCCATCTGGAGTACTGACCAGGATTGTTACTGACAACAATATCAGTGCAAGAATTCAGTTGAGTCTCCTCTGGAGTTGATTCTGGAGGAGGGTCTTGCCAAATTACTTCAGTATCTTCATCTGAGTCATTTAGATCACGATTTGCATCATGAAATTCTTCATTTGAAGGCATTTCCTGGAGTACTGGTTCAGTATGAAATTCTTCACCAGAAGACATTTCTGGTAAATTCTCAACTGACACTGATACTGGAGTAGTACGCACATCTGAACCAATATTAATTTCAGAGGGTAGTTTGAAAATAATAGAGGGATAGAATGGAGTACTACTGGAGAGTTTCTTTTTCTGAACAGGTTCCAGATCAGGATGACTGGAAACTGTGTCTGGTGAATCTTCAAATTTGTCGTTTATAGGATCAGATTCACAAAAGACAATTGGTGTTACTGGGGGAGTGACAGGGACTAGCTTCTTGTTGATTGATGCATTTGATTCATCAAATGTTACATGAATTGACTCATGGACCTTTTCCAGTCTCTTGTTGTAGACTCTGAAGGCCTTGCGAATGGCTGAATAGCCTAAGAAATACCCTTCATCAGCTTTGGCATCAAATTTGCCTAGCTGACTGGAGTCGTTCAGGATGTAAACTGGACATCCAAAAACGTGAAAATAACCAATGTTTGGTTTTCTATTTCTTAAGACTTCATAGGCTGTCTTTTTGTGTCTTTTAATGTACACTGATCGATTCTGGGTGTGGCAAGCAGTTGCAATTGCTTCCGCCCAGAAACTGGTAGACAGTCCAGATTCAGCAAGCATACTCCTGGCAGCTTCTATCAGCGTTCGATTTTTCCTTTCCACAACTCCATTTTGCTCTGGAGAGCGGGCTGAAGAGAAGTTCTGGGAGATGCCAGTGTCAGTACAGAATGACTCCAGAGTTGCATTCTGGAATTCTGTTCCATTGTCACTTCTTAACTGACACACTTTTCGACTGTACTTGAGCTCAATTTGCTTGATAAGACTGATGATTTCAGCAGCAGCTTCACTTTTGGACCTCAGAAAGATCACCCAACAATATCTGGAGAACTCATCTATGATCACCAGGGTGTATCTTTTACCAGCACGAGTCTGAACGTTCACTGGACCAAAAAGATCCATATGAAGCATGTGAAGAGGTTCAGTAATGCTGAAATTCTGTCTGGTCTTGAAACTGGTACGCTTTTGCTTACCCATCTCACATCCTGGACATGGTCTTTCCTTTTTGAAGGAGACTGAAGGTATCCCATCTGCAAGTTGTTTTCTGGACAACTTGTTAATGTTTTTGAAGTTTAAATGGGATAACCTTTTGTGCCATAACCAGTTTGTGTCTTCATCAGCTTGAGTATAGAAACACTGCTCTGAAGGAGAGCTTTCCATATCCATCACGTACACATTCCCTTTTCTGGGAGCAATCAACACTACCTTCCAGTCCTTGTTGAATACGATGCCCTGAGCAACATTGAATAAGACTTGATAGCCATCGTCACACAGTTGACTTACACTGATCAAGTTATATTTCAAACCATTCACAAATGCAACTCGTCTGAACTTGACTTGTCCATTGTTCAGAACACCATATCCCTCAGTCTTCCCACAACCATCATTTCCAAACGTGATGGAGGGTCCATCAGAAATGGTGAACTCCTCCAGTAGGGTCTTACATCCGGTCATCGTCCTGCCAGCTGCACTGTCAAGATACCAGATAAGCTTCTTTCGATCGCCCTACACATACACCAGATATTGATCAGTTAGATTTGGGAACCCATCGACTGATGGGTTCACTGGACCCTCCCTTATAGGTCCCTGGGGCAATCTGGTCTAGTTCACTATGTTCAATAGTGGTCTTAGAAGAGAAGACCACTGGGGTTGATGGTTTTAAAACCTTTTCATTTTTCTCAACTGGAGAAATAAATTTGTCTTTCTTTGAAAAAGGTTTTGTATTTTGTCTAGGGCCAGATGAAGTACCCTCAAGAAAGTTTAATCTTGCATTAAAACTTTGTGATTGACGAGTCAGAATTTGAATCTGGCTCTCTATCCTGGACAAAATATTTTCTTCAGATGATACCTTAGCCTTTCCAGTCAAAGACTTTGGTAAGGGATTGGTCTGAGGTAAAGGTCTATTCTGCTTCACCTTTTTAACTGGAGCAGTCATCTGGACAGCTCCAGTCTTAACCTCTGGGGATTGAACTGGGTCTAAATTGGTCTTGGGTGTTTCAGGCATATCATAAACAGTTGTGGGCCTTAACACCTCTGGTAATCGATCGATTACTGGTATTAATGATGCAACATTAGTATTTCCATCTAAATATGCACGTTTTTGAGCAGGAAATTGTTTAACTGAAGCATCATATGGCTTTTTAGTTTCTAGCCATGACTTTATTACCAGTTTTTCTTTCTCTAAAATGATCTCAAGATCTTGCTTTTCTTGAATCAATTGTTCAGTTACCAGAACCTGGGCTTGAAATGCCAGTTCAATGTCTTGAAGCTCTTTTAATTTTGATTTTAAAGCATTTATTTCAGAAGAATCTGTTTCTAGACCATTTACACAATCAGATCTAACAGTTTCTACAAAAATCAAATCAGAATTTAAAGCTTCAGCAATGTCCAGTTTTAGTTCTTGGTCAGTTGCATTATCATAATCACTAACCTTTTTAATAACAATGTCCACCCATCGTCCAGATGTGACATCTTCCTTCACCAGGTGCTCATCACTTCCAGAGCCATGTAGCAGCAATCTCTTTCTTCTTCTTCATCAACAGATGAGTCATCAGAAGGAACCCACTTCTCTTCAGTTGTAGCAATCATGCACTTATTATTTGTTTTCATTTGTTGTGCCATGAGAGCAATTTGGGCCTTAAGCTTTTTATATTTCAATTTATAGCTATCATCAGGCTTATTATGAGAAGAGAATGGACCAGGCTTGGATGCAAACTGGTTGGACCTGCACTTTTTCATGAAATGACCCTTTTTGCCACACTTAAAGCATGTCAAATTGGTCTTGTCAGTGGAAGAACTGGATGCAAATTGTCCAGATGGCTTATTTGCTCTTGCTTTGAAACGGTTAAACGTTTTAGCAATCATTGCAATAAGGTCATCATCTTCAGTTTCATCACAACAGTCTGGAGAGATTTGACTGGCCTCTCCAGAATCCATAAGTTCAGACACCATCTTCTTCATAGAAAATACATTCTCAGAAGATATCAGTGCTGTACTTGGTGGTTCAGAATAACTAACCACTTTAGGAGTACTGGAGGCATGGTTAAAAGCATCTTGTTCTGTAACCACTCTCTGAGCTTGATTTTCTTCAGTGTACCTGAAGGCTCCATATAGAGTTGAGAGAGTGTGTGTGTGCAGAGTTTTACCTTGTCGTAAAACAAGTATCATGTGAGACCATTTGGTGGGCAGAATGTCACAAAATTTCTCCAGAAGTATATCCTTGTCCTTCTCAACCCCAAGACCTCTCAATTGGTTTATGATACTCATAAATCTGGTGTAAGTACCAGTGAGAGACTCGTTAGGTTGAGCAAAAAATAACTCATACCTCTTGTTTAAGGAGACCTTTCTGGTGACAATGGTGTCATCTCCTCCTTCATGTTGGTTAAGAAGCTCATCCCACATGGTTTTGGCACTAGGAAAAAGAACTAGTATGGGAATTAGGGTTTCTGGAACGGCCACGAGGATCATGTTTTTAAGGAGGGTGTCAAGATTCACCAATCTCCTCTCCTCTTCTGACCAATGTTCCTCCCTCTTTTCCCTTCCCCTTCTAGATCCAGAAGGATCAAGAAGTGGATTGAGAGGTGATGTAGGTACATATGGACCTTCGTTTAAGATCTTCATCATGTTCCTCTCAATACCAGTGACATGCAAAATCATCCTAGCTTTCCACGTACCAAATTCATCACTGTTCCCACTGAATTTAGGAACAGGATTATTCGAGTAGTGCACATGCACGTGTGGAGAAGCAGGAGTAGGAGGAGGAGGTGGAGGATTAGTGTTATTAACGTTTTGTGGTTCATTTTGATCATGCATATTTACATTAGGATCGGGACCAAGACTAAAACCTTGTGTATTTTCTTGGTTAGCCATCAAGAACAGATCTAGGCATGATTAGCCTTCTGCTCTGATACCAAATGTGAGTCCCTTAAATAACGAGATGATTAACCAATAGAAAGTGTAAAATACAACAAGTCTAATAATCACTAGATATGGACTAGTATTACTTGTAAATAAAGATGCAAGATATATAAACAAAGTAATACAAGACTTAAAGCAATAAACAAATAAAGTGGACCATTATGTATGTTTCATGGGTATTTTATTTATTGATGTGTAAATAAAATACAAGGTTGTTGCGGAATCAAGATAACACAATTAAGTGAGTATCCTAACAACCTATGATTACAATATGATCTATGTTTGTCAAATAACTCTTTGGGATCGAGATACTTAAAGTTATGAAGTATCCCTGTTTAAGATCGAGAGTATTTGGACAAGTTCACTTAAATGCAAAAGGAATGCTTAAAAGTATTTTTGTTCAAGGAATGACTTAGTATTTATAGGCAACAAATTCACCAGTGAATTTGTGCCGTACAAATATGGTTGGCATACATTTAATGATCCGACAAGAACATTAAATGTATTAGATAAGAATAAGGATAAAGTCACATCAAGTGTACGTGTATCCTATTATCCAACCACCTTAACACACGTATACTTTTGTTAAAGAACAAGTGGATTGTTCTTTGGAAAGTGTGTTAAAGGCTAAAGTTAATCCTCGATATTAGTGTTCAGACTTGCAGGATCTAGAACACTAACAATCCTCCAGTGTGCAGATCTGGTAAGACTTCCAGTGGACTCCGCCATTTGTCAGTCTTCTTTCTTTAGACTTCAGTCTTTGACTTCAGTCAGAATGTCTTCAGTAGAATAGATCTGGACTGGGGTGAAGTCTTCAGTGAGCTAATCTGGAGAATGCTCCAGATTACCTGTACAAGTAAATGCTCACTAGTCTTCAATTATTTCTGGACAAATCTTCAGAGGGACTCCAGATTCCAAGTCTGGAGTAGGTCCAGTAGAATATGTTTTCTGGTCAGATCTTCAGTGAGGCTCCAGTAGTCGGGTCTGGAGCGAGACCAGTAAAACAAGTTTCTTAACAAACCTAAATAAGGTTCCAGTAGTCCAGTCTGGAGCCAGTCCAGTAAGTCTGGACTAAATCTGGACCTAACAAATTCTTACTTCAGTGATAGTAGGAACTGGCCATGATCTGATGGCTTCTACCTTTGAAGGATCCATAGAAATTCCTTTTTTTGAAACAACATACCCCAGAAATATTACACTCTCTACCATAAAATCACATTTCTTCAATTTGCCATACAACTAGTGTCTTCTCAACAGTTCAAATACCTTCTTCAGATGGCTAACATGTTCAGCTTCAGATTTTGAATACACCAGAATATCATCAAAGTAAACAACAACAAACTGACCAATGAGTGGCCTGAGAACTTCGTTCATCAGTCTCATGAAAGTACTGGGAGCATTAGATAAGCCAAAAGGCATAACTAACCATTCATACAAACCTCCCTTGATTTTGAAAGCAGTTTTCCACTCATCTCCATCTTTCATCCTTATCTGGTGATAGCCACTTCTGAGATCGATCTTTGAAAATACTTTGGAGCCATGTAACTTATCAAGCATATCATCCAATCTGGGAATGGGATATCTATACTTAATGGTTATATTGTTGATGGCCTGCTATCAACACACATTCTCATTGTACCATCTTTCTTAGGAACCAGGAGAGCTGGAACTGAACAAGGACTCATACTTGCTCTCACATAACCTCTGGCAACCAACTCATCTACTTGCCTCTGCAACTCCTTGGCTTCAGTAGGCGAACATCTGTAAGCAGCTTTGTTTGGAAGAACTGAACCTGGAACCAGGTCAATCTGGTGTTCAATTCCTCTTACTGGTGGCAAACCTACAGGTAGGTCTTCTGGGAAAACGTCAGTGAATTCCTTCAGTAAAGTCTTCAGGAGACTGGGGACACCAGTGAACTCCTTCTCTTCAGATTTTTCCACGACCAGTAACATCATAACTGGAGAGCCTTCAGATAACTCTTCTTCGACTTCAGCTTGAGACAAAAACAAAAGCTTACTGGGCTGGTCTTTCTTGACTTTCATCAGTTCATTAGGCTTCAAAGAAGTCAGTGTGACCTTCTTTCCACTTATATTCAAAGAATACGAGTTCATACGACCATCATGAAGAACATAATTATCAAATAACCATGGTCGACCCAATAAAATATGACAAGCATCCATAGGTAACAACATCACATACAATTTTATCTGATAAATAGATCCAATGGAAAAAGGAATAGTAACTTGTCTGTTAACTTTTACCTCAGATCCTTCACTGAGCCATTGTAACTTGTATGGACGAGGGTGCTTAACTGTAGGTAGTGCCAGTTTCTCTACCATGTAAGTTGAAGCAGCATTAGCACAACTCCCACCGTCAATGATCAGATCACAAACTTTTCCTTTGACTGTGCATCTGGAGTGAAAAATGTTCTCCCTCTGGGCAGTATCAGTGGTAACTTCATCAGCATGCATCACTCTTTTGACAACCAACATTTCTCCAACATCTGCACCAACATAAGACTCTTCATCTTCTTCTTCATCTTCATCATACACTGGCTCACCTTCTTCAGTGTCGACATCTGGTAAACATTCAATTTCTTTGGCAGTCAAGGCTCTTTGATTAGGACACTGGGCCTGGAAGTGACCAAAGCCATGGCACTTGAAACATTTTCTTCCAACTGGTTCTTTTGATCCTCCAGTTTCTTTCTCTTTGCCTCTGAAGGATTTCTGAACAGCTTCAGTAAATCTGGGAACTGGTTGACTGGTAACTGGTTGACTTGCACTGGCAGGAACCTTACTGAATGACTTGTACGGAACCTTCTTCTTCAGTTGTCTTTCGATCTGGATAGCCATCTTGCATGCACCTTCATATGTCCAGATAGGCTGCAACTCAATCTTCTCAGTGATGGCAGCGTTCAGACCACCAAGAAATCTGGCAATAATGTGCTCTTCAGTTTCATTCACACCAGTTCTGGTCTTCAGATGCTCAAACTCTCTAATGTACTCCACAACTTCCTTGGCTCCTTGCTTCAGATTGTTCATCAGTAGATACTGATCTTGCTTGTATGACTGGGGAACAAACCTTTTCTGCATGACCTCCTTGAGTTTGGACCAGGTCTTGATTTTACTTTTGCCCTTGTACTCCCTTTCAGATTTCATGTTATCATACCATGATGAAGCATATTTCTTAAGTTTAATAATGGCAACCTTGAAACCTTTTCTATCATCATAACCTTTTATTTCCATTATTCTGTCCATCACCTGGACCCATTCAAAATACTCTTCTTGGTTAGAAGACCCATTAAAATCTGGTGGATCTATCTTAATATCCCTAGTATCATCACCCTTATGCCTCCTACGCCTTTCTCTAGGATGTGGTTCATCAGAATCACTAGAGTTTCTGGGTGTACTATCAGATCTCTCACTAGGACCTTGAGATTCAGAATCTCTTTCACTAGTAACAATATTTTCTCTATTAAATCGTAAACCACCATCTTCTAACATATGGACAATTTTACCAAGAGCTTCTTGTAGATCTTCTATTTGCCTATCTCTTCTAACATTATGAGCTTCTTCTAAAGTCATATCTCGTCTATATGCCATTTATATTCAACAAACAATAGATCTATATCAGCAACAACTAGATCTAAACAAATAATACCCCAACGGACAAAAAGATTAAGAAACCTTTTTCAAACCTGGCTCTGATACCAAATTTGATGCGTAAATCACGCGACAAACGACAGCGGAAGACTATTTTTGGTATTTTCTGGATTTTATATGAAATAAACAACAAACAAGACAATAAAAAAAATGATAGATAAAGAATCCACCACCAAGACTCGTAAAGGCGCCACCGGAATCAAGGATAAAGGAAACACTCCGCCCCACCACTACAATCGATAAAGGTCTAGCCACCACGATTATAGATAAAGGAAACCGAAGTTTTAAAAGACCTCAGCACAATATTTGATAAAGAACAAGTCACCACAAATATTGATAAAGGGGTCACTCCTAACCACCAAGATCAAAGATCTATAAAGGTAAAAGAAGATTTTTGTAAGAATAGAGGCTGCTCTATTAATTTCATTCAACACAACTACTTTTTACAATGAAAATAAGCCTCTCTTATAGCCACATGCTATTACCTAGGAAATAACGAAATACAATAAAATAATCAAAAAGCTGTCATGTGCTACGGACCACCACTAATTAATTGACCAATAGAAATGGACAAGTAAAGCTTCTAGAAATATTCCCCTGCACGTGGTCCCATAATACCGTTAGTCACACGCTCCTTCCTTGACAGCTGTCATTCCTTCTTTATTGGACCCACAGACATAGGACTTCAGTGGGGACTTTATTATCTGGCAACTGGAGACAAATATCTGGACTTCTACTGGAGACACAATCTGGAGCGCTTCACTGGTGGCCTTCAGTAGTGGTTACTGGAGCATTTATCTGGAGCGCTTCAGTTGAGAGCTTCACTGGTGGATCACCAGTATTTGGTCACTGGAGAGACTTGCCACTGGAGGAGTGTTACTACTGGCGGCTGGACTGGTTCAGAAAAGACTTGTCTGAAATGGGCCACTGCTGGCAGAATCAACATGGCTTGTTCAGATGGCATGATCAGCTCAGTTTCCTTTAGCTCAGTTGACTTCTTCAGTTCACTGGGTTCCTCCAGTTCAGTGCACCTGGACATTTCCGCATCACAAACACTCGAAAAGTTTTAACTACTGCTTTCATGGATTACAAAGAGAAGCATCCTCATTTAAACCAAGTCATATATATATATATAATTTACAAATGATAAACTTATAATTCCAACCACTGTACACAACTTCGACCCGTTTCTTATAAAATTTCAACAACGTATAATTCACCTTCTTACCCTTTAATTTCTGAAATTATAGGGAAATTACACCTGAAATATGATTCCAAATAATGATTGAGGCTACTTCATGATTAATGAAACCATGGCTCGACTATTGGATTGTGGGTATTCCATTATGGCATCCTTCTCTTGAGACAAATCCTATACGACTATGAGCTCATGTGCGAATTAGTGTTAAAAGAAACACTATATAAGATCATAATATATAAAGTGATTGCAACCATTTTCCATTGGTAAATTAAAATAATATTAATATGTGATTTCCTTCTATATAGCCGTTGTAATAGAAATATAAGATAGAAGACACTAACAAGAGAGCATAATGGTGTACTAATACTTTCTGGCCTCTGGAAACAACAAGTGACTGCACCACGACAATCAGGTAACCGAAAAATAAAAAGGGTGACATCTAAAAACTACGTACATATGCACTCAAATTAAATGAAGAATGGTAGTATGTAACCAACATGAGATATTAGATGGCATATGTAGTGATAAGCACTAAAAACAGAGTTATGGGATTTACATTCAAATTAACTGGAAAAACGAAAAAAATTCATTCTACTAGGAAAATAGAATAACAGACATGACCAAAATGTACTTGACTTTCAAGGATTGTGCCTAACATTTTTCACAAATTAGGTTCATCATTTGCAATTCTGAAATCATATATTGATCTCACAGATATATATCAGAATCATATGATATCTTTACAAACTGCTCATCCAACTGATCCAGCAAAAGTAAAGTTTCTGTGTAAGAACTCAGATAGAAGGAACCAAGTTCACCATTAATCCCAACATTCTTGATGGTTCCTGTGCGTGGTTCATAAACTTCTATTGATGATGATATCCCGTATTCATCTATCGGTGTTTCCATAATAGGTTGGTCATTCTTCCTAAATCCTATTACCTTAGTCCTTGATGATGCATCTGGTGTGTTGATGGTGAATAGCTTTGTGAACGATTTTGAAACACCATCATCCATACGTCACAAATTTGTTTATTGGTGTCAACAGAGTATTCAAGTAGAGCAAGAGACTCCCTTATCATAGAGATGGAAAAATCTTCATCAGAGGACTGATAAGAAATATGAATGAAAAACTGATTTATTGATAAGAAATATTTCTTGATGATATTTTACATCAGCCTAAAGCTCTATTTATACACAAATTAGAGAAGATGAAAGGTTAAACCCTAAGGTTTAAACCCTAATTACAACCGTTTTATTTTAGATGGACCTGGGCCCTTATTGGGCCTATTCTAGTTACGGGCATTATTGAACTAGGGAAGTGATGAACATAATCCTGATCCCATATTCTAACACTCCCCCTCAAGTTGAATATTGGGACTACCGAAATTCAACTTGTTTAAACACTTATGAAACACAGACGTTCCCACAGCTTTGGTTAAAATATCAGCAAGTTGTTCTTCAGACTTCACAAAGGGTAACTTGATGATTCCACTCTCCAATTTTTCTTTTATGAAATGACGATCAACTTCCACATGTTTGGTTCTGTCATGTTGAACTGGATTCTCTGAGATTTGAATAGCAGCTTCATTATCACTCATGATTTTAATGCTTTCTTTAGGAGTAAAACCTATTTCAGACATTAGCTTCCTCAACCACAAGGCTTCTGCTAGACCTCTAGCTATACCCCTAAACTCGGCTTCGGCACTAGACAAGGAGACAACTTTCTGTTTTTTACTTTTCCATGTAACCAAATTACCCCCTATCAATGAGAAATATCCTGAAGTGGACCTTCGATTACCTTTATCTCCTGCCCAATCTGCATCTGTATATATCTGAATCTTAAGGTGACCATTAGCTTTAAATAACACCCCATGACCTGAAGTCCCTTTAAGATACCTGATAATTCGTAAAACTGCATCCATATGATCTACTTGTGGTTGGTGCATAAACTGACTAACCACTCCAACAGCATATGCTATGTCTGGACGAGTATGAGCCAAATAAATAAGTTTCCCTACCAACCTTTGATATCTATTTTTATCAGTGGCTCTGGCATCTGTCTTTATAAACAATTTCTGATTGATGACCATAGGTGTGTCTGCTGGTTTGCAATCAATCATTCCTGTTTCGGCTAAAAGATCCAATATATACTTCTTCTGACAAATAAAAATTCCATGTTTAGACCTTGAAACTTCTATTCCAAGAAAATATTTCAGGTCCCCCAAATCTTTCATTTCAAATTCTCCAAACAAAGCAGTTTTTAGTTGATCAATTTCCTTTTCATCATTTCCTGTAATAATCATGTCATCAACATAAATTATTAGACATGTTACTAGATTTCCTCTATGACGAAGGAACAATGTGTGATCAGAATTGCTCTGTTGATATCCATGCTTCTTCATAGCAAGAGTAAATCTCCCAAACCAAGCTCTAGGTGACTGTTTAAGTCCATACAAGGACTTCTTTAACCTACATACTTCTCCATGTTCGAAGTTATGAGAAAAACCTGGAGGAGGATCCATATATACTTCTTCATTTAATTCTCCATGCAAAAAAGCATTCTTCACATCGAACTGATGAAGAGGCCACCCCTGATTTGCAGCTATTGAGAAAAGAACCCTTACGGTATCTAGCTTTGCAACTGGAGAAAAAGTTTCTGAATAGTCAATGCCATAGGTCTGAGTGTATCCTTTGGCAACAAGTCTTGCTTTGTATCTCTCTATACCTCCATTTGGGTTATACTTTATAGTATATATCCACCTGCACCCTACTGGATTCTTTCCTTTCGGAAGAATACACTTCTCCCACGTATCATTTTTTATAAGAGCCTCCATTTCACTATCCATAGCATCCTTCCAATTTTTTAATTTTAAAGCATGCTCCTCATCTGACGGGAGCTCTTCTGAATATAGTCTTGCTGCAAAAG
This sequence comes from Erigeron breviscapus, assembly GCA_034093135.1. Classification (NCBI taxonomy): domain Eukaryota; kingdom Viridiplantae; phylum Streptophyta; class Magnoliopsida; order Asterales; family Asteraceae; genus Erigeron; species Erigeron breviscapus. The sequence goes on from CM067169.1 coordinate 100,822,753, forward strand.
CTTTTGCTTCTTTGGAGAAGAGACCCTCTGCAATATTAGCAAACTTGTCAACTGGATATTTGGTAGAACGAGAACTTCTTTCTGGAGAATATCGTTTTGCAGGTATTCCTCTGGTAGTCCTTGGTGGAAGAACATATCTTTCTGGAGCACTCTCTTGAGTTACTTCATCTATATTTTCCTCTTGAGTCACTTCTTCTACATTTTCTGACTCTTCATTCATATTTTCCTGCACATTGTTAGCTGGAATACCCATATTATCCAAAGTACGTGGTTCAAGACTATTTACCTCGGATATCAGGTCTGGATTTGGGTTGTCACTTTGAGATGAGGACTGTAAATCTTTGTCGGGAGTTTGAACTTCAGAAGAAAATTGAAGCCAACTTAGTGTGTCACTTTGTTCCTCCCCCTGACTACTGAGTTCTTGAGAGTAAAAATACTTGGTTTCCAAGAAGTCACAATTCATCGTAGTAAACATGCGATGAGTTTTAGGATTATAACATCTATACCCCTTTTGATTAACCCCATATCCCACAAATACACATTTTTCAGCACACGGTTCGAGTTTATTACGATATGATTTTGGAATATGAACAAAAACCGTACATCCAAAAACTCTAGTGGGCAAAGTGAGAACGGATGGAAGTTTATGAAATTCAGAGAGGACTTTCAAAGGGGTTTTCATATCGAGGATCTTTGTAGGAAGACGGTTGATTAGGTAGGTAGCAGTAGCTAAAGCTTCGGGCCAAAAACTTTTAGGAACTAAGGACTCAACAATAAGTGCCCTAGTCATTTCTAAAAGGATCCTGTTTTTCCGTTCAGCCACACCATTTTGCTCGGGAGTATGAGGACAGGTGGTTTGATGGATTATTCCTTTGGATTGGAAAAATTGTTTCATTTGAGAATTCACATACTCCCCACCATTATCTGTTCTCATGACCTTTATAGATTTTTGAAATTGAGTTTGGATCATGTTATGGAAAACAGTGAATCTATTATAAACTTCATCCTTATTTTTCAAAAAATAAATCCAAGTCATTCGGGTGCAATCATCAACAAAAATTACAAAGTACTTGAAATTATGGCCTCCACTAACCGGTGCAGGACCCCACACATCAGAATGAACTAATGAAAACGGAAAATCAACTCTAGTATTGCGAGGTTTAAAAGATTGCCTATGACTTTTTGCTAAGATGCAAGTTTCACAATCAATCTTTTTATTCAACGGAAAAAGTTTTGGAAACAAAATATGTAAATACCCACTTGATGGATGCCCCAATCTTCTATGCCATAGCCACGCTTCTCTTTCATTAGTTCCATGAGCAAGCATAACATTTCCACTTCTCGTAACTTCATCAACATAATACAGTCCTCCTCTCTCAGTGCCACGCCCAATGATCCGTCCCGTCCTGATATCCTGTAACAAACAGAAGGTTGGATGAATGAGAACTGAACAATTTAGTTCTTTCGTTACATGACTTATAGACAAAAGTTTGTGTGATAGGTCAGGAACATAAAGACAATTAGATAATTGGAGGTCTGTGGAGAATTTAATTGTTCCACCATTTTTTACATCCATTTTCCCTTTATTTGCGGCTTTGATATGAGTTTTTCCAGGTTTTGATGTTTTTATAAAATCCGATAACTCATAAGTCATTGTATCCGTTGCTCCACAGTCGAAGATCCACGACCCATCGGACTTGTCACAATTATTTTGGGCCATGTGAACACTAGCATTAGTATTTGGGCTTTCCAAACTATTGTGTGGGCCGGTTGCTAATTTTGACTCCTTCCCTTTTATTGTGGGCCGGTTGCTAAAAAACCCATACCCGGTTTTAACACCTTCCCTTTTATATCTTTTTGGTTTTGAGTCAGAATCATTTCCAAGGAAATTAGGGTTCTTCACCCTTTCCTTGTTACCTTCCACCACTGAGTAATTTTCTTCTTCTGCAACTCCGGCCGCCGCCGCAACTCCTCCAAACCCGCCATTTGACCGCCGGTTATTATTGTTCTTGGTGGGGTTTGTGGCTTTGGTGGTAGGGGTTTTACTGGTACCCTTTTTGCCGGCCGTTTTATGATATTCGGTCCACCAATCGGGGTAGCCAATTAATTCGAAACATTGATCTTTCGTATGTCGAGACATGCCACACTCTTCACATATTAAATGGGATTTATCTTCTTTGGATTGCTGGTTCTTCTTGCCATCGAACTTTCGAAACCCTTTGGTAGCCAATCCAGTGCCGCTTGTCTCTCCGGCTACGAATCCGGCAGCCACACCGTTATTCTCATTGTTAGTTGCTCCCAAGATTGTTTGGTGAGCGGTTTCTTTGCGAACGGTAGCGTATGCGGTTTCCACAGTTGGTAACGGGTCGACCCGAAGAATTTCCCTTTTAATTTGATCAAATTTCTGATCCAATCCATTTAGGAATTGGAACAGTTTCTGTTCAGATCTAAGTTTGGCATATATTTTTATGTCTTCTGGACACTTCATGGGATTTGGATCACTTCGGTCGATCTCTCCCCACACACCTTGGAGAGAAATCCAGAAATCTTCAAGCGGTTTCTCTTGTTGTTTGAGTTCGTTTGCTTTGACATGGAGATTGAAAGCCTGCAACTTGTCTTTGCCACTGCTATATGTGGTTGCCAAGGCATCCCACAGTTCCTTTGATGTGGAAAATTCGGTGAGGTTTCCAGCCAAACTTGGTTCAATATTCTGGATGAGCCATGAAAACACAATCAGGTCTTCCTGCTCCCATTGTTCATATTTTTCTGTTGATAACTTTTCTGGTGGATTTTCGGTAAGATGAGTTAATAAATTTTTTGATTTGCCGCCTATAGCGACTCGGATCATCCGAGTCCATAAAGCGTAATTTTGGCTTGTCAGCTTCAGATTAATCTGAAGATTGTCTGATAATTTCGGGTTTTGTGATTGAGAATTTGTGTTGTTTTGCAACAAATTGATCAGTTGTAATGCCAAATCGGAACCACTGCTGCCGGCTTCTTCAGCCATGGTGGCTTGGCTTCGGTTTTAGGTGTTTAGAGGCTAAAGAATTTAAAGGTAGATGATGACGGCAGGATCGTCCTGCTCTGATACCATGTTAAGAAATATGAATGAAAAACTGATTTATTGATAAGAAATATTTCTTGATGATATTTTACATCATAAACTTCTAGTGATGCGGATATATCATTAGTTGTTGTTTCTATAATAGGTTGGTCATTATTCCTAAATCCTAGTACCTTAGGTTTTAATGATGTATGTGGTATGTTGATGGTGAATGGCTTTGTGAACGATTTTGAAACACCATCCTCTGCCATCATCCATACACCATAAACTGGTTTCTCGGCGTCATCGCAGTATTCAAGTAGAGCAAGAGACTCCTTTATCTTAGAGATGGAGAAATCTCCCAAAGACCGGTGTGCTACACTATGAGGGAGGTGTATTTCCGTAAAGTCTTCACTCACTATATCAAACGCAACAACTAGATTAATATTCCTCTCATAAGCTTTCCGATAAATACACCGATCATCTGTAGCTACTGGAGGCGAGATTGTAGAATAGATTGACTTAGGAGGCAGACTACCACGTGGAACCCTCCAAACCCGTGAGCTTAAGGTAAACACCATAGTGGAGTAAGGCTGTTGACAACAATTGATCATTACGATCATAGGGTCAAAATTATCAGGACGAACCCCAAAACCTAAAACAGATGCATGACAAGGAACATCAACAACAATGAATTTTCCAAGTGACGGATTCCAAATCACAGCTGTTTCCTTATCACAACCACCCTCTACGGAAATACCAGATAAACATAACAACCCTTGAGACGTACCTATAAGTAACAGTTTCTTAATTTGTTCAAACAACACGGGAACATCTCTTACAGTTTGTTTGGAGAAGGTTTCATCGTCCATAATGGAAACAAATTTTGATTCAAAAGTGTCAAGTTCATACCCGATAAGAAGCCGATGTTGCCGGCGCATGTTGGTGTAATTGGAAATAAAGAGAGGGCTATCGATCGTTGATTTCCATAGCTTTGAAACCGATCTGGATATGGCGAGTGATTTAACAGCAAGCTTTTTTATGATTTCTACTTGCAATTCAAAAGGAATATTGTCTGACATCTTTTTTCTGATTTCGATTTGGAAGGTTGAGAAGCCAACGTAATTTTCACTTTGAAGAAAGATGAGATATTAAAAAGACAGTGGAAGAACAGGGCAGCGATGATCAAGAAAATAGATTTGATTTGAAAGGGGTTGGAAAGTTTTGACTTTTTATTTGGGCCAAGCTTGTTATTAGGCTAGCCTTAAAAACCTTGGAGCAAAGAACCCCACTTTCTATTTTATTTTATTTTTTTACTTTGACATTTTTGTAATTTATTTACATTAAACCCCTATAATTTTACTTGTTTGTTAATTAGTAAATAAACTTAAAAGTATAACAAACTAAATAAACTAAACAAAGTAATTAAAGTAAATAAAATACTAATAACCATTACATAATAAAAACTAAAAAATTAAACAAAGTACGTAACTTAATAAACTAAAAACACTACTTATTAAGGTTGGAACGAATCTCGTCTTTCCAAGCCTCAATCGCAAGTCGGTCGGCTTCGGGAAGGTTGGAAGTGTCGATCGCCAAAGTTGCCAAATCTTCGTTACGTTGCCTTCGTTTTTCACTTCAAGTTTTCTTTTTAAATACCAAGCCGTTCTTTGTTAAACTCGGCCCGTTCTTTCCCGACTCCTATCAAACCCTCCAACTTATCGGTCAAATCACTAAAATCGGTGGTATACCTTCCACCACCATCAAAAGTTGTGGACGAAAGTTGGGGTTATTGTAGTATGGATACATTTTTTTTTATAAAACTTGTGATAGTTTTATAATTTTTGGAAGAGAAAGTATAAAGAAAATTGATAGAGAGAAAGAAAATAGGTTGAATTGAAAAGAATGGGGTTAAATAGAAAGAGGAGGGGGTTAAAAAGAAAAAAAAAATTAATGATGTTGAATTTTGGTCAAATGGACCGTTTGTAACGGTAGAAAAGTCCTTGAGACTCTCAAATTTGCTCCGTCCCTTTCATGTCGCTCTCCCCCTTTTTTCTCTTGAGAACGCCGCCTGAGGCGGTGTTCATGGCGTCCTTCAGGCGTTCTCCGGCGTTCCCATGCACTTTTTGGGTTGGAGACGCTTTACTCCTATTAGTCTTAAGGGATGTTCGATTTTATAACCCTCTCTTCTAATCATTTCCATACAAAAGGGTATTCATATTCATATAAGGAAAATAATTAGTTCTCATTTATGACATTTGGCATGATCAAGAGATAAACATGATAAGAGAATTTGTGTAATTCACATATCAAGTTTTGAAAGTTTTAGGAGAATTGTTAAAAAAATATTTAGGAAGATTAATCATTTTCCTTCATATATTAATAATAATAAAGTGTAACTTAAAACCTTTTTATTTTGTCAACTAACCAATCCACTAATTAAAATGTAAAATAGACTATCTATTTCAATTTAAAATTTATACTAAAGCTTTTTTCGTGTGCATTTAAAAAAAACTATTTTTCAAAATGTTAAACATTGTCAATCTTCTGATTTTAAAAAAAATCCTTTTGTATTTAATGGTATCAAGCTTTTGACAAACACTGTTTGAAAAAAAAAAGTTTTTTAATCAACCTCCACTAAAAATACTTTTGTGTATCCATTCAGTGAGACCATAAAAGTTTGAAAACAAAATATAAACCTTTGTATTTACTGTAACTAAAAATACTTGGAAGAAAAAAAAGGACTATTTTATTTATAAAAGCATTTTCAACTTCAAACAATATTAACTTTGTGCAAAAAGTTCACTTACATGCTTCAGTTAACTAATTTGAATTGTTAGTAAAAATTGTCATAAAACATATTTACAGTGTGAATCACTCTGTTCTTAAGATTTTTTTAGGTAAGAAAAGAAAAGAATCCAGATGATTTATTCCATAGTTGAGTTCTTGAGTTTTTTTTAATGATGGAAAGGAAATGAAATGATATGATTTGGAAGGATTTTTTAATGGTTTTTGTTTTAAAAATCTTCCTCCCATATTTGGAATGATTTGGAAGGATGATATCTCTTCTCTTCTTATCACATCACTTCAATTCTTTTCTTTTAAAATAAAACTCAAAGAACATATTAAAAGAGTAGACTTTCTCTTTCCTTCACATCAATCTCATTTATCATCATCTAAATATTCTCACTAAGAGCATTTGTAATGGTTAGTTGGTTACACATCAACTCCCATATCAGCACCACATCCGTAATAATAACCACACCAAATCCGTAACAATAACCACATCACACCATATTCTTATATTAAATCCAACACTTTGAACTTTTCAATAAAAACATAACAAACTAATAGTTTTATATTTAAATTACTTTTAACTTTTCAATAAAAACATAACAAACTCAATAGTTTTATATTTAAATTACTTTTAACTTTTCAATAAAAACATAACAAACTGAGTGTGTTGTTCTACATTTGTCTCTTGAAATGGCTGGGGATGAGCAGAAGAATGGAAGATAATAGCTGAATTCAGGAGTTTTAGGAATCTATTTTGTTGTGAATATTTGATTGATAGTTTGATGTAGTTTGAATGGATGTATTGATGCATTTAGATGTACACTTAACAGTTAAGTGTAAATATGCTTTTGATAATATATTTTCACCTTCAGGTTACAAACTCAATAGTTTTATATTTAAATTACTTTTAACTTTTCAATAAAAACATAACAAACTCAATAGTTTTATATTTAAATTACTTTTAACTTTTCAATAAAAACATAACAAACTGAGTGTGTTGTTCTACATTTGTCTCTTGAAATGGCTGGGGATGAGCAGAAGAATGGAAGATAATAGCTGAATTCAGGAGTTTTAGGAATCTATTTTGTTGTGAATATTTGATTGATAGTTTGATGTAGTTTGAATGGATGTATTGATGCATTTAGATGTACACTTAACAGTTAAGTGTAAATATGCTTTTGATAATATATTTTCACCTTCAGGTTACAAACTCAATAGTTTTATATTTAAATTACTTTTAACTTTTCAATAAAAACATAACAAACTCAATAGTTCTTATATTAAATCCAACACTTTGAACTTTTCAATAAAAACATAACAAACTAATAGTTTTATATTTAAATTACTTTTAACTTTTCAATAAAAACATAACAAACTCAATAGTTTTATATTTAAATTACTTTTAACTTTTCAATAAAAACATAACAAACTGAATAGTTCTTATATTAAATCCAACACTTTGAACTTTTCAATAAAAACATAACAAACTAATAGTTTTATATTTAAATTACTTTTAACTTTTCAATAAAAACATAACAAACTCAATAGTTTTATATTTAAATTACTTTTAACTTTTCAATAAAAACATAACAAACTCAATAGTTTTATATTTAAATTACTTTTAACTTTTCAATAAAAACATAACAAACTCAATAGTTTTATATTTAAATTACTTTTAACTTTTCAATAAAAACATAACAAACTCAATAGTTTTATATTTAAATTACTTTTAACTTTTCAATAAAAACATAACAAACTCAATAGTTTTATATTTAAATTACTTTTAACTTTTCAATAAAAACATAACAAACTGAATAGTTCTTATATTAAATCCAACACTTTGAACTTTTCAATAAAAACATAACAAACTAATAGTTTTATATTTAAATTACTTTTAACTTTTCAATAAAAACATAACAAACTAATAGTTTTATATTTAAATTACTTTTAACTTTTCAATAAAAACATAACAAACTAATAGTTTTATATTTAAATCACTTTGAACTTTTCAATAAAAACATAACAAACTAATAGTTTTATATTTAAATTACTTTTAACTTTTCAATAAAAACATAACAAACTCAATAGTTTTATATTTAAATTACTTTTAACTTTTCAATAAAAACATAACAAACTGAATAGTTCTTATATTAAATCCAACACTTTGAACTTTTCAATAAAAACATAACAAACTAATAGTTTTATATTTAAATTACTTTTAACTTTTCAATAAAAACATAACAAACTGAGTGTGTTGTTCTACATTTGTCTCTTGAAATGGCTGGGGATGAGCAGAAGAATGGAAGATAATAGCTGAATTCAGGAGTTTTAGGAATCTATTTTGTTGTGAATATTTGATTGATAGTTTGATGTAGTTTGAATGGATGTATTGATGCATTTAGATGTACACTTAACAGTTAAGTGTAAATATGCTTTTGATAATATATTTTCACCTTCAGGTTACAAACTCAATAGTTTTATATTTAAATTACTTTTAACTTTTCAATAAAAACATAACAAACTAATAGTTTTATATTTAAATTACTTTTAACTTTTCAATAAAAACATAACAAACTAATAGTTTTATATTTAAATCACTTTGAACTTTTCAATAAAAACATAACAAACTAATAGTTTTATATTTAAATTACTTTTAACTTTTCAATAAAAACATAACAAACTCAATAGTTTTATATTTAAATTACTTTTAACTTTTCAATAAAAACATAACAAACTAATAGTTTTATATTTAAATTACTTTTAACTTTTCAATAAAAACATAACAAACTAATAGTTTTATATTTAAATTACTTTTAACTTTTCAATAAAAACATAACAAACTAATTGATTTATATTCGTGCTAAATTCCAAATATAGATATACAACTATAAGGATTTATTAATACGCTTGTCAACGTAATTTTTGTTATAAAAGTTTAAGGGACTAAATTGTCAAATGTCCAAAGTATAAGGACGAAAATGATACCTTTGAAAGTGTAGGGTAAAAATGTAACTTTCCGTATGTAATACGTATCCGTAGGATATATAAAGTATTCCTCTGATATTTCTAAATCCTTTTGAAGTATTTTTTTAAATAATAGGATTAATACGAAGAATGTATTAATCTTGTAACGAATAGATGTTTTCAATAGCAGAGATATGAAAAGATACCTTGAATGGTATGTATTATAATCAATACAAAATGTATTGATTACAATTGAAGAGATACCTTAAATGGCAGGAAAAACCAGCATTTTATTTCCAAGTTGTGTTAGGGTTGGCCTTGGGTCGTGAAGAATACCGGGGAGAATTAAGTTGCTTAGTGATTGCTTATGCAAACTTTTCGCGAACTACCTTCCATTCCTCCAGCATAAGCCAAAGAGGCCCAAGGTGCAATCACTTTCGGAAACATTGTGCGGTTAAAAGCGTATCGAGGATATATTCTATCCATAAATCAACCAATTCGAAAATACGAAATAATTCACAGATGGTGAATAGTAATTATATGAATTAGGATAGTTAGGTATATAACCATGCCCTTGTTTATATACCATAATAAGTATTTAAAATGATTTAATAAAAGTTTTACGATTTCTCGTACTTTCGCTAATAATTCATTTTTCGCAATAGTAACAATATTTCAATATTCATATATAAAAGCGATAGTTACCGTATTTAAATGCAATTATGTATCAATTAAGTATAAAATTAAGTTGACAAGCATTTCAATACATAACATATATTTCTAAAATCATAGAGCAAAGTATAGTAAGGTTTTATAAAAATACTTACAAGAAAGGAGAGTTTATGAACTCTAAGATCAAACTTTCGACGTACGAAGAACACGACTTCTGATTCAAATGAAATTTGCCCAAGACTTGGACTTGTTTACTTAATAATTTAAGATTATTCCCAACTCAAATTGAGTATTATAACTAGAGCTTTTGAAGATCTTAGAGAGATTTGTTGATAACAACTTCTCTTGACGATTTTCGGCGAACTTTGAGATCAAAGCGACTTTGCTTATACTAGAACAATCAAGTGTTCTTTGAAACTTATAACAAGAAGGGAAAGGATGATTTTAGACTTATAGAATGCTAAATTGAGAGAATGAAGTTTAAGGTGTGAGTTTTTATGATAACTTAAGCCTAGTATTTATAGTAAATAAAATGGAGTTAAATATAATAAAAATGATGTACATTCTTGACTTTGTAACCTCATGGAATTAAGTATGATAAAAATTAGAAACCCTAAAAGTTTATATTAGGGTTAACTGTAAATAAATTTAAAAAAACGTAAGTAAGTCAAAGAATCAGGTAAAGTTGTGGAGAAACCGTTAGTAAATCCAAAAGGTTAAGTAGTCAAAGTTATTGTTAAGAAACCTAGGGGGTTTAAAGTGAAAAATTTTAAAAAGGAAACTTTTAAGAGTCAAATATAGGTAATCAAAAGTTGGGGTGTAAAGTTAAAAGCTTATTGGGGGGTTAAAATTGAAAACTAAAAAGAGTAAATTTAAGGAGCAAAAATAGAAAGTAGAAAAGTTTGGTGAAAAAGTTTAAAAGATGAAAACATTAATATTCCTAAGGTTGTCTTAAAATGTATTAGGGTTAACTGTAAATAAATTTAAAAAAACACGTAAGTCAAAGAATCAGGTAAAGTTGTGGAGAAACCGTAAGTAAATCCAAAAGGTTAAGTAGTCAAAGTTATTGTTAAGAAACCTAGGGGGTTTAAAGTGAAAAATTTTAAAAAGGAAACTTTTAAGAGTCAAATATAGGTAATCAAAAGTTGGGGTGTAAAGTTAAAAGCTTATTGGGGGGTTAAAATTGAAAACTAAAAAGAGTAAATTTAAGGAGCAAAAATAGAAAGTAGAAAAGTTTGGTGAAAAAGTTTAAAAGATGAAAACATTAATATTCCTAAGGTTGTCTTAAAATGTATTAGGGTTAACTGTAAATAAATTTAAAAAAACACGTAAGTCAAAGAATCAGGTAAAGTTGTGGAGAAACCGTTAGTAAATCCAAAAGGTTAAGTAGTCAAAGTTATTGTTAAGAACCCTAGGGGGTTTAAAGGAAAAATTTTAAAAAGGAAACTTTTAAGAGTCAAATATAGGTAATCAAAAGTTGGGGTGTAAAGTTAAAAGCTTATTGGGGGGTTAAAATTGAAAACTAAAAAGAGTAAATTTAAGGAGCAAAAATAGAAAGTAGAAAAGTTTGGTGAAAAAGTTTAAAAGATGAAAACATTAATATTCCTAAGGTTGTCTTAAAATGTATTAGGGTTAACTGTAAATAAATTTAAAAAAACACGTAAGTCAAAGAATCAGGTAAAGTTGTGGAGAAACCGTTAGTAAATCCAAAAGGTTAAGTAGTCAAAGTTATTGTTAAGAACCCTAGGGGGTTTAAAGGAAAAATTTTAAAAAGGAAACTTTTAAGAGTCAAATATAGGTAATCAAAAGTTGGGGTGTAAAGTTAAAAGCTTATTGGGGGGTTAAAATTGAAAACTAAAAAGAGTAAATTTAAGGAGCAAAAATAGAAAGTAGAAAAGTTTGGTGAAAAAGTTTAAAAGATGAAAACATTAATATTCCTAAGGTTGTCTTAAAATGTATTAGGGTTAACTGTAAATAAATTTTAAAAAGGAAACTTTTAAGAGTCAAATATAGGTAATCAAAAGTTGGGGTGTAAAGTTAAAAGCTTATTGGGGGGTTAAAATTGAAAACTAAAAAGAGTAAATTTAAGGAGCAAAAATAGAAAGTAGAAAAGTTTGGTGAAAAAGTTTAAAAGATGAAAACATTAATATTCCTAAGGTTGTCTTAAAATGTATTAGGGTTAACTGTAAATAAATTTAAAAAAACAAGTAAGTCAAAGAATCAGGTAAAGTTGTGGAGAAACCGTTAGTAAATCCAAAAGGTTAAGTAGTCAAAGTTATTGTTAAGAAACCTAGGGGGTTTAAAGTAAAAATTTTAAAAAGGAAACTTTTAAGAGTCAAATATAGGTAATCAAAAGTTGGGGTGTAAAGTTAAAAGCTTATTGGGGGGTTAAAATTGAAAACTAAAAAGAGTAAATTTAAGGAGCAAAAATAGAAAGTAGAAAAGTTTGGTGAAAAAGTTTAAAAGATGAAAACATTAATATTCCTAAGGTTGTCTTAAAATGTATTAGGGTTAACTGTAAATAAATTTAAAAAAAACGTAAGTCAAAGAATCAGGTAAAGTTGTGGAGAAACCGTAAGTAAATCCAAAAGGTTAAGTGGTCAAAGTTAGTGTTAGAAACCTAGGGGTTTAAAGTGAAAAATTAAAAAAGGAAACTTTTAAGAGTCAAATATAGGTAATCAAAAGTTGGGGTGTAAAGTTAAAAGCTTATTGGGGGGTTAAAATTGAAAACTAAAAAGAGTAAATTTAAGGAGCAAAAATAGAAAGTAGAAAAGTTTGGTGAAAAAGTTTAAAAGATGAAAACATTAGTATTCCTAAGGTTGTCTTAAAATGTATTAGGGTTAACTGTAAATAAATTTAAAAAAACGTAAGTCAAATATATTTTGTTAGATAAGTCAAATCATTTTGTAGACATAAAAAACTACTAATAAAATAAAACGATATGTATCTCATCACAATCATTAATAAGAAAAAAAAGAATCTCACAACCTCATCTATATCTTCTTCTTCACAGGTAACATTTATCTCAATCTCTATATCATTATATTCTAATTACATATATAGAGAAATAAAAGAATTTTTAATTTGAAAAACAAAAATTCAGCATGTGCTTGTAGTTAATACTCCTAGCCAACAAAATGACAAACAAAAACAATAGAAAAGATAAAGTAATGAAACGACACAGTTAGCACCTCACCGTTTGGACGAATTTGGCCTTCCACACCATTACGACCATGCAAACACCCCATCTTGCTAATCGTCCACACCACCACCCCGGCGTCGTTGGCCTTCCACGCCGTCGACACCGGTACCATTACAAGTACTCTAACATCTGTCAAAAACCAAAAAGAAAACTACTATAAATTTCGTTATAAAATAAATGGGAAACAGACATAAATCATAGCTAAACGGGCCAAATGGTTAAACAGGTACTATCTATTGCAAAATTAACATAAATGAACTATTTTTTCAGTACCATGGTAAACAGATATCTCCTCATATACTAAATCAACATAAATAATTCTGTCTTAAAGAGAGTTACTTGCAATAAATCAAAATGCATATCAAGAAGAATATCAGCATTCCAATCTATAGTAAAGTCAGACTAACATATTCAAACTCCCTTTTCCAGCCCTTTGACTTTGGCTAAGTCGTCATTTCTACAGTCAATCCTAGAGTATTGCTACTTGATTCATCCCCGGAATTGGGAGATGTGTTTTTGATTTAATTTTAAACGTCATATACAAGTTAAAACCAATGAATATAAACTGTTTGAATCAAAGTCGTTAAGACCCATTTACCCGGACAAACGGAACCCACCCAGATTGAGATGATTCCGCAGCTTGAAACTACTCTCTTGGGAATCATCATCCATTTATTTTGTTAGTAACTTGGTATCTCAATTAGCATTTGCCTAACAGCACCTAATGACACTACCCCTTCTCATCTGCTACTAATGACAGTTCACATTTAATTTGCACTCCCTTTTAGCCTATAATTAAATGAAATGGCTCGCTTAAGATATAGTAGGGGAATGTAGAAAATCCGATATTCTATGTAAACATGAACACTAATAACACAATGACCAAAGAGATTCTATATCTGCCCACTCAGCTCAAAGATACTAAGAACCAACAAACAAAAATCGGATGATTACCCAACATGAGTATATGAGCATACCCATGAACCTGCAGTCACTGCTAACACAGAGCCAGGACCCAGAGCCCAAAATCTACTATGTAATGAACCTGCTACTTAATACTTATGTCCCGCTCTACATAATAGCTAATCAAATTCACAACAAGAATTTGTTATTAACCTAGTTCCACAATTCAGTTTGACTGACATATGATAACGGTGGAACAAGCCAAAGTAAAATTGACATTCTGTTCTGATATAAACTAAACAGCATTCATTATGCTTCAATCATAAAAAGTTAAAACTCTAATGCTCCTTGTCTTTTTTTTGTTTTCTCTGCCACCAGTAGTTCTTTTGTATTCGATATCCCTTCTACAGAAACTAATTGAATCTCAAATAACAATCACTGACTCCATAGGTTGTTTAGATCTATATTATATTCATCATATACACTTCTAAATGCATAGCTGCACTATACTTGCAACAAGGTATGCAACAGCAATATATGGTTTGTTTTTTTTTTTTTTGAAAGAAAAAACTGGTGCACTCTAGTTAAACGTGTTAAATATGAAAGAACAAGAGAGAAAAGAAGAGAAATAGAGAAGAGGAAAAATGAAATATATTCAGAGTGTTTTATTTCATAACATAAAGATACATATATAGTCTAAAGGGCAAATAGGTAATTATACATATTCTATTTATATATATTCTAACAAAACGAAGAATGATAGTACTTAACCAACATGATATATCAGATGGCATATGTAGTGATTAACACTAAAAACAGATTTACGGGATTTTCATTCAAACTTCAAAAAATAAAAATTTCTAGTAGGAAAATCAAACAACGAAAATGACCAAAATGTACTTGACTTTCAAGAATTTTTTCTGAGAATTTTCACAAACAGGTTCATCATTGGCAATTCTGAAATCATTTATTGATCTCACAGACACATGTCACAACCATATAACGGATATACCTTTTTAATGAATTGAGTTGATATATGACGAGCAGATTGGAGCCATCAATCTGATCGAGCCATCGAACTGATCGAGTCATCCAACTGATCGAGCAGAATTAAAGTTTCCGTGTAGGAACAACAAAAGAATGTACCATGTTTACCATCCATCCCAAGATTCTTAATGGTTCCTGTGCGTGGTTCATAAACTTCAACTGATGCTGATTCCAAATCTATCGGTGTTTCCATAATAGTTTGGTCATTCTTTTCTAAATCCTAGTACCTTAGTCCTTAATGGTGCATCTGGTGTGGTGATGGTGAATAGCTTTGAGAACGATTTTGAAACACCATCATCCATACGTCACAAATTCGTTTCCCGGCGTCATCACAATCGTATTCTAAGTAGAGCAAGAGCCTCCTTTATCTTAGAGATGGAGAAATCATAAGATACCCGGTGTGCTACACTATGAGGGAGGTTTATTTCCATAAAGTCTTCACTCACCATATCAAACACAAGAACTAGATTAATACTCCCCTTAAAAGCTTTCCAATATATACACCGAATATCTGTAGGAGTATAAAAATTTAATTGACTTACAAGGCACACTACCTCGGGGAACTCTCCAAGCCCGTGAACTTAACTCAAACATCATAACCTGGTAACAATGTTCAATGAATACAATCATAGGGTCACAATGAACCCCAAAACCAAATTCAAATCCATTTATCTTCTGTAGATAAGGGACATCAGTAGTAATGGATTTTCCGAATAAGCATAACAATCTTTGAGACGTACCAGCGAGTGCATGAAGTCCTTGAAACGACACAGGAACATTACAAACTGTGTGTTCAGAGAGGGTGTCATTGTCAACAATGGAAACATATTTTGTAGCAAAGGTGTCGAACTCGTACCTTATAAGAAGCCGATGATGCTGGTGGAGGTTGGAGTAGTCCGTAATAAAGAGGGGGCTATCGTTGGTTGATTTCCATGCTTTCGATACCGATCTGAAATTTTGATTTTGAATTTTGGGTTTATTATCGGTTTTTTAGGGTTTTGATTTTGGTGTTTGGGCCATTCAAGTTCATATACGAATATACGATGGACGAGTTTAAATGACCCAAACAATGTTTGTTCATTGTTACTTTTTAACTTGAATAATAAACATAAAACATTAAAACCCCGATTTTAATATGAACGGCATTATATTTTTTACTAGTACCAAACTTTTAGGCTTTATCTTTCTATCAAACTACTTTGATATTTACATTTAAACATTCGATTTTCTCTTTTGTTACGTCATATATATAACATTTTTCAATATATAACACTTTTCATTATATATGTTAAAAGATAAATATAACTTTCTTTAACAAAAAACAACAAATATATTTTACAAAAACAATAAGAATTAAAAACCAAATTTCGGCCAAAATTAATAATAAAAAAATATATAAAAAGAGCATAATGTAATCTTAAGGTGTTAAAAGTAAAAATTTTAAATCAAATATTTAAATATAGAGATGGTGAGGGCCGGTAACCCAAGACTAATTTTATGCAAGACTAATTTTATGCAAAAAGTTCACTTACATGTTTCGAATTGTGCAACAAACAACTGTATATAGTAAAAACTAGTTTCTTGACCCGGGCGTTGCCCCGGGAGCCATTAAGACATGTAAATTTACGACGTTTATAGATATGGTACAAATAACTTATAGACAACACCAAGATAGCTACAAAAACCATATACAAAATGATATGCACCATGGCTAGTACTATGACAACAGTAATAGCATTACAATTATATTAACTTAAAACTAACAAAGTTACATTCACATAGGAAATATTACTCCTTCAATGTATAGAGAATGACATACAATAAAGAAAAGACAAAAAGCTGATATGAACTTGAAAATCCTCCAAGCTCTAAAATTACATATTTGAAGTCATTCAAACATCACTTTATTGCTTAGGCTGCAAGAAAAATTGTGACTCTTATTCATGACAAACAATAGTTGTGACTGAAATGGTATAAAGTGCAGACTTTCCTTTTGGTACATACCACTATAATGTCATTTAATCACTTGGATTCAGGTTTTATGAACCTTGCTGGGTCATTGACTTTGTTAATGCGTGCATCTATCTATATTTGCTCGAGGTTACCAAGTAATTAATTGATATTGCATTGATATACGTGATGTCAACAACTGAATAGTGGGTCTCTTAAGGGCGTTGAATCTATGTCCAAGTTTAGCTAATGAACGACCATTGACCAACAATCAGATATTTATTGTGTAGATGAATTTTAAGGTTAAAATATGCAAAATAGTAAATTTAAAATGGTATACCTGACAATATAAATTAAGCAAATAAGATGATGAAGACGATGTATCTTGCCACAACAGCATGTATACTTTATTAAAAAAGTTCCTTTTTATTTTAGTATTTTACTTAAAGTTTTCATTTAGGTAACAAATAGGATTGAGTGAAGTGGGTAAAATGATATCAGATAGCTAATAAAAAGATACAGTTGTAATAATACTACTTGACTAAGTTTGGGGGTTTGAAATGCTTAATAATTTACCTACTTGTCGTACCATCTTAAGCATCTATTTACTAAAATATACTAAACATTCATTCATTTGTAAGGAGATACTTACAATTTTGTTATCCACAACACGCAGCTTCATCTGATGCTTGTAAGCTTCCTTCTGGTCCATCATAAACATCAAATATAGCAGCCATGTAACCGAACCATATAAGCAACGGCCCTTAAAAGCCTAAAGGATCAATAAAACATTATAACCTCTAACAAATGCTATTAACTTGTTAATATCTAGGATTAATCAACCTGATCAGACAATAGTAATAAAGTAACAATACTTCGGAGTTATATACTCGGACAAAATATTGAGTGTTTTGTATTGGTTAATTGACATGTAAACTACAACTTACGTGTACGCAATAAAGTCCAGCAACCGTTGCACCATCCTTAGTTGATTAATTGCCTTTGAAAGTCATTGAGATATGCAGGAAAAGTGATCACTGCCTTCTCAACCATTGAATCATGAAATATCTTAGCGGCTCCTTTCATCTTTCTAAAATCATGTAAGATATTTCTTCAGCAGCAAACATTTTCTTTATGCTCTTATATGCATGTGACTAAAATCTTTGGCAGGTCATCGTTCCCAGCTAGCACTTCTTCAAACTGTATCTAGTTTTTCAAATGACTGATTGCCGACCTAACTACCCAGGCATAAGTTGAAACTTGTCGGGGGTGTAGTTACAAAGTCAACACAAAGAAATAGTAACTCATTCATGATCAAACTATGTTACCTTATAATTAGCAATTGCTATTAAAAATTCTAACATTTATTTGATAACCACGGAAACTGTGAAGTAGAATATGCTTGATTAATTTAATAACCAATTAAATAACAATTACATTTGAAAAGTTCCAAGGCTTTCTCATATTAACTTATTAAGACAAAGGTAATAATATTGATAAAAACAGAATAACTAATATACCTGTTAAACTTTCCGTGATGATTTATGATATTAATCCCCTCTGAGGCTGATGCATTTGTTGCTTCAAGTGGCTCCCAAAGGCAAAAGTAGGATGATTCCTGGAAGAAGAAAAAAAAGGAAAGCTTA
Source organism: Erigeron breviscapus (assembly GCA_034093135.1). Classification (NCBI taxonomy): domain Eukaryota; kingdom Viridiplantae; phylum Streptophyta; class Magnoliopsida; order Asterales; family Asteraceae; genus Erigeron; species Erigeron breviscapus. The sequence continues at coordinate 100,840,976 of CM067169.1, forward strand.
ATAGCCATATTAATGATATTAACTTATTCTAAATCGATAATACATTCCTTCAAAGCGATGAAGCTTTTTACTAATGACAACCGACTCTATTTTGCAATATGAACATAGTATTAAATTTGGACTTGTTTTGCATTTCAAAAGTATTTAATAGCTATAAAAACCACAAAAAATTTACACTGCCTCTTTGATAGTAACTGAGCGAGCAAGTCCATTTTGGTGGTGATAGGAGTTTCCGATGGAAAGTAGCGAAGACAAAAACATGTAGTTTATAGTAGCCTCTAATCAATCAATGATAGTCTTATAGAAATGAATAAAGTAAATAGATAAATAACAATTCCATAAAGGTTATCTAAAGTATATAGTTACATACCTATAAGTCTTTGAGACAATTTATCAAACACATGGGGTGCAACTTGTTGACCAAATCCCTTTGAATTTCACAAGAAAAAAGAACTAAAAACCTCATGGGATGTAAAATAGTACATATAAATTAAGATTACGAAAACACTGAGAACGACATAACGTTTAGTTTGATATCACCTACCAATATTAAGAAATAAGCTAACTTACATGGAAATAACCAAAAGGAGTTGATTCCACCATAACATTCTAAATCAAGCACCATACCGCTATAATTCTGAGATAACAACAAAATAGATAAGTATGAATAGAAAAAAGGGTATAACAATTACATCACAAGTAGCCAAGTAGATGGTGTTTTTACAGTAAGATAACCAAAAATATGAAAATAAAGGAAGATAGCGGGAGAAGAAATGAAAGATTACTGACTATTATCAATGTTTTAAATACCGGTATTTTAATCATACCGGAGTTGTCCTCAGGAGGCCGGTATACCGGTATTACCCGGTATTCCCTAAATACCGGCCGGTATTTTGTATGGCCTGGAAATAATATACTTTCCTTTACATGAAATACATACATATAGCTTAATTTTGGGCTGCTAAGAAACCTACTGCTTCACATGTAACAAACAGAATAACAAATACAAACCACCAAATACAAACACACAAACATTTAAGTTCCATAGAAATACAAATCCATACAAATCCATAAACCGAAACAAGAAAGTACAAACCCAACAACAAAATGAAAGTACAAATCCAATAAGAAAATAAGATAATCATTGAGACATGGGCGTGTTGTATGCGTCAAGTGTGCGATCACTTAATGGAAGGAACTCGCTATCATATGCATGTCCATCCTCATCAACTAGAGCAAAACCACCATCATTTTCTACAATACCAAATACCAAATTAACAATGAGTGAAATGACTACTAATAATTATATACTAAAAGTAAGTCACTAAATCAACAATAGCATATATCAAAATGCAACCTTGCGTTTGAGAAGCCGGTTGAGTTTCATCAAGCATGTTATCTATATCCTCCGTGTTAAGTTCTCCTTCGGGCTCTTCTTCAACCACCCAAAAATCAGCATCATTAATGCACTCGTAATCAATGGGATCATACGACCTTTTAGAGTTTTTTAGCCTAAAAAAACAAATTAAGTATGTGAAGTATATTACTATGTTGTGCAATTATCAAGAAGCTACACAAATTACAGCCAACTAAAAATGTATATATATCTTACCTATTCTGCAAACGCAAGTTATAATGAACAAATACAAGATCATTTAGTCGTTGATGCTCCAACCTATTCCTCCTTTTCGTGTGGATCCTTTCAAAAACACTCCAATTACGTTCACAACCCGAGGAAGATGCTGTTTGACTTAATACTCGAACCGCAAGCTTTTGTAACAATGGAAATTCTCCACCAAATAACCTCCACCATAGTCCTACCAAAAGTACCCTCAGCATCACGAAACTTGCCTAGATCCCTTGAAATATCTATCACTTGAATGGGGGAAAAGAACTTCTCAGCCATATCATGAACACCACGAATCACCTTATTCTCTTTATTGCAGTGACTGTCTTTATCATATTGAAAAAGCGGATTTAACCAATATGCAGCTCGATGAATACTCGTACTCAACATGTTTTCCCAACGACGATCCAGTATATCCGTATATGGTTTGTACAATGATTCCTTTCCCTTAAACAGTGCCTCAATCCCTTTCCTTGCCCGATAAATCCCATCATAAACATACCCCATAGAAGGTTTTTCATCCGTATCACACATACGCAATAGCTTTAACAAAGGGGTCATGACCTTCACTGTGATCAAACAGTTAGTCCAGAATTCCTCTTTCATAACAATGGACTTACACTCGGCTGCATTTCCAACTTTCAACATCTTTTTAAACTCACCAGAAATCGCCATTGCTTGCAAATCCTCTTTGTGATCATATAAACTCTTTAATGCAATAAAAGATGTGCCAAAACGAGTACTACCTGGTCTAATTATTTCTGTCCAGCCAGGTCTTTGCCTTAACCAATTCAACGGCCACTTATGATTATAGATAAATTTAGTAACCCTTGATGCAAGGGTTATCAAACTGTTCACATTCTCTAATTCTGAAACATCTTTCATTATAAGATTGACACAATGGGCTGCACATGGGGACCAAGTCATAGAAGGATATTTCTCACATAACAATTCACCGGCCCTTTTGTAGTTAGCAGCATTATCAGTTATGATTTGAACTACATTATTTGACCCAACCATTTCAACTATTTCAGAAAACAAGTTACACAAGTTCAAAGAATTACTCTCTATATCAGATGCATCAACGGATTTAAGAAATGAAATCCCTTTCTCACAATAAACCATAAAATTAATCAAATGTCGTTGCCTAATGTCCCTCCAACCATCACTCATAATTGTGCACCCACTTTCAATCCAATTACTTCTAAGCGAATCTATTAATAATGAAACATGAGTTTTTGAATCTTTCAACAAGTTGACCCTCAAATCATGATAATTGGGGGCTTTGTAGCCATGACCAATGGTAGAAATTTTATCTACCGCAATCTGATAATATGGAGAGTTACATGCATTTATAGGTATACATGCATCATAGAACCACATTGCAATAGCCAAGTCAACATCATGCAATCTTTCCTTAGTTTGCATAGCTTTTTTAATTGAGGGTTGAGAAGGATCATTTATACCTTTTGTAAAGAAAGGATGCAAATTAGATGTAGCCTGCCTTTTTCCCTTTCGTGATTGCTTCTTTCTTTGCATTTGTCTTTCATCAGATTCTTCATCTTCATCCAACATTTCAACTTCAGATTCAACTTCAATACTCTTTCTTTTTGAGTCTTTTGACACTTCTTGTTCTTTCAAAATACCTTGCATAGTAAATCTCACATCTGCTGGCACCTTTTTACAAGGTTCTATGTCACCTTGAATGCCGGCAAGATGTCTTTTCATTCTAGTTATACCACCACCACGCACAGCTTTATGACAAAGCTTACATATGAATGTCGCTTTCCCAGTTTCATCTATCACTTTAGTTGTATAATCCCAAGCTTTATCCGTTTTTGTTCTTACATTCGACTGGGGTTGAGCTTGACTTTGAGATTGAGATTCAGTTGAGCTTGACTTTGAGATTGAGATTGAGGTTGAGGTTGAGGTTGAGGTTGAGGTTGAGGTTGAGGTTGAGGTTGAGGTTGAGGTTGAGGTTGAGGTTGAGGTTGAGGTTGAGGTTGAGGTTGAGGTTGAGGTTGAGGTTGAGGTTGAGGTTGAGGTTGAGGTTGAGGTTGAGGTTGAGGTTGAGGTTGAGGTTGAGGTTGAGGTTGAGGTTGAGGTTGAGGTTGAGGTTGAGGTTGAGGTTGAGGTTGAGGTTGAGGTTGAGGTTGAGGTTGAGGTTGAGGTTGAGGTTGAGGTTGAGGTTGAGGTTGAGGTTGAGGTTGAGGTTGAGGTTGAGGTTGAGGTTGAGGTTGAGGTTGAGGTTGAGGTTGAGGTTGAGGTTGAGGTTGAGGTTGAGGTTGAGGTTGAGGTTGAGGTTGAGGTTGAGGTTGAGGTTGAGGTTGAGGTTGAGGTTGAGGTTGAGGTTGAGGTTGAGGTTGAGGTTGAGGTTGAGGTTGAGGTTGAGGTTGAGGTTGAGGTTGAGGTTGAGGTTGAGGTTGAGGTTGAGGTTGAGGTTGAGGTTGAGGTTGAGGTTGAGGTTGAGGTTGAGGTTGAGGTTGAGGTTGAGGTTGAGGTTGAGGTTGAGGTTGAGGTTGAGGTTGAGGTTGAGGTTGAGGTTGAGGTTGAGGTTGAGGTTGAGGTTGAGGTTGAGGTTGAGGTTGAGGTTGAGGTTGAGGTTGAGGTTGAGGTTGAGGTTGAGGTTGAGGTTGAGGTTGAGGTTGAGGTTGAGGTTGAGGTTGAGGTTGAGGTTGAGGTTGAGGTTGAGGTTGAGGTTGAGGTTGAGGTTGAGGTTGAGGTTGAGGTTGAGGTTGAGGTTGAGGTTGAGGTTGAGGTTGAGGTTGAGGTTGAGGTTGAGGTTGAGGTTGAGGTTGAGGTTGAGGTTGAGGTTGAGGTTGAGGTTGAGGTTGAGGTTGAGGTTGAGGTTGAGGTTGAGGTTGAGGTTGAGGTTGAGGTTGAGGTTGAGGTTGAGGTTGAGGTTGAGGTTGAGGTTGAGGTTGAGGTTGAGGTTGAGGTTGAGGTTGAGGTTGAGGTTGAGGTTGAGGTTGAGGTTGAGGTTGAGGTTGAGGTTGAGGTTGAGGTTGAGGTTGAGGTTGAGGTTGAGGTTGAGGTTGAGGTTGAGGTTGAGGTTGAGGTTGAGGTTGAGGTTGAGGTTGAGGTTGAGGTTGAGGTTGAGGTTGAGGTTGAGGTTGAGGTTGAGGTTGAGGTTGAGGTTGAGGTTGAGGTTGAGGTTGAGGTTGAGGTTGAGGTTGAGGTTGAGGTTGAGGTTGAGGTTGAGGTTGAGGTTGAGGTTGAGGTTGAGGTTGAGGTTGAGGTTGAGGTTGAGGTTGAGGTTGAGGTTGAGGTTGAGGTTGAGGTTGAGGTTGAGGTTGAGGTTGAGGTTGAGGTTGAGGTTGAGGTTGAGGTTGAGGTTGAGGTTGAGGTTGAGGTTGAGGTTGAGGTTGAGGTTGAGGTTGAGGTTGAGGTTGAGGTTGAGGTTGAGGTTGAGGTTGAGGTTGAGGTTGAGGTTGAGGTTGAGGTTGAGGTTGAGGTTGAGGTTGAGGTTGAGGTTGAGGTTGAGGTTGAGGTTGAGGTTGAGGTTGAGGTTGAGGTTGAGGTTGAGGTTGAGGTTGAGGTTGAGGTTGAGGTTGAGGTTGAGGTTGAGGTTGAGGTTGAGGTTGAGGTTGAGGTTGAGGTTGAGGTTGAGGTTGAGGTTGAGGTTGAGGTTGAGGTTGAGGTTGAGGTTGAGGTTGAGGTTGAGGTTGAGGTTGAGGTTGAGGTTGAGGTTGAGGTTGAGGTTGAGGTTGAGGTTGAGGTTGAGGTTGAGGTTGAGGTTGAGGTTGAGGTTGAGGTTGAGGTTGAGGTTGAGGTTGAGGTTGAGGTTGAGGTTGAGGTTGAGGTTGAGGTTGAGGTTGAGGTTGAGGTTGAGGTTGAGGTTGAGGTTGAGGTTGAGGTTGAGGTTGAGGTTGAGGTTGAGGTTGAGGTTGAGGTTGAGGTTGAGGTTGAGGTTGAGGTTGAGGTTGAGGTTGAGGTTGAGGTTGAGGTTGAGGTTGAGGTTGAGGTTGAGGTTGAGGTTGAGGTTGAGGTTGAGGTTGAGGTTGAGGTTGAGGTTGAGGTTGAGGTTGAGGTTGAGGTTGAGGTTGAGGTTGAGGTTGAGGTTGAGGTTGAGGTTGAGGTTGAGGTTGAGGTTGAGGTTGAGGTTGAGGTTGAGGTTGAGGTTGAGGTTGAGGTTGAGGTTGAGGTTGAGGTTGAGGTTGAGGTTGAGGTTGAGGTTGAGGTTGAGGTTGAGGTTGAGGTTGAGGTTGAGGTTGAGGTTGAGGTTGAGGTTGAGGTTGAGGTTGAGGTTGAGGTTGAGGTTGAGGTTGAGGTTGAGGTTGAGGTTGAGGTTGAGGTTGAGGTTGAGGTTGAGGTTGAGGTTGAGGTTGAGGTTGAGGTTGAGGTTGAGGTTGAGGTTGAGGTTGAGGTTGAGGTTGAGGTTGAGGTTGAGGTTGAGGTTGAGGTTGAGGTTGAGGTTGAGGTTGAGGTTGAGGTTGAGGTTGAGGTTGAGGTTGAGGTTGAGGTTGAGGTTGAGGTTGAGGTTGAGGTTGAGGTTGAGGTTGAGGTTGAGGTTGAGGTTGAGGTTGAGGTTGAGGTTGAGGTTGAGGTTGAGGTTGAGGTTGAGGTTGAGGTTGAGGTTGAGGTTGAGGTTGAGGTTGAGGTTGAGGTTGAGGTTGAGGTTGAGGTTGAGGTTGAGGTTGAGGTTGAGGTTGAGGTTGAGGTTGAGGTTGAGGTTGAGGTTGAGGTTGAGGTTGAGGTTGAGGTTGAGGTTGAGGTTGAGGTTGAGGTTGAGGTTGAGGTTGAGGTTGAGGTTGAGGTTGAGGTTGAGGTTGAGGTTGAGGTTGAGGTTGAGGTTGAGGTTGAGGTTGAGGTTGAGGTTGAGGTTGAGGTTGAGGTTGAGGTTGAGGTTGAGGTTGAGGTTGAGGTTGAGGTTGAGGTTGAGGTTGAGGTTGAGGTTGAGGTTGAGGTTGAGGTTGAGGTTGAGGTTGAGGTTGAGGTTGAGGTTGAGGTTGAGGTTGAGGTTGAGGTTGAGGTTGAGGTTGAGGTTGAGGTTGAGGTTGAGGTTGAGGTTGAGGTTGAGGTTGAGGTTGAGGTTGAGGTTGAGGTTGAGGTTGAGGTTGAGGTTGAGGTTGAGGTTGAGGTTGAGGTTGAGGTTGAGGTTGAGGTTGAGGTTGAGGTTGAGGTTGAGGTTGAGGTTGAGGTTGAGGTTGAGGTTGAGGTTGAGGTTGAGGTTGAGGTTGAGGTTGAGGTTGAGGTTGAGGTTGAGGTTGAGGTTGAGGTTGAGGTTGAGGTTGAGGTTGAGGTTGAGGTTGAGGTTGAGGTTGAGGTTGAGGTTGAGGTTGAGGTTGAGGTTGAGGTTGAGGTTGAGGTTGAGGTTGAGGTTGAGGTTGAGGTTGAGGTTGAGGTTGAGGTTGAGGTTGAGGTTGAGGTTGAGGTTGAGGTTGAGGTTGAGGTTGAGGTTGAGGTTGAGGTTGAGGTTGAGGTTGAGGTTGAGGTTGAGGTTGAGGTTGAGGTTGAGGTTGAGGTTGAGGTTGAGGTTGAGGTTGAGGTTGAGGTTGAGGTTGAGGTTGAGGTTGAGGTTGAGGTTGAGGTTGAGGTTGAGGTTGAGGTTGAGGTTGAGGTTGAGGTTGAGGTTGAGGTTGAGGTTGAGGTTGAGGTTGAGGTTGAGGTTGAGGTTGAGGTTGAGGTTGAGGTTGAGGTTGAGGTTGAGGTTGAGGTTGAGGTTGAGGTTGAGGTTGAGGTTGAGGTTGAGGTTGAGGTTGAGGTTGAGGTTGAGGTTGAGGTTGAGGTTGAGGTTGAGGTTGAGGTTGAGGTTGAGGTTGAGGTTGAGGTTGAGGTTGAGGTTGAGGTTGAGGTTGAGGTTGAGGTTGAGGTTGAGGTTGAGGTTAAACAGATACTATCTATTGCAAAGTTAACGAACTATTGTTTCAGTACCATGGTAAACATATAATTCCTCATATACTTAATCAACATACATAATTCTATCTTGGCAAGAGTAAGTTACAATAAATCAAAATGCATATTAGATTAGAATATCATCAACGCCGAGGCTAATGAACAGTAACGTTTTTGGCTTTTTCTGTACAACAAACATTAGACATATATATTTGGTAAATGAGATAATAAACATAAAACTGATTTAGTAAAGCTGGACTTGGGCTCCCTTTTTGTGTAAAGGCGTGGGTTCGAGTCCCCCCACCACCACTTTTTAGTTTTTTTAACTTTTTAGATATTACATTTTCAACCCTTTAAATTTTACATATATAACCCTGACCTTTTACATTTGATGACTTGGTGTATTAGTTTAGTTTACTTTGTTGAATTTTTATTTTTTTTGCTTTCTAACATTTTTTACTTTACAAATTCTTTACATTTTTTTAGAACTTTTTGATTTATTTGTTTTCCGATTATTGTTTTTTTTCATAATTTTTTTTTTTTTGCAATTAGACACATATTTCCACCATTAACCAACTTTCTTACATTTAAAAACTTTCTGGTAAGTACCACAACATGCTTCAAACACCGAAGCCGCCGGGCGGCACCAGAACTTTCTAGTCAAGAAGAATATCAGCATTCCAATCTACAGTACTTTGCACTTTGTCCCTAAGTAACGTATTCAAACTTCCTTTCCCAGCCCTTTGACTCTGGCTAAGTCATCATTTCTGCAGTCAATCCTAGAGTAATGCTACTTGATTCATCACCGGAATTGGTCAATTCGGAATCGGGGGATGCATTTTTAATTTATTCTAAACGTCATTCACAATATAACCCATTTGACTCAAAGTTGTTCAGACCCATTACCCAGACAAACAGAACCCACCCAGTTTGAGAGGCTTCCACAACTTGTCCATTCACAATGCTTCGATCTTTAAGTGCACGACTCCTCCAGCAAGTTGTACAGTTGGCATTCGAACACAACACCATCATTCTTTTCTTCTTGCAATGTAAATTTCATTTAAGTTTGTTAATCGAGTTATACACTTGGAAAATCATGGCAAGTTTCTGTTGTGTAATGAGTAAAGCTCGGGACAATTCAGCCTCCATGTGATTAAGCAAATTTAGCCCTGCAATAAAAGATGCAATGTGGGTACTTGGCTGCGGAGCATAAGTTCTGGTGCAAAGTTGGAGCCTGGATAAACTGTATGTACACAAGACAATTGTTGCAAGATTAAATAACAAAGAGATCGATTGTCTTTAAATCACTAGGTAAGATATCGTATAATAATTGTCATAGAGGGCCATAGCAATTGTAGGTAAGCTATCATATTATCATATAATAATTCCCCTCATCACCATCTTGTTTGAGAAAGTATTTCATAAAATGCAGAGCCAGAGGTAGCAAAGGTAAAAGAGGTACAATTGTTATTTTTAGGCACAAAAAAAAAAAAAAAAAAAAAGTCGATAAATCATGGCTTACCTATGAAACAAGTCTCCTTAGATTTGTCACAACTTAAAAGTCAAGTCAATACTAGTTTATTCACTATCCCTTCACTTTAAACTAATCTGACCTAAAAGAAACTGTATAAAACAATAAATATGATGCCTTTAGATAATTTCACTTTAATCTGACTTTAATCGGACCCGTCTAATCAAGAAGAACAAGTGTTTAGGAGTAAGGTTCATAAACAATTGTAGCCACTCCCATATAAATGTATAATCATCGCCATCATATTGATCTGTTAAAGAAAATTTTGCAACTCTGTTCGTTTTCTTCACATGACTATACACTGTTCGTTTTCTTCACATGACTATACATAATGTACGTAGGCGTATCTAATATACCTTAAGCAAACTGAATTAAAGAGCAGGGTCCAAAAATTTAAACACTTCGTATGCATGCACCAGATGAAAGTAAAAAGATATAAATAAGTACACCAGTACTACAAGGCCACTAGACAGTTATTTTGTTACTGCAAAATTAAAAAGTTTTAAACAATCCATATCATTGTAAGAAAACACTTGAATCTCAAAAAAAATTAATTAGTCATAATTTTCCTGCTCGTTTAATGTGAAAAAGGAATACCACCACCTCACTAGCCAAGCATAAGTAATGTTTTCATAAGAACTTACAAAGATGAGCCTTGTGTTCCAGTAACTCCAATCTCACTGGTGTGTCCTGATTCGGGTTCAAAAACCGAAAGGGTATCCGATGCATAATAGTTTTATCATCCATATCCATTTCAATAATGGGTGCACCGCTTTTCCTGAATTCCAACACTTTCTTTACTGATGCATTTGGCTGATTGATGATGTATAGCTCTGTAAATGATTTTGGAACACCATTATTCATGACCCATGTTGGAAAAAGTTGCTTCCAATAATTCGTAGAGAATCACACCACAACAAAACACTACTTTGACTCAGAGAAAGAAAAAGTTATGGGAGGCTATATATCCTTGGAGGTCTACAACTCAAAATTATTCACTAGTCAGATCAAAGACATAATCAAGTTTGGGAAAAAGGTGTAGATTGGTGGGAACACCCCGATCCCAGGTACAATATTGGTACCTAAGCTTCCCCACCCCGCAAGACTATCTTATCCGCAAGACATTTACATATCTTATAAGCAGCCCAATACAAAAACCTGCCCATGGCTATCTAAGACCATGGGACAGTAACCAAACCGCAAGGTATATTAGTAGAATTAGTCTTCCAACTCCCAGAGTTTTAAGTGAATATTTCAACTTCCCAAGGGATGTTAGACCTGCTGCACATAATCTTGACAGGTTTAGGGTCACAAGTAACCGGACTAACCCCAAAACCAACAACAATTGTTTTAAACGTCGGGTCGAACACTACACGCACATCAAGACCAACTGACTTTCTGATCTAAGGGTTCCAAAGTACAACTTTCTGTTTGTCAGAAGTGTTGTGGATGCAAACTAGCAGAGGGAGCTACACGTACAACCTCAAGTAGTTTGTCAAGTTCAGAAACATATGGGAGAAAAACAATTGAAAGTAACGTGATACATATGCATCGGGGAACAACAAACAAGCGGGAAAAAGTAACGCAAGCTAGACTTCAAAACTCGAAGAACTAAAAGTCTAAAACCCAAAAAAGAATGTTTTTTGAAACTACTCTCTTGGGAATTGTCATCCATCTATTTTGTTAGTGTACTTGGTGTCTAAATTTGCATTAGCCTAACAGGCTAACAGCAACAACATCACTCTACTCACAACAGACAAAATATTGAGACCAGCAACCCAAAGGGCCCTACTCATCCGCTACTAATGACACTTCACACATTTAATATGCACTACCGTTTAGCTCGTAATTAAATTGAAAATGGCCCGCTTGAGATATAGCAGGGGAATGTAGAAAATCCGATATTCTATGTAAACATGAACACGAATAACACAATGACCAAAGAGATTGTATAAAACCTAATATGAAGGCATGAAGCTCTGCCCACTCAGTTCAAAAGATACTAAGAACCAACAAACAAAAATCAGAGGATTACCTAATATGAGTATATGACCATACCCATGTTAACAACGAACCTGCTAGGCTGCTACTTATGTCCAGCTCAACATAACAGCTAATCAAATTCACAACTAGAATTTCTTTTTAACCTAGTTCCACAATTCAAATTGACTGACATATGATAACGGTAGGAACGAGCCAAAGTGAAATTGACATTATAAACTAAACAATACTCGTTATGCTTCAATCATAAAAAGTGAAAACTCTTTTGTATTAATATCCCCTTTACAGAAACTGATTGATCTCAAATAACAATCACTGACTCCATGGGTTGTTTGAATCTATATTATATTCATCATATACACTTCTAAATGCATAGCTGCACTAAACTTGCATCAAGGCATGCAATAGCAATATATGGTTTTTTCTTCTGTTTTTTTTTAAAGGAAAAGCTGATGCACTCTATATAAACAAAGAATGATAGTACTTAACCAACATGAGATATCAGATGGCATATGTAGTGATTAACACTAAAACCATATTTTATGGATTTTCATTCAAACTGAAAAAACTAAAAAGTTCTAGTAGGAAAATCGAACAACGAAAATGACCAAAATGTACTTAACTTTCAAGGATTTTGCCTGAAAATTTTCACAACGGGGTTCATCATATGCAATTCTGAAATCATTTATTGATCTCACACATATATCACAACCATATGACGAATATACCTTTCTAATGACTTGAGCTGATACATGACAACTTAAAGGCTATAACTGCAACTGGAGCTTTACATATTGCCCATCCAATTGATCCAGCAAAAGTAAAGTTTCCGTGTAAGAACTCAGATAGAATGATTCATAGTCACCATTAATCCCAAGATTCTTGATGGTTCCTGTGTGTGGTTGATAAACTTCTAGTGATGTTGTTATCCAATTTTCATGTCCCGTTGTTTCCATAATAGGTTGGCCATTCTTCCTAAATCCCAAAACCTTAATCCATATTGATGCATCTGGTGTGTTGATGGTGAATAGCTTTGTGAACGATTTTGAAACACCATCCTCCACCATCATCCATACACCACAAACAGGTTTCTCGGCATCATAATCGTAATCAAGTAGAGCAAGGGACTCCTTTATCTTAGAGAGAAAGAAATCATAAGATTCCTGGTGTGCTACACTATGAGGGAGGTTTATTTCCATAAAGTCTTCACTCACCATATCAAACGCAGCAACTAGATTAACACTCCTCTCACTCTCATGAGCTTTCCGATAAATACACCGATCTATAGCTACATGAGACGAGTATGAAATATTAATTGAGTTGGAAGGCAGATTACCTCGAGGAACTCTCCAAACCCGTGAGCTTAACGAAAACAGCAAAACCGGGTAAGGATCATTGAAAACCATGCTGTTCATTACAACAAAATTATCAGGACGAACCGAAAAAGCTAGTAAATAAGAATCAGAATGCTCCTGTTGACTAGGCACATCAATAGCAATAGATTTTCCAAGTAACGGATTCCAAATCACGGCTGTTTTTTTATAACAACCATCCTCTCGAGAAATACCGGATAAGCATACCAACCCTACAAGTACTTGATTCGTATGCAGTTCAAACGACAAGGGAAGATTTGTAACAGGGTGTTGGGAGAAAGTATCATCGTCCATAACGGAAACATATTTGATTTGGAAAGGGTCGATTTCAGTCTCGACATCGTACTTTATAAGAAGCCGATGATGTTGGTGCATGTTGGAGTAATCAGTAATAAAAAGAGGGCTATCGATTACTGATTTCCATGCTTTTGAAACCGATCTGAACACAGCCAGCGATTTAACAGGAAGGCTTTTCATGATTTCTACTTGTATTTCAAAAGGAATATTGTCCGACATCCTTTTTCTGATTTTAGGGTTTTGGTTTCGATTGGGATTTTAGGGATCGGGAGAAATGAAATTTGAAGTTACATTTGTAATCTTTAAGCATTTGTTGTCTGGGCCGTAAAATTCCAAATTAAAGTTGAAATACGCAATGGAAAAGTTGAAGGCCCATTTTTTCGAATGAATTAACAAAAGTAAATGATATTTTTTTTTAGGGTAATGCTAATGGAAGCCCTTTGAGCTCTAGATAACAATCCTAATTATGTTAAGTTTAATTAAATACGGAGTATAAATCAAATATTCCATTCATTAATTGCCAATAATCCGTCAACAATTAACTCATATTTCAACATTTCATTCCATTATCAAGTCAAAAAACTAAAAATCCTAACACACTATAAATTATTTTTTCTCTATTATTTCATTTCATTCTAAACCTATTCTGTATGTCGCTATCTCTACACCTGAATGTACGTATATCCATTATAAAACTCATTGTTTTAATTTTGCTCTTATCTTTGTGTTTACCCGTGATGTACTAAATCCGGTATTTAGTTTGAAGTACTAGGCCACCGCATTTTACCTTATTTCGTCTTTTGATTTATTTTGTATTACGGTTTATACTTTGGTTTATACATTTGTTTTTATTTACGTGTTAAAACTTTGATTCATATTTTTTTATGCAGTAGTGTAAACGTATACTGCTGATCATATATCATACACTGTGTTTTTTTTTATCTTTTCTAGTTATGCTAGTTCATAAATGATTTTGCTAGTTTATAAAAGAAGTCGGCAACCTGTGATATATGATTAAAAACTAGCACAAGTTGGAAAAAAAACATTTAAATGGGTTAGTTTGAAGTCTACGTAAATATAGGATTCAAAATTAGAAACAACTGATTTATTGGTCATAAGCAATTAATGAATGGAATATCTGATTTATTGGCTTCCATTAGCATTACCCTATTTTTATTTTTGTCTTTCAACATTTATATAATATACTTTTTTTTTAGTAGCGCATATTGGTTAGTGATTTGAACCATAGCAGTGATATTCAAGTGGGCAGTATGCTAGAGGTTGGGACCCGAATGCATCATGGAGATCGATAACACGGCACACACACGTCCGAAGAGGTAAATGCCCAAAACCATGAGAATTTGGTCTCCAAGCCAACATCCTCCCCATAATCCCAAAGAGAGGGTCCCAGTGGCCACTTGATCTAAGACCAAATGGTTAAACATTTGTATAGTAATCTTTTTAAATATCTCTAAATATATATAAAAGAGAAACCTTAAATCCAAAATGAATAAGTCTAGACTATTGGATGAAGTTTAATCTTTAGTTATAACCCTACGATGACTATGCTGATGTCACAAAAAGTTTTTTCCTTTTTTAGATTTTAATTTAGCTTAAATCGAAATATTTATTATTATTATACAAATACAAATATTAGAACGTTGATTCGGTATGCATCGAACATATCATAAATGATATATCTAAAAAACAAATTTCATTTACCCACTACAATTCTCTTTACGGTATTCATACTTTCCTTTATTTTTTATTCAATGATTTTTATAATATCATCTATAATTATTATATACACTTTCTATAATTAAAAATTTTACCATGCATAATTAAAGATGTTTTATACCATATTCATATTTTTTTAATATTTTAATACTATGCAATTATAGAAAAGATATTTACGCGGCTGTGAATTTGGGCCTAAACGTTTTAATTATGTCAGAGTTTCGACATGATTCTAATTGATGAGCATGTACAAATTCTATCTCTTATAAGCGTTTTAATTTTTACAATATAGATTTTGAATGGTTAGCCTCGTGTTTAGTTTCGTTATAATGATTCATCATTCATGTATATGAGTTATACATACATGTTTATTTATCTTCTATTAGTAATTAGTAATTCAGTTTAATTATAGATAGTACGAGTAATACTTTTAGGGGTTTTCTAATATATGCCCTAAGGCACATGTAAGTTGCATTTATTATGCTCAATATTCTTATGGAAACTAACATTTGATATTAATTACATTAATCTTTTATTTTCTACCATATTTACCCTTCTATTATTCTCTCCTAATTAAACTTTTCCTCTTTTCGTAACTATTAATTAATATTTTTAACTCTTTTTAAAATTATTCTTTCATCACAACTATTTTACATAGTATTGTTTACGTTTCTATTTTACACTCAAACTGACATTGACGTTTTTACACCTAAACAGAAAAAGGCATTTTAATTATCAATATGATAACAAAAGTAGAGTCACACTGTGCATTTTGAGTCCATTTTACCATGGTTCCTCGCAAGTTATATTTTTGTTTTGAGTTTGTTCTTCAATAGTATGATGTACAACATGTTCATTTAATTCCGAAAGAACGTATCCATTCATCTGGGGGGAAATATATTAATATTATGCTTTATATTATTTGATCTTAAAAATAAAAAGATATGAATACTTATTACGTTAATTTTGTTAGGATCAACAACACACGGGAATCACACGAACACACACAACACAAGTTTTAATCGAAAGAACAACACAGAGATTTAACGTGGTTCGGTCTGGGTCTGACCTACGTCCACACGGGGTAACTAGGAGATGTTTATTTATTTCTGGCTTTTTCATTTACAAATACAGATATCTCATATATAGAGATTAAATGACAAAGGAGATGTCCACAAAACACGGCCCGTGAAATAAGGATAGCCGTTCCTTTATTCACCTACTAACTTTTATCGTTATTGACCAACTTTAACAACTCTTGTTGTTATACTCCCTTTTGTAACAACTAATTTGTAGTTGTCGTTCTTGGAGTTATTGTCGTGGATTCACACTCAACAATCTCCCACTTGAAGCCACGGAACAATCTTCACCTGTGCTTCAACTGTGCATCTGTATTTCTTCAAACCTTTTGATCTTGACTCATTCCTAGTTACCCTGCCTTCTCTTCAATTAACCTGAAGGCCAGTTGAAGCTATGCAACGCTTCAACTTCTCTAAGGTGACAACCTTAGTCAACATATCACCTGAATTTTCAGTTCCTTTGATCTTATTCAACTTCATAGTGCCATCATTAATTCTTTCTCTGATGAAGTGATATCTCAGCTGTATGTGCTTTGTCTTCGAATGGAAGACTGGATTCTTTGCAAGATGAATTGCACTTTGACTGTCACAGAATAGTGCACAATCATCTTGTTCTTTGCCTAGTTCGTTGAGAAAATTCTTCAACCATATAAGCTCTTTGCTTGCTTCAGCAACTGCCATGTACTCTGCTTCTGTGGTTGAGAGAGCAACACTTTTCTGGAGTTTAGACATCCAACTCACAGTTGTGCCTCCCACTGTAAAGACGTACCCTGTGGTGCTTTTGTAAGATTCTTTGCAACCACCTAAATCTGCACCTGTATAACCTTTCAGAATGACATCTTTTCCCTTAAAATGTAATGCCACTTTTGAAGTTCCCTTCAAGTATCTCAACAACCATTTAACTGCTTCCCAATGTTCTCTCCCTGGATTAGACATAAAACGACTAACTACCCCCACAGCATGAGCTATATCTGGTCTCGTGCATACCATTGCATACATGAGGCTACCAACTGCAGATGCATAAGGAACTTTAGCCATTTCTTCCTTGTCTTTATCTGATTTGGGTGACTGATCTTTAGAAAGCTTAAAGTGACTTCCCAAAGGTGTGCTTCTGATCTTGGCATCTTTAAGGCTGAATTTCTCTAACACTTTCCCAATATATTTCTCTTGAGATAATGTCAAAGAACCATCTTTGTTTCTGAAAATACTCATCCCGAGTATTTGGTTTGCAGCTCCTAAGTCTTTCATTTCGAACTCTTCAGACATTTGCTTCTTCAATTTCTTGATCTCTGACATGTCTAAACCGGCAATCAACATATCATCTACATAGAGCAGTAGAATGATATAAGAACCCTTGAACTTCTTGATGTAACAACAATGGTCATTGTCACATCTCTTGTAACCAATTCTGCCCATAAAGTTATCAAACTTCAAGTACCATTGTCTGGGCGCTTGTTTCAGACCATACAAACTCTTCTTCAGTTTACACACCAAGTTTTCTTTACCTTTAATCTGAAAACCCTCTGGTTGTGCCATGTAAATGTCTTCATCTAGGTCACCGTGTAGAAAAGCTGTCTTTACATCTAGTTGCTCTAGATGCAAATTCTCTGCTGCTACAATACTGAGAACAAGCCGGATGGTAGTCATCTTCACCACTGGAGAAAAAATTTCATTAAAATCAATTCCCTCTTTCTGTTGAAACCCTTTGACTACTAATCTGGCTTTGTACCTTTTGGTACCATCATGTTCATCCTTGACCCTGAAAACCCATTTGTTGTGAAGAGCCTTCTTCCCAGATGGAAGCTTTGTTAGAACCCAAGTCTTGTTCTTCTCAAGCGACTTCATTTCATCTTTCATTGCTAGCTCCCACTGCAATGAATCTTTCAACCTCATAGCTTTAGAGTAACACTGGGGTTCACCATTTTCTGTCAAAAGAATGTAGTTGACTGATGGTGAGTATTTTTGTGTTGGTTTAGGGATTCTGGAAGATCTTCTTGGTTGAGGCGTGACTGGAGATACTGGAGCTGGAGGAGTAGTTTCTTCTTCTTCAGAGTCATTACTGGAATTACCTCCTGAGCTTCTACTATCAGTTGAATCATCCCCAGATTCAGGGATTTCAACTGAAACTTCTTTATTCTTCTCATCACCTTCAAACTCAACATACTCCTTCTGAACTTCTGGACTTTGAGTGTTTCTGTCTTTGTATAACTCAGCTTCGTTAAAAGTGACATTCTTGCTTCGGATTATCTTTCTGCTTTCTTTATCCCAAAGCCTATAACCCATTTCGTCTGACCCATAACCAACGAATGTGCACTTCTTGGTCTTTGAATCAAGTTTATCCCTGTCATCATCTTTTAACAAACTATAAGCATTACAACCAAAGACTTTCAGGTGTTTGAGACTTACTTCCTTCCCTTGCCATATTTCTTCTGGCAATTTGAAATCCAAGGGAACACATGGTGAACGGTTGATCAAGTAGGCAGCAGTGTTAACTGCTTCAGCCCAGAATGTCTTGGGCATCCCAGCATTCAACCTCATGCTCCTAGCCCTTTCATTCAGAGTTCTGTTCATTCTCTCAGCTACACCATTCTGCTGAGGAGTTCCTGGAACAGTTTTGATCATCTTTATCCCTTGATTAGCACAGTAGTCAACAAACTCCTTGCTTATGTATTCACCACCATTGTCCGACTTCAGGCATTTCACCTTCAAATCAGTTTCATTTTCAACAGCAGATTTCCATTTCTTAAAAACATCAAATACATCAGATTTATGTTTAATAAAATAGACCCATACCTTGCGTGTTGAATCGTCAATGAAGGTTACATAGTAGTTTTTGCCTCCCAATGATGAAACACTTGTTGGTCCATATACATCCGAGTGAACAAGCTCCAGCTTTCGAGCTTTTGGTGTCTTTCCTGTCTTCACAAAAGTAACCCTCTTTTGTTTCCCGAGGACACACGATTCACAAAATTCAGTTTCCACTTTCTTCAAGTCTGGAAACTTCCCTTTCTGAGCCAACATCTTCAATCCCTTATCACTCATGTGTCCAAGTCGTTGGTGCCACAAATTGGATAGACTTGGACCAGGTGTCATAGCATTAACACCTTCAGCAGGTACTTCTACCATGTAGAGAGTGCCTTTCTTCTTTCCTTTAGCAATCACCAAATTGCCTTTGATCACTTTCCATTGTCCACCCCCAAAGCGAACATCAAGCCCTTCATCATCTAACTTCCCAACTGAAATCAACTTCCTTCTCAAATTAGGAATAACCCTGACATCTTTTAATGTCCATATAGTTCCTAATGAGGTTTTCAAGTCTACATCTCCAATACTTGTAATATCAAGCATTTGATTATCGGCTAAACGAACTTTACCAAGGTTACCTGTTCGTAAATTCTTGAGTATATCTGGGCATGAGATAGCATGGAAAGAAGCACCTGAATCCATAATCCAGGATTCAGCTGTATCTTCAACAGAACAGATGAGAGCATCATCTGATTCTTCAGTACGTACACTATTTACTTCTTTCTTTTCAGCGGGTGGTTTTGTACACTGGCTTCTAAAGTGACCTTTTTCTTTGCAGTTCCAACATTCAATATCTTTTCTGTTCTTTGACTGTCCCCTTCTTCTAGACTTTGACCTGCCTCGATTACGTCCTCTATCATTTCTTCTTCCTCTGTTTTCTGTATTCAACAGAGAACTAGAACTGGAAGATTCTCCACAACTTCTCCTTCTAATGTCTTCATTCAAAATCAAGTCACGAATGCTATCAAAAGTTAGCTTAGTAGTACCAGATGCACTACTGACGGCTGTGACTGTGCCTGACCAACTATCGGGCAAAGATGATAAAAGGAGTAAAGCTTGTATTTCATCGTCAAACTTTTATGTCAACGGAGGCTAAACGAGAAATAATCGAGTTGAACTCATTTATGTGAGTGGTCACCGACATGCCTTCCTTCATCTTGGTGTTAACCAATTGTCGGATGAGAAATACTTTGTTTGAAGCGGATGGTTTCTCGTACATGTTGGACAAAGCTTTAAATACACCATATGTGGTTGTTTCATTGACAATGTTATATGCAACACTCTTTGCCAAAGAAAGCCTAACCACACCCAAAGCTTGTCTATCCAACAGCTTCCATTCATCATCGTACATGTCATCTGGTTGTTCACCCAACATAGGCAAATGCAAACTTTTCTGATACAACAGATCTTCAATTTGCATTTTCCAAAATCCATAATCATTTCCATCAAACTTATCAACCTTGATCTTACTATCTTCTGCCATTAAATTTTTTTTACCAAAATACTACTAACCAAACAGGTTTGTACTGCAAAGTGGTAATTATGCGAGCGGAAGTAATAATCGAAACAAAGAACTTATTTGTTTCAAAGTTAACGACGATGGATGGAAATTGATGAAATTTTGGTTTGAGGGGTTATTCTTGCCAATACTTGGAACTTAAAAAAAAATTGAGATAAAAAAAATCTCACGTGAAAAAGGAATCCCAACCACTTTTCTCCAACAAAACAAAACAACTCCCCTTTCTTGTTTGTATCGCCACTTCTACCAAAAAAAAAACACAGCTTCTTGTTTCTTTTTGACTTCTTCTCCCCCAAAAAAATTTCTTTTTCTTTTTCTTATATCTTTCTCCACACCAGAGAAATAAAACAAAAGAAATCCGGTGATACAACCGGCTACAGCAGCAGCCGCGGACAGGATAAACAGCGGCGGAGGAGATGATCGGAAACTGGAGACGATGGTGGCAGTCAGGAGAAACAGCGGCGGTGACTGGCAGTGGTGCAAACAACTGCGGTGGTGAACGGCAGCGGTTGATCTGTGGCGATTTCTGGATCAACGAGACCCTAATCGCGAGTTCTACCACCAGGTATCTTCTTGTTCTTCTTCTTCGATTTCTGTTCTATGATTCAACCGACAACCGATGGCTCTGATACCAGTTGTTAGGATCAACAACACACGGGAATCACACGAACACACACAACACAAGTTTTAATCGAAAGAACAACACAGAGATTTAACGTGGTTCGGTCTGGGTCTGACCTACGTCCACACGGGGTAACTAGGAGATGTTTATTTATTTCTGGCTTTTTCATTTACAAATACAGATATCTCATATATAGAGATTAAATGACAAAGGAGATGTCCACAAAACACGGCCCGTGAAATAAGGATAGCCGTTCCTTTATTCACCTACTAACTTTTATCGTTATTGACCAACTTTAACAACTCTTGTTGTTATACTCCCTTTTGTAACAACTAATTTGTAGTTGTCGTTCTTGGAGTTATTGTCGTGGATTCACACTCAACAAATTTTTGTTCGCCCAATGATTTGCTTTAAAACTAACAAGTGTTTGATTAATATTGAAAAGTTATTACCTTAGCATTCAAATGTAATGGTAGTTTAATAAATAAAAAAATCAATGTCACTTTGATGTAATATAAAAAAAACGGCGACAATAATGCATACAGATATATAGAGAATGGTAATGGTAATGGTAATGGTAATGATTATTTAATTAGGAAAGAATAATAGAAGGGTAAATATGGTAGAAAATAAAAGATTAATGTAATTAATATCAAATGTTAGTTTCCATAAGAATATTCAGCATAATAAATGCAATTTACATGTGCCTTTAGGGCATATATTAGAAAACCCCATACTTTTAATCAGTTTTTGTATGATATAGATACATGTTTATTTATCTTCCGTTAGTAATTCAGGTCGCGTTTGGCTCGCAAATTCTGATGGAATCTGATGGAATTGAAATTGAATTTCATTCCTTAGTGTGTTTGGTTGTTAAATGATGAAGAAATATCATTCCGTTGGAATGTAAATGTAAAAATATTATTATTAACCCAGATTATATCAACAATTAATCAAGAACAAACCCTAAAATTATTATGATTAAGAATAGAGAATATTGTTATTACAACCAGATCGAAATAATCATCAATATGATGATTATAATACAGAAAATATATATATATCGATATGATATATATAGATACAAATATAGAGAATAATATAGAAAATATAATCGAATATATATATATAATATATATATATATATATTATATATATATATTATATATATATATAATATATATATATATATATATATAATATATATATATATATAATATAGTTCGCTAAAATAAAACTAATTAAATTACGAATGAACCCTAATCTGGGTTATATGACGTATATATATATATCTTCTAGTTTCAGTTTAGTCCCTCTTCTTTTCCTTCCTTTCTTTTCTGCTCCAAAACTTGAAGTTCCAGTTTGTACAGCTTCAGTCCTTTACTTGATAATAAATAACTCCTGAAGTCCTTTTCCTGCATTTCTCATACAACATATTTAGAATATGAAATTTAACCATGAACTTGATCATTTTAACATCCCCCCTCCAGTTCATGGTTTAAACATATCAATAAGACCCAATTTGTCACAAAGATAGAAATGTTGCTTTGAACTTAGACTCTTGGTAAACACATCAGCTATATTGTTATCAGAATGAATTTTATTGATTTTGATTACACCTGCACAAACTTTTTCTCTTACAAAGTATAAATCAATTTCAAAATGCTTAGTCCTTTCATGAAACACAGGATTTGCAGCTATTTGTATAGCAGCTTTACTATCACAAAACAAACTAACAGGAAGACTAATCTTTAAACCAAAATCATTAAGTAAGTTCAAAAGTCAAATACTTTCACAAGTTACAGAAGCCAAAGCCCTATATTTTACTTCTGCAGAGGACTTGGCTACTGTGTTCTGCTTCTTGCTTTTCCAAGACACAAGAGTATTGCCCAGAAATATAGAATAACCAGTAACAGATTTTCTGGTAGTAAGGCACCTAGCCCAATCAGAATCAACATATCCCACAAGATCAAGATCATTACCTTTCTTAATATGCAAACCTTTACCTGGAGCACCTTTAAGATATCTCAATACTCTAAGTCCAAGATTAAAATGTTCCTTGGTAGGAGAATGCATATACTGAGACAAACATTGTACTGAATAACTAATGTCAGACCTAGTTAAGGTTAAATATATTAATTTCCCAATTAACCTTTGATAAACAGAAATATCTTCAAGTAAAGAAGATGAACCTGGCTTAATTGTCATATTCATTTCAAGAGGAGTGTTAATAGGTTTACACCCAAGAAGACCAAACTCATTCATAAGTTCTAAACAATATTTTCTTTGAGTTAAATATAGACCAGAATCATTTTCAAGCACTTCAATACCAAGAAAATACTTTAACTTTCCAAGATCTTTGATTCTAAACTTAGAATTCATAAAATCTTTCACTCTATCAATTTCTGCTTGAGAATTACCAGTTAACACAATATCATCCACATACACAAGTAAAGCAACAAAGATATCATCATGAGTTTTTGTGAACAAGGAATAGTCACATTTACTTTGAACAAACCCATATTCAATTAAAGCACCACACAATTTAGAATTCCATTGCCTAGGAGCCTGTTTTAGGCCATATAAAGATTTATTCAACTTGCAAACCATAGACTTATTATTAGAGTATCCTTGTGGCATTTCCATATAAACTTCTTCTTTTAAATCTCCATATAGAAATGCATTATTAACATCAAGTTGATATAAAGGCCAGTTTTTTGAACTGCAACAGTTAAAAGACACCTAACAGTGACCATTTTCACAACAGGTGAAAATGTTTCATCAAAATCAATTCCAGCCTTTTGGTTGTAACCTTTAGCTACTAACCTAGCTTTATACCTTTCTATCTCACCATTAGCTTTATATTTAATCTTGTATATCCACTTACAACCAATTGGTTCTCTATTCTTAGGTAAAGAAGTGACAGTCCAAGTATTATTTATGTTTAAAGCTTCAATTTCCTCATTCATAGCATTTATCCAATTTATATCCTTACAAGCTTCTTTAAAAGAGGAAGGTTCACAACTTTTATTTAAAGAAGTTGCAAAACAATGTAATTCAGAAGATAAATGAGAATAGTTTATAACTTTATTCAAGGGATATTTGACCTTCCCTTGAATTTCAAAATCTTGCAATCTTTTAGAAAGAATAGACTGTCTAGAAGACCTTCTAAGAATATTTTCATTTGTAACAGAATCATTTATATTGCCCTCAGGTTGTAATTCATTATTCATATCTTGAAACATGATTGCAGGCTCAACCACTTCTCTAACAATCTCATTTGAACCACCTGACAAGTTATGCTCCACAGAATTCTCAGTAACTCTAATAGAGCTGCCAGGAGAATTGTTAAGCACTTGTCTTTGATTGGTATTATTTGGACTGTTAGAAGAATGTAGGAAGCTCACCTCCAATGTTAAGATCAATACCATTGTCTTCCTCTTCATCATTGGGCATGAAATCATTTTCCTTATGAATAAATGAATCAAACATATCAAAAAAATTTAATTGGTTTACAGAATCATACTGCTGTTTAAACATCTCTTTGTTCATTGTAAAGGAAACACATTTTCATAAAACCTAACATCTCTAGAATACACATAAGATTTGGACTCAAGACTATAAAGTTTATAGCCTTTTTTATTATTTGAATAACCAATTAAAACACATTTTTCAGCTCTTGACTCAAACTTGTCAGACACATTTAATTTTGTTGCAAAACACAAACAACCAAAGACTCTTAAATGATTTAAAGAAGGTTCAATTCCATACACTTGTTCATAAGGAGTTTTTCCTTTAAGAATATAGGAAGGAGTTCTATTAATTAAGTAAGTAGCAGTAAGCACACATTCACTCCAAAGATATAAAGGTATTCCCCCCTGAAACATAAGAGACCTAGCCACATTAAGAAGGTGTCTATGTTTCCTTTCTACAATTCCATTTTGTTGAGGGGTATAAGAATGAGAAGTCTGGTGAACAATTCCATTTGAAGTGAATAAGAAAGCCATTTGTTTATTTAGAAACTCTGTCCCATTGTCACTTCTTACAACTTTAACTTTAACATTAAACTGAGTGTTTAACAATTCCAAAAACTGTTTGATATAATCAAAAACTTTAGTTTTATTTTTCAACATAAAAGTCCAAACAGCCCTAGTGAAATCATCTACAATTGTCAAGAAATACTTGAAACCTTCTTTACTAGTAACTTTATATGGCCCCCATACATCTAAATGAATCAAATCACCCAAACCAACAGATTTTTATTCACTCAAAGGAAAAGGTTCTCTAGTTTGTTTTGCCTTATGGCAAACATCACAAGGTCCAATCACATTAGAAGGAATATTTAGTTTTTTTTGAAAAAACAGATAAAGCTTGATCAGCAGGGTGACCAAGTCTCATATGCCACAAAAATTTAGACTCACAAGGAACAGAAGCAGAATTGCACATAACAGAAGAAGAAGGAAGAGGAAGATCATCATAAACATATAAGCCACCTTGCTCACTACCAGTCCCCAACACATTCTTTTGAAGTAAATCCTGAATATAGCATGTACTAGGATCAAACCCTATGAACAAATTATTATCTCTAGCAAGCTTATGAACAGACATTAAATTTACATTATATTCTGGTACAACCAAAAACATCAAATAAACCAATTCCATTTTTGAGATGAAGATTTCCAATTTGTTTCACAGTAGCACATGTACCATTAGGGTGTCCAATTTTTAACTTTAGGTCAGAAATATCCACCATATTGGTTAAATTCTTTGCAGACATAGTCATATGTTGATTAGCACCACTATCTATGATCCATTTGATCAAAGCATTAAACAAGAAAGAGTTGCAACTAAGAAACCAAGAATTACTGCATATAGGCATACCTGCCATATTGGCATGCAGGCTGGGTGAAGAAGAAGGCTTGGTATCTAACAAACTAAGCAGTTTAGCCACTTGATCAGAAGTAAGAGAATTAGAAGAAGTTGAAGCAATACCAGAATTAGAACCAGAACCAGAACCAGTTTTATCAATATTAACATTATTATTTGAAAACCTGTTAAATTGATTTGAAGAGTTCTTATTTTTTAGCAGAAAACACCTATCAATAGTATGTCCAATCCTATTACAATGTGTACAATGAAGATTAGGATTAGGAGGCCTCAAAACTCTTTGATTTTGATCAAAAGTTTTTCTTGATTCAAAATTATTATCATAAGTCCTTTTAGCATCAAAAGAGTTTTTATTTCCTTTAAAACCATTATTTCTATTAAAATTTGATTTAGCAATGAAAGCAGAAGAAGAAGGAACAGATTTATCACCCATCCCCCCTCTATGAGATTCTTCTCTAGAACAAATATTGTAAGCAGTTTTAACAGTAGGCAAAGGATCTCTCATAAGAATATTAGATCTAACAGACACATAAACATCATCCAATCCCATTAAAAACTGCATTAATTTCATAAGATCAACATGTTTTTGAATTTCAGGAGCAGCAGTACATGAACAAGCAGGTAAATGAATCACACATCAAATTGTTTCCATAAAGCAGAAAGTTTATGATAATAGTCAGACAGAGAAGATCCATTTTGAGCAAGACAATTTATCTTTTGATACAAATTAAAAGTAACAGATCCATCAACCTTATCATAAGTATCTTTAAGTTCTTGCCAAACAACACAAGCATTTTTAGAATAAATTTGACCTAGATATAATTCTTGTGAAACACAACCTAAAATCCAGTTAAGAACAACAGCATTGCATCTATCTCATTGCTTAGCTAAAACAGGATTATCAAAACTTTTTAAGCATGTACCATCAATAAATCCAGTTTTATTCTTAGTTTCCAAAGCCAATTCAATTGCACAAGCCCATACTTTATAATTTTCAGTTCCAAGCAATTTAAAACCAATTAAAGGTGTACTGGTAGTATCACTAGCATGCAGATACAAGGGATCACCAAAATCCAATTTGCTAACTTTAGTTTCAGGCTCATTAAGGAAATTAAGGAAATCAGAATGTTCAGAATGTCATTATATTTGTTCATGTTAACATATTTTTATCTAAACTTAAAAATCAATTACTGGCTGTATTGTTTACATAAAAGCCTCAAGGACAATCATTATCAAATGTAGGATTATACTTGCGTAGGCCCGTCACTCATGGACAGTTATACGTTGTTGTTTCTCACGTCATAAGTAAAAAAGGCTTAAAGGTACTCATATGTGACGACAAAGGGCGACCAACTAACAAAACAAAAAACGTTGTCTACAAAGAAGTCCTAGAGCAGTTAGAGAGATTCGACCTTCTCATTGCTTTCTTTACACGTAAATTTCCATCTTTTTTCTTGAACAATTTATAACTTTTTACTTGTGCAATTTTAATTAGTCAATTAATCAACATGTTTTCACTTCGGTTTAATGTATGAAAACCGATGGACATGCCACACTACATAATCATAAACATTAAATATGTAAAATCCGCGTAATATGCCAATATAGTAATAGTTTTAATCAATTTTTGTATGATTAGCTTCATGTATATAAAACAGACCGTACGTGCTATATAAATTGAACTTTGATTTCGTTAAAGTGCATTAATTAGTTTGCATATTTTTATAGTTTCCTGCATCTAATAACAAGCATGCATTTTTTAGTGGTCGGAGGATTGTTGTTGCTTTGTGGGACAGTTTTGCAATGAAGTTAAATACTTACATTGGAGAACGTTAAGCTGATGGGTTATCATCCTGCTATGGCGAAACTGAAAACTTGGGAAAGTAAGAATGTTCAATGTCATTATATTTGTTCATGTTAACATATTTTTATCTAAACTTAAAAATCAATTACTGGCTGTATTGTTTACATAAAAGCCTCAAGGACAATCATTATCAAATGTAGGATTATACTTGCGTAGGCCCGTCACTCATGGACAGTTATACGTTGTTGTTTCTCACGTCATAAGTAAAAAAGGCTTAAAGGTACTCATATGTGACGACAAAGGGCGACCAACTAACAAAACAAAAAACGTTGTCTACAAAGAAGTCCTAGAGCAGTTAGAGAGATTCGACCTTCTCATTGCTTTCTTTACACGTAAATTTCCATCTTTTTTCTTGAACAATTTATAACTTTTTACTTGTGCAATTTTAATTAGTCAATTAATCAACATGTTTTCACTTCGGTTTAATGTATGAAAACCGATGGACATGCCACACTACATAATCATAAACATTAAATATGTAAAATCCGCGTAATATGCGGGCCAGTAATAGTTTTAATCAATTTTTGTATGATTAGCTTCATGTATATAAAACAGACCGTACGTACTATATAAATTGAACTTTGATTTCGTTAAAGTGCATTAATTAGTTTGCATATTTTTATATTTTTTTTTTTTATTTTTTATTTTTTATTTTTTTTTAATTTTTTTTTATTTTGTTATTTTTATTTTATTATTATTTTTTATTTTATTTTTTATTTTTTATTTTTTATTTTTTATTTTTTATTTTTTATTTTTTATTTTTTTTTTTATTTTTTATTTTTTATTTTTTATTTTTTATTTTTTTTTTTATTTTTTTTTTTTATTTTTTATTTTTTATTTTTTATTTTTTATTTTTTATTTTTTATTTTTTATTTTTTATTTTTTATTTTTTATTTTTTATTTTTTATTTTTTATTTTTTTTTTTATTTTTTTTTTTTATTTTTTATTTTTTATTTTTTATTTTTTATTTTTTATTTTTTATTTTTTATTTTTTATTTTTTATTTTTTATTTTTTATTTTTTATTTTTTATTTTTTTTTTTATTTTTTTTTTTTATTTTTTATTTTTTATTTTGTTTTTTAATAACTTTTTTAAA
>CM067169.1:100876747-100939247 GCA_034093135.1 Erigeron breviscapus
ATATATATATATATATATATATATATATATATATATATATATATATATATATATATATATATATATATATATATATATATATATATATATATATATATATATATATATATATATATATATATATATATATATATATATATATATATATATATATATATATATATATATATATATATATATATATATATATATATATATATATATATATATATATATATATATATATATATATATATATATATATATATATATATATATATATATATATATATATATATATATATATATATATATATATATATATATATATATATATATATATATATATATATATATATATATATATATATATATATATATATATATATATATATATATATATATATATATATTTTTAATAATGCAACACAATAACTAGTGTATATATATATATAATATATATATATATATATATATACTATATTTGAGATAATAATCTAATTTTTTGAACAATAATTATATAGAAGCTTTTACGCATCAACATTATACTTGGGTGACTTTCGAGCCCATTTCCTTTTCTGATAGTTACATCAATTTTATAACCCGGATTGGTATATTCATAAGTACATGGGTCGAAATAATCTTTGTTGGGTATGAATGTTTGATGCTGCTGCTTTTTAACCCGTAAATCTACTTATGTTGTGCAGTTTGCTTTTTCACCCGTACAAGCTGTCCTGTACGGCTATCTGCCATTCGTGATTGTTGATTGAAGCCGGTATTGAACCTTTTAATGGTTTTACCTTTAACCATACCCTTGGTACCAAGATCGGTGGTGCCACCTTTAACAACTCTGGTCATAGTATATTTTTGTTTGTGTCCTTGCCGCCTATCTCATATAAATATTTGATTAAAGTTTTATAATCCTTTCACCGAATAAAATCTTTCCATTTTGAGTTTATAGGTTTGTTGCCTCCATAAGGCTTGATTAATCATTTTATATTTTCATCAGTCTTTAAAAAGAAAGATATGCAATGTTAGGTTACAATTAACATATCGATGTAATGTTTTAAATAGGTAGTTATGTGCAGAGGAGGTCATGTATTAATCACTTCAGGTATTACTATGTATATAATCAAACATACAATCATCCACCAGCTTACCTCTTATATATTTCAGTATCATTTGTTGTTGTTAAGCAAAAGACTACACCAGTAATTTCATCCTTTTAAATTGAGGAATGAAACAATCACTTCAGGTTTTAGATGTCGATCTGTCATGAAGGATGCACAACGTATCTGATCGTCAGCGAGGAAGAGTGCAAATATGCACGGGGCTCCAAAAGGAATTTAAGGTATTAATTTAGTGGAATGAAACTCCCTAATACATGTGGTTCAGCATATTTTCATTTTCCTTTTAATATCAACACCAGTTGGTGACTTGGTGTAATAGTATGTTAGTGTCAAGGATAATAGTTTGAAAAGAAAGGGTTTGAAATGGGTATGTTACCATTACTTTTGGAATGATACAAGTAGGTACATGCTGAAGGAGCAAGGAAATCTACTTTTGGAATGTACAATTAACTAATTAAGTACATGTGACGGAGCAAGGAAAAGAAACTGTTCGTGATTGTCTATCAACTTCTCGAGGTGTGATTATATCTGTTTTTGTATTACTATTATAGTTGGGGATAGTCTGTGTTGGCACAATGGGCGGGTTGGGTAATGAGATTAAACAGTATATAGACATTGTTTATCCAAATTATTAATCGAATAATAACATAAGTAGATAACCAGTCATAACAAAACCATCGAATTTGGGTATGTTTTTTGTTTGTCGTTGTACTTTGGGTATGGAAAGAACTCAATTCAAGGTCTGTTGGTTATGTGACTACCATTGGCCAGCCTTCGGAAAAACCCAATGGTAAGCAAATTGTCGACTTTAACCTAACCAACAA
Source organism: Erigeron breviscapus (assembly GCA_034093135.1). Classification (NCBI taxonomy): domain Eukaryota; kingdom Viridiplantae; phylum Streptophyta; class Magnoliopsida; order Asterales; family Asteraceae; genus Erigeron; species Erigeron breviscapus. Next base: position 100,878,681 of record CM067169.1, read on the forward strand.
AAGGTATGTTAGGATGCCTGTTATTTATGTCTCTACTGCCGCCTCTTGGACCGCCATCATACAACCTGCACATTCCAATCTAAGCTGCTACCTATCATTGAACAGGGTAGGCCAGTGTTACCTTATATGGGTCATTGGGCGATGCCATGGTGGGTTAGAAGATGCAAATTCCTGGCGTTTATTTCATCATTTTGGCCTCGATGTCTGCTAAATATTATCTCGGTATACCGCTAAACTGCTTATACACATTTCCACCCTCTGATGCTCATATTTAAGCCTTTTGAATGCCCCGCAGGTAACCGTCAGCTCTTTTTCCTGGCCTCTCTCCGTTGGTTCTTCCACCTTTCTCCACCGGTATGTTGTAGTTTTCTGAATTTATTTTTAATTGGAGATTTAAAGGATTAAATTGCAGATTCAAGGTATTTATGTTTTCATTATTTTTAGTTTGGAGTTTAATAATTTGTTTAAAGTTTCAAGCCAACAACAATGACATGAGCATGGTATGGATGTTACTCCCAGAGTCCCAGTCTCCCGCCATCTAAAATCTGGTGGGAGTAAACAAACGGAGTTCTTCTATGAAACAATTTTTCTTTTGAGTAAAATAATGTGGCAAAGGCCATTTTCTAGACTTTGTATTTGGAACAATAGTGGATTGATGGAAGTATTTAATATCTCAGCCACGAGCCTATTCTTTTTCCTGGCCTCTCTCCGTTGGTTCTTCCACCTTTCTCCACCGGTATGTTGTAGTTTTCTGAATTTATTTTTAATTGGAGATTTAAAGGATTAAATTGCAGATTCAAGGTATTTATGTTTTCATTATTTTTAGTTTGGAGTTTAATAATTTGTTTAAAGTTTCAAGCCAACAACAATGACATGAGCATGGTATGGATGTTACTCCCAGAGTCCCAGTCTCCCGCCATCTAAAATCTGGTGGGAGTAAACAAACGGAGTTCTTCTATGAAACAATTTTTCTGTTGTAAAATAATGTGGCAAAGGCCATCTTATTGTATTGTGAGCTGTTACTTGAAGCTATCATTAGTGAACTTAGACTGGAATTCACATTCAGGGAAGCTTAAGCCTCATGTGAGGGATATTCTTGGAGGGCTTGCAGCACATCGTGCAAAAGATTTTACGAGACAGGTGCTCAAGTGTGAACTTCACTTTAACAACCTCATTACATGTGCATGGTAATTTTCCTGGTGATCTTGATATGTAAAATTATTAAAGATTGCAAGATGGGCTGATTGGGTATCACAACAAACGGGGCAGCTTGAGATGGGTCATTTTTAGTACGGTTTGTATCAGTCTGGGTCATGTTAACTCGCAAACACTTACATGTAGAGTTTTTAATTAAAATTCTTTATATGTGTAATTTGGTCCAAGGTAACTGAAACATGTTGTTTTATGTAAGAAAATTAACTCTTTAACCACAATAGAGTACTTTACAAAGTCCATGTTCATACGAACCGCGTAAAAAACCAAAAATTATCAAATCCTTAGCATAGTGCCAGCCTGTCAGTCCAACTGCAAATTAAGATCAAATCTTTAGTATTGCGGTCTTTAGTATTGCGGTGACATGAATGATGGGTGGTTCATACATGGCTCCTTTCAAGCTAATTAGGTGACCGTGAGGTTGTATTTCCTAGATTTGTAATCAGTTAAAATAATTTTAGATAGGTTACACATGGTTTTTGTTATTAGTTTGTGAGGCTTCTCCAAATTTTAATATGCTCTGATAGCATGATTCGTTAGGGAAATTTGTATCTCGGTGATTCGTTGCTTCAACAAAACACAAATAGTCATTTTTCTTCGAAGGGTTTAAGAAAATCGGACTCGAATTGCCTGATCATAACTCACACCAAACAAGAAACAAACATTTGGGAAACTGATCTGCATTCCTTATGATTTTCTATTCACTCTTATTGGATGTATAGTTTTTTTTCATTGACTTCATTTATTTTTAGCATTTTCAACAGATATCACTTTGCATACATGGTCAGGTACTATTCAGATGCATGATATTGGTCTCATGGAGAAGATTCTGAAGACGAACAAGACAAGATGATAAGACGATTCGTCCTCATGAAACAGGAAAACAAGAGCAGTAAGTATTCTATATGTAAACCCACAATCTAAATCAATCATATATATATTCCCACATCTGAATAAATATCAACAATGTACTGAAGTTGAAATTACTTACTGGAATTGGCTGTTTTATATACGGCTTCAATTATAAAACTTAATGTCCTTTGCACATATCTTGGTGTATTGTACAGAAACTGAAATAGGTGAGACACACAATACTAAAGCTCGGTATGACAACAAATCCAATAACAGCCCACAAATCAACGAAAAACAGTGGATACAAACCAGCAGTTTCGAGAAAAACAAAAGATGTCTGCTGCATTGAAAGGTTATCGGGCCATCCTCTGGTGATGATGGAACTAATGCAGTGGATACAAACCAGCAGGTCGGGTGGCGTGTGTGGGGTCATCCTCATCAACACCCCTGAAGCATCCAACATCGATAACTACTCCTGCGAAAATAAGTGGCCGCAAGCTCCGAAAACTGTAAGTTGTTGCTTACATTATGTATTTGTCCAAAGATGGTTCATAGTGAGTTGTCTTTCATACAATCATTTTTTTCAGTTACTATCATTTGGTGAATATGAAAGCTTCAATTGTTCAAAGGTTATCGGGCCGTGCTCTGGTGATGATGGAACTAATGCCAGTGAATACAAACCAGCAGGTGGCGTGGCGTGTGTGGGGTCATCCTCATCAACTCCCCTGAAGCGTCCTGCTGCGATAACTAGTGGCCGCAAGCTCTGAAAACTGTAAGTTGTTGCTTACATTATTTATTTGTCCAAATATGGTTGCTGAGCTTTTGGAGTGGGGACGCGATAAGAAAAATACTTTGTTCCCTAAAGAAGAGGTTTGGTTTCCGTTATCGCCTTTACAATTGTTGTTGACTAATTAAATTTATCATGTGTCGGCTTTTTCTATGTATTTCTTGGTGTAGACGAAACTTCTGTTTGTTATATCCATTCAAAATTGTAGCTAACCCGTTGATCGGCTCCAACATATTGGTTAAATATTGACACTGATCCAGTGGAGAAACAACCCAGTTCAACTGATGCAGAAAACTTGGATGATGTTGGGTTAGAAGAAAACATAAGTTCACGTAATGTGTCCAAAAAAGGAAGGTACAATCAAAATAGCTGATTTGTCGCCCCGTAAATCCAGTTATATTTACTAACATGGATTTTTAATTGTATACATAGGAATGTGGTTGATTCGGAGTCTGATACAGGAGAAGAAAATGCTGAGGTTACAGGCAACGACGCTTGATGGCAGAAGAAGTACAAACTCCATTTCTGTTATGTATCTTCTGATCTAAAAGTGCGGGTGCGACTGGTATGAAGTTATAAACAAACATTAACATTAGATAACATACCTTATTCATGTTTTGATAATATATCAATCGCAAATGGATGGGGTTTGCTACAATATCCCGATGGGGCAAGCCCTTGATATTCTGAATTCTAGCAAATAAATAATAAACTATATGCTGAAGGAAATATATATGGTATCCTAAAGTATGGTATGAATTTATTGATAAAGAAGGTTATGATGAAGAAAATTTTACATAGATTGTAAAAAATGATATAATAAGAGTAAACGACATAAATCGTCCCTGTGGTTTACTTAAATAGTCACATTTCGTCCCTGAGAATCAAAAACCTCATGGATCGTACATAAAGCTGGTTGAATAAAGTTGCTTTATGCTGCAACTTTACACAGCATTTTAAGGAATTAAATGTTATTCCTTAAATGTTCTCAACCATATTTGTACGGCCAAAGTTGACATCCCAATGTCAACTTTGCCTATAAATAGAGTAAACGACATAAATCGTCCCTGTGGTTTACTTAAATAGTCACATTTCGTCCCTGAGAATCAAAAACCTCATGGATCGTACATAAAGCTGGTTGAATAAAGTTGCTTTATGCTGCAACTTTACACAGCATTTTAAGGAATTAAATGTTATTCCTTAAATGTTCTCAACCATATTTGTACGGCCAAAGTTGACATCCCAATGTCAACTTTGCCTATAAATAGAGTAAACGACATAAATCGTCCCTGTGGTTTACTTAAATAGTCACATTTCGTCCCTGAGAATCAAAAACCTCATGGATCGTACATAAAGCTGGTTGAATAAAGTTGCTTTATGCTGCAACTTTACACAGCATTTTAAGGAATTAAATGTTATTCCTTAAATGTTCTCAACCATATTTGTACGGCCAAAGTTGACATCCCAATGTCAACTTTGCCTATAAATAGAGTAAACGACATAAATCGTCCCTGTGGTTTACTTAAATAGTCACATTTCGTCCCTGAGAATCAAAAACCTCATGGATCGTACATAAAGCTGGTTGAATAAAGTTGCTTTATGCTGCAACTTTACACAGCATTTTAAGGAATTAAATGTTATTCCTTAAATGTTCTCAACCATATTTGTACGGCCAAAGTTGACATCCCAATGTCAACTTTGCCTATAAATAGAGTAAACGACATAAATCGTCCCTGTGGTTTACTTAAATAGTCACATTTCGTCCCTGAGAATCAAAAACCTCATGGATCGTCCTTATTTGGAAAATAAGCTTCGCCTTTCGTCCTTTGACTATTTGACCGTTAACCTCAATCCGTTAACCCCCCACGTGCCTACCACGTGAGGGGTATTCTTGTCTTTGCGCCCACTATAAATAGAGTAAACGACATAAATCGTCCCTGTGGTTTACTTAAATAGTCACATTTCGTCCCTGAGAATCAAAAACCTCATGGATCGTACATAAAGCTGGTTGAATAAAGTTGCTTTATGCTGCAACTTTACACAGCATTTTAAGGAATTAAATGTTATTCCTTAAATGTTCTCAACCATATTTGTACGGCCAAAGTTGACATCCCAATGTCAACTTTGCCTATAAATAGAGGTCTTTGCACAACAAGAAAATAACTTTGCAAACCTGCAATATTCTTGGTGAACTTGTGCAATATTCTCTCAATCGCAAAAAGGAACATTTTACAACTTTAAGTGTTTCGATTGTTTAGAGAATTTCCAAGTATAGATCAATTGTATTTCATAGGTTGTTAGGATATTTACATACTTTGCATTATCTTGGTTCCGCAACAACCTTGTAATTTATTTAAAGTTAATAAATAAATTACACTTGAAAAATACATATTGTCTCACCAATTTACTTTACAAGTACTTTCTATTATTGCATGGTCTTTCAAGTGTAATTTATTTATTAACTTTAAATAAATTACAAGGTTGTTGCGGAACCAAGATAATACAAAGTATGTAAATATCCTAACAACCTATGAACTACAATTGATCTACACTTGGAATTTCTCTAAACAATCGAAACACTTAAAGTTGTGAAATGTTCCTTTTTGTGATTGAGAGAATATTGCACAAGTTCACCAAGAATATTGCAGGTATGCAAAGTGTGAAATCTTTCGAAGTGAAGAAGTGTTATTCTTGTTGTGCAATGACTTGTATTTATAGGCAAAGTTAACATTGGGATGTTAACTTTGGCCGTACAAATATGGTTGAGAACATTTAAGGAATAACATTTAATTCCTTAAAATGCTGTGTAAAGTTGCAGCATAAAGCAACTTTATTCAACCAGCTTTATGTACGATCCATGAGGTTTTTGATTCTCAGGGACGAAATGTGACTATTTAAGTAAACCACAAGGACGATTTATGTCGTTTACTCTATTTATAGTGGGCGCAAAGACAAGAATACCCCTCACGTGGTAGGCACGTGGGGGGTTAACGGATTGAGGTTAACGGTCAAATAGTCAAAGGACGAAAGGCGAAGCTTATTTTCCAAATAAGGACGATCCATGAGGTTTTTGATTCTCAGGGACGAAAGATGACTATTTAAGTAAACCACAGGGACGATTTATGTCGTTTACTCTTATAATAATAACCATAACAACAGCAGCAAGTAATGTAATGAATGGGAAGCAAATAATAGGAAGAAGACGTACCTTTTACAGTCAGCTTAGTGTTGATGAATGAGTGATTAGGAGGAGGCAGGTAAAAATGTAACTCTTTATATTCTTACGCAATTGATAATGAAAACCGGTTAACCTTCATGGCGTGAAAGACAGTCTTTATTGAAGCAAAAGCCCACAATCAAATAAACAAATATAATACTAATAGGGAAGCTAAAGAGTTTTCAAGCCTTAATGACACTAATGAACATAAAAGGCCACAATTAACCCATTATTGCCCTTAAAGTTTAACCATACTAATATCAAATCATTAATAATTTCATAAGTTTCATCATAAATTTTGTGTTAACAAAGCAACTATAACTTCACTTTATATTAGAAGAACAGTGAGAGTTTAAAATATTGTTGATAGCCATACAATACATAAATAAATATCCTAACAAACTACCATTACCCTTATGTAGAATTGTATGGCACTGGTGACAGCCATATTTAGTGTAGGTATCACTTGGGTAGGATGTGACATACATGTGATATATTAAAGAATGGGGAAAACTAGGAAAAAAACTAATGGATTGGCACATGAAAGAAAATAACTTCGAAAGTAGAAGACTGTTATAATAGAAATATAAAAATTGGTCATGAAATAGATAACCCCCAACTTTTAGACTATGCAGGCTATAACATTAAGGCTCTAGGTTGAGATTACACATGGATACGCTAAACATAGTTTTGGTGTGACAACTTCACAGGATACAGGTGTAACTTCTGTATTTCGGGGTTTTTTTAGAAAAAATGTAACTCTTTTACTCTTCATTTCGGATACACAATACATCCAACTTTCCAAACCCGATTCTCGCAGACACTACAATATTGCATTTCTATTTTCATCACCCATGACTCTCCATATGCAAACCCAACATTGACAATACATGCCACACACAAGCCACATTTCTGGACATTTATTACATATGACAACCAAGTTCAGAGAAGGAATTACAAATCCTTTCACTGTCAAACCATTGACAACATAAAATATGAAAAGCCAGTTTTTTTTCTTTATATCTTTTCCCTAAATACTAATGCCTACATCAACACCACTACAAAATGAAACGAACGTACTACATATGGATGATAAGATGGAATCTCAAAAGTGTAAAACATTAATGTTTTTACCCGGTCGTGCATCGCACGGGTCTGCACTCTATTTATTGAGATATTTATTTATGAAATAGAAACCGAATACTTTTATGCAATAAAGGTATCAATGCTTACATAAATGATAATTATTATACGTATATAAACTTAAGAAACCTACATAATTAAACGTATGGCATTCATTAGCAAGATTTATTAATATCGACTTTCTAAAACAACTGTACAATTATGCAATACAAACACATACACATATATAAAAAACATGTATACCAAACCAATATGATCACCAACACAAAACACGAACCATCAAACTTTACCCGCAAAGCCGTGCAACGCACGGGCTCTGCACTCTAGTTATAAATAATGGATGCATAAAGTTTTATACATACACATACACAATAGTGGATGCACCAAATTATAATATACATAAAAATCTTAAGACTAATAATTTTATAAATACAATATTTTTTGTAATAAATCATGGATGCACCAAATTTTTATATATATAAAAGATGGATGCATCAAATTTTGAATATACATGAAATACAACGGATGTACAATTCAAAAGTAAAAGCCAAATTGATAATTAACTAAATGCAAAATTATAGATAGGAAACAACATGGGTGGCGGTTACACCGTTTTATTTATTTTTTTCCCTTTTTTACGTGTAAACATTCTTTCCAATAATGCCTTTTTTTTTTAAAATTTATTCAATTAATCTCAACCATAGATCATAATATCCTAAGGCCCAAAATGTTCTTATTTGTTCTTATTTTTAAAAAGATGTATTTGATCCCACACACACACACACACACACATATATATATATATATATATATATATATATATATATAGAGAGAGAGAGAGAGAGAGAGTTTCCTTATTTTGAGAACCATTTTTTTTGTAAGAACCATGAGAACTTTTAAATTATATATTTGTTCACATGTTTTTTTTGTTCATTCACATGTGAAATGATATAAAAATATATGTTGTAGAAGAAACTTTTTCAAGAAACCTTCAAATTAGTCTTTTATGAACTTGTGAATGAATTTGTTCACGTTTTTTGTTCACATGTGACAAACGGCTATATATAAGGTTTCGGAAAAAATTTTCTTCTACAACATATGTTTTTATAACGTTTCACATGTGAATGAACAAAAAAAACATGTGTTCCAATATGAAATTTAAGAGTTCTCACGGTTCTTACAAAAAAATGGGTTCTCAAAATAAGGGTCCCATATATATATATATATATATGTATATATATATGCGTTATATATACATATATATATATATATATTTGGAATTTTTTCTTTTTCTCTTTTTACATTTTACTTTCTGTTGTATTGTTGGTTTTCTTTTGATTTTTGGATTTTTTTTTTACATTTTTTTTTTACCATTGTTAGAAGTAAACATAAACTCAATTGTATTGTTGTGGTATTATATTTAAAAAAAAAAGAACTGGACATGTGGCAACTTGAATTTTCTTTTTTAACATTTTGTTTATTTTAAACAAATAAATAATATATATTTTCTTGAAAATGTTTATGCTTTTCTTTGTCCCATTAACACATACGCTTCCAGAAACTGATGCGCTTATTGGACGGTGCGAACCACCTAGTTAAGATGATTATAATTAACTGCATATGTTTAGGATCCATAACTATTGACTGTCGTCATTTTTATTTATTGAACTATATATTGGTTTTATGGAAAAGAAGACTGGAAAGTGGAAACTATATTCGTGAAGAATAGACTCATAGAGTACATTGCCCATCTTGGGTAGTCGGGTTTCAGGCCAACATACACGATAATTAACAACAAAAGTTTGTCTTTCCAATACCTGAAATGAGAAATACCTGAAATTGCTTATATATCTAATCTGTTCATCAACGTTTCAACATTTGTGCAATCCTACTCATGATTGTTGAATGAAAGAAACATCTTGAAGTAAAGAAAACATCTAATGTATAAGAGGCAATTTAATATAGAGATGAAGAACTTTGAAAAGTAAAAATTTTCTCTTCATAAGAATAAATCTAAGAATAATAATCTAATCTTTACAGAAAAGAAAATAGGTGAATGAATAAGATGAAAAACTGAATTTGAGTACATTTGGGGATGGAAAGCATATGTTAATTTTGTTTGACGGATATTTTTGGACGAAAAAGGGTTAAGTTGGGGAATGTGATAAACACCTAAAACGCATGATCTTAATGGATAAAATTGGACCACTTTGTGCTTGTTAATAGACGAGTAGGGCGCTTTTATGTTTGTTTAAGTGTTTCAGGTCTTTGGTGATAACTTGGCGTTAAATGGAGCATAAACGGGTCAAGCAAAGTCAAGAAACAAGTCAAGTGATTCAAGAACCAAAAATCTGGAAATTATAAGGGGCGTAAGCTACGCCTATAGTGGCCGTACCTTACGCCATGCAAAACAGAAGGGGGCGTACCTTACGCCCAGGAGGGGCGTAGGTTACGCCTAGTGCTGAACAGATTCCTAATTTTGTGGATCTCTTAACTTTTAGTTGGGGAATTAATCATGCACGAACTTAGACTTAATTACACCCTAATTTCTGAGATCTAGAGCAGCAACCCACTTCTCCCAAGCCCCAAAATCATCATCAAATCATCATTCAATCACAAGATCATGGAGATTACAATCCAAATTGAAGATTCATTGATGAATATGGAAGGCTAATTCTCTTTAGATCATTCTCATGTGAACAATTATGTAAGACAATTGTATTCAACCTTTCTTATATTCAAGTTGGATTAGATGTTTAATTCTTGATTAGTGTTTTGCATCTAATGTTATTTGGTTTGAATGAATGATTATTTGTTTATAACTTTGAATGAATTCCATCTATCTTTTGATTTCAATTCTTGTTAATCATTAATTATTGGAATAATCTCTTATGAAATTGTAATCTTGTTAATGGATAAATAATTTAGTTGTGTCAATTACTCGGTTTTCATTATCGTGAATCATCACAACCTAATCATTTAGTCCTTAACGTTCATTCATTCCAAGCTTTATAACGAATCATGTCTATGTGATTTCCAACGAATATAAGTTAGGTTATACTTTTGAAAGCATAATTGGGATCGTGAGAATGGTCTACCCTTTTTATTATTGAATTCTATTGTTAAGTTTCAATCATTTTTAGTTTTAATCAAATCAATCCAACAATCAATTTTAAGTTTATGCCTAGTTTAATCAAGTTTGTAAATTGTTCAACACTTTCCCATGATTCCCTGAAGATACGATACTCGACTTACCCATACTAGTTATTGGTATTTAGTTTATATTTTTGATCGGTTCAACGACTACGATCAGTTGTGTTTTGGGATCCTGTTTTATCAAAAATAGAGATAAAGATTACTTAACATTATAAGACTGAGTATAGTTTATCTATTCAAGTTACTTTGAAAGGAAGTATTGAATCAGATGTATAAAGTTGTTATATTTAGGATTTAAATTTCTGGCCACATTAAGGGCACGTTTGGTAGGGAGAAATTCAGAGAAATGAAATTGACTGAGAAATTTAGTGAATTTCTTTGTTTGGTAAAAACAGAGAAATTGATCAGACAAATAAACAAAAATTATATCTTTACAATAATGAAAGTAGTAATAAACCTAAAAAAGATTTTTACAATTTTTTTTGTTTATTCATAATATCATGTAAATGATAATGATGTCAACATTATAAAACAAATACAACATCAGTTTCATTGAAGTGAAGTGCGGGTGTTTGGAAGCGGCTTCTTTGAGAAGCAAAACAAGTTCATTGGAGAATGGTTCTTTCTTCTCTTCAACAGATTCATCTTCTAATTCCCGATCTTCTTCTTTTTCAATAGCTGCACCGTTATCTTCTAGATCTAACTCCAGAAGCTTTTCGTTTTTTTCTTTTTCTTCGGGTTCTTCTTCTTCAATATTTTCTTAGATCTCTAGTTGTTGTTGAGATTGGAATCAAATGGAACGACGTTGTTTACTGTAGGGGTTGGTTCTTGTTTTTGTGATTAATTGGATGTTTGTTTTTCCATAGGAACGGGTGGTTGTTCTTCAACATACACCCCCTTTTTTAATCTCTTGAAGAAGTAAACATTTTCTATAGAAAATCTACGGAGAAATTGATTTCTTTACCAAATGGGAGGAAATGGGGGAAATGAAAATACAAAGGAGCTCATTTCTCAGGGAATTGCTATTTCTCCGTGTCCCATTTTCTCAGACCAACCAAACAAAGGAAATGAAATAGAGAGAAATGAAATTGACTGAGAAATTTAGTGAATTTCTTTGTTTGGTAAAAACAGAGAAATTGATCAGACAAATAAACAAAAATTATATCTTTACAATAATGAAAGTAGTAATAAACCTAAAAAAATTTACAATTTTTTTTGTTTATTCATAATATCATGTAAATGATAATGATGTCAACATTATAAAACAAATACAACATCAGTTTCATTGAAGTGAAGTGCGGGTGTTTGGAAACGGCTTCTTTGAGAAGCAAAACAAGTTCATTGGAGAATGGTTCTTTCTTCTCTTCAACAGATTCATCTTCTAATTCCCGATCTTCTTCTTTTTCAATAGCTGCACCGTTATCTTCTAGATCTAACTCCAGAAGCTTTTCGTTTTTTTCTTTTTCTTCGGGTTCTTCTTCTTCAATATTTTCTTAGATCTCTAGTTGTTGTTGAGATTGGAATCAAATGGAACGACGTTGTTTACTGTAGGGGTTGGTTCTTGTTTTTGTGATTAATTGGATGTTTGTTTTTCCATAGGAACGGGTGGTTGTTCTTCTTGGACGACGGAGGACAACGGGGTTGTGGGGAGCAGAAGAAGAGACGATCGGAAAAAAAGCAGATGATGGGTTGTTCTTCAACATACACCCCCTTTTTTAATATCTTGAAGAAGTAAACATTTTCTATAGAAAATCTACGGAGAAATTGATTTCTTTACCAAATGGGAGGAAATGGGGGAAATGAAAATACAAAGGAGCTCATTTCTCAGGGAATTGCTATTTCTCCGTGTCCCATTTTCTCAGACCAACCAAACAAAGGAAATGAAATCATTTCCATTTCTTTCCTCTCATTTCTTCTTACCAAACACACCCTAAGATTATATCTAACGGTTTTAAATATAAAACTCTTGTCAACTTCTCCAGATAAACGTTTTTTGCCCTGTTATTTATATTTTGTTTTAATTAGTGGTATCTTACTTTAAGATATTGTTTTCAAATATTATTTAGTATTGGTATGAATTTTGTAAAGATGCCTTTTTTTCAGTCAGTATAGCCTCTTTCGGAATATTTATAGCATTTTTTTATATAAACCTGTTTATTCATCTTTTCAAAATTTGGACTTAATTAATTCATTTTTTAAAATGGGGCCTAGGAGAAATTTTTATGACAAAATAAAAAATGCTATATATGATTGGTCATATAATCGAGGGTACATAGATGCCCTTTATGGAAGATTCTTGATTGTGGGGACGAGAAAATTCGGTATCTGTAACATCCCAAACTTTTCTTTACTAGCTGACTAATGTCGTTAAGTCAATATTGTGTGTGTCGTTAAGTCTATTTTAGATTTAATGCTTATATGTAGTTAATGTGTGTTATGTGTGAGGCTTGTAAGCCTAAATGTTAATGTAGTATAAATGTGTGTAATATGAAGATTAATGTCTATGTAGTGACATTTAATGAAGGATTAATGATGTATATGGTCAATAAAGTAGTTTGTGACCAACAATGAAGGATTAGGAAGCTTAGGGGCTAGTTTTGACATAGAAGGAAAGTTAAAAACGGGTTTAGGGAGTTAAGGGGTGTCATTAGGTTGGCATTTGCATATTTTATTCCCCTAAACAAAGCCCTAGCCGATCCCCTTCCTTCCCTCTCAAGTTTCTCTTTGGATCTATTCGTTTTGGAGCCAAATCGATCGTGTATTGCTTAGATCTTGGATCTTTGTCACCTAATACAGGTAATATGGTATTCCTCTTTTGAAATATGATTGTGTGAGTCTTATATTAGTCTTAATCCAGGCCATAAGGGTTTGGGTTGGGTTATTTGATTAAACGTTCACCGATTTCATGTTATTCGGGTGATTAAATGATTGATTCATGATGAAAAGGATTAAAGGATTAATAGGATGGTTAAAGTTGATGAAAGTGCAATTAAAAGGATTAATTTTAAGTCCCCATGTTGGATTTGGGGTATGGGTTCGTATGGAATTCGTTTGATCAAAGTGTAAAAAATTGGTTTGCTGGTCTGCACCCCAGGTGCGGCGCACCAAAGGAGTGGTGCGGCGCACCACAGCCAGTTTGGGTTTTTGGTGGACCCCGATATGCGACGCACCAAGGGCTGGTGCGGCGCACCTAGTGTTAATCTGAATTCTCTGGAGGTTTGGTGCGACGCACCACTTGGAAGGTGCGGCACACCACTTGGTCAGATTTTACAAAATGTGTCGTTTAGCTTATATTTTGATCTTATACTTGTTCTAGGATATTGGAGACACCTAGTCATCGTTGTATTGTGCTTGTAGCTTGTTGTTAAGCTGTATCAAGGTAAGATACACTACTTTTGTCACGCTGAGGGTTCAACAAGCAAAGGTTTCATACTTATAACTTCCTTAAACGGTAACATATGATATATGTGGGTATCTCGGGTTACACGGGAGGTACTATGGGATATGTAGTTGACCATGAGACCTGAAATGCAGACCCTAATGTAGTGAAATGAAGTATTGTTTAATGTAGTGTATTGATATGTAGTTTATGTAGAATTACGAAGTATCTTATTATGTGTGAAATGTAGAAATGGAGTTAATGTGTGACATATGCATACTACATGGCTTGTATACCTAGCTCACTAGACTTGGTAGGTTGCCATGTCACTTGCACGTTTAAGGGCCCAAACGAAATGAAGGTAATGTGTGATTATGTTTAGGTTATGTGTGTTGCCTAAACTATTATGTGTGAAATCGAGCTCGTAAATATAATGCAGGGAAAGTGTTAAGCTTAACCCGTACAAGTCTTAGCCGGACGAGTACGTTGACGTAGTTGTTGCTTGGGTGGCTCCTTGCAACATGGTCTTTATAATGCAGGGCGAGTAATACGAAGGGTTTGACCAACCTCCACATACGGATTACTCTTGGATTGGCTTGCCATTCCTTAACGACATACGATGATTAGCCTTTGGTTGATCATCCAGTCGGGTGTGATGCAGGGCACACATATATGCAGTAAACGAAGATATGTGTGACAATGTGTGAACTAATGCAGGATAGGCACATTTAGGATGATTATCCTAATTGATATGAAGTTGTTATGCAGATATGTGTGTTGTGTGTTGTGCCTAATGAGTTTGTCTATTAACGAAGAAATGTTTTAATTGGACAAATGCTTTTAAATTAAGTGTGATCTTACTTAGCTATTCTTATAGCTAACACTTGTTTCTTTAATGTGGTTGTTCCCTCAGGTTTAGCTTGAAGGACTTGTAGGTGCAGGACGTAAGAGCGTGGGTAGAAAGCATGCAGATTCCTTAGCTACCCCTAGTTGCTTATTATGGAGACTTTTGATTACATTTCATTTTGATGTTGAATATATGTAATAATGTGTGAACGGTTGTTTAATGTTGGGCAACCGTTGGGTTTTCATTTGAACTATTGTTTGATATGGCGTGTAACACCAACTAAATGCAGAAACCGAAATGTTTTTATCGGTTTTGACTTTTACAGTCTTTACTTCCGCAATTTTAACACCGTTAGGTGAAAGATTTTTGAAAACCCATATTTTTAAACGTCGGGTGTTACATAGGGTATAGATGCCCTTTATGGAAGATTCTTGATTGTGGGGACGAGAAAATTCGCCGAATTCACTCATTTTTTTGATAGACGAATAATTGATGGAATTCCAAACGGAGTTGGTCTTATCAGTTTCTTTGTAGCAGAGGTTATTAAATCGGTAGGGGGAGGACGTATTTCTTCTTATCTGTTCTTTTATTTTTCTTATGTATCCATTTTTTAGTAATTTAGATGGGTAAGCCAGAGGTATCTTCTAAATCCACTATGTGGGCCCCGGAGGTGAGTTTTTCCCAAGGTCTTGGGTTCGAGTATTGGGTTTCTCATCTCAAGGTATTTTCCATGAGGAGGGGTTGGAGGTCCAGCAAATCGCTGGTTAAAATTGCCTCCAGCACGTCTGAATCGAAACTAACTTTACAAAAAAAAATAAAATAAAAAATAAATAAATGGTAATTTATTACTTTATATGGTATTATAATAGACAACAATAAAACATGAGAAAAGACTTGAAATCTCCTTTAAGGAAATGTTCCGGGTCTCAATTATTTGGCCTGTTATTTATGGTTGTTTTAATCTATATACATATAAAGTTGAAGGCCTAAAGGTTTTTTGACACTTCATTTATGAGGTTATTATGGGGAGATTTATGGTGTTTGATAAGGCTTCATTGTTATAGTGGTTAATTATGGGTAGATTGTATATGTATATCGAGGTTTACTATGATGAAAGTCGTAATGCATGAGTAATTCAGTAAATGGGTGTTGATTACATGAATAAATAAATGCCAGTTTTTTTTTTAATGGCAAATAGTTTATATGCCACTAGAGGTGGCTTTTTAATGGCACATATTTTTGTGTCACTAAAAAAAATATACATTAATGGCACCTTAGGTCACTATAACTAACTAGAACTTGTGGCACATGTATATCTTATGCCATTAAACATACTTTTAATATTACTTTATTTTTCTTACATGTGCCACTATTGGGTTAAATTTGTGTGGCGGCATATTCCCCTCCCAATGTCTTCAAAATTTCAGCCTTACACTGTGTTCTCTAGTTTTTTTTTTAAAGAAATGAAAAGAATGGAAGAGATGAGAGTGGAAGAGAAGGGGTATAATTTTCATCCTTTCAAATCATCCCAAATATGGGAAGAAGATTTGTTGGACAAAATCAACTACAAAATCCATTCATTTCATTTCTTTTCTCTCCTTAAAAAAAACTCAAGAACACAATTTGTTTTGAAATCTTTTATAATCCTTTCCTTTCTCCCCTTGAAAAAACTCAAGAACACAGTGTTAAAGTTTTCAAAATTTTCATTTCCCTCCTTGCCTCTTCTCTTTCAGTTTAATAACTTCAAAATTTCCAAATATCATTATCTCCCATTTTCTTCACTCTCTCACCATACAACTTTCCACTAAAAAAATATCTTCCATTACTTTCTTTGTAAATCACCATCACTCTAACTATATTACTATATAATATCGATGTTAATTACTAGAAAACCAAATCAAAAAACTTATTAAACATCATGATGTAAGTTTCATAGTTATGCATCTAAGGGCGCGTTTGGTTCACAGAATGTTTTGGAAGGAATGAAATCTTTTAAAGGAATTGGAATCTGATGGAATGGAATTTGACGGAATGTTTTTTATTTTTTGAAGATTTAAGTGACTGAAGGAATGAGATTCCTTCCCCCATCCCCATGGAATGGAGATTCCATCAAATGAGGGAATGTTTACATTCCAACGGAATGATATTCCTTCATCATTGAACAACCAAACGCACTAAGGAATGAAATTCAATTCCAATTCCATCAGATTCCATCAGAATCTGCGAACCAAACGCGACCTTATATTCTTTTCTTATTATGATGTCTTATTATTTGGGATAAAGTTTGAATTCGTGAAAATTTCTGAGCAGTTTATCCTAGCAGTTTATTGCAACAGGGTGGGACACAACGCAGATGAATTATCCAAGCAGTTTAGGTTAGCACACCCACCCCGATATTGTTTGCCTTAGCATATGTTCAATATATTTGGTTCCAACGGATTGCTTTTATCCATTCAAGTAATTTTGCTTTTTTTTAGTGGTGATTATATTATTAAATTTACATACCCATCTTGAAAGGCATGATGTTGACATAATGTTATGCACAACTATTTTTAATAGGGATAATGGCATACGAAATGTAACCACCTATGACAAAATGGTTATGTAATGTAGTAACCTACTCAGGTGGCTATGTAATGTATGCACCTATATTTTTTTGGCTATACTATGTAAGGACCTTTTTATTTGGGTCAATCAATGTAAGGACCTTTTTATTTTTTTTGGCTATACAATGTAAGGTCCGTACATATTTTACATAGTATAGCCAAATAAACATAGGTACATACATTACATAGCCACCCGAGTAGATCACTACATTACATAACCATTTTGTCATAGGTGGTTACATTCGTATGTCATTATCCCTTTTTAATATGTATTGGGAAAATTTGATTGCTAATATGTATTTTTCTTTTATTCGACAGGAGTTCATAAGATTGAGGCATATCTTCATCAAGCTTGTGGAAGCTGATTTGAAAAGAAAAAAAAGGAATGTAATGGTTCTCTATTTACGTTATTCTTTTGTTCGATAGTATTGGATTATTGATTTTTGTATAATTTGTTAGCTATTCTTATGTAACAATTCTTTTGGAATAAGAAAATCTAGATTTATCATGTGATGTTATTATACATAGCAACTTTTTTTTGATTTGTAGTTTCTTTTTGTTGATTGTGTTTATGTGATCCAAAAATTAAAACAATTATGTAAAGTAATTTGATAAAATTGTTTTACAATGTCACATATTATGTGCCACTAAAAACTTTTTAATTGCAAAATTTGACATGTTTTTAATAGCACAAATTATATGCCACAAAAGCATTTTTTGTTATTTGTGGCTCAAAAAAAAGTGCCACTATAGTCATAAAAACTTGCAGTGGCAGTCACGAAAAGTGCCACAAAAGGGCTTTAGTGGTAGCGCTTGTAGTGACACTTTTTTTGTGTGCCATTGCATCCGATGCTTTTTAGTGGCACTTGTGACTTTTTGTGGCATTTTTTGTATGCCATTAAATGTCATTTTATTTGTAATGAATCAATAATGCCAGTTTTTTTTATTAATTCATCTAAGTCCCATTAATTGATTGACAAGTTAATTAATGCTTGGGATATGAAGCATAATAGTCTGAGAAGGCAAAAGGTTTGTAAGTTTACTTATTACCAAGGTTGTAAAACTCCCCCGAGTCAGCCGAGTTTCCAAAATAAACTCCTGACTCCCCACCTCGCCGAGTCGAGTCCGAGTCACGAGTTCTCCAACTTTGATACGGAACAGATGATGATGAAGCTTGATCTTATCAACTAATCTAACATTTATTTTTCAAGTTTGAATTATTATGTTAATTTTTTTAAACAATTATGATTAAATATATTTTCAAAGTTTTATTACATATAATTTCAAAAATACTTATGTGTCTATATAAAATTCCAATCCGAGTTCTCCCGAGTCGAGTCCGATTCTCCAAAAACTCCTGACTCCCCTCCTCGCCGCCGAGTCGAGTCCGAGTCACGACCCACCATCAAATTAAACCCCTTCCCTTTCTCACTTTCTTACTACTTACCTCTCATCAACTCCATCCAGGCCCTAATCGACAGCCGCATAAGGTAGGTCCTTTTCTTGATTTTCGTGAGAACTTTGGTGAATCCGTTTGTTTTTCCATCGGTATTCACACATATTTTTTTCTACATGTTTTAATTTGTGTTTTATTTGTTTAATCCGATTTCTTATATTATTATTGGCTTTTTACAAATTGATATTATTGTAATTTTTTGTGGTCTATTGATTTTGATTCTAACCTGATCATTGTAGGTACTTTGTGATTCCAAATATATGTTTGATGAGGCGCATACAAGGTGTTTGATGAAATGTGTTGTGGGTAAGTTTATCTTCCATCGTATTTTTTATACCTCTTTGATTAACTGTCGTGATGTGGTGTAGATACAAGTTTATGTTGTGCGTTTTTGGTGATGATGATGTTTGAGTTATTTTAAATTTATATTCAACCAGTTTATGATCGAGAATTCAATAATAACTACCATCATTCTGATATATTTCTTTGAACGATTTGTATGATTAGTTGTTTTGGTTTTTATATATATTTGATCATGGTAAATGAAGATCAAAGTAGTACCAGTTTTCTGCCTCCTTTCATATATTTGATCATGGTAAATGAAGCTCAAAGTAGTTCCAGTTCTCTGCATCCGTTCATCGTCAAACACGGATTTAAGAAGTCATGTACATTTGATGAAGTTCTTGATGATGTTAACCTTATCCTCACTAAGTTAATGAATGAGGTAATTCTCATAACACATATTATATTTTATGATTTACATGACTGCTCTTATAATGTATTGTATCGTCGGTTAATTTTGTGC
Organism: Erigeron breviscapus; assembly: GCA_034093135.1. Taxonomy (NCBI): domain Eukaryota; kingdom Viridiplantae; phylum Streptophyta; class Magnoliopsida; order Asterales; family Asteraceae; genus Erigeron; species Erigeron breviscapus. Next base: position 100,898,141 of record CM067169.1, read on the forward strand.
TGACGAGGATGAAAGGCTAAACCAACTACAAAGTTAATGAATGAGGTAATTCTCATAACACGTATTATCACCAGGTACACGAATCATTTTCTATTTCAAGCCATTGTCATGTAACTTATTTTGTTTCAGATTATTATATGTGGCTATTTTGACCAATTTACTTATGAATGAGTTAATTTGAGTTGGTATATCTTGAAAGCCAAATGGATTACATTAAAAAAAAACTTTTTACATCCCGCCCATTATGACTTAGTAACCTTTAGAGTGTCCAAGCACCAAAAAGCACAATTAATTGCATGAGTTAATGAATTTTATGACTTGCCTAAGTCCGCTAAGAACAACCCTTCCATGTCCAAGTTCCAAAAACAGGAGAGACCATCCTTCTTCCTCCTAAACAAAATAGTTCTGGATATCTCTCAAGTGTTTCATCCGCCGATGGCTTCCTTTTTATTTTCTCTCTCAAGGTATGCTTTGTCTCTCTGTCAATCTCTTACGGATATATATACATGTATTTGTATCTATTTCTTTGTCATTTTATAATCACTACTATGACTTTCACAATCACGTTTCCGTGGTTATGTGTGTTTCAAAGGTTGATCAGATTGTTATGATGATTGGAATTCCAATCTGTGAGATGATTAACAATCGTGAATGAATAAGTGTTTCTTAATAATGAATAATAATGATAATGAATATCAACTTAGAAAAGAGACTGTTGGGCTTTTTTGGATCAGCTTCCATCCATATCACTTAAATCCAAGGAAAATTCAACGTTACCTACACCATACACATATACATAATATCTTTCTGTGATCTTCCATATCCAACCAAAAGAGGTATACTTTTTTTCTCTCTCTCCGTATACATAATCATCATCTAATCTCACATATTTGATGAACTTTGATGAACCAGTTGGGGTTTCCATTAGTATTTACAGGTATGTTTTTATAAATTGTAATACAATTCCAGTGATCGAGAATTTAGGTGCTCATGAGGTTAGTAATTTTAATCCCCCTTTTCACTTATTTCACATACACCTATATATGCTTTTAGCACTTTATTGGCATCTTTGGGCATTTTTTGCCTTATATATTTATGGTTCACTCATTCTGCATTCAAAATCCTCCTTTTTGCAATATTTTGAGTAGTTATTCTAGAATTGTGTGAGTTTATATTGATTTCTCTATGGGCTATGGCTGAGTTTTTGAATGTAAGTTGGGTCTCCAGGCACAAACTTATATTGCCCTTTTCTATGTGCACAACCTAAGCTTTCAGTCACATAAAGAGACCGGTGGAAGAATTTTGAGGAAGCCATCTTCGTATACAACAAAAACTATATTCTTTTAGGCATCTGGTCTGTCACTCTGTCTCATATGCTTTAATCAACATTATTCACAAGTTCACTCAGCAACTCTGAGGCCTTAATTTTACCATAGGGTTGTTTATGTTTTTGCATTGGTATGTAGATAACGGGTTTTAGATATAGACATCTTAGAACCAAACTCAATCCTGTAAATGATGTTAATTTTACTCTACCTGGGAGAAGTTAACTGCTTTCATTTTTTGGTGGGTGGTTTTCTTTTAAATATTTTCCATTCATTGTCTCTACTTGCTGCAGTTTTGGCTTGATATTTGGCCGGAGTCGAAGTGGTAAGACTACTCTTTTGCAGGTTAGTTTTCGAGACTGTATTATATATATGTTTGTCCCTATATACTTGATCACATGGTCTATTTTCTTTTGAATTCTCCATACAGCTTATTGCAGGGCTAACAAAACTAATATCAGGTTCCATTTGCGTTCAAAAATACGGTGATTATAGAAACCCAAACCAGCCTGCTGTCGCGTATCATCTTTGGATAGAGTTGGTATTGTTTTAGTTTCCTGAAAGTGTTTGCTATTTTTCTAAGTTGTATTGAGATTCCATATAAAATTGGTTCTATAGTTGTTTTGACTTAGGTGATTGCTTCAATATTCACTTTAGACTTCTTTAGTGATTAAAGAAGGATATTGGAGTATGAATTCTTTCGAGAACACTTGCAATGGATAGCAGATGTTGAAGCTGATGATCTTGGTGATAGCAAGCTGGCTCGCTCATTGGCCGCAGAGATTTTGGACATGTAGATATGAAAAAAGCTCTTTTACTCCTTATAGTGGGTACTCCTCATCCTAAACTATAGGATGGAATGAAGGTAATATGTTTTTGGATTCATATTCAAATTTTAACTATATGAAGTTCTTTTTTCTTGCACAATTCAACTTATTATCAGCTAAAAAGTTGGGTTTTTAGTTTCTCATACAAGAGCACGCTAATATATTCATTGTTTGTCATTTTAATATGATATTCTGCATGTGCTATTACAAATAAAAGGGGATTTACATATATGCTTCATGGGTGATCCTGGTGTTGCTAAAAGTCAATTTCTTAAGCGCATAATTAATGTTGCTCCAAGGGGTGTACATACCACCAGGAAAGGAAGAAGTGGAGTTGGTCTGGCAGCAGCTGTTTGGAAGGATCCGATGACAAATGAGATGATTCTGAAAGGTGAAGCATTGGTGAGGATAACTTTGTTCACATCATAAGTTATGATCTTTTTTGCTCATTGTTCGCATACAACCATTATCTTTACTATTTAATTATCTATCTATTCAGTACACTACCAAGCAACACTCCATCTACAGAGTGTAGGATCGAGACATTTGATGTCCACACAACTTATATTTTTCCACCGAAAAGCACTAGATTCATGTCTTCAAAAAGCCGAAGAATTGGTGGTAAAGTTTTGTGGATCGGTGATGCTCTGTTGGCAACCCATATAATTGTTGGCTTTGAGATTGTGTTGTACCACATGCCCAACCTACTGAGAATATGGTTTGATTTTTTAGTAATGGAATTGGTTATGGTGATGCTATTTTCACTTGCACAAAGCGACAAGATAGAAAAAAAGATGCTTAAAAAAAGAGACCGCGACCATTGCATTGATGGTCATGTATTTTCAGATTATATGTATCAATTTCTTAACTTCTTGGCTTCTTAATTTTCACAAACAAGTAAGAAATACTTCAATTCATTTGTATGTAAGGATATAGAAGTGTTGGTTGATACATGTCAACAAATGTATGAAGGATTAATCTAATGTAGTTGTATTTTGGCAATGTGCAGTATAACAAAAAATCGCATATGACCTTTCACATTCTTTGTATGTGTTCATGTTATACAATAAATTTTTCTAACATATGTATATACATATCTCATGACCGTTCATATACAAGGGAGTAATTGTAACAAGTTTTTATTATTAATAGTGTTGTCCATTTCAACCTTTTGACCCATTATCTTTTAGCTCATTTTTGTTTGGCCTATTTGAACGATGAGATGTAAGCCATGACAACACTCTTAAGTTTAGATTGACACCTCTATTGTACACAATGCAAACAATGAGTTGTTAATTTGATACACTATTTAGTACGGACCACATTAAATATTAATAACAATTATCAAATCCGTATATCGCACGGTGCTGCATTCTAATTTGAAGTCAATCAATTATATATGATTTACAACTCTTTAGAAAGCCAAATTTAATACTTATCTTGATAAGTTTGATTAATTTCATTGATGTTTCTACATTTACCTTAAAAATTAAATGGATTTACCACAAACTAGAAACAGGAACAAAAATAACATTCCCCTTTTCATGAACAATCCATCAAATGCTGACCTTTAATTCAATACAAACCTAACATAGAATGCTTACAAACTAATAATATTACTATTATAAATATATATCTTCAATCAAGTTGGATGATCAAAAAGGTAAAGTATATGATCAAATAAGTTGGATGATAAAAAGGTAAAGTATATGATCAAAATTTGTTCACTTATGTTTTTTTTCAACATCATTTGCTTACATTTCCTAAAACCATGATAGGTATTGCATCTTTGCTGCTACCGGGAAGGGATGACAACACATAGCCATTTTGTTATACTATTGGAGCTAATGAAAAATAGCACCAGCCGTATAAAACAAAATACACACTTGGCCGCATTGATGCAAAAGGATGTTTCACTGCATGAACACGCTCATCAACTATATTACACTGAAGTAGCTGTCAATGTGGGATGAAACCTAAAAACCGTCGAACAAAAACACTTACCCACGTGTGCATCCCAGACCCACTTATCTAGCCGTGCATCGCACGGGGATGCACTCTAGTTAGTAGTATAATATTAAGGGTAAATTACAAAAATGGTACCTGAGGTATGTCCAAAACTACACTCATAATACCTACAACTCAAAAATTACCCGAGCCATACCCACAGTTTCCAATTTTTTACACTGGCCATACCTAACCCTAACGGAAGCTAACTGGACGTTAAAAGGGCATCACATGCGTGTCACGTGCGTGGGTAAAAGACACTTTTACACATCAACATCATAATCATTATCATCACCATCTTCATCTTTACCTCAAGAACATCAAATTTTGGTAAGTAAACATTTTTCTCAAACTTTTGATTCGATTTAAATTCATTTAAGGGTTTGTTTTAGTTTTGTAAACGGAATTAGAGGCTTTAAATTTGTTATGTAATTAGGGTTCTTGGTAATTTATGAAGTTTTGATTTAGAATTTGGTCTTGAAATCAAAATGATTGAAATGGCGAAATGTTTTGGCGGAATGGTATGTTTCCAGGTCTTTTGAACATGTTTATACTTGTTATAATGAAAGGTTTTGAGTTGAAAAACGGTTTGAGCTTTCCTGCATTTTTGCACCTGCTGGTGCTGGCTGCAGAATGAGGCCACTGCGGCGCAGTGGCATGGGCTTAGCCCCACTGCGGCGCAGTGGCATAGGGCTGAGCCCACTGCGGCGCAGTGGCATGGGTTAGCCACTGCGGCGCAGTGGCATGGGCTTAGCCCCACTGCGGCGCAGTGGCATGGGCTTAGCCACTGCGGCGCAGTGGCATGGGCTTAGCCCCACTGCGGCGCAGTGGCATGGGTTAGCCACTGCGGCGCAGTGGCATGGGCTTAGCCCCACTGCGGCGCAGTGGCATGGGTTAGCCACTGCGGCGCAGTGGCATGGGCTTAGCCCCACTGCGGCGCAGTGGCATGGGCTTAGCCACTGCGGCGCAGTGGCATGGGCTTAGCCCCACTGCGGCGCAGTGGCATGGGTTAGCCACTGCGGCGCAGTGGCATGGGCTTAGCCCCACTGCGGCGCAGTGGCATGGGTTAGCCACTGCGGCGCAGTGGCATGGGCTTAGCCCCACTGCGGCGCAGTGGCATGGGCTTAGCCACTGCGGCGCAGTGGCATGGGCTTAGCCCCACTGCGGCGCAGTGGCATGGGTTAGCCACTGCGGCGCAGTGGCATGGGCTTAGCCCCACTGCGGCGCAGTGGCTAGGGCTGGTTGTGCATTTTTAGCTCACTGCGGCGCAGTGAGCTTCATCAAAACCATCAAAGTAGAATCAGTGACGATGATTACAATGAGAATTATAATCAAATCAACTTCTTTAATTTGTTCTAGGACTCTTTTCCTATCTATTTGAACAATACCCAAAAGATGTGGTCGGTGAGGGGTGTGGTGGGTGACGAAAGAAAAAAAAAAAAAAAAAAAAAAAAAAAAAAAAAAAAAAAAAAAAAAAAAAAAAAAAAAAAAAAAAAAAAAAAAAAAAAAAAAAAAAAAAAAAAAAAAAAAAAAAAAAAAAAAAAAAAAAAAAAAAAAAAAAAAAAAAAAAAAAAAAAAAAAAAAAAAAAAAAAAAAAAAAAAAAAAAAAAAAAAAAAAAAAAAAAAAAAAAAAAAAAAAAAAAAAAAAAAAAAAAAAAAAAAAAAAAAAAAAAAAAAAAAAAAAAAAAAAAAAAAAAAAAAAAAAAAAAAAAAAAAAAAAAAAAAAAAAAAAAAAAAAAAAAAAAAAAAAAAAAAAAAAAAAAAAAAAAAAAAAAAAAAAAAAAAAAAAAAAAAAAAAAAAAAAAAAAAAAAAAAAAAAAAAAAAAAAAAAAAAAAAAAAAAAAAAAAAAAAAAAAAAAAAAAAAAAAAAAAAAAAAAAAAAAAAAAAAAAAAAAAAAAAAAAAAAAAAAAAAAAAAAAAAAAAAAAAAAAAAAAAAAAAAAAAAAAAAAAAAAAAAAAAAAAAAAAAAAAAAAAAAAAAAAAAAAAAAAAAAAAAAAAAAAAAAAAAAAAAAAAAAAAAAAAAAAAAAAAAAAAAAAAAAAAAAAAAAAAAAAAAAAAAAAAAAAAAAAAAAAAAAAAAAAAAAAAAAAAAAAAAAAAAAAAAAAAAAAAAAAAAAAAAAAAAAAAAAAAAAAAAAAAAAAAAAAAAAAAAAAAAAAAAAAAAAAAAAAAAAAAAAAAAAAAAAAAAAAAAAAAAAAAAAAAAAAAAAAAAAAAAAAAAAAAAAAAAAAAAAAAAAAAAAAAAAAAAAAAAAAAAAAAAAAAAAAAAAAAAAAAAAAAAAAAAAAAAAAAAAAAAAAAAAAAAAAAAAAAAAAAAAAAAAAAAAAAAAAAAAAAAAAAAAAAAAAAAAAAAAAAAAAAAAAAAAAAAAAAAAAAAAAAAAAAAAAAAAAAAAAAAAAAAAAAAAAAAAAAAAAAAAAAAAAAAAAAAAAAAAAAAAAAAAAAAAAAAAAAAAAAAAAAAAAAAAAAAAAAAAAAAAAAAAAAAAAAAAAAAAAAAAAAAAAAAAAAAAAAAAAAAAAAAAAAAAAAAAAAAAAAAAAAAAAAAAAAAAAAAAAAAAAAAAAAAAAAAAAAAAAAAAAAAAAAAAAAAAAAAAAAAAAAAAAAAAAAAAAAAAAAAAAAAAAAAAAAAAAAAAAAAAAAAAAAAAAAAAAAAAAAAAAAAAAAAAAAAAAAAAAAAAAAAAAAAAAAAAAAAAAAAAAAAAAAAAAAAAAAAAAAAAAAAAAAAAAAAAAAAAAAAAAAAAAAAAAAAAAAAAAAAAAAAAAAAAAAAAAAAAAAAAAAAAAAAAAAAAAAAAAAAAAAAAAAAAAAAAAAAAAAAAAAAAAAAAAAAAAAAAAAAAAAAAAAAAAAAAAAAAAAAAAAAAAAAAAAAAAAAAAAAAAAAAAAAAAAAAAAAAAAAAAAAAAAAAAAAAAAAAAAAAAAAAAAAAAAAAAAAAAAAAAAAAAAAAAAAAAAAAAAAAAAAAAAAAAAAAAAAAAAAAAAAAAAAAAAAAAAAAAAAAAAAAAAAAAAAAAAAAAAAAAAAAAAAAAAAAAAAAAAAAAAAAAAAAAAAAAAAAAAAAAAAAAAAAAAAAAAAAAAAAAAAAAAAAAAAAAAAAAAAAAAAAAAAAAAAAAAAAAAAAAAAAAAAAAAAAAAAAAAAAAAAAAAAAAAAAAAAAAAAAAAAAAAAAAAAAAAAAAAAAAAAAAAAAAAAAAAAAAAAAAAAAAAAAAAAAAAAAAAAAAAAAAAAAAAAAAAAAAAAAAAAAAAAAAAAAAAAATTTGTTAGTAATTAGGGTTCTTGGTAATTTATGAAGTTTTGATTTAGAATTTGGTCTTGAAATCAAAATGATTGAAATGGCGAAATGTTTTGGCGGAATGGTATGTTTCCAGGTCTTTTGAACATGTTTATACTTGTTATAATGAAAGGTTTTGAGTTGAAAAACGGTTTGAGCTTTCCTGCATTTTTGCACCTGCTGGTGCTGGCTGCAGAATGAGGCCACTGCGGCGCAGTGGCATGGGCTTAGCCCCACTGCGGCGCAGTGGCTAGGGCCTGTTTTGTGCATGGTTAGCTCACTGCGGCGCAGTGAGCTTGGCAATGGCCCACTGCGGCGCAGTGCCATTGTACTGGTCCCTGGTTCGATTTAGCCCACTGCGGCGCAGTGAGCAGGGTTCTGGCTCACTGCGGCGCAGTGGATACCCACTGTAAAAGTTTTGCGCATCAATTTTTAAACATTAATAACTTTTAATCCGAAAGTCCGAATATGTTTATTTACTTTTGGTTGGTAAAATGAAAGTTTGAAACACATTCTCGGTAAAGGCATTCTAGGATTGATAGCTAAGTAGTTGTACGTAGGATACTTGTCGTCGTGAGATTTGATCCTCACCATTCGTGCTCATATCCTAGGTTTTGGATAGACGTGGAGGCTAGACTGCTCTTATTCTCTGACTGCTCATACTTTTAGCTCTGTTATCGCTAAGGTGAGTTTATGGCGCCCTTTTTCCTTTACTTTGGGCCTGAAAGCATGTACTGTATACACGACTACTTTGTAAATGATTTGTCTTTGTCTACGCCATGAGATTTGGTAAATGAAATCATTTGTCTTATATTTGCCATGAGACGGCTGTCTAAAAATGTGTATACATGTCTTATGAAAATCGATCTATATGTCTTGACTTGCCATGTTGTCGGCTGACTAAACTGTTCCTTGTGTTTTGACGAACTAAAATGATCCCCCCTCATGTAGTTATATATTTAGGTTAGACTTCGGTCTGAACCGTCTTGTCTATATATTTAGGTTAGACTTCGGTCTGAACCGTCTTGTCTATATATTTAGGTTAGACTTCGTCTGAACCGTCTTGTCTATATATTTAGGTTAGACTTCGGTCTGAACCGTCTTGTCATTATATTGAGGTTAGACTTCGGTCTGAACCGTCTTGTCTATATATTTAGGTTAGACTTCGGTCTGAACCGTCTTGTCATTATATTGAGGTTAGACTTCGGTCTGAACCGTCTTGTCATTATATTTAGGTTAGACTTCGGTCTGAACCGTCTTGTCTATATATTTAGGTTAGACTTCGGTCTGAACCGTCTTGTCATTATATTTAGGTTAGACTTCGGTCTGAACCGTCTTGTCATTATATTGAGGTTAGACTTCGGTCTGAACCGTCTTGTCATTATATTTAGGTTAGACTTCGGTCTGAACCGTCTTGTCATTATATTGAGGTTAGACTTCGGTCTGAACCGTCTTGTCATTATATTGAGGTTAGACTTCGGTCTGAACCGTCTTGTCATTATATTGAGGTTAGACTTCGGTCTGAACCGTCTTGTCATTATATTGAGGTTAGACTTCGGTCTGAACCGTCTTGTCATTATATTGAGGTTAGACTTCGGTCTGAACCGTCTTGTCATTATATTTAGGTTAGACTTCGGTCTGAACCGTCTTGTCATTATATTGAGGTTAGACTTCGGTCTGAACCGTCTTGTCATTATATTTAGGTTAGACTTCGGTCTGAACCGTCTTGTCATATATATTTAGGTTAGACTTCGGTCTGAACCGTCTTGTCATTATATTAGGTTAGACTTCGGTCTGAACCGTCTTGTCTTTATATTTAGGTTAGACTTCGGTCTGAACCGTCTTGTCATTATATTTAGGTTAGACTTCGGTCTGAACCGTCTTGTCATTATATTTAGGTTAGACTTCGGTCTGAACCGTCTTGTCATTATATTGAGGTTAGACTTCGGTCTGAACCGTCTTGTCATTATATTTAGGTTAGACTTCGGTCTGAACCGTCTTGTCATTATATTGAGGTTAGACTTCGGTCTGAACCGTCTTGTCATTATATTTAGGTTAGACTTCGGTCTGAACCGTCTTGTCATTATATTTAGGTTAGACTTCGGTCTGAACCGTCTTGTCATTATATTTAGGTTAGACTTCGGTCTGAACCGTCTTGTCTATATATTTAGGTTAGACTTCGGTCTGAACCGTCTTGTCATTATATTTAGGTTAGACTTCGTCTGAACCGTCTTGTCATTATATTTAGGTTAGACTTCGGTCTGAACCGTCTTGTCATATATATTTAGGTTAGACTTCGGTCTGAACCGTCTTGTCATTATATTTAGGTTAGACTTCGGTCTGAACCGTCTTGTCATTATATTTAGGTTAGACTTCGGTCTGAACCGTCTTGTCATTATATTTAGGTTAGACTTCGGTCTGAACCGTCTTGTCATTATATTGAGGTTAGACTTCGGTCTGAACCGTCTTGTCATTATATTGAGGTTAGACTTCGGTCTGAACCGTCTTGTCATTATATTTAGGTTAGACTTCGGTCTGAACCGTCTTGTCATTATATTAGGTTAGACTTCGGTCTGAACCGTCTTGTCTATATTTAGGTTTAGGATACTTATTTCAGGAGTTATATTATTTGTCTATAATTAGACCTAACCTGATCAACTACGTCCCGATTATGTAAAATAATATAAGGCTCGAAATAAATATCTTAGATTTTGTATATACGTTATAGTTTGAGCTATATTCACAACATACTGTAGATGTGGTGGGAAGGCTGCGGGTGACCCTATATATAAGCATTTCAAATATGTTGGTAATAGAAACCCAAACCAAATGTGTGTAATCTAGACAAAGATTTCTTTAAAACTCAAATTGCGTACTGTATCATCCATTTGAGACGTACTGCCTTATCCATTTGACTTATATGGATTCTTTGACTATCTTTTCAGACTAGTCATGTCGGATGGAGTTAGCTCAAATGCTGTTGTACCTTGTACACCTCCAGTTCCTGTCTTGGCAAACTCCATTCCTTATGTTCCTGACTCTTATGAAGAGGAACCAATGGAGGAATCGGGCAATGAATCACGCCCTATCAATCTTGCGTCATCTTCCAGTGAATCTGGAGGCGAACATGTGTCTATCCATGTTCAATCATCTGTAACACCGGTATCTCCATATCAGAGGAGGACTACCGAGGGAGCTCATTTGCCTTATGCTCCTAGAGACCCTTATGCTCCTGGTCCTTCTGCACCAGTTCAGGGCAACAGTGGACTTGGTCTTTCATTCTTTCAGGGAGATCCATATGCGGCGGGTCCCTCCAGAGTGCCTGTCTACAATCCAAGTGCTGTTATGCCAGTTGCATCTGCAGCTGATAGGTCGGAATATTATCGCCGACAATTGTCAAGAATGAACAATTCCCTCATCTGTACAAGGGAGAAAATAGAGAATCAAGCTCAGGCGTTGACTGGAGCTTATCATCAGGCGGCAGAGGCGTTGACTGTTGCTAGAGAGGGGAAGGAAACTATTGGGAGGTTGATCTGGATACTGTCTGTTGTGGTGGTTTTGGTGGTGGCTTTGCTGGTCGTTGTTATTTGCAAGATGTAATTTTGTAATAAGTCTTTCCATATTGTAAGCCTAGAACTTTTAACAACTCGTACTTCTGTACTTTGAGTTGTAGTCTATCTTTTTGGTGGATGTATTTCCCACGTGTCTATAAATCGTATTGCTCCGACTATGTAGTCTATCGTTGTGGATGAAGTTTCCCACATGTTTTTGGACTGTACATACCAGACTATGTAAAATTTTGAACATCAATGAAATACGATTGTCTTTTGGCTTACTTACTTGTTCAGACTATGTCAACTGCTTATTCTTAGCTCTAGAAATATGACTTTCCATATTTTTCTTGTCTTGTCTAGTACATGAATTCATACAAGTCAACAATTTGTGACTTGCATTGTACTGTCATCTGTCTTGCAAAGCTACTTTCTATTTAACCTATCAAGGAAATCTCTAAATGACATTTTTGTTCATATCTTAGACTTATGGCTCCTAAGACGAAAAGCAAAGTTCAGAAAAAGACTCCAGTCAAGAAAACTGCACCAAAGAGAGTTACTCGATCCACTCCTTTGAATAATGAAGCTGAACAGGAAGAACCTGTGATTCAGCAAGGACCGGAAGCTGCTACTGTCCAGGTGAACACTGGTCCTGGACCTACCCCAAATACTGGCGGGGATAATAATATGGCAGCATTTGTGACACAGCAACTGTTGGCCGCCATGCCTACTTTAGTTGCTCAGATCACGGCAAGCATGAACGCCAATAATAATCATCATACTGATAATAGTAACAATGTTGAACCTACTGCTGAACAAGTTGTTCCTCGAGCTCAACTTCGAGTGGGTGACTACAAGACCTTTACCTATTGTAAACCAAAAGAATTTCATGGTACCGAGGGTCCGGTAGGTCTAATCAACTGGCTAGAAAGCATAGAGGCGGTGCTTCATATTAGTCGTTGTGCCGAAGAGCACAAAGTGGAATATGCTTCCACTCAACTTCAAAAGCACGCTCTATCATGGTGGAACGAGCAGGTTAGGACCCGAGGTCGAGACCAAGCTAATAGGATACCTTGGTTTGATTTTAAAAGTATGTTGATGGAAAAATACTGTCCTAGGGAGGAAGTACAGAAAATGGAAGGCGAATTTTGGAATCATAATATGGTCGGGCTAGACAACGAGAAATACACTACTCGTTTTCATGAGCTGACAAGACTAGTCCCTCGTATGGTAGATACGGAGGAGAAATTGATCGAGAGATACTGTTATGGCTTGTCACCTGATGTCCGAAGATTGGTAGCCGCTTTTAATCCTATGACTCTTCAAGCGGCAGTTAGTGCAACCAACCGGATGGTGATAGACTTGAAAAGAACCACTGGTTCTTCTATTGGAACTGAAGTGGTCAAGAGAAGGAGTGATCATGCCTCTGGTAGTGGATATGGTGGCGGTGGAAATGGCAAGAGGTTTAAGACTGCCAGAAACTTTGCGGTAGTTACTCAGGACGTCACGAGGTACACTGGCGCAGATCCTAGGTGTAATAGGTGTAATCTCCATCACAGAGGAAATTGTCCTACTTGTCGCCGTTGTAAAAGGGCGGGACATCTGGAAAAGTTTTGTAGGGGCAAGGCACTAGCTCAATGCTACGAATGTGGGAGCGAAACCCATCTGCGACCTGCATGTCCAAGACTTAATCTGAACCCGAACAACAATGCAATAGTTCCAGTAAGGAACCATGCGGGGAATAATCAAGCAAGGAATCAAGGTGGACGAGGTAGAGGCCGAGTTTTTGCTTTGGATGCTGCTGATGCACGACGTGATCCCAACGTTGTGATAGGTACATTCATACTCAATAATCATTATGTTTTTGTGTTATTCGACTCTGGTGCTGATAAAAGCTTTATATCCTTAGAATTTAAGTCCCGATTTGGTATAGTGGCTATCCCCATGAAAGACACTTATATTGTCGAATATGCAAACGGTCAAAAGTATATTGCTAGAGATCATTTAGTAGATTGCAATTTGACATTATCTGGCGAAACCTTTAAAATTGATCTAATTCCCATAGAACTCAGTAGTTTTGATGTAATTGTTGGTATGGACTGGTTATCTAAGGTTAGAGCCGAAATAATGTGTTACGAGAAGGTTGTTAGAATACCCCTTCAGAATGACGAAACCCTAGTAGTGCAAGGAGACAAGTCAGGAAAGGAATTGATTTTAGTATCGGCGATAAAGGCGAATAGATATTTACAAAAAGAATACCCTGCTTTCTTGGCACTAGTTGTCGAGAGGAAGCCAAAGGGTAAAGACATTCAAGACATCCCAGTAGTTAAAGATTTTCCAGAAGTATTTCCTGAAGATTTGACGGGACTTCCACCTCACAGACCAGTTGAGTTTGGAATAGACTTAGTCCCTGGAGCTGCACCCGTGGCAAAGGCACCCTATCGTCTTGCGCCGTCAGAAATGCAAGAATTATCCGAACAACTTCAAGAGTTGTTAGCTAAAGGACTAATTCGCCCAAGTTCATCACCTTGGGGAGCTCCGATTCTATTTGTCAAAAAGAAGGACGGCTCTATGCGCATGTGTATAGATTATAGAGAATTGAACAAGTTGACTGTCAAGAACAGGTACCCTTTGCCTCGTATTGACGACTTGTTTGATCAATTGGAAGGTGCATCACATTTTTCCAAGATCGATCTCAGATCTGGGTATCATCAACTCAGAGTCAGAGAGACGGACATTCCTAAAACAGCCTTCAGAACTCGTTACGGACATTATGAGTTTTTGGTTATGTCGTTTGGCTTAACCAATGCACCTGCTGTGTTTATGGACTTAATGAATCGAGTATGTCGACCGTATCTTGACAAGTTTGTCATTGTATTCATTGACGACATACTGATATACTCAAGGAATAAAGACGAACATGAAGGTCATCTGAGAACCATTCTGCAACTGCTCAAGGATCAGAAGTTGTACGCGAAATTCTCAAAATGTGAATTCTGGATTAGGGAAGTACACTTCTTGGGTCATGTAGTGAATGCAGATGGAATCCATGTAGATCCATCTAAGGTCGAGGCGATAAAGAAGTGGGAAGCCCCTAAGACTCCGACGGAAATTCGTCAATTTCTTGGACTGGCTGGCTATTACAGGAGATTCATTGAGAATTTCTCTAAGGTTGCTCAACCTTTGACTTTATTAACTCAGAAGACTAAGGAGTTTATTTGGCAGGATGCCCAAGAAAAGGCCTTTCAGACATTAAAGGACAGACTGTGTAATGCTCCTATTCTAGCATTACCAAATGGCATTGAAAATTTCGTGGTATACTGTGACGCCTCACATCAGGGCATGGGATGTGTACTTATGCAGGAAGGTAAGGTCATTGCTTACGCTTCTAGACAGCTCAAAATCCACGAAAAGAACTATACAACCCACGATCTAGAACTCGGAGCGGTTGTCTTTGCATTAAAAATTTGGAGACATTATCTGTATGGTACCAAGTGTACTGTATTCACGGATCACAAAAGCCTTCAGCATATCTTCGATCAGAAAATGCTGAATATGCGACAACGACGATGGGTAGAATTACTCAGTGACTACGACTGTGAACTCAAATATCATCCCGGTAAAGCAAATGTTGTTGCTGACGCGCTAAGTCGAAAAGATAGAATTTCACTATCTGTCATAACAAGAGCAAGTTCTTATCTTGGCTCGTCATTAAGGGATAGAGTTTTAGACGATCAAAACGAAGCCCTACGGCCAGGGCGTATCGAGAAGGAAGCATTGTGGAATGCTGAACGTTTGTTTGAATTGGATGGCGATGGAATCCGACATGTTAAGGGCAGAGTGTGGATTCCCAAATATAATGGACTTAGAGAACTCTTGATGAACGAAAGTCATCGATCTAAATATTCAATCCATCCTGGTGCTGACAAAATGTACCATGGACTGAAGGACTTTTATTGGTGGCCTGGTATGAAAAGAGATATCGCCACTTATGTCTCGAAGTGTCTAAATTGTTCAATGGTCAAGGCGGAGCACCAAAAGCCTTCTGGGCTGCTCCAACAACCCCAAATTCCTGACTGGAAATGGGAACAGATTACTATGGACTTCATTACGAAGTTACCTCGAACCCTGAAAGGATACGATACTATTTGGGTCATTGTCGATCGATTGACGAAGTCTGCTCATTTCATTCCAATCCGAGAGAGTTGGAAGATAAGGAAATTGTCTCAATTATATATTGAAAAGATCGTATCACTTCATGGTGTTCCTTTATCTATTATCTCTGACCGTGATGGTCGTTTCACTTCACAATCATGGCGATATTTTCAAGACGCCCTAGGCACTCAATTGCACCTGAGTACGGCTTACCATCCACAGACTGACGGACAAAGTGAACGTACCATCCAGACTTTAGAGGACATGCTTCGGGCATGTGTCATTGACTTCAAAGGTAGTTGGGATACCTTTTTGCCGTTAGCTGAATTTTCATATAACAACAGCTATCACACTAGCATCAAATGCGCGCCTTATGAGGCTTTATATGGACGAAAGTGTAGATCTCCTGTCTGTTGGCTTGATGCTGGAGAACGTCGTTTATTTAAATATGGACTAGTTCAGAAGACTACTGATCAAATTGTTGAAATTAGGGCACGGCTGAAGGCGGCTCAAGATCGCCAAAAGAGCTATGCCGACCGTAGACGGAAACCACTTGAGTTTCAAGTGGGAGACAAAGTCATGTTGAAAGTGTCGCCTTGGAAAGGCACTGCACGTTTTGGCGTACGAGGGAAACTTAGTCCTCGTTATATCGGACCATTCGAAATTGTTCAAAGAATTGGTTCCGTGGCTTACAAGCTCGATTTACCTAAGGAGCTAGAACACGTTCATCACACATTTCACATTTCGAATCTTAAGAAATGTCTGACTGATGAGACTTTAGTCGTACCTGTCGAAGAGCTGCAAGTGACTGACTCTCTTCAATTCGTTGAAGAACCTGTTGAAATTTTAGACCAACAGCTCAAACAACTTAGACGTAGTCGTATCAAATTGGTCAAAGTTCGTTGGAACTCAAAACATGGTCCCGACTTGACTTGGGAACGTGACGACTTTATGAGGAATAACTATCCTCATCTTTTTACTGGGCAAGACTTGATTTCGGGACGAAATCCTTAGAAGTCGGGGATGCTGTGACAACTCGTAATTAATTTACATCGGGTTAGTCCTAATCTCGATTAGACAGTCATTTGACGTGGAACTTATTAGACTTTTGGACTTTTGACTTAGTCAAAATAGACGTATCTTGATGACGTAGACTATTAGCTATCTAGACGAATGCCGAGTCTTTACAATAACTTTAAATTAATATTTAAAGGTTATGTCTTGAACAAAATAATTAGACTGTCTAGACTTAATATTATAAAGTTCACTTGGACGAAACTTTATTGGCTTGTCTTGACTAAAATGAGACGAGGAAAAATACCTTCACTTTACATTTTAACCTTTGGGTCAAACGGTATTAAATCGTAAGCATTTTACCAAATTTGGGGTATTTAAATGACTGAAAAGGAGCCACATAGGCCGGCCCCTTTGTTTGTGGTGGGAATTAAAACAACAAACACTTCCCCCCTTTTTCTTTCTTTGTTCTGTCGACCCACACCCACAAGAAACACACAACACACAACACACACACAAAGATCTTTATGCTCTAAATCAATTTACAAGGTGAAATCAAAGAGAAAATCAAAGGAATTAATCATATTTCAATAATAATTTAGGGTTTTGGCATCATTATCATCACCATCTTCATCTTTACCTCAAGAACATCAAATTTTGGTAAGTAAACATTTTTCTCAAACTTTTGATTCGATTTAAATTCATTTAAGGGTTTGTTTTAGTTTTGTAAACGGAATTAGAGGCTTTAAATTTGTTATGTAATTAGGGTTCTTGGTAATTTATGAAGTTTTGATTTAGAATTTGGTCTTGAAATCAAAATGATTGAAATGGCGAAATGTTTTGGCGGAATGGTATGTTTCCAGGTCTTTTGAACATGTTTATACTTGTTATAATGAAAGGTTTTGAGTTGAAAAACGGTTTGAGCTTTCCTGCATTTTTGCACCTGCTGGTGCTGGCTGCAGAATGAGGCCACTGCGGCGCAGTGGCATGGGCTTAGCCCCACTGCGGCGCAGTGGCTAGGGCTTGGCTCACTGCGGCGCAGTGAGCTTGGCAATGGCCCACTGCGGCGCAGTGCCATTGTACTGGTCCCTGGTTCTTTTAGCCCACTGCGGCGCAGTGAGCAGGGTTCTGGCTCACTGCGGCGCAGTGGATACCCACTGTAAAAGTTTTGCGCATCAATTTTTAAACATTAATAACTTTTAATCCGAAAGTCCGAATATGTTTATTTACTTTTGGTTGGTAAAATGAAAGTTTGAAACACATTCTCGATAAAGGCATTCTAGGATTGATAGCTAAGTAGTTGTACGTAGGATACTTGTCGTCGTGAGATTTGATCCTCACCATTCGTGCTCATATCCTAGGTTTTGGATAGACGTGGAGGCTAGACTGCTCTTATTCTCTGACTGCTCATACTTTTAGCTCTGTTATCGCTAAGGTGAGTTTATGGCGCCCTTTTTCCTTTACTTTGGGCCTGAAAGCATGTACTGTATACACGACTACTTTGTAAATGATTTGTCTTTGTCTACGCCATGAGATTTGGTAAATGAAATCATTTGTCTTATATTTGCCATGAGACGGCTGTCTAAAAATGTGTATACATGTCTTATGAAAATCGATCTATATGTCTTGACTTGCCATGTTGTCGGCTGACTAAACTGTTCCTTGTGTTTTGACGAACTAAAATGATCCCCCCTCATGTAGTTATATATTTAGGTTAGACTTCGGTCTGAACCGTCTTGTCTTTATATTGAGGTTAGACTTCGGTCTGAACCGTCTTGTCTATATATTTAGGTTAGACTTCGGTCTGAACCGTCTTGTCATTATATTTAGGTTAGACTTCGGTCTGAACCGTCTTGTCATTATATTGAGGTTAGACTTCGGTCTGAACCGTCTTGTCTATATATTTAGGTTAGACTTCGGTCTGAACCGTCTTGTCATTATATTGAGGTTAGACTTCGGTCTGAACCGTCTTGTCATTATATTTAGGTTAGACTTCGGTCTGAACCGTCTTGTCTATATATTAAGGTTAGACTTCGGTCTGAACCGTCTTGTCTTCGTATCAGGGTCGGACTTCGGTCTGGACCGTCCTGTATTAAATAACTACAACAAACGACGATTGATCTTTTAGTCAAACACACTGTAAACTCACCAACTATTTCGATAGTTGATCCTCTCAAATTTCATGCTTTTCAGGTGACCATCAGTAAGTCTTGGAATCGTCTTTGGCATTATAGGGCCAATCTTTTGACTTTGGACGTACAATTAGCATCAGACATTGAGGACTCTCATGCTTTTGGCTTTAATTGTATTTGACTGTCCAATTTATTGAACTTGTATTCTGTGGGCCCAGCTCCAAATAAGGATGACTTGTATCCGTATTTTGGGATCCACACTTTGAACGATTGTACTTGTATTGACTTGTACTGGTATAAATGGATGTAATCTCTATTAACCTTCTGATTAGTATGCAATTCTTTGTTAACCCTGTATTTCCGCTACAACGGGGTGTGACAGCTGGTGGCGTGGAACTAGGTGGAGATATAGAAAGATTGATTTGAAGAATGAATCGGAGAGATCCACCTCGGAAAAATCGGGTTGATGACCCGGATTGTGCTGGGATTCCGGTCGGATCTCGATATCAGCAGATTCATCAACGATTTCTTGTATAGTTTTTGAATGAATTCATCATGAGAATCATATTCTCCCCCTTGTTCGAGCTCTTCTTGTTGATATTCTTTTTCTAAATTCATTATATATGTATACGTATTATCTGTATGACTGTATCTATATCAATATTTGTTAGTTTTTAATTTAAAATAAAAAAGAAAATGTCAGATATAGGTGGCTAAAGACACTTTTACCCACGCACGTGACACGCATGTGATGCCCTTTTAACGTCCAGTTAGCTTCCGTTAGGGTTAGGTATGGCCAGTGTAAAAAATTGGAAACTGTGGGTATGGCTCGGGTAATTTTTGAGTTGTAGGTATTATGAGTGTAGTTTTGGACATACCTCAGGTACCATTTTTGTAATTTACCCTAATATTAATGTAATACACTTTATTACACGGCAAATTATTTGGTGTTTTACAAAAAGGAAAATGTTAAGAGTTATGTTGTTCATACCACCATCCGCAAGTTGATGTGGACTATTGTATGATTTGTATCAAAGATTTCCGACTATGAATTTGTTGGATATGATGCATATTTGGGTTAAGGTTACATGTATTTAGAACCGTTCGATCACTTTCCACAAAGTGGTGACGAAACGTATAACTTGTACAAATCTTTCCATTTTCCAAGTCGATCCAATCCATTTGTTCGTAGAGCTATTTACTCGATCGCAGACATTTATGGAACACCCTAACAGAGTTTTACATTTAGGACACCCAGTTTTGCTCCTGTATTTTGGTAGTGAAAATAATATAGTAGCATCAAAGTACCAAGATCATGTTTGAATTTCATCTATATAAGACACTCAAAGCAACAAAAAACGTGTTGACCACTTTTCCAAATTCAACAACTCAACCCTAACAACCCAAGTAACACGAAAATTGGGACAAGACAAAGTGTTGTATAGAACACCCAACCGTTTGCTCCTGTATCTTGGTAGTGAAAATAACATAGTGCAGAAGCTAAAAGTCTCTAATCAGCAAGATGAAACATATTGGTCAGCTTACTCTGAAATTCTTGGAATCAAAGAGCATCTCACTTAGTCTGTGACATATTATTTGTCAATGGAACTCTACTAACTACTAAGTGATGAATCACAACATGTTGGTTTCACAGACCGAAGATCATCTTCTTACCCTTTAATTTCTGAACTTATAGGGAAAATACACACAAAATATGATTCCAAATAATGGTTGAGGCTACTTCATGATTAATTCTCATGCCTTCTAAAACCATTCCCAGACATATACAAATGTAAACAATACTACGAGTTAAATACTTTCAAAAAAACAAAAAAACTACTAACGAAATCATAGCTCGACTATTCAATTACCATGATGGCATCCTTTTCATATAAGAAAAATCCTGTACCACAATGAGCTCATTTGCATTCACTATTAAATATAAATTACACAAGATCATAATGCATAAAGACGATTGCAACCATTTTTTCACTAGTATATATAGCTATATAAGAATAAGAATACTATTAATTCGTGATTTCCTTCGATAATACAAAGAAATATTCTGAAAGATTTATACAAGTTTTGTTGTATCACCAGAAATGAACGTGATCCTCGTTTAAATAGTAAGAGGAGCTGCTACAAAACCAAATACAAGACGTGCGCAAACTTTCAAAAACTGGGAATATTTATAAATAGATGTATTGACATAAAGATCAAATCCACCCCTCCGGCCCTCCCTGCTGCTGCACCTACTCACCCATATGCAATTACAGTTGCCATACATCTATCCGAGCCAAATTTGATAATGGAAAACTACAAACAAATCAGCCCCTACTGTTGTAATCGAAATAGAAGATAGAAAACACTAACAAGAGAGCATAATGGTGTACTAAAAATTTCTGACCTCTGGAATCAAAAGATGATTGCACAATGGCAATCAAGTGCAGTAACCAAAAAATAAGAAGGGTGACGTCTACACTAAGTCACTAACAAAGAAAAAAAACAACCCCCCCAAAAACGACTGTCAACACAAGTTTCCTTCCACTTCTAAATGCATGATTACACTAAACTTGCAACAAGGCATACATCAGCAAGAGATGGTTATGTCACTTTTTTGAAAGGAAAAGTTGATAAACCTATGCACTTGAATTAAACGAATAATAATAGTACGTAACAAACATGAGATATCAGATGGCATATGTAGGGATGAACACTAGGTGAAATGTCCTGTTTTGCCAGGTTGGGCCTCGCCTCATGAGATGACCGATCATCAACTCATTTTGTACTGTTTTGCTAAAACAGAGATAAGGGATTTTCATTCAAACTGATAAAACTAGAAAGCTATTCTAGAAAAATCAACCAACACACATGGCCTAACTGTACTTGACTTTGAGGGATATAGCTGCAATTGGACCTTTACAGATTGGAGCCATCCAACTGATCGAGCAGAATTAAAGTTTCCGTGTAGGAACAACAAAAGAATGAACCTTTTTTACCATTAATCCCAAGATTTTTGATAGTTCCTGTGTGTGGTTCATAAACTTCAACTGATGCTGATACCCAATCTGTCGCTGTTTCTATAATAGGTTGGTCATTATTCCTAAATCCAAGAACCTTAGTCTCATATGGTGTGTTGATGGTGAATAGCTTTGTGAACGATTTTGAAACACCATCCTCCACCATCATCCATACACCACAAACTTGTTTCTCGGCGTCATAAGAGTATTCAACTAGAGCAAGAGACTCCTTTATTTTAGAGATTGAGAAATTAAAATCTAACCGGTGTTCTACACTCTGAGGGAGGTGTATTTCCGTAAAGTCTTCACTCACCATATCAAATGCAACAACTAGATTAATACCCCTCTCATAAGCTTGCCAATATATACACCGATCACCTGTAGTTACCGAAGACGAGCATGAAAGATAATTGACTTAGGAAGCAGATTACCATGTGGAACTCTCCAAACCCATGAGCTTAATGTAAACACCATACTGGGCAACGATGTGCATTAGCATTGATCACTATAATCATCGGGTCAAAATTATCAGGATGAACCCCGAAACCTAAAACATTTGCATACGTCACACCTTGACAAGGCACGTCAATAACAATGGATTTTCCAAGTGACGGGTTCCAAATCACGGCTGTTTCCTTATAACAACCATT
The DNA here is from genome assembly GCA_034093135.1 of Erigeron breviscapus. Taxonomy (NCBI): domain Eukaryota; kingdom Viridiplantae; phylum Streptophyta; class Magnoliopsida; order Asterales; family Asteraceae; genus Erigeron; species Erigeron breviscapus. The sequence goes on from CM067169.1 coordinate 100,920,090, forward strand.
CTCATGCGAATTAGCGAATAAGCATAACAATCCTTGAGACGTACCAACAAGGTCTACTTTCTTAAGTCGTTGAAACGACACAGGAACATTACAAACAGTGTCGAATTTGTGTTGGGAGAGAGAGTCATTGTCAACAATGGAAACATATTTAAATTCAGATAAAAACTTGAAATAATCAGGCAAAGTGTCGACGAATCCATACCTTATAAGAAGCCGATGATGTCGGCGCAGGTTGGTGTGATCGGTAATAAAGAGAGGGCTATCGATCATCGATTTCCATGCTTTCGAAACCGATCTGAATTCAACCAGCGATTTCACAGGAAGCCACCTTATGATTTCTACTTGGATTTCAAAAGGAATGTTGTCCACCATATTTATTGAAGGTGCGTTTTCAGATTTTAGGGTTTTGATTTTGGGATTCTGAGATAATATGGGATTGAAATTTACAATTAATTAATTTTTAAAGAACTACCCTTTGGGTATTTGGGCTGTGAAGGACTTCGATCAGGTCATATCGTGTATTTGCAAGTTATTAGATTTTTTTTTTTTTTGAAAGGTAACTTTTATTCACACACCCCGCCAAACATGCGGGGTTAAAAACAATACAAGGAAACTATTAATTTACATCGAATTTACACCACTTTTCCCAATCTATTTTACCACTTTTTGTTCTATTATTATACCACAAGAAACTCGTCGACCTAACACAAAGGATGATTTTCCCAACATTAATTTTCGTCTCCGAGAACTTGTAGTCGTTCCTTGCCTTCCATAAACTCCAACACGCCACTATAACGATCCCTTTAAAAATCTTTTTAGCTTTTTTTCCGAGGCCCAATTGGTTATGGATAACTGTCAAGTCATTAATACAATTAACACCCAATGTTCGTACCTTGCACCAGCGGCTGATATGTTTCCAGATCTTCCTTGCAGTCTCGCATGTCACCAAGAGGTGATCAATTGCTTCAGGTTCTTTATTGCACAGTCCACATAAAACATTTCCAAAGTTGCAATTACGATTTTGCAAAGCCAACAGAGTGGGAAGCCGATCAAGACAGGCCCTCCACATGAAGATATTACATTTCCTTGTCACCCACTTTGACCATTTAAAGACCATTCTGCCACTATAATCTCTGTCACTCGCAAGAAACGCCCTAGCTTCCTTTACAGTAAAATCGTCCCTTTTCCCCCCTAACCATTTCCACTTATCATGCCTACTCGACAATCTAACAGAATCCACCATCAAACTGAGCTCGTCCCACTCGTTTGACATCTCAGGTTCACTGAAACCTCCTGACCAATCCCATGTTCCCCCAAGTCGATCACTGACCTTACACCTTTTCATTTTTTCTAATCGGAAAAGGTGGGGAAACTTTTCTTTAAGAGGTATGTTGCATAGCCACGGGTCAAGCCAAAACCGGATCATACTGCCATCACCAATCTCCCCTTTAACAAGCTGGTTGAAACCCACCCCCGCCACTTTGACTTTCTCAATACTTTTAACAATGTTTTTCCACACCCCTGTACTCACACTAGTAACTGGGAGAGACATCCAACTTCTTTTGTTCTAATGATCTTAATTTTAATTTTAATCTTAATCTTAGATATATATTAAAAGGTAACTGAACTAATAGTTATTAACCAATCATAACTCTTAATTTCTCTAACTTAATTAAATTAGCACATGTCATAATATAATTTATACTTTTTTTGTTTTCATCATCAATTTACACTTTTAAACCTTTTTCTTAAAATAATAATTTTATTAAAATAAAATACATAAAATATAAAACTCATGTTTATCTCAAATATCCAACTAATTAAATAATAAAGTATCTTTTTATTAAATAAAAAAATCAACTTTGCTTACAATTAGTCTTCATCCAAATATAATTATAACTTAATAAATTATCAATGATTATATATAAAAAATAATATATCTAACAAATAACAACTATATAATCCAAAACTTTCATGAAAAACAAATAACACAACAAAATTTACAAGAATTTAATTGTATTGTTAAAAAAACTGTTACAACAACGGCCTTGACAGGATATTGATAGATGGATAAGTTAAACGCTTTCGTCAATGTTCCAGTATTACATTCTGTTACTTTGATTTTCATTACATTATTTATATTTAAATTTACCAGTTTTTTTTCATTACTTTTTTTATATTTGAATTCATTGGTTTGTTCATTCACAACTTTTCTTGGATTACATGTAGATTTATCGTTAATATGTTATAAACAATTCGTGTATTTGACATGGGTTTAAATCTAGTTAAATAATTAAATAAGACCAAAAAAATATCTTTTTTTATAATTAACTTAGTTTTCCAACCAACTTTATAAGCTTGAGTATTCTCCAGACAACTACCTGTTTTTGAGATGAGGGAATGAAAATGTTTACCGCAACAATTTCTGCAAGGGGATAAGAAGGATGGAAGATGAAATCTTTGTTTATATTTCCATATTTTTACCATATAGTTATTAAGTCCTTCACTTTTAATTCTTAAGCTATATATTTTATAGTTTCAACCCACATTTAAAAAACTCTTAATAATACTAAACACTACACTACGTACAAATAATTATCCTTCTAATGACTACCATGCATATAAATCTCTTATAGAAGTTATAAATGAAAAATGATTTTTACAACAAATAATTGTATACGTGTACAAAACCAAATGCAAAAACATACGATTGGTGTAAGGCATGATTATGAGGTAATAATTGAAAGTTCAAAAAATGCTATATACAAGTAAAAATGTGATTTTAGTCGTGGCAAAGTTGCACTTATAATAATTGTGGCAAAATACTAACAACACACATATTTGAAGGAGAAATAAACTAATATATGACACAACAATGATATTTATGGTCAAAGTTTGAAGAAAAAGACTTGACAAGTCAAAATTGGATATATTTAATATGGACGAAAGGGAGTAATTAATTAAATCTTTAATTAACTTAATATATTGTATATATATATATATATATTATATATATATATATATATATATATATATATATATATATATATATATATATTATATATATATATATATATATTATATATATATATATTATATATATATATATATATATATATATATATATATTATATATATATATATATATATTATATATATATATATATATATATATATATATATATTATATATATATATATATATATATATATATATATATATATATATTATATATATATATTATATATATATATATATATATATATATTATATATATATATTATATATATATATATATATATATATATTATATATATATATATTATATATATATATATATATATATATATATATATTATATATATATATATATATATATATATATATTATATATATATATATATATATATATTATATATATATATATATATTATATATATATATATATATATATATATTATATATATATATATATATATATATATATATATATTATATATATATATTATATATATATATATATATATATTATATATATATATATATATATATATTATATATATATATATATATATTATATATATATATATTATATATATATATTATATATATATATATATTATATATATATATATTATATATATATATATATTATATATATATATTATATATATATGTTCCGATTTTGATGTGATTATAAAAATTTAAGGTAAATCCAAAACTTTAACTAAACATATATTATATTTATCATTACTGTTTATTATAACTTAGCTTCGATTATCGGTTTACTTTAACCACAATTTATTTCATTCACACGAATCATGTATGAGGCATATTCAATTTCTTTATGATACAATTTATATAGCTACCGTACATCGTATGGGTATTAGGACTAGTAATGATATAAATAAAGGTTATATTCGTTTAGTGGAGTCATGTTCGTTGTACATATCCATATCTAAGCTAATAGGGATGTAATTTTTGATAATTGAAATTGATTATTATTATTATTATCTAAACAAATTGGATAATTGCTACAAATTATAATCTATATAAAAACATTTGGTGTGGATAGTGAAGCAGCTTGGCTAGCTATTAATTCAGCAGTTAGCCTGCTTTTTTGGATTTTTCCCACTGTGTTGTGTAGATGTCATTAGGCTTCCTTATGTTTTCAATTTATATTTTGATTTATATCATTACTTTTAGCGTAATATGTTTTACGGTTTTACACTTTAACCACTAAATCTTTTTAATACTTTTGTATTTTTACCATTAAAGTTTTATTTTTGAGGATTCATGATACTACAGTTTTAGGTTTTTTTTTCACCGTCAAAGTTTTTATCTTCTTATTTTAATCTTCCAAGAAAGTTTGCATTTTTTCTAGAGTTAATTACATTTTTCGTCCCTGTGGTTTGCCCCACTTTCAAGGATCATCCCTGAATATCCGAAATTACACGTTTCGTCCCTAAGTATGGAATTCTGTTAACAAGTTTGGTCCACGACCCAAACGTCCGTTAAAAAAGGGGTCACGTGAGTTGCATGCCGAGGGTAAAATGGTCATTTCAAACTCATAGGACCAAAAATGTAATTAACTCTTTTCTACTTAACCAGCTCTCTCCTCCTTCTTCCTCTTATTCATCTCCTTCCTCCTCTCTTATTCATTTTCTTCCAAAATCCTAAATCAAAAATCAAAGACCTCCAAATCCGTCAGATCCAAAACCATACACATACAAAATTACAAATGCATACAAATATGAACCATATACCCAGATCATCTGATATATAAACATATCATAAACTAGAAATCATCAAAACCAACCTATACATAGCAATATCTATCCATATATACTCGTATTTATGGATATTATCACAAACTACCAGTATAACTGAACTACATAAACACCTCCATGAAACTATGAATTAAATCTCATCATATATACATATTATATTATATACATATAAAGAGAAACACGCACATATCCGAAAATTTTAAAATCAAACTGATGATAACAAGATCAGGCCAATAAACACAAAATTAAGAGCAAAATTAAACACGAAATTAAACTAAAAATCAAAAAATTAAACGAAATTGAAACACTTACAGATCCGTTGATGAAAATAAGGAAGAGAAAAACCAATTTTTTCCGTCCAGATCATGCGATGTCGATGGTGTTAATGTAACATCCGTGAATTTTGACCCGTTGACTTTTTGTGTAATTTGACTAACAAACTTGTTGAATGGAATTGGTTAATGCTTACGGAAATATTTTGGTGTTTAAATGGTTAACGTTTAGCTATTTGTCGGATTTAGCGGAGCGGGAGCCTACCCATTTGGACTATAGGCCGGCCTCCCCCCCCCCATTTGACCAATCATTTCTCCTAAATCATTTTCTTTCTTTCTTTCCTTCCAATCTCTTTTCTTCACACAAAAGTCAACTATTTCATAATCAAATTCTGGAAAATCAAAGGTGTTTCAAACTAGATTAATTCAAGTTTTTGCATCATCTTCATCATCTACATATCATATCAAAAGATTAGAGTTCAAGCTCAAGAAAATCTTCATTTTTAGTCAAATTCGGGTTTGAGCATTTGTGGAAGAATTTGTAAGTTAAAACTATCTCATATTAATCATTTTATGTTGTTAAACATGTTTCTAGTAAAACCCAAACGTTTTGTGCCTTGAATCGAGTCAAAAATCGGATTAGAATCCCTTGAGTTTCAAGCCGCATGAACAGTAGCACGGGTTAGGGTTCAAACGCGTGTCTAGGGCTCATAAACGCGTGTTAGGGTTTCTAAACGCGTGTTAGGGTTTCTAAACGCGTGTTAGGGTTTCTAAACGCGTGTTAGGGTTTCTAAACACGTTCTAGGGTTCCTAAACACGTGTTTAGGGTTGGTAAACGCGTGCTTGGGTTCATAAACCCGTGTTACTATTCATGTTTTGCGCGTCAGTTTTCAAACGTTAATAACTTTTGAACCGTAAGTCCGTTTTAGTCGTATGACCTATCGTTGGAATCGTATGAGAGTCTACTTTATCATGGTATAATCCTTATACCTTGAATCTTCTGTCATTTTCAAAAATGATATAATAAAGTGTCCTTGTTTACAGTCGATTGAACCAATAAGACAATCTAGGATTGTGACATAACCAAGTTGGGTCCCAATCGTACTCTAAGGCTGATTTACCCTTCTAAAACCAAATTAAGGTTTGACACGTGAATTGTAATGTATATGTTTATAGGTGGTGAACGCTAAACGCTCGTTGGACGTTATAACTCGATTATAACTTGTACTTACCTCGCATATCCAATCAAGGTGAGTTTCGTATCTCCCTACTCGCTTGAGATTCGGGCTGAAAAGTGTAAACCTGGCGTGTTTACTTGCATTTGTTGATTTATTGATTGTTTGACTTGATTGTTGGTTTGATGTGGCAGTTCGTTTCGTTTGTTTGTCTTGGGTTATGTTTTAGTTAAGTATTACATATATATACATTAGGATAGACGTACATACGTGGAAGTCGGTTATGCCTTCATTGGGTTTTAGATGTGGTGGGAAGGCTGCGGGTGACCCTATATATAAGCATCTGAGACTTGAAGAAAGTAGAATCCTCTGAAGTATAAGTACGTATAGTTGGTTTAAATTGTGATTAGTGGTTTATGATTATTGAATATCGATTGTTGGCCTATGGTTGTTGCATATGGATTGTTGGCTTATGTTGGACGAATATTGATTGTTGGCACAGGTTCATCGTATATTGATTGTTGGTTTACGATTGATGCATTTACATTTGATTGTAAGCATTGCATACATTGTTGATGACCCTCGGCAGGGGATTGCCGACATCCTGGTGCATAGATGTATGCACCCATTTTGGATGTAGACCTGACTCCGAGTATATAGACATATATATCTCGATGATTTTGAGATACAGCCTTGTTCATTGAGATGACAGAAGGGTATCGTTGCATGGGTGACTTGAGCTCACGCATAGGATAGGCATGTTGGCTTATTCATGCATTCCGGCATTTGCATTGATACTCATATCATTTATGCATTTCTCATTTCACGCGTTGCACTTGTGTAATCTTGTTGTTGGACATTATTGTGTTTCGTAGAGGCTCACTGTATGTCAGGTTTAGCCTTCTTTCGTGCTTTATGATTCTGTCTATGGTTCCTTGTGGACCATTACTACGAACTCACCAACCTTGTGTTGACTATGCTTAGTACACTTTTCAGGTAATCAGGTTCTCCCAGGACGTGGAGTTTAGTTGCTTGCTTGCTGTAAACCCGGACTATGGACTTCATGGATCAAGGATTCATTGGCCTTCCTTTTGCATTATACTTAGGATCGTTTGCCATCTTTGAGTATTATTTTGTTAACTTTGATGGCTATTTGCTCCTGTTGTATTTTGTTACTTGTAATCGTTATGTTTTGGATTCACCGAATCTATAATTGCATTTAGTTTGTTCTATTGTAATTCCACCTGGTGCTATGTGATTTCCGTGATATTCTGAGCCTTGGCTCGGGGTGTTACAGAATGGTGGCCCATGCGTGGTCGTAGAGAATTAGGCGGTTTGACCTAGACTACGGCTTAAGTTAAAACTCTTCATATAGCATGCATGGTTAGGAAATTTGTGTGCAATGTGAATTTTGTGAATCCCGTGTGAGTTCGTAGTTAAGACCACTTGTATGATAGCTTGAATTCAATGTGATGAATATGGTTATTATGATTTGTGGTTGTTATTGTTGGGGCTAATTTGATGATTTAGGGCAAAATGAAGGGATGCCATTAACTTAGTATAATATCGTGGCAACCCTAAAAGAACCCGATCAACTCTTTTATGGTTACCCGATACTATAGCAAGTTCATGACATCATGGATTGCGCACGTGTGGCTTAAAGTATAATAAGGAACCGATATGCGTAATGGAAGTTGATTAGGTGGAAGGTTAGCCGTTGGTACACCTTGTATACATACCCGGTCAATAACCAGGGAGCATATCGAATTCGGATTATACTTTGAATCATTCGTGTTAGTTGTTTAATGGCATGATGAAATGAACATGATTACTTGAATTAATGATGATGTATTGTAATAAATTCAACTTGATGTTATGATATGTAAAAATCTTTTATGATGCTAACACTGTTGCCTTAGCACAATGTTATGAAATGAGTATGTGGTATCGGTAGGAGAGCGTTGACTACTTGTGTGACTAACATGCGAGCATTTGAGACTAACTCTCGGGTCAACGTGTCACTTGTTTTATAGAAATGGTGAGACCAAGGAGAGTCGGAACAAACTATAGGGCTGAAGAGGAAGGACCTCAACCGGAAGCTCAACCGGAAGTACAAAGAGGTAGGGGCCGTGGTAGGGGCCGTGGTAGGGGCCGTGGTAGGGGTCAAGGAAGGGGTCGTGGTGAGATCCCTGAACCAAATATGGCTGAGGTGATCGCTCAAACGATCGCCAATATCATGCCAACCATCATTGCTCAAGTCACGGCAAGTCTTGGGCAAAATAATGTGGCTCAAAATGACGAAGTTCCAGAAAATGAAAATAACGAAAATAATCAACCTCAAGCCGAAGAATATGAAGAAGAGGGACCAGTGGGGGTTGGTATAGGGATGCCCATGAATAATCAATATGGGGGATACCGTCAAGGGTGTATATTCAAAGATTTTAAGAGTTGTGGGGCACCGGAGTTCGATGGGAAAGGGGGTCCCACGGAATGTATAAGATGGTTTGAGGCGATAGAAGCGGTGATTGAGAGGAGTCATTGCACCTATGATGACCGGATTTCCTATGCATCCGGCATGTTTAGGCATGACGCCTTGAGTTGGTGGAACCAGGAAATAACGTTGGGCGGACTCAAAATTTGGAATGGGTTGACTTCAAAGACAAGGTAAAAGCAAAGTTTTGTCCTCCATATGAACTACAAAATCTAACCATTGAATTCGCAAATCTAAACATGGAGGGAGCCGACTACAAGGGCTATGTGAGACGATTTCAAGAGTTGTCCACCCTCATTCCTCACTTGGTGGGTACCGAGTCACAGGCCATCCAGAAGTTTGTATTGGGCTTGAATCCTCAAGTTCGGTCTTATGTAAACTCCAACATGCCTACTTCCTTGGCTAATGCGGTCAACCAGGCCGGGAGTGTGACTGAGGATTTATTGAGATGTGGTGTTTTGAGTAAGTTCTCATCAAACAAGAGGAAAGAAGTGGGAGAGTCTAGTGGGGTAAAGAAAGCGGGAAGGTTTGACCCCAAGAATGCGTATAGGGGTAGGGTGATGGCGGCGGTAGAACCGGCTAGGAGGCCTTATACCGGGCCTCATCCTTTCTGTGGGAGGTGCAACAGGCACCATCCCGCCACTACTCCATGTGGGGCATGCTATAATTGCAACCAAGTTGGGCATGCATCCAAGAATTGTAGAGCTCCAAGAGCCGGCCCAATGAATGCGGCTCCTATTCGGGCCGTTCCTCTTCAAGGTAATCAAAGAAGAGGCGAATGCTTTGAATGTGGTAGCCGTGACCACTACCGTAATAATTGCCCTCGATGGGTGGGGCAACAAGTGCAAGTAGCCGTCCACCCCAACCAACTACAAATGGTCGGGCCTAATCAAAATCGGGGACAACAAGGCCACCAAGTGCAACCACGCGGCCGAGCCTTTGCGGCCAATGCAAATGAAGCCCGCAATGATCCTAACGTTGTAGCAGGTACTTTTCTCCTTAATGGTCTCTATGCCACCGTTCTATTTGATTCCGGGGCCGATTTTAGCCTCGTGTCTTCTAACTTTGTTCCTTTGATTGATGTACATCCGTGTGCTCTAAACTATGTGCTTGACATTGAAATGGTAAACGGGTCACTAACTAGAATTAGTCAAATACTTCGAGAATGTGTCTTGACCTTAGAAGATGTCGACTTCTTCATTGACCTTATGCCACTTGACATTGGTAGTTTTGATATTATAGTGGGTATGGATTGGTTGACGGCGGTGAATGCAACCATTGATTGTGGTGAGAGAGTTGTTAAAATACCTTTGGCTAACGGTAAAATTCTTAGGGTTCAAGGTGAAACCTCCGATTCTTCAACTTCTAAAGTCTTTAGTGCTACCATCTCAAAGGTAGAATTGAAGACCGTCCCTATCGTTTGTGATTTTCCCGATGTTTTTCCGGACGACTTACCGAGGTTACCTCCGCCCCGTGAACTTGATTTTCGTATCAATCTTATTCCCGAAGCCGCGCCCGTAGCAAAAGCTCCTTATAGACTAGCTCTAACCGAAATGCAAGAATTACAAACTCAACTCAAGGAACTTCAAGAGAAGGGTTTCATCCGCCCTAGTCAATCTCCTTGGGGTGCTCCTGTTCTCTTCGTCAAAAAGAAAGACGGATCCTTCAGAATGTGTATTGATTACCGGGAATTAAACAAGCTCACCATGAAGAACCGATATCCTCTCCCAAGAATTGATGACTTGTTTGATCAACTTCAAGGAGCTAAGCACTTCTCAAAAATCGATCTTCGCTCGGGTTATCATCAACTCCGGGTACATGAGGATGACATCCCCAAAATGGCTTTTCGCACAAGGTATGGCCATTTTGAATTCACCGTGATGCCATTTGGGTTGACTAATGCACCGGCGGTGTTCATGGACTTGATGAACCGGGTGTGTCAACCATACTTAGACAAGTCCGTCATTGTGTTCATTGATGACATACTTGTATACTCGAAGACAAAGGAGGAGCATGTTGAGCACTTGCGTGAGGTGCTTGAACTACTAAGAAAAGAGAAGTTGTATGCCAAATTCTCCAAGTGCGAGTTTTGGTTGGAAGAGGTCCACTTCCTTGGTCACGTAGTGAGCAAGGATGGTATTCATGTGGATCCAAGCAAGATTGAAGCGGTCAAGAATTGGAGAAGACCCGAAACGCCATCCGAGATCCGCCAATTCCTTGGATTGGCGGGTTACTATAGAAGATTTATTGAAAACTTCTCCCGTATTGCACAACCACTCACTCTCTTGACTCAAAAGGAGAGAAACTTTGAATGGGGCGAAAGACAAGAGAACGCCTTCCATGTAACACCCGTTTCATAAAAATATGGATTTCCAAAAATTTCGCCTAACGGCGTTAAATCATGCGGAAACGATTTAGGAAAATACTCAACTAAGGAAAACAGTTGAGAAAACATTGGTGGTGTTACTAATAGCATCAAATCTGTAATAAAAGAAATCCATAAGATTGCCCAACATAAAGCAATCATAACATAGTCATTACATAAGTTCCATAAAGGAAATCAATAACATAAGGTCTGTGCGAAGCTATTGGGTAAACTAAAGCCAGCTTGATCATCTACCCATCTCTCGCCACAGCTTCACACGTCATCTCACTGCCTAACCTGAGGGGTGTCAACACATTAAAGAAACAAGTGTTAGCTATAAAGCTAAGTAAGATAACACCAGGTTTAAGCAAACATTTCATCCATTTAAATCGTCACTTTAAAGCATTACGTCATTTTAATTAGGCATTCATACCACCGTATAAACATATCCACATCACATATAAGCATAGAGTCCATGACCCTAAGTGTGCCTAATCAATTTCGTCATTTCATCTCATTAGGTTGTGACTAGGTCACCGTTAAGTTGTAACCGAAGTTACCATTAAGGAAAGACAATGTCGATCCATGAGTAGCACGTTATGTTCATGACATTAGGTGGGTCATCAGGCCACCCGAAACTACTCGCCACATATGACTTGTTGCAAGGAACCACCCGAGCAACCATTTTAACATACCTATAACCACCGTCAGGCATGACGTACCTATTACCACCGTCAGGCACGATTTATACGTACCCATTACCACCGTAAGGCACGATGTACCTATTACCACCGTAAGGTACAGGTTATGCATAACACTTAACATCTAATTAGCTCGAGCATTTATCATATTTAGTTTAGATTTCCACCTTTAACCTAAACCAATCCATACTATCATCTTTTCACGTTAGGGCCCTTAAAACGTGCACGTGTCATGGCAACCTAAAAAGGTCTAGTGTTCTAGATGAACAAGCCACAAATACATGCACATAACAACATTACAACATATCATTAACCACCGTTCATCATAACATATCATATCGTAAACATATCATTAACCACCGTTCATCATATCATATCATAAACATAACTACGGGGAAGCATTCTAGGCATAGGCATCGTCATCATTATTCCCCGAGTACCTCCCATATCAACCCAACCACATTATAGGTTATACATTACCGTTATGGAGGTTATAGTTTATGAAACCATTTTCGTTGCACCCTCAGCGTGACAAAAGTAGTGTATCTTACCTCGTAGTAGTGTACGCGAGCAAACAGAGAGCTAATAGTGCTTAATAGTAATCCCCGACACCTATCGTACATTAATATATGAAATATAAGTCATTTGGGACCTTAAAACGACTCTCGTATGACCTTAGGACTGACTACGTAAAAGTCCAGCTTTAAACCTTACGAATTTAGCCTAAACGAATTTAGAAAACGAATTTGAACATCAAACGAACTTAGCCTTCGTTTTTAGCTTCAAACGAAGATGATCTTCGTTTTGTCAAACGAAGATAGTTTCCAGAAAACGAATTTAGGCTTTTACTTAGCAAACGAAATTAGCTTTCAACTTCAAACGAATTTAACTCCTTTAAAACGAATTTAGCTCTTCAAAACGAATTTGAACTTCATTATGAGCAAACGAATTTAAGCTTCATTTTGACAAACGAATTTAAACCTCATTTCAGGCCTAAACGAATTTAAGTTCTAATTTCGTCCAGAATTCATAAAACGGCTATGTTCTTCATTTTTCCAGAAATCGATCGACTATGGCTTCTTCCAAAACATGTTTTTGACATATTTAAACATCTTTCGATCATCAAGATCGTTTATAAACCCATTAAACACCATTACAAACATCAATTAACCAAAACATCTCTTAAACTCTAATTATTTACAAAACCCTTTTAAAATCAGTTTTGGATCAATCTAAAACATCTTTTAGAACTGAAAATACATACAACAACCCATTGATTACCTGATTGCTTTGATAGCCAATTGAAAGTAACCCAATTGATTGACCAAAACTTGGAGATTCCTTAAGAAATCGATTAGGGAATTGAAGGAACTGTATGTGTGTGTTTAGGAAATGTAATTAGGCTGCAATTAATTAGAGATTAGGCTAATTGTAACCCTAATCCCGTTTTTCAAGTTTCACTTATGTCAATTTTAGTCCCTGGACTTCATATTAGCTTTATTTCGCATTTAAACACCTATTGGGGATATACGTAACACATTAAAGCACTTTCGCACACTACAAAGGCCTTTTACACATCATTTAATCCACTTTATTGTCACTCATTAAAGATAATTAAATCTCACATATAGGGCACATACACACATATTTCCACATAAACATATCACGGACTTAGAATTTGACCTAACGACGTTAGTCAACATATACGTTTAAGTTTTGGGATGTTACATTCAAACTCTTAAAGATATGCTATGTGATGCTCCTATTTTGACGCTACCGGATGGGATCGAAGATTTTGTTGTTTATTGTGATGCTTCGGGGCAAGGTTTGGGTTGTGTTCTTATGCAAAGGGGTAAAGTCATTGCTTATGCCTCTCGTCAATTGAAGGTGCATGAGAAGAACTACCCGACACATGATTTGGAATTGGGAGCGGTTGTGTTTGCTTTAAAGTGTTGGAGACATTATCTCTACGGCACCAAATGTGTGATTTATACCGATCACAAAAGTCTCCAGCACATCTTCAACCAAAATGAATTGAACATGAGGCAGAGGCGTTGGTTAGAACTATTTAGTGATTATGATTGTGACATCCGTTATCACCCGGGCAAGGCAAATGTAGTAGCCGATGCCTTGAGCCGAAAGGAGAGAGTGAAACCAAGACGGGCTAGAGCTATGAGCCTCACGGTAGGGCCAAATATTCGTGATCGGATCATTGAAGCCCAAATTCATGCCACCCTACCGGAAAACTATGGAAACGAAAACCTGGATGGCATGGAACAACTATTTGACCGAAAGAATGATAACGGGCTATACATGGTTGAAAGACTTTGGGTTCCTATTTTCGGCGACTTAAGAACGCTTATTATGAATGAAGCTCACCTATCGCCTTATTCGGTCCACCCCGGGTCGGATAAGATGTACTTTGACTTGAAAGATTTGTATTGGTGGCCGGCATGAAGCGTGATGTGGCTAGGTATGTGAGTGAGTGTCTTACTTGCTTACAAGTCAAAGCCGATCACAAGAAGCCACCCGGATTGTTGGTACAACCAGTGATGCCCGAATGGAAGTGGGAACATATCTCAATGGACTTCATTACTAAATTACCGAAGACGAGAAGCGGTCGTGACACGATTTGGGTGATAGTAGATCGGTTAACGAAGTCGGCTCACTTTCTAGCCATTCGGGAAACCGATAAATTTGACACTTTGGCTCGCTTGTACATCAAGGAAGTAATATCTAAACACGGAGTGCCGATTTCTATCATTTCGGATAGAGATGCCCGTTTCAAATCAAAATTTTGGGAAGCCTTTCAAAAAGCCATGGGTACTCGACTTGACATGAGCACGACATTTCACCCTCAAACGGATGGGCAAACCGAGAGGACCATCCAAACACTTGAAGACATGTTGAGGGCATGTGCGATCGATTTTGGTGGAAGTTGGGAAGACCATTTGCCGTTAGTTGAATTTTCATACAACAATAGCTACCATGCTACCATTCAAATGGCACCCTTTAAAGCATTGTATGGTAGGGTATGCCGTTCTCCTCTAGCTTGGGCGGAAATTGGAGAGAGTCAACTTATCGGGCCAGAAATTGTGATTGAAACAACCAAGGTAATATCTCAAATCAAGGAGAAGTTGCAATTGGCCCGTGAGCGTCAAAAGAAGTATGCCGATGTGAGACGAAGACCGTTGGAGTTTGAAGTTGGTGAATTGTACTTTTGAAAGTGTCACCTTGGAAAGGAGTCGTACGATTTGTGAAGCGGGGAAAACTTGCACCAAGGTATGTTGGTCCTTTCAAGATTCTTGAACGGGTTGGGAGAGTTGCTTATCGGCTAGAATTGCCTCAAGAGCTTAGCGGTGTGCATGATGTGTTTCATATTTGTAACTTGCGCAAGTGTTTGGCGGATCCTACACATCATGTGCCTATGGACGAAATTAGGGTTGATTCGAATTTGAACTTTGTTGAAGAGCCGGTAGAGATCTCGGATCGTCAAGAAAAGAAACTCAAGAGCAAACGCTACACGATTGTTAAAGTTAGATGGAATGCTAGACGTGGAGCCGAGTTCACTTGGGAGCGAGAGGATCATATGAAGTCTAAGTATCCGCATCTATTTAGTAATTAGTGTTTTGTTGAATTTCGGGACGAAATTCTTTCAACGGGGGGATAATGTAACATCCGTGAATTTTGACCCGTTGACTTTTTGTGTAATTTGACTAACAAACTTGTTGAATGGAATTGGTTAATGCTTACGAAAATATTTTGGTGTTTAAATGGTTAACGTTTAGCTATTTGTCGGATTTAGCGGAGCGGGAGCCTACCCATTTGGACTATAGGCCGGCCTCCCCCCCCCCCATTTGACCAATCATTTCTCCTAAATCATTTTCTTTCTTTCTTTCCTTCCAATCTCTTTTCTTCACACAAAAGTCAACTATTTCATAATCAAATTCTGGAAAATCAAAGGTGTTTCAAACTAGATTAATTCAAGTTTTTGCATCATCTTCATCATCTACATATCATATCAAAAGATTAGAGTTCAAGCTCAAGAAAATCTTCATTTTTAGTCAAATTCGGGTTTGAGCATTTGTGGAAGAATTTGTAAGTTAAAACTATCTCATATTAATCATTTTATGTTGTTAAACATGTTCTAGTAAAACCCAAACGTTTTGTGCCTTGAATCGAGTCAAAAATCGGATTAGAATCCCTTGAGTTTCAAGCCGCATGAACAGTAGCACGGGTTAGGGTTCAAACGCGTGTCTAGGGCTCATAAACGCGTGTTAGGGTTTCTAAACGCGTGTTAGGGTTTCTAAACGCGTGTTAGGGTTTCTAAACGCGTGTTAGGGTTTCTAAACGCGTGTTAGGGCTTCTAAACGCGTGTTAGGGTTTCTAAACGCGTGTTAGGGTTTCTAAACGCGTGTTAGGGCTTCTAAACGCGTGTTAGGGTTTCTAAACGCGTGTTAGGGTTTCTAAACGCGTGTTAGGGCTTCTAAACGCGTGTTAGGGTTTCTAAACGCGTGTTAGGGTTTCTAAACGCGTGTTAGGGCTTCTAAACGCGTGTTAGGGCTTCTAAACGCGTGTTAGGGTTTCTAAACGCGTGTTAGGGCTTCTAAACGCGTGTTAGGGTTTCTAAACGCGTGTTAGGGTTTCTAAACGCGTGTTAGGGTTTCTAAACGCGTGTTAGGGTTTCTAAACGCGTGTTAGGGTTTCTAAACGCGTGTTAGGGTTTCTAAACGCGTGTTAGGGTTTCTAAACGCGTGTTAGGGTTTCTAAACGCGTGTTAGGGTTTCTAAACGCGTGTTAGGGTTTCTAAACGCGTGTTAGGGTTTCTAAACGCGTGTTAGGGTTTCTAAACGCGTGTTAGGGTTTCTAAACGCGTGTTAGGGTTTCTAAACGCGTGTTAGGGTTTCTAAACGCGTGTTAGGGTTTCTAAACGCGTGTTAGGGTTTCTAAACGCGTGTTAGGGTTTCTAAACGCGTGTTAGGGTTTCTAAACGCGTGTTAGGGTTTCTAAACGCGTGTTAGGGTTTCTAAACGCGTGTTAGGGTTTCTAAACGCGTGTTAGGGTTTCTAAACGCGTGTTAGGGTTTCTAAACGCGTGTTAGGGTTTCTAAACGCGTGTTAGGGTTTCTAAACGCGTGTTAGGGTTTCTAAACGCGTGTTAGGGTTTCTAAACGCGTGTTAGGGTTTCTAAACGCGTGTTAGGGTTTCTAAACGCGTGTTAGGGTTTCTAAACGCGTGTTAGGGTTTCTAAACGCGTGTTAGGGTTTCTAAACGCGTGTTAGGGTTTCTAAACGCGTGTTAGGGTTTCTAAACGCGTGTTAGGGTTTCTAAACGCGTGTTAGGGCTTCTAAACGCGTGTTAGGGTTTCTAAACGCGTGTTAGGGTTTCTAAACGCGTGTTAGGGTTTCTAAACGCGTGTTAGGGTTTCTAAACGCGTGTTAGGGTTTCTAAACGCGTGTTAGGGTTTCTAAACGCGTGTTAGGGTTTCTAAACGCGTGTTAGGGTTTCTAAACGCGTGTTAGGGTTTCTAAACGCGTGTTAGGGTTTCTAAACGCGTGTTAGGGTTTCTAAACGCGTGTTAGGGTTTCTAAACGCGTGTTAGGGTTTCTAAACGCGTGTTAGGGTTTCTAAACGCGTGTTAGGGTTTCTAAACGCGTGTTAGGGTTTCTAAACGCGTGTTAGGGTTTCTAAACGCGTGTTAGGGTTTCTAAACGCGTGT
This sequence comes from Erigeron breviscapus, assembly GCA_034093135.1. Lineage (NCBI taxonomy): Eukaryota > Viridiplantae > Streptophyta > Magnoliopsida > Asterales > Asteraceae > Erigeron > Erigeron breviscapus. Next base: position 100,937,602 of record CM067169.1, read on the forward strand.
TAGGGTTTCTAAACGCGTGTTAGGGTTTCTAAACGCGTGTTAGGGTTTCTAAACGCGTGTTAGGGTTTCTAAACGCGTGTTAGGGTTTCTAAACGCGTGTTAGGGTTTCTAAACGCGTGTTAGGGTTTCTAAACGCGTGTTAGGGTTTCTAAACGCGTGTTAGGGTTTCTAAACGCGTGTTAGGGTTTCTAAACGCGTGTTAGGGTTTCTAAACGCGTGTTAGGGTTTCTAAACGCGTGTTAGGGTTTCTAAACGCGTGTTAGGGTTTCTAAACGCGTGTTAGGGTTTCTAAACGCGTGTTAGGGTTTCTAAACGCGTGTTAGGGTTTCTAAACGCGTGTTAGGGTTTCTAAACGCGTGTTAGGGTTTCTAAACGCGTGTTAGGGTTTCTAAACGCGTGTTAGGGTTTCTAAACGCGTGTTAGGGTTTCTAAACGCGTGTTAGGGTTTCTAAACGCGTGTTAGGGTTTCTAAACGCGTGTTAGGGTTTCTAAACGCGTGTTAGGGTTTCTAAACGCGTGTTAGGGTTTCTAAACGCGTGTTAGGGTTTCTAAACGCGTGTTAGGGTTTCTAAACGCGTGTTAGGGTTTCTAAACGCGTGTTAGGGTTTCTAAACGCGTGTTAGGGTTTCTAAACGCGTGTTAGGGTTTCTAAACGCGTGTTAGGGTTTCTAAACGCGTGTTAGGGTTTCTAAACGCGTGTTAGGGTTTCTAAACGCGTGTTAGGGTTTCTAAACGCGTGTTAGGGTTTCTAAACGCGTGTTAGGGTTTCTAAACGCGTGTTAGGGTTTCTAAACGCGTGTTAGGGTTTCTAAACGCGTGTTAGGGTTTCTAAACGCGTGTTAGGGTTTCTAAACGCGTGTTAGGGTTTCTAAACGCGTGTTAGGGTTTCTAAACGCGTGTTAGGGTTTCTAAACGCGTGTTAGGGTTTCTAAACGCGTGTTAGGGTTTCTAAACGCGTGTTAGGGTTTCTAAACGCGTGTTAGGGTTTCTAAACGCGTGTTAGGGTTTCTAAACGCGTGTTAGGGTTTCTAAACGCGTGTTAGGGTTTCTAAACGCGTGTTAGGGTTTCTAAACGCGTGTTAGGGTTTCTAAACGCGTGTTAGGGTTTCTAAACGCGTGTTAGGGTTTCTAAACGCGTGTTAGGGTTTCTAAACGCGTGTTAGGGTTTCTAAACGCGTGTTAGGGTTTCTAAACGCGTGTTAGGGTTTCTAAACGCGTGTTAGGGTTTCTAAACGCGTGTTAGGGTTTCTAAACGCGTGTTAGGGTTTCTAAACGCGTGTTAGGGTTTCTAAACGCGTGTTAGGGTTTCTAAACGCGTGTTAGGGTTTCTAAACGCGTGTTAGGGTTTCTAAACGCGTGTTAGGGTTTCTAAACGCGTGTTAGGGTTTCTAAACGCGTGTTAGGGTTTCTAAACGCGTGTTAGGGTTTCTAAACGCGTGTTAGGGTTTCTAAACGCGTGTTAGGGTTTCTAAACGCGTGTTAGGGTTTCTAAACGCGTGTTAGGGTTTCTAAACGCGTGTTAGGGTTTCTAAACACGTGTAGTCGGTTATGCCTTCATTGGGTTTTAGATGTGGTGGGAAGGCTGCGGGTGACCCTATATATAAGCATCTGAGACTTGAAGAAAGTAGAATCCTCTGAAGTATAAG
>CM067169.1:100944247-100977864 GCA_034093135.1 Erigeron breviscapus
AAAATGCAATTCGTTCTAAATTTTACATAAAAAGGTCATCTAAGTAATTTTGTAACTAAAAGCCACAAGCTTTTGTAAACAAAACAACAACAACAACAACAACAACAACAACAACAACAACAAAAAACAACAACAACAACAACAACAACAACAACAACAACAACAACAACAACAACAACAACAACAACAACAACAACAACAACAACAACAACAACAACAACAACAACAACAACAACAACAACAACAACAACAACAACAACAACAACAACAACAACAACAACAACAACAACAACAACAACAACAACAACAACAACAACAACAACAACAACAACAACAACAACAACAACAACAACAACAACAACAACAACAACAACAACAACAACAACAACAACAACAACAACAACAACAACAACAACAACAACAACAACAACAACAACAACAACAACAACAACAACAACAACAACAACAACAACAACAACAACAACAACAACAACAACAACAACAACAACAACAACAACAACAACAACAACAACAACAACAACAACAACAACAACAACAACAACAACAACAACAACAACAACAACAACAACAACAACAACAACAACAACAACAACAACAACAACAACAACAACAACAACAACAACAACAACAACAACAACAACAACAACAACAACAACAACAACAACAACAACAACAACAACAACAACAACAACAACAACAACAACAACAACAACAACAACAACAACAACAACAACAACAACAACAACAACAACAACAACAACAACAACAACAACAACAACAACAACAACAACAACAACAACAACAACAACAACAACAACAACAACAACAACAACAACAACAACAACAACAACAACAACAACAACAACAACAACAACAACAACAACAACAACAACAACAACAACAACAACAACAACAACAACAACAACAACAACAACAACAACAACAACAACAACAACAACAACAACAACAACAACAACAACAACAGCAACAACAACAACAACAACAACAACAACAACAACAACAACAACAACAACAACAACAACAACAACAACAACAACAACAACAACAACAACAACAACAACAGCAGCAACAGCAACAGCAACAACAACAACAACAACAACAACAACAACAACAACAACAACAACTGTCTATATATATTCAATTCGTTCTAAAATTTTGTTTCCATCCACTTTAAAAATTAGTTCCTCTCAATTGCCATTTTCCCTCACCATAACTTCCTGCATCGTGACTCCGTTTCATGATATTTACCCCCCCCCCACACCCACACCCCCCCCCCCACCCCGTTTCCCGGTCAGAGGAGGATCCCTACCCAATCCCGGCATAAGCCGGGCTATGGGGAAGGTATGATGTAGACAGACCTTACCTCTACTCAAAGGTAGAGAGGCTGCTTCCAGATCCACCGAGGTGGAAGGGACCTCCGGCCCAGTGTGTAAAAATATTCTAAAAGCTACAAGCTTTTGTAAACAAAACTATGAGTTAAATACTTTCAAAAATAACAAAAAAAACTATTAACGAAATCATAGCTCGACTATTTAATTACCATGATGCCATCCTTTTCGTATAAGACAAATCAACCACAATGAGCTCAGTTGCATTCACTATTAGATACGAGTATAAATTATATAAGATCATAATGCATAAAGACGATTGCAACCATTTTTTCACTAGTATATATAGCTATATAAGAATAAGAATACTATTAATTCGTGATTTCCTTCTAAAATACAAAGAAATATTCTGAATTGAAAGATTTATACAATTATTGTTGTATCACCAAACATGAACCTAATTTTCATTTAAGTAGTGAGAGGAGTTGCTAGAACAGTTATCATAAAAATCAAATCCACCCCACTGCTGCTGTCACCCAATCACCCATATGCAATAACAGTTATCATACATCCATCCAAGATTCCAAGCCGATTTTGATAATGAAAAACTAAAACAAAACAGCCCCTACTGTTGTAATAGAAATATAAGATTAAAAAACACTGACAAGAGAGCATAATGGTGTACTAAAAATTTCTGACCTCTGAAGGTGATTCCACAACGACAATCAAGTGCAGTAACCAAAAAATAAGAAGGATAACGTCTACACTAAGTCACTAACAAAGAAAAAAACAACCCCAAAAATGACTGTGAACACAAGTTTGCCTTTTCACTTCTAATTGCATTATTGCACTAAACTTGCAACAAGGCATACATCAGCAAAAGATGGTTATGTCACTTTTTTAAAAGGAAAAGCTGATTAACCTATGCACTCAAGGCTTTTGGAAGAATGTGCGATAACTAAAAGTCCCTAATCAGCAACATGAATAGTGTTGATCACTTCTCCAAATTCGACAACTCAACTCTAACAACCCGAGTAACACAAAATATGTATTGGGACAAGACGAAGTGTTGTATAGAACACCCAACCGTTTGCTCCTGTATATTGGCAGTGAAAATAACATAGTGCAGAAGCTAAAAGTCTCTAATCAGCAACATGAAACATATTGATCAGCTTACTCGTTGAAATTCTTGGAATCAAAGAGTATCTCACTTAGTCTGTGACATAATTTGTCAATGACACATATTGAAATTCTTGGAACTCTACTAAGTGATGAATCAGCAGCACGAAACATGTTGGTTTCCACAGACCGAAGATCATCTTCTTACCCTTTAATTTCTGAACTTATAGGGAAAATACACCCAAAATATGACTCCAAATATTGGTTGAGGCTACTTCAGGATTAACTCTCATTCCTTCTACAACCCTTCCCAGACATATACAAATGTAAACAGAACTATGAGTTAAATACTTTCAAAAAACAAAAAAATGATTAACATCATAGCTTGACTATTCAATTACCATGATGGCATCCTTTTCGTATGAGACTAACCATGTACCACAATGAGCTCATTTGCATTCACTAATGAGCTTAATCATTTGCAAATTTGAACTCATATGACGAATTTCTAATGACTTGATTGATAATGAGTTTTGACATAAATGATATAGCTGCAATTGAACCTTTACAGATTGGAGCCATTCAACTGATCGAGCAGAAGTAAAGTTTCCGTGTATGAATAACATAACAAGGAACCTTTTTTACCACTAATCCCAAGATTCTTCATGGCTCCTGTGAGTGGCTCATAAACATCAAGTGTTGATACCTTATATTTATCTGTCGTTGTGTCCATAATAGGTTGGCCATTCATCCTAAATCCTAGTACCGCAGTACTTAATGATGCATCTGGTTTGTTGATAGTGAATAGCTTTGTGAACGATTTTGAAACACCATCCTCCACCATCATCCATACACCATAAAGTTCTTTTTCACCACCATCATAGAATTCAAGTAAAGCAAGAGACTCCTTAATCTTAGAGATAGAGAAATCACAAGATTCCCGGTGTGCTACACTATGAGGGAGGTGTATTTTGGTGAAGTCTTCACTCACCATATCAAACGCAACAACTAGATTAATATTCCTCTTGCTCTCATAAGCTTTCCAATAAATACACGATTATCTGTAGTAGATGGACAAGTTAAAAATACGATTGACAGAAGCAGGTTACCACGTGGAAGTCTCCAAACCCGTGAGCTTAACGTAACACCGTAAGCCTGCCAACGTCCAATACGGATCCTTACAATCATAGGGTCACAATTATCAGGACGAACCCCAAATCCTAAAACAAATGCATAATGCACATCAATAGTAATGTATTTTTCAAGTGACGTTTGCTTGTAATCATAATCATAATCATTCTTTCCAGAATAACAATCACCGACTAAGCATAACAACCCTTTAGACGTACCAACAAGTTCTAGATGCTTAAGTTGTTCTAACGACACAGGAACATTACCAACAGTGTCAAATTCATGTTGGGAGAGAGTGCCATTGTCCTTAATTGAAACATATTTGATGTCAGGTGAAAACTTGCGATCAGTTTCATCAATGTACCTTATAAGAAGCCGATGATGTCTGCGCAGGTTGGTGTGATCGGTAATAAAGAGAGGGCTATCGATCATCGATTTCCATGCTTTCGAAACCGATCTGAATTCAACCAGCGATTTCACAGGAAGCCACTTTATGATTTCTACTTGGATATCAAAAGGAATATTGTCTGCCATCTTATTCTGATATTAGGGTTTTGATTTCAATTGGGATTCTGAGATAAATTGGAATTGAAATTTACAATTAATTAATTATAAAGAACTACCATCTGGGTATTTGGGCTGTGCAGGACTTCGATCAGGTCCATATGCGATGGGCTGCCTATAAAGAGTAAACGCACAACTAGACAAACATAACAAAAAAAAAGATTGGGATTTTCTAGAGATTAAAAAATAAAATAAAACCAAAAAATGTCTTTTTAATGTAATTAATTTAGTTTTCCGACCAACTTTATAAGCCGAGTAATCTCAAGACAACTACCTGCTTTACGGTTAGGCGGGACCAGTGGCGTATTCATATATGGGTTAAGGGGGTCAATGGAACCTCGTTGAAAAGAGAAAAGAACGAGAACCTCCTTGAGAGTTGATCTATGGAAGAAAAAAATAGAGTTCTTTTTGAGATGAGGGAATTAAAATGCTTACTGCAACAACTTCTGCAAGTTGATAAGAAGGACAGAAGATGAAAACTTTGTTTATATTTCCGTATTTTAACCCTATAGTTATTAAGTGCTTTACTTTTAGCTCTTAAGTTACATATTTCATAGTTTCAGTCCACATTTACAAAACTCTTAATAATACTGTACTAAATACCAGTGGCGGAGCCAGGATTTCAAGAGAGGGGTGCCAAATTTTTTTTATAAAAGATAACTAATATTCACATTCGTACCAACAAATTCACTGGGCATTACAAAAGATACAAATTGCGCATTACAAAAGATACAAATTTTACACTAGTCTAAATTGGCACCAATCGTACCAACTAATACATTCGTTTTTCTTTCAATTTTTATACCAAAGGTATCCCAAGGACCTGTTATTATGCAAAATCATCTCCGCGTTAACATTACTATTCACGAACCTTCTTTTATTGCTTTTCATATAAACCAAAAACTCTTAAATAAATTACAAAACAATTTAATGTGAGTTGATTATAAAACCCAAAAGTTTGACCACAAATTACAACTCACAATTAAGAAAAACCATTAGTAAAATTATGATAATATCATGTGAAAGGATAAAGATGCCATTACATTTCGAAACAATAATTATTAGTGATAAACTTATAAACATAAACAATAAGATATAAAATAAGAAAAAAATGAGAAATACCAAATTAATTGATTGTTGAATCTTGATTAGCAAGAAAAATCCAAATAAAAAATCATCAAATGGATGAAAGGTTAATCTTGAACTCGAGAAGAATGAAGACATGCATCGTTCTACCACTGCATGCCAAACCCCATTTAATTCTCCCAAATTTGGTATTTGTCTTTTGAGCTTATAGTATTAGATATTATCAAGTACAACATTGAAACTCCCAAGTTTTTGTACAAAACAGTTACGGGCTTTAGTTCTTTATTACTGGATCAAAGTAAATTTATGGTGGGCCAACACCTGATACACCAAAAAACTACACCTAAAATATATGGCTGGTTGGATTTGGCACACTACGTACAAATAATCTATCCTTTTGATGACTACCATGCATATAAAAAAAACATCTTTTGTCTCTTGAAAGTTATAAATGAAAAATGATTTATACAACAAATAAATTGCCCTTCAAGAAAAAAAAAACAAATAAATTGTATACGTTACAAAACCAAATGCAAGAACATACGTTTAGCGTAAGGCATAATTATGAGGTAAATCTAATAATTGAAAATTCAAAAACGCTATGTATAAAATTTTCTTTTAGGTGGCAAACCAATAACTAACCCGTAGTTGAAAATTCAAACGGAATACGATATGACAAAATCCGAATAGTAGATGAGGGTGTATCGTGGACGAATAGTAACTCGCCATGTAGGCGAGTTACTATTCATCATCCATTTCCTTTAATAGTATATATATATAATTGTGGCAAAATACTAACAACACAATAAACTAATACAATAATGTTAGTTTTTTTTAATATATTTGTGTTTACTAGTATTAATACCCGTGTGTGATGCACGGAGCGACTCATAATAGTCAAAATATTTTCATCAATAGTAACGACTATGTCTAACCAATAGTAACATAAATTATAACATATAATCAAGATTAACAGAGCATGAAAGTTAAATCCATTGCCTAGAGATAATATGATTTCAATACCATGTTACAAAATATGATATCAATATTGAATTACTCCAATACACGTGTCGTTAGCAATGGGAAAGACTCAGGAGCACAAACATGTATCTTTTTAATAGATTTTGTCATCACAATTAAAAAGGTCATCTAAGTAATTTTGTAACTAAAAGCCACAAGCTTTTGTTAAACGCTGCTACTACTGGCGTTGGAGCTAGAAGTTTTTTCTTCCAATCCAAAAGGCTAGTTTAAAAATGAGGCTTTATATTAAAAATATTGGATTTTAATTTCATCTATCTATATATCTATATAATAATAATAATAATAATATCAATAAAAATTGAAACTTGATTTCTATAATAATCTATACTTCTTTATAAAGGAGACTGGCTTTTTTCTTTTTAAGACATTCAGAACTTGAAATGTCTAAATTACCCTTTAACTTAAAATCTGTAATATCATCTCACGCTCCAAGAATTCCCACCCAAAAAACCCTCCTCATTCGCTCCAAGAACCCTAATCCCCTCCCTCTCGATCTCCGTCCGCCATCGCCACCATCATCCCCAACGCACGCAATCACCACCATTAGAATCGGAAGGCTTTTTTCAATGTTTTTAATCAGATTTCGGTTCTCATCCGTTTCTTCAAGAAGGGGGATTCAAATTTCTTATTTTTGGGGGTTCATCAATTAGGTTTGATTTCTTAATAATTTTTCTTTGATTAATTATCAATGAATTCTTTGTTTTCAAATGCTACAAATCATATCTAATTCTCTTTTTTTTTTGTTTGATTTTTTTTTATTTGCTTTTGGTTTGAATTTTTTTATTTTTTTGTTGATTAATTTTTTTATTTTTTTCTTAATTCTGTTTATTTTTTTTTTTTTTTTTTTTTTTTTTTTTTTTTTTTTTTTTTTTTTTTTTTTTTTTTTTTTTTTTTTTTTTTTTTTTTTTTTTTTTTTTTTTTTTTTTTTTTTTTTTTTTTTTTTTTTTTTTTTTTTTTTTTTTTTTTTTTTTTTTTTTTTTTTTTTTTTTTTTTTTTTTTTTTTTTTTTTTTTTTTTTTTTTTTTTTTTTTTTTTTTTTTTTTTTTTTTTTTTTTTTTTTTTTTTTTTTTTTTTTTTTTTTTTTTTTTTTTTTTTTTTTTTTTTTTTTTTTTTTTTTTTTTTTTTTTTTTTTTTTTTTTTTTTTTTTTTTTTTTTTTTTTTTTTTTTTTTTTTTTTTTTTTTTTTTTTTTTTTTTTTTTTTTTTTTTTTTTTTTTTTTTTTTTTTTTTTTTTTTTTTTTTTTTTTTTTTTTTTTTTTTTTTTTTTTTTTTTTTTTTTTTTTTTTTTTTTTTTTTTTTTTTTTTTTTTTTTTTTTTTTTTTTTTTTTTTTTTTTTTTTTTTTTTTTTTTTTTTTTTTTTTTTTTTTTTTTTTTTTTTTTTTTTTTTTTTTTTTTTTTTTTTTTTTTTTTTTTTTTTTTTTTTTTTTTTTTTTTTTTTTTTTTTTTTTTTTTTTTTTTTTTTTTTTTTTTTTTTTTTTTTTTTTTTTTTTTTTTTTTTTTTTTTTTTTTTTTTTTTTTTTTTTTTTTTTTTTTTTTTTTTTTTTTTTTTTTTTTTTTTTTTTTTTTTTTTTTTTTTTTTTTTTTTTTTTTTTTTTTTTTTTTTTTTTTTTTTTTTTTTTTTTTTTTTTTTTTTTTTTTTTTTTTTTTTTTTTTTTTTTTTTTTTTTTTTTTTTTTTTTTTTTTTTTTTTTTTTTTTTTTTTTTTTTTTTTTTTTTTTTTTTTTTTTTTTTTTTTTTTTTTTTTTTTTTTTTTTTTTTTTTTTTTTTTTTTTTTTTTTTTTTTTTTTTTTTTTTTTTTTTTTTTTTCTTCTTCTTCTTCTTCTTCTTCTTCTTGTACATGCTGTTATAGTTGATATTCTGTAACACCCCAAGCCAAGGCTCAGAATATCACGGAAATCATATAGCACAAGGTGAGATTAATGTAGAACATGAACTAAATGCAATTAAAGGATTCAGTGAATCCATACAGTAAGATAAACAAGTATCAAAATACATAAAGAGCAAGTCATCATCAAAGATTACAACAGAACATCAAAAGATGGCTAACGGTTCTAAGTACAATACAAAAGAAGGCAAATGGATCCTTGATCCATATAAGTCCAAGTCCGGGTTCAATAGCAAGCTAACTGTAACACCCGTCATTTAAAAAATACGGATTTCCAAAACTTTTCACCTAACGGTGTTAAAGAATGCGGAAAAACATTTCAAAAGTTCAAACCATAAAATCTAGTTTGATTTGTTCATAAAAAGGTGGTGTTACTTATCATATCATAGAAATAGAATAAATGGAAATCCTACGGTTGCCCAACACAAAACAACCGTATACAAGTCATAACAAAACATAAATGTCATAAAGAGACAAATGTCTAAAATGAGCAGCGTCTATGGGTGACTAAAGCATCTTCATACAATCTACCCATCTCGCTCTTTATTCTCCATTAACTTCATCTAGCTTGCTAAACCTGAGGGGACAACATATTTCAAGAAACAAGTGTTAGCTAACGAATTAGCTAAGTAAGATAACACTAAGGTAATAAATCATTTGTCCCATTAAAACTTGGTAAAGCAGCTTTTCATATTAGAGGCACATGTATCATATCATCAACATCATATCATATTAGGATTAATCATCCTAATTGTGCCTATCCATCGTTTCATCATTTCATATCATCACATATCATCATATAAGGTGTGACTTCCGTCACGCATATCATAAAGGTGTAGGTTTGTGTGTAGGCGGTCATAAGACCTAACGGGAACCTCACACCCGACTAGATGGATGAGCCATAAGACGGTCCATCAAATGTCGTTAAGGAATGGCAAGCCAATCCCGGAGTAGTCCGTATGTTCAAGACATTGGTGGGTAATCACTCCACCCGGAGATACTCAAACCACGTAATTACGTTGCAAGGAGCCACCCAAGCAACAACATCTACGCACCCACCCGGCTAAGGTGAATACGGGTTAAGCTTAACACTTCATCTTAAATACGAGCTCGATTTCATCACATATAGTTTAGGTGACAAAGTTACCTAAACATAACATATAATCATCTTTTACGTTTGGGCCCTTAAACGTGCACGTGTCATGGCAACTTATAAAGTCTAGTGAACTAGATGATCAAGCCACACATACATGCACATCAATATCAACATATACTTGCATCACATTTCATTACATTGCATATCATTTCATAACATAACTTTGCATTGCATATAAAGGGAAATGCATTTCAGGTCTCATAAGTCAAATACATATCCCAGATAACCTCCCATATAACCCGAATACCATTAAGTATACAAGATGTAAGTAGAGAAGTTATGTTCTGAAAACCATCTTTTGTTGTATCCCTCAGCGTGTCAAAGTAGTGTATCTTACCTCGAAGTTGCACGCAATAAAGGATAGCTAAGTTACCGAACAAGGCAACAACACTCGTCTACCTATAATTAGTAAACGACCATTAATACACTAGACATTTAGACCATAAGCTGAAATTACACATCTAATGACACCCTCTAGATTTCAGGAGTAAGCTACGCGTCAAAACGAGGTTACGATTCAAAACTATAACTTTTGCTGAAAACAGCTGAGTTGCGCCGCAACATAGAGTTGCGCCGCAATGAAGATCATTCCGCCGCAACTTATCTGTCTGTAATTGAGTTGCGCCGCAACTCGTTGCGATTCTGCACTAGGTCGATCGATTAAACCCCAAACCAACACCAAACGATTCCAAATCAAAAGTCAGACCTTAATACATCAAAATCCTTCATTTTCAAACCATTATAATGCAATCAACTCCTTTATTAAACCACACATGATTTGCATTATTAAAACAATCGTTATCTCGACATCAATCGACCCTCCAATGGTCTAGATCTGATTTCTAATGACTCATATGACCAAAAGACATAAAATCAACATCAATATACCTCTAATACCTGTAGATCACAATAGGAATGAGAAAAGCTAGATTAAACACTCCCGAAACGCACTTTTGATCGCCTTTTTGCTCAAGAATTGATTAGGGATGAAAGGGGGTGGGTTAGGGCTTGAGAGAAACTAATAGATCTGATAATGACACTCAATTGACTCCTCTTGAGACCCTAAACCCGTTTTTGAGTTTCACCATGTGTCAAATTTGGTCCCTAGGCTTCCATATAGCTCAATACTAGTCAAAAACTCCTCTAAGGACCATATACTACCTAAATACTTCATTAATCCCTCCTAATAGGCATATAGGTACTTCATAAACATATTTTCATATCATGCATTAAGACTTTCAAGTCTCATATATAAAACACTTAGACCACATATAAGCATTAAATCTAAAATAGACTTAACGACACGTTATGTTGACTTAACGGCACAAGTCAACTGTTAAATAAAAAGTTCGGGATGTTAACTCCACACCCTGGATTAACCTGGTTACCTGAAAAGTGTACTAAGCATAGTCAACACAAGGTTGGTGAGTTCGTAGTAATGGTCCACAGGGAACCACTGTCAATAATCACAATATACAAGTAAAGGCGAAACATGACTTACAGTGAGCCTCTATGTAACACAATAACGTCCACAATCAAGATTACACAAACAAGTAAGCGTGTAATAAACGTGCACAAAAGATGTAAATATCAATACAAGTGCCAAATGCATAAATAGTCATAATGCCTATCATATGTGTGAGCTACAAGTCACGTATGCAACGATACCCGCCTGTCATCGCAATGAACCAGGCTGTATCTCAAAAGTGTCGATGTATATACGTCTATATACTCGATATCTGTGGACGTCTCGCACAGGCGGGGGTCTATGCAAGCGTCATGCTCCATAGACGTATGAGTCTCACTACTCACGGAAGGGTGTCAATGCGTGCACACCGTATATATGAGTCTCACTACTCACGGAAGGGTGTCAATGCGTGCACACCGTATATATGAGTCTCACTACTCACGGAAGGGTGTCAATGCGTGCACACCGTATATATGAGTCTCACTACTCACGGAAGGGTGTCAATGCGTGCACACCGTATATATGAGTCTCACTACTCACGGAAGGGTGTCAATGCGTGCACACCGTATATATGAGTCTCACTACTCACGGAAGGGTGTCAATGCGTGCACACCGTATATATGAGTCTCACTACTCACGGAAGGGTGTCAATGCGTGCACACCGTATATATATATATAGTATGCTTGCGTATAAATCGCGTATATGCATCAATCACAAATAAACAATCATCAATCTCAACTCATCCATCTTAAGCCATAAATCACTATTCATCAATCATAAGCCATCAATCACTATTCATCAATCATAAGCCATCAATCTCTATTCATTAATCATAACCAACAATCACTATTCATCAATCATAAGCCATCAATCACTATTCATCAATCATAAGCCATCAATCACTATTCATCAATCATAAGCCATCAATCACTATTCATCAATCATAAGCCATCAATCACTATTCATCAATCATAAGCCATCAATCACTATTCATCAATCATAAGCCATCAATCACTATTCATCAATCATAAGCCATCAATCACTATTCATCAATCATAAGCCATCAATCACTATTCATCAATCATAAGCCATCAATCACTATTCATCAATCATAAGCCATCAATCACTATTCATCAATCATAAGCCATCAATCACTATTCATCAATCATAAGCCATCAATCACTATTCATCAATCATAAGCCATCAATCACTATTCATCAATCATAAGCCATCAATCACTATTCATCAATCATAAGCCATCAATCACTATTCATCAATCATAAGCCATCAATCACTATTCATCAATCATAAGCCATCAATCACTATTCATCAATCATAAGCCATCAATCACTATTCATCAATCATAAGCCATCAATCACTATTCATCAATCATAAGCCATCAATCACTATTCATCAATCATAAGCCATCAATCACTATTCATCAATCATAAGCCATCAATCACTATTCATCAATCATAAGCCATCAATCACTATTCATCAATCATAAGCCATCAATCACTATTCATCAATCATAAGCCATCAATCACTATTCATCAATCATAAGCCATCAATCACTATTCATCAATCATAAGCCATCAATCACTATTCATCAATCATAAGCCATCAATCACTATTCATCAATCATAAGCCATCAATCACTATTCATCAATCTTAAGCCATTAATCACTATTCATCAATCATAAGCCATCAATCACTATTCATCAATCATAAGCCATCAATCACTATTCATCAATCATAACCATCAATCAAATCAACCAAACAATTCAACAAACACGTATATGTACACTTTTCAACCCGAATCTCTATTGAGTAGGGAGCTACGAAACTCACCTGATCGGCAAAGAAGTTAAGTTTGATACAAAGTTGAGTTACAGTTGTTCGATGTTCGCTTCGCGTCCAAAACCTAAATATCGATCATATACATTCACATCAACATACATAAACACATATACGTAGTTATCAAATACTCGGCAAAACCCTAATTAGGTTCCCAAAGTGGTTCTCGACATTAGGTGACTTCTAGGACTCTTAATCATTGTTAAATAAGTTAAGAAGTGATTTAGATTGAAGCTCGATGCGTTACTAGGGTTCTGGAAGTCGAATTAGGTCAAACAAGAAATCAGAAACTGGACAACTGGCGTAAGCTACGCCCAAAGGGCCGTAACCTACGCCCAGCCAAATCAGCCTAGCGTAAGCTACGCCCCTAAGGGGCATAGGTTACGCCCCCTACTGGGCAGACCCACGAACAGCAGCCAAGAGTGCAGGAAATTCAACCCAAAACCCTATTTTCTCTTAAACTAAAACTCTAAATCGATCTACAATGCTATAGGACCCGTTTTGAAGTTACATTTGACCTTCTAATGCATAAATACACTTACCCAAACCAAGATTTCGATCCATAACATCACCAAATCTTCCAAATCGATTAACCCTAACCAAAACCCTACTTTTGGCCCGAAATCCATTTTGAGTCGTTTTAGGACCTGTAAATACTCGAAATGACTAGAAATGCATAAACAAACATAAATAGATGAAAATGGGATGAATTAGACTTACCAAAACTTCCTTCCCGAGCTAGAACCCGAATTATGGCAAAATGGGTAAAATGCTTGAACTAAGAACTAAATCCTTTGCTAGACGATAATGAGATGAAGACGATGATGATTCTCGAGTTAAACCAAATCTAGAACACCAAATATTGCAAGAGAAATGAAGAGAGGAGATGGATGGTCTAGCTTTTTCACTTAGAGAGAAAAAGAGAAAGAGATAGAAGAGATATGTGGTAAATGAGAAGATAAGGGGAGGGAATGGGTCATAAAGGGGCTGGTGGGTCGTGGATAGCCCACGGGTCGACCCGTTTCCTTCTCAAGCCAAAAATACAAATCGTTATACATTTAAACGCCGATTAAAACATACTATCGACCCGACTAACATACCACATTGCCATTTAATCACAAAACGACCCAAATATTTCACTAACTTAAATTGTTAATCAAATTACACGTAAAGTCAAACGGTCAAAACTCACGGATGTTACATTATTCCCCCGTTAAAAGAATTTCGTCCCGAAATTCAACAAAACACTAATTACCAAACAAATGCAGATATTTAGACTTCATATGGTCCTCACGCTCCCAAGTAAACTCGGCTCCACGTCTAGCACTCCATCTAACCTTAACAATCGTATAGCGTTTATTCTTGAGCTTCTTGACTTGACGGTCCAAAATCTCTACCGACTCTTCAATAAAATTTAGATTCGAATCCACTCTAATCTCATCCATGGGCACATGATGCGTACGGTCCGCCAAACACCTGCGTAGGTTGCAAATATGAAACACATCATATACACTGCTAAACTCTTTTGGTAATTCTAGTCGATAAGCAACCTTTCAAATCCGTTCAAGGATCTTGGAAGGACCAATATACCTTGGCCCGAGCTTGCCTCGTTTCATGAATCGGATGACGCCTTTCCACGGTGATACTTTCAAAAGTACAAAATCACCCACTTCAAACTCTAACGGTCTCCGCCTCACATCGGCATACTTCTTTCGTAGCATGCGAGCTAGTTGGGCTATTCTCTTAGCTTGAGAAGTTGTTCTTGTCATTCCAGTTACTATTCCTGGCCCGCTACTTTGGTTTTCTTCGATTCTTGGCTCATCCAGTGGAGAGTAACACCTCTACTACCTAATGCTTCGGTTAGTGACATTCGAATACTCGCGTAACAACCGTCATTGCACAAGATTTCCGCCATGGTCATAAGCACATTCTCTTCACATGTGATCAAGTCTCAAGTCGGTTTGAGTACCCGTTGCTCATTGGATGCCTCCCTGAATTGGAGTTAAGCGACTTTCTTTATCTGAAATGATAGAAATCGAATCTTTGTGCACCTAACCCATTTCTTCTACATACTAATGTGCCAAGTTGTCAAATTTTTACCGGTTTCGTCGTATCGTGATCACTTCTTGTCGTCGGCGACTTCATGGCGAAGTCCATTATAATTTGTTTTCCTTCAAATCTCTCTCCGGTCTTTCACTACACGCTTATTCACATCTCAGAAGTCTATAAGGTTTTTGACTACGCGCGCGATGTTAGGAAGTTAAGCATATACGAAATTTAAGTTATCGAGATGGGACAAGCCCGGTAAGTCGTCCGGAAAAGCCTCAGGAGACTCAAGATTAACAGAGACGACGTTAGTTTTCAGATTCTTGAGATGGTAGCTCTAAGGACGCTTGAGTTTGAAGACTTACATGGGACCCTAAGAACCTTACCATTACACAAAGACGTTTTTAGTTAACTCTTTACCACTACCACTAACCGTATTTATCACCGTCATCCAATCCATACTTGCAAAAATTTTCAAAGTTCCAAATTTCCAGGAGCATAGGGCTAATGAAGAGCTTAATATCATTTAAAGTCAACCATCATTACCAGGTAATTCAACTAGACCTATCTAGCACATCACAAACCATTTAAAGGATCGAGATCCAGATCTAAGCCTACGGATGTTTGTTAATGAAGGAAGTCTAGTAAGAGAAAGTAAGACTATAACCGGTCCTAGAATCGAATAACATTGAGGTGTAGTGGTCGAAGAGAAAGGAAAGTACCTATCGCCGCTTCCGGGTCGTTGTGGGCTTCATTAGCATCTCCCGCCAAGGTTCGTCCTCGAGGTTGCACCTGACGGCTTGGTTCGTCGGGGTCTTGGGTAGGAATGGCAACTTGAAGTTGATTATGAGAAGTCGCTACTTGGGTTTGTGGTTCGATCCATCTTGAACAAGCATTTCTATAGTGGTCGGGGCTACCACACACAAAACAAACACCATGTTGGCTCCGAGGGTGGTTGGCTTGGGGATAAATGATTTGAAGAGGTGTTACATTCAATGGTGCCGCTTTCGGTGCTCTACAATTCCTAGCTACGTGCCCGCGCCGATTACAATTAAAGCAAGTCCCACATTGGTTAGTGGGAGAGTGGTGAAGATTACACCTGCCACATAAGGGGTGAGGTCCCAAGTAAGTTTTCCTTGCCGGCTCCACCGTCGCCCTGACTCTACCTTTATTATGACCGTTGGGGTCAAACCTACCCGCCTTCCTTGCCTCACTAGATTCTCCAACTTCTTTCCTTTTCGATGAGGCTTTACTTAACATCTCCTCATTGCCCATATTTACTCTAGCTTCACGTGTTTCATTGTTTCTTTGGAGACTTGACGTGACTTGGGCTACGATAGTAGGTATGGCGTTTGCTACTGCTTGGGCAATCACGGTTGCCAAATCCGGCTCATCGCTATGGCTAGTCGCATTCCTTCTTGGTCCCACCATTATCTATAAGATAAGTAACGCGTTGACCCGAAAGTTAGCCTCACAATGCTCACATATTAATCACACAAGTAGTTAATGCTCTCAAACCAATGTAATATACTCATTTCATATCATTAAGCTAAGGTAAGAGTGCTAGAATCCTATGGGATTGTTACTTATCATTTTATCATGTCAAGTTCACTACAGTCGTTTATCGTTAATTCAAGTAATCATGTCAATACATCATACAAATAAACTAACTTGTTAACTTCATTCATACAATCGTCCATCTACTAATACATTTTTACACGTGTATTACCAACTACGTTATATCATGCTTACAACCAAGTTTAACAATGTCTCATACATGTTCAATTTCGCATACTATTAAGCAAGATATCCTTATTGTTCACCGATTACGTTTAACATCATTAGGGTTGGAATATCAACCGTTTATAATACATAAGAGTTAGGATGCTTACACCCTTGACACTCTCTTAGGGTGCATATCAACATATTTATCACATTGTATCCTCACCGCTTATCAACACGTTTAAGCCGGACAACAACGAAAACATTTACAACATCAACGTGACCACTACGGGGCATACATACATACACATCACACATGCATAACATATATGTTACTAAATCATACTAGTCAACATGTCATTCCACTACCAAATCCAATAATAGTAATAGTTCTAGAGTTTATGACCCGGGGGTTTGCTTCACAATTTCTCTCAGGTTAGCCGCATTAGTAGTTAGTGTTTTAATGCTGACACACTACACACGTTCACTGTCTTTTACTAAAGCCGACATATAAATATTCTCAACTAACTGTCATATATCGTGTTATCATACCAACATATCATACGTGTTTCATATCACTACACTAAGGACAACATATCAAAGTTCTCAAGTAATCGTTATCTATCATGTTCTCGTGCCAAGTTCACAACAATTGTCCACCGTCAAAACCAAATACTCGTATTCAACACATCTCATTACAAGCAACTAAAACAAGTCAACTAACACGAGTGGTTTAAAGTATAATTCGAATTCGATATGTTCTCTAGTTATTGACCGGGTATGTATACAGGGTGTACCAATGGCTAACCCTCCACCTAATCAACTTCCATTAAGCATATCGGTTCCTTATTATACTCTAAGCCATGCATGCGCAATCCATGATGTTATTAACTTGTTATAATATTGGGTGACCATAAAAGAGTTGATCGGGTTCTTTTAGGGTTGCCACAATATTATACTAAGTTAATAACATAACTTCATTTTGCTCTAAAGCATCCAACAAACATCAATCAGTAACAACAATCCATATCAATGACAATCAACTTCAATCAATGCATACATTAACCACATTGTACCCATTCCACATTCATCACGTTGAATTCAAGCCATCACATAAGTGGTCTTAACTACGAACTCACTATATACACCTTCTAGGGTTTACAGAATTCACGTTGCACACAAATTTCCTAACCATGCATGCTATATGAAGAGTTTTAACTTAAGCCGTAGTCTAGGTCAAACCGCCTAATTCTCTACAACCACGCATGGGCCACCATTCTGTAACACCCCAAGCCATGGCTCAGAATATCACGGAAATCATATAGCACAAGGTGGGATTAATGTAGAACATGAACTAAATGAAATTAAAGGATTCAGTGAATCCATACAGTAAGATAAACAAGTATCAAAATACATAAAGAGCAAGTCATCATCAAAGATTACAACAGAACATCAAAAGATGGCTAACGGTTCTAAGTATAATACAAAAGAAGGCAAATGGATCCTTGATCCATATAAGTCCAAGTCCGGGTTCAACAGCAAGCTAACAATCAAACTCCACGCCCTGGATTAACCTGGTTACCTGAAAAGTGTACTAAGCATAGTCAACACAAGGTTGGTGAGTTCGTAGTAATGGTCCACAGGGAACCACTGTCAATAATCACAATATACAAGTAAAGGCGAAACATGACTTACAGTGAGCCTCTATGTAACACAATAACGTCCACAATCAAGATTACACAAACAAGTAAGCGTGTAATAAACGTGCACAAAAGATGTAAATATCACTACAAGTGCCAAATGCATAAATAGTCATAATGCCTATCATATGTGTGAGCTACAAGTCACGTATGCAACGATACCCGCCTGTCATCGCAATGAACCAGGCTGTATCTCAAAAGTGTCGATGTATATACGTCTATATACTCGATATCTGTGGACGTCTCGCACAGGCGGGGGTCTATGCAAGCGTCATGCTCCATAGACATATGAGTCTCACTACTCACGGAAGGGTGTCAATGCGTGCACACCGTATATATGAGTCTCACTACTCACGGAAGGGTGTCAATGCGTGCACACCGTATATATGAGTCTCACTACTCACGGAAGGGTGTCAATGCGTGCACACCGTATATATGAGTCTCACTACTCACGGAAGGGTGTCAATGCGTGCACACCGTATATATATGTATAGTATGCTTGCGTATAAATCGCGTATATGCATCAATCACAAATAAACAATCATCAATCTCAACTCATCCATCTTAAGCCATAAATCACTATTCATCAATCATAAGCCATCAATCACTATTCATCAATCATAAGCCATCAATCTCTATTCATCAATCATAACCAAACTATACTATACGCACACACACTTAGGAGGATTCTACTTTCTTCGAGTCCTAGATGCTTATGTATAGGGTCACCCGCAGCCTTCCCACCACATCTAAAACTCATTGATGGCAAAACCGACTTCCATGTATGTACGTCTACCCTAATGATAATAAATACTTAATAAACATAACCAAATCAAATCAAGCGTAATAAACCGTCTCATCAATCCAACATTTAATCCAAATCAATCAATCAATCAAAACTATCTATTAATCGACAATCAATCAGAAGTTAACTAGACAGTCAATCAAATCAACCAAACAATCCAACAAACACGTATATGTACACTTTTCAGCCCGAATCTCTATTGAGTAGGGAGCTACGGAACTCACCTGATCGACAAAGAAGTTAAGTTTGATACAAAGTTGAGTTACAGTTGTTCGATGTTCGCTTCGCGTCCAAAACCTAAATATCGATCATATACATTCACATCAACATACATAAACACATATACGTAGTTATCAAATACTCGGCAAAACCCTAATTAGGTTCCCAAAGTGGTTCTCGACATTAGGTGACTTCTAGGACTCTTAATCATTGTTAAATAAGTTAAGAAGTGATTTAGATTGAAGCTCGATGCGTTACTAGGGTTCTGGAAGTCGAATTAGGTCAAACAAGAAATCAGAAACTGGACAACTGGCGTAAGCTACGCCCAAAGGGCCGTAACCTACGCCCAGCCAAATCAGCCTAGCGTAAGCTACGCCCAAAGGGCCGTAACCTACGCCCAGCCAAATCAGCCTAGCGTAAGCTACGCCCCTAAGGGGCGTAGGTTACGCCCCCTACTGGGCAGACCCACGAACAGCAGCCAAGAGTGCAGGAAATTCAACCCAAAACCCTATTTTCTCTTAAACTAAAACTCTAAATCGATCTACAATGCTATAGGACCCGTTTTGAAGTTACATTTGACCTTCTAATGCATAAATACACTTACCCAAACCAAGATTTTGATCCATAACATCACCAAATCTTCCAAATCGATTAACCCTAACCAAAACCCTACTTTTGGCCCGAAATCCATTTTGAGTCGTTTTAGGACCTGTAAATACTCGAAATGACTAGAAATGCATAAACAAACATAAATAGATGAAAATGGGATGAATTAGACTTACCAAAACTTCCTTCCCGAGCTAGAACCCGAATTATGGCAAAATGGGTAAAATGCTTGAACTAAGAACTAAATCCTTTGCTAGACAATAATGAGATGAAGACGATGATGATTCTCGAGTTAAACCAAATCTAGAACACCAAATATTGCAAGAGAAATGAAGAGAGGAGATGGATGGTCTAGCTTTTTCACTTAGAGAGAAAAAGAGAAAGAGATAGAAGAGATATGTGGTAAATGAGAAGATAAGGGGATGGAATGGGTCATAAAGGGGCTGGTGGGTCGTGGATAGCCCACGGGTCGACCCGTTTCCTTCTAAAGACAAAAATACAAATCGTTATACATTTAAACGCCGATTAAAACATACTATCGACCCGACTAACATACCACATTGCCATTTAATCACAAAACGACCCAAATATTTCACTAACTTAAATTGTTAATCAAATTACACGTAAAGTCAAACGGTCAAAACTCACGGATGTTACATTCACATTGGTGTTTTATATTTTAAGGTGAAAATTCTGTTGTGAAGGAACATGTTAATCCATCACATCAAATTCCAAAAAGCATGAGCTTTGATAGTCTAACCTCGATGGATTGGATTAAACAAAATTTAGGTATATTCTTGCGTTTTATTTGTTGATTCGTGGAAATTGTAATACTTGATTTTAGATGTATTCGATATCCTATAATAGGGGTGCTTGGATAATTAGATAATATGAGAGAGTCTGTTAATTAAAAATATTGAATACTAGGATCTCAAAGGTAAGCTTCAAAGAGTAGAAAATATAAAATACCGAGATCCCAAACGGGAACGACGTTCGGTGTTATATACAGCTGGGGAGTGTAAGAGCGTAAAAAAATCTCCCGATATAATAATTACCAAAACGAGCTTTAAAGTAGGAACTTTGCAGGTTCGATTTATGCCTTGCTTAAAACTAAGATATGGCTTCTCACCATCCTTTAAAGCTTTACTTCTGAATTACAATCTTTTACTTGAATCATGACATAAAGATAGAAAATGTTAATACAAACCTAAAGCTTTCGAAATGTTCCTATGCCAAATTTTTATTATCTGAGACATACATGTATCCGATACATGATTCACATGCATCACTTCAATATGCCAAATTTGATCGAGAAGTTCAAGAACCATGATATCAAGAGTGACCCAGGGTGTGATCAGCACTTAAGTTACAGAGATAGTTAAATTTTATAAATCGTTCAGTTGTAATCTAACTGTTAATGATGTTTAAATTTGTGGCAGAATTCCCTGGGTTGATGAGAACCGGGTTCTTCTCGATTTCTATTTATACACAGGTATCGTGTTCATCATGTATTTAGAGGTTGCAAATTTGATCTTTTGGTATATAAATGGGTTGATTTCAGCTATGTTATATCTCTAATGGGTCAAATGGTTTGAGCTAAAGCTTTAACTAAAAATGACACGGTCGAATGGGTTGAAACTCTTCTAAAGTGGATGAATTCAGTTGCATAAAATCAACAAGCTATTCAGGGGCTGGAGCATCGTTTTATATCATAATGATTATGAATTATGAATTAAATATGTTATTCCTATTTATTTAGTTACATAAACTCTGGATTGTTGGTTTTTTTCCTCTTTATCTAGGGACATTTGAACTTAATAGCACCAAATAATGAGGTCTACTATGTTGCTCAGCCAACTCTTAAGTAGCTTGGTATGTTAATCATGAGTATGTGCTTATTTTGATGGATGTTAACTCCTTGTGCTATAAAAGCAGCTCAAGACGAGAATTTTATCTATTTAAATTTTTACATTTAAGGTTTCTAGAATACATGTATTTTTCTGTGATGTATAAGTGTTTGGTAACATTAATCTACATTTAAATTTGTTTTAGTGAGATTATTCGCCGCATCTCATGTGTAGTTCTACTATATACACATATACAATCCATGTGTTTTGGTCGTATATACACACAACATAAAGGTACCGTCACATTTAGCCACAACTTTTTCAGACCATCTGCTGCATCACGCGGGCACCCTTCTAGTATACTAAAAGACAACTGACCAAACCTCAATTGACCAATCACAGCTCTTGGTTTTTCAAAATCAAGTTATTAAACATGTGACAAAATTCAATTTAAAAAAAATTAAGTCAATTCAATTTAAAAAAAATTAAGTCGATCTATTAAAGAAGTGGATCTTTATGACTTTATATAGATAGATATTACTATAAACAAACCTATATATGGATTGGGTAAATATTATTAAATGGGTAACTAAAATAGATAGATAATAAAAACAAAACTAACTTATCTACAACAAGGTATCTATTAACAAAAATAACCACGTATATGATTAAATATATATTAATCTTTATTTTGATGTAATCCGTAAATATATTTTTCTCCCTTAAAGCATATCTTGATGACATAAATATATTAACCAAGTAATCTTTAGACACCAACATGAAAAAGAGCATGAAAGTAATAAGCTTGATTGTCAAAATTTGTTTTTCGATTCTCTTATTCACGATTATATTTGGCATTATTTTGTAAAGTGCAATTTAATTTTCCAATTATAGATTATATTTTGAAATTTTTTCAGCTAGGACACATTCTATCAATGATGTTTTTTTCATGTATGTATTTTTCTTTCTTATAGTTATGTCATGGTCAAAAATTTCTGGTAAGCCCTTTCATCAACCACAAATCTTCTTTTATTTTAGTTATTTTAAATACTGATAAACATCTTCGATGATTGATTCTCCATATGAATTTTACTATTATTCTTATTCGTAGTTTGTTGAAGAAAGTAATGAATGTGATTGATTATTTATTTGGGTCGATGAAAATGGCACACGACAAATTGTTTCGCAGGTAAACTCCTATTATCCTTGATTCTCGGCATGAATTATGTTATTATTGTTATTTATGATAATTATTAAATTTGATTATATCTTAAAAACATCTTAAAAAGTTTTTTTTATATACATAAATTTGATTTTATCTTAAAAACATAAAAAAAAATTGGGTCTAAATCTATATAAATTAAAAGTAATGCCTTTCCAATTAAAATCGGGGTTTTATGTTTATTATTTAAGTTAACAAATAAACGTTGGTTGGGCCATGAAAACTCTTCCTTCTCATATGGACCTGCACGGTCCAAACACCAAAAGTTTGCTTCTTTAAATGTAATGTAAATTTAACTTTCGATTCCAATTTCCTCACAGAATCCCCAAAATCCCATTCGAAATCAAAACCCTAAAAACCGATTATACACCAACATGGAAATCAAAATCAGAAAAGGAGGGATGGCAGACATGAAAAATCGAAAGGGGTTTTGTTTTATTGATATTCTGTTTTTGATCGATACATCATCAGGGAGCCAATTACATTGTTTTATAGGTAAAACCTATTTCTTGGAAACAAAGCTAACATGCCTAACATGTAGGAAGTAAACTAGGAAAAGCCTAACATGTAGGAAGTAAACTAGGAAACAATAAACTATAAAATATATTTCGGTCCTTTACTCCCCCTCAAGCTGGAGTGTGAAGGTTACGAACACCCAGATTGTCAAGCAAAGTCTTCAAAGGTTGAGCTCCTAGCGGCTTGGTGAGTAGATCTGCGATTTGTTGTTTGCTACTCACGTACATTGGTTCAACTTCACGAGATTCAACCCGTTCTCGAACAAAATAACAATCCATCTCTACATGCTTAGTACGTTCGTGGAAAACTGGATTGTTTGCAATGTGTCTAGCAGCTTCATTATCACAATAAAAAGGCGTGGCTTCTTCCAAAATGATGTCGAAATCTTTAAGTAGCCAACGTACCCATAGAACCTCGCTAACCGTCGAGGCCATTGCTCGATATTCTGCCTCTGCTGAAGAGCGTGAAACTACTGACTGCTTCTTTGTCTTCCACGACACCGGGGCGCCACCTAAAAGCAACAAATAACCTGTTCTAGAGCGTCTGGTATAAGGACATCCTAGCCAATCGGAGTCACAATAAGCAACAAGAGGAAAACCGCCGCTCTTGGGTATAAAAATACCTTGACCAAGCGTAGACTTAACATATCTAAGCACACGCAAAACAGCATTCATATGGTCAACTCGAGGATCGGAAACAAACTGGCTAAGAACATTTACCGCATAGGCAATGTCGGGTCGTGTAGCTTGAAGGTATAACAGCCTGCCAATAAGGCGACGATAAAGTGAAACATCGGTCTTATGACTTTCACTGCATTGATCAAGCTTCAAATTTTGTTCCATTGGAAAGGCACTAGGACGACATCCAAGCTGACCACAGTCGGACAAAATATCCATAGAGTATTTATATTGACTTAGCACCACACCGTCATCAGTATGAGCCACCTCAATGCCCAAGAAATACTTCAAAGGGCCGAGATCCTTGATGCTAAAACTAGTGTTCAAATGCTCCTTAGTTCTTGCGATCATGTCGACGTGATCACCACAGATTATAACATCATCGACATAAATCAATATCGCAACAAATTTACCCTCTTCGCGATATGTAAAAAGCGAATAATCTGCATTCGATTGTTTGAAACCAATATCTAACAAAGAAATGGTAAACTTATGATACCAAGTACGTGAAGCTTGCTTTAACCCGTACAAGGACTTCTTTAATCGACATACTCTCGTCTCTTCTTTGTTGCAGAAACCTTGTGGGATCTTCATGTAGATCTCTTCTTCCAAATCTCCATGAAGAAACGCATTATTTACATCGAGTTGGTGCAACAACCAACCCTTCTTCACGGCAACTGTAATGAGGGTCCGTATGGTTACTAGCTTGGCAACGGGTGCAAAAGTGTCATGATAATCAACTCCCGCAATTTGTGTAAATCCTCGTGCAACAAGACGTGCCTTGTACCTTTCAATCTCGCCATTGGGTTTATATTTAACTTTGTAAACCCACTTTGAATCTATAGGATGTTTTCCTTCCGGCAAAACCTCTAATGTCCATGTCTCGTTATCTTCTAAAGCTTTAATTTCACGTTCCATTGCATCGCACCAATTTGCGTCCTCCATAGCTTCTTTGAAAGAGGTCGGCTCATTTACAGATGTAATGGCCGCTAAAAAGGCTTTGTGAGAAGCCGAAAAATTATCATAAGAGACATAGTTTGTAAGAGGGTGTACCGTAGAAGAAGTTCGATTAGGCACGGAGGTTGCATGGTCGATGGAGGGCGGTAGCACGACTTCATAATCCTGTAAATGAAATGGCTGAGATCTTGCTCTAGTGTGTCTTCCTTCTGGAAGTTCACTCCGATTTTGTTCAACAGTCTCAATGACTTGTCCCTCATTAACAAGGTCAACAGATTCATGTGATGTTGACTCAGTGGGATTATCCTGTAAATTTGTGTCAACTTCAACCTCCTTCATCCTATCTTCTACATGGTCATCGACATACCAATGTGTATTTTCAAACTCTTCAAAATTTGCATTTTTGGACTTGAGACGTGAAAAAGGAAAATTGGTCTCTATAAATTTAACATCTCGAGAAACGGCCATTTTACCATGTTTCAATATCAAAGACTTTATAACCCTTAGTTCCTTGCGGATATCCCATAAACACCCCCGGCCTCCCCCTGAATTCAAACTTATCCCCTCCTGTCTCTGATCGTTGTCGTTGAGTCGATCAAAAATATAAACTAATTATCAATAACTAGTACGGATAAGTAGAGTATCGTATCCACAAGGAATCATGGGAAAGTGTTGAACAAGTTACAAAATGGTTTAAACTAGACATAAACTTAAAATCGAGTTTTGGATTGATTTGATTAAACTAGAAATGATCATAAACTTAACACAAGAATTTAATAATAAAAAGGTAAGACCATTCTTATGATCCCAATTATGTTTTCAAAAGTATAACCTAACTTATATCCGTTGGAAATCACATAGACATGATTCGTTTTAATGTATGGAATGAATGAATTTCAAGAACCGATTGATTGAGTTGTGATGATTCACGATAATTAAACCAAGGAATTGACACAACTAGAATATCTATTCAAAAATCAGATTACAAGTGATAAGAGATTATTCCAATAATTAATGATTAACAATAAATTGAAACCAAAAGATAGATGGAAATCATTCAAGGTTAAAAACATGTAATCATTCATTCAAACCAACAAACATTAGATGCAAAATACAATCAAGAATTAAACATCTAATCCAACATAAATATAAGAAAGGTTGAATACAATTGTCTTACATAATTGTTCACAAAAGAATGATCTAAAGAGAATTAGCCTTCCATGTTCATCAATGAATCTTCAATTTGGATTGTCATCTCCTTTGAAATATGAATTGATGATGATTTTGGGGCTTGGGAATGGTATGTTGCTGCTCTAGATCTCAGAAATTAGGGTATGTGTGTGTGTTAATTCGTGCATAATTAATTCCCTAACTAAAAGTTAAGAGATCCACAAAATCAGGATTCTGTTCAGCACTAGGCGTAAGCTACGCCCCACCTGGGCGTAAGGTACGCCCATTGAATTTCTGCCCAGCGTAACCTACGCCTGAAGTAAGCGTAAGGTACGCCTGTTGTATCTTGGATCTTCTACTGGCGTAAGGTACGGTCATGACTGGCGTAACCTACGCCTATTGAACTTTTGCCTGGCGTAAGGTACGGCCATGGGCAGCGTAACCTACGCCCGTTGTAACACCAGATTTCCAGAATTTCCAGATTTTGGTTCTTGAATCACTTGACTTGTTTCTTGACTTTGCTTGACCCGTTTATGTTCCATTTAACGCCAAGTTATCACCAAACACCTGAAACACTTAAACAAACATAAAAACGCCCTACTCGTCTATTAACAAGCACAAGTGGTCCAATTTTATCCATTAAGATCATGTCTTTTAGGCGTTTATCACATTCCCCAACTTAATCCTTTTTCGTCCCGAAAAAGACATTCATTATGTGACAAGCTAATTACAATCCTATAATACTTCCTATCATCAAAGAAACACCATATAGGAGTTATATCAATTATACATGCTTGTAAAACTCAACCCTCAAGTAATCTTCAAAGTACACTTGGGTGAAACTAAGCAATGCAAACCAAATCACATAACACAATCAACTCATAAGACTTACAACTATCAAAAGATTTACGACTAGCAAATAGAAATATACAAATGTGCAATTAAACCTAATAAACCTCAAGTTTGCCACAATACATGCATCACACTCTCACAATGTGCACTCCCCTCGGTTCATATTTTGGGTGAATTAGCAAAAGATGTGCCAATATATCTATATGAAGCTCACAACTCATTATTGCACACTAAAAGTCATAGGCTAGTACACAAATCGAACCAAGACCTCATAACACCAAATTATCACTTCGGCATTCATACAAGATTGGTGGAAATATGGAATGAAACACGGTAATGATTCTCATTTGGGCGATTTACTAGAATGATTTTGGAACATTTCACTTTTGATCTTTTTGATCAACTTACATGGATAATTGAATTGATTTTCACTTATGACCATATACTTTGATTTTTTCAACCGATATTGCAATTTTCTTGACTTTGCTTGACCCGTTTTTGTTCCATTTAACGTCAAGTTATCACTAAACACCTGAAACACTTAAACAAACATAAAAACGCCCTACTCGTCTATTAACAAGCACAAGTGGTCCAATTTTATCCATTAAGATCATGTCTTTTAGGCGTTTATCACATTCCCCAACTTAATCCTTTTTCGTCCCGAAAAAGACATTCATTATGTGACAAGCTAAATTACAATCCTATAATACTTCCTATCACCAAAGAAACACCATATAGGAGTTATATCAATTATACATGCTTGTAAAACTCAACCCTCAAGTAATCTTCAAAGTACACTTGGGTGAAACTAAGCAATGCAAACCAAATCACATAACACAATCAACTCATAAGACTTACAACTATCAAAAGATTTACGACTAGCAAATAGAAATATACAAATGTGCAATTAAACCTAATAAACCTCAAGTTTGCCACAATACATGCATCACACTCTCACAATGTGCACTCCCCTCGGTTCATATTTTGGGTGAATTAGCAAAAGATGTGCCAATGTATCTATATGAAGCTCACAACTCATTATTGCACACTAAAAGTCATAGGCTAGTACACAAATCGAACCAAGACCTCATAACACCAAATTATCACTTCGGCATTCATACAAGATTGGTGGAAATATGGATGAAACACGGTAATGATTCTCATTTGGCGATTTACTAGAATGATTTTTGGAACATTTCACTTTGGCTCTTTTTGATCAACTTACATGGATAATTGAATTGATTTTCACTTATGACCACATACTTTGACTTTTCAACCGGATATTGCAATTTTGACTTTGATTTTGTTCTTTCTTTCAATTCATCATAAACAACACAACTTTGAACAATTATCGGATTTCATGGTCAAGGGAGGTGGAATATGGATTGGATTGTATGATTGTTTTATGATTTTAAGCACATAATCTGGGTTAGAGGTCTCAATACGGTAAGTGCACTAGTTCTAACCTAATGTACAATAATGGTTCACACAATATGATCATCACGAGAATTCAAGCTACGCTAACAATCTAATCAATCATTGACGAGGCTTTTCTCTCATTAAATTGAAGGATATAACGGATATATAAAGTGTGATACATGCATGATGACTCACAATTGGCATATTACCCTTATTTGCACGTTTGTATATTTTTACTTGCTAACAACTCTATCAAGACGCTCATAAGTCAACCATATCATGCAATCTAATCTACACTACCTAGCCCCACTTACATGTACAAATCCAATCACAAGAAAATCTCATTTTACAAACATGTATAGCTAATATAACTCGAATATTTTGTCTCTTTGATTCAATTCCATATCACAAGAAAGTAAATCAACATCTAAACTAGAAACATTATTGAAATCAACAAGAAAATGAAATCTACCTACGAATTGAAAATGCAAAAACACAAAATAAACACATAATCACATAGTCACACAAGAAAACAGGAAGATAAATGGAAGGTACCGATCACTGGGGTGGACCTTGCCGTCCAAAGATCGACTCCATCATGCTCTGGTACAAAGAACGGCCATCAAATGGATCGGATGCTGCTGGTGGTGGATCATTCGAGCTCCCCTCAACCCGTCCAACACAAGAGTGTCTCGGGAACCACTCAGAATCGTGGCTCTGAGGATAATATGGATGGGCGGTGGGAAACATAAGGCTGCCTGTAATCATATGGAGGAGGAGTCTCCACATAATCAAGTCCTGCAATGTGGTCCTGGTGGTGGCGCACTTGCTCAAAATACTCAAACTGCTGTCTCTTATCCTGTTCATGAGCATATGCCATACCCAACTCATAACTCCTCCGCTGTACCCCCTGCTGAGCAGTCATATCCCACATGCTCCTCTCATACGATGTCCACTGACTATAATCACTAGGCTGCTCATAACCAAAGCTTGGCCCAGTCCCTCCAAATCCAGAACCTAATAAACCATATCTTCTTCCTTCAGCACCCCCTCTAGCACTACTTGATTCACCCCTCTGATTAACACCCATTTGCTCCATTTGTTCTATCGCCTCCTCCCTAGTAATCCCAGCCTTTGGAGCTATCAGATAACCACCACTCTTCAAATCCTTGAGAAGTTTAAACTGTGGGTAATCCTGAAACTCCCACTCATTCCCTTTCAACAATCTTCTCATATTGTAAGGAGTATTACTCAAATACTCCATATTGGTCTCCTTTGGGACTACCTTATGGATTTGGAGTAATCGGACGATGAGTTTCGGGTGTGGGATAACAAGTTTGTTTCTTTTGTTCCTTGCATCCCAGATGTTAGACATCACAATTTGTCTAAACGACAAGGCTAGATTTCCTGTAACCAAGGCATATAACACAATAACATCATGGTGCCTAACCATGCTCTTATCACTGGTTCGAGGACAAACATTCCAACTCAAAATTGACATTATCAACCGGGGCAGTGGTTTCAACAATGCACGCTCCATCCTAAAGGTTGTACTCAAATGGTCTCGTGAAACATCAAAAATCTCAACAAGCATATCAATCCAATTATCAGGTGTTTCTACCCCTGTTAAGTACTTCTCATCAACATAATCAAAAGCCCTCCCCGAAGTAGCACCCGTGTCAAATTTAGCTATCTTATCTAAGGTAGCAAAAGACATTGTTACCTTTTTCCCATTGACCGTGCCTACTAACTTAGAAGTCACCGGGGGGTTATTTCCGGGAGTCAACTCTAAAGTACCCATCCAATTAATAATGCCATCTAAATAAATCTCAGCGTGATCACCATTACTCCAAGTTAACACTTGTTTCCATCCCATTTGTTCAAACGCTTCAACCATCCCAAACCCTCTAAATTCGGACAAGACAAGTGTTCTCTCACCCAACAATTGATCCATCAAATTTTTGGCTTCAGCCATCTTTTCTTTAAATAAAATCAACTGCCATTCATCGGGTAAATTACATAAAGGCATACCTTGCCTCCATTCGGGTTTTTCGTTGTCAACCTCCATCTCTTCACTCGCCTGTGGTGAGTTTCTTTCTTCTTCTGATTCTGATGATGATGATTCATCTTGAACCATTGGCCTTTTCTTCTTGCTTGGTTGGTGACTCGATGAAGAATCACCTTTCTTGCTTATGCTCTTGATGAATTTCCCTGCTGCTTTCTTCATCCTATTGTCAACAAAATTAACCAAAAGCAACAACCCTTATCAATGGTTAGTAAATTAAAGCAAAATTAAGAAAAATAAAAATTAAATTCGAAATTAATCTTACTTTAACCTTACAAACGAATCTGAAATTGAACAAATAACGATAGGGGTTTTGTAGCTCTCGAAAAATTATGCACTTTGACCCAAAAATTGTTGAAATTGATGGAGAATTGAAGATATGGATGATTGAAGGTTAGGGTTCTTATGATTGGAAAATTGGGGGTGAAGAAGATAGAGAGAAGTCGAGATGCAGATGTATGGAAAAGTGAATTGATCAGTATTTGTGGTTGTAATTAAAAGGGTTGATTTTTAGGATTTTATTAAATAAAAAAAAATCGATCTGGGTCGACCGTAACTTACGCCAGAAAGAGGCGTAACCTACGCTGACTTATTTTTGTGAAGCCGTAACCTACGCCCAATCCCCCTCAGAACCTACGCCGGTCAAAACTTCCTTGTATTTCAACGCGTAACCTACGCTTGGTTGCCGTAACTTACGCTGGCTCAAAAAAAAGGCGTAACTTACGCTCAAGTTTGAGCGTACCTTACGCCCCTCAGAAAATGCAATTTTTGGCGTAAGGTGGGCGTAAAGTGGGCCGTAAACAGTGAGTTTTGAGCGTAAGGTCCATTTCAACATTCCAGGGGACCGTAACCTACGCCCCAAGGGCCGTAGCTTACGCCCCCTGTTGACTTTTATTGACTTTTTTTTTT
The DNA here is from genome assembly GCA_034093135.1 of Erigeron breviscapus. NCBI lineage: Eukaryota > Viridiplantae > Streptophyta > Magnoliopsida > Asterales > Asteraceae > Erigeron > Erigeron breviscapus. The sequence continues at coordinate 100,975,654 of CM067169.1, forward strand.
TTTTAACTACAGCCACAAAACTATTTCAAAACTTGCAATTACATCAAAATTAAACTCCCTTCCCCAACTTAAAGGTACATTGTCCCCAATGTACACCCGAAATTAGAAATGAGTTCATCGGCTCGAAAAATTGCAAAAACGACTCACTTTTTCACCCAAACCGACCTTCCCCAACTTAATTCTCAAGCATATTGCTGAGAATTAAGTTTCTTGTGTGATTATGCAACAAAAAAAAACAACTAAACAAAATTGAAACGAAAATGAAAACGTACCGAATTTGAAACTATAAACAAACAAACAACGGGTTGCCTCCCGTTTAGCGCTAAGTTTATTGTCCTCAGCCCGACATTACCTCAATTGATGTTCAAGCAACCTCATAGGATGGTGGACTTGAGATGAAGTTCACCATTTCCTTTGTAGCTCCATTGATGTCGGTTGCATCCAAATACGGCTTCAAACGGTGTCCATTGACCATTTGCTTCACACCATCTTTTGGATCTTCAATCTCAATCTCTCCAAACTTTCCAACTCTTGTGATGGTATAAGGACCCATCCATTTGCTTTTGAGCTTTCCCGGAAAGAACTTGAGTCTTGAATTGTAAAGCCAAACCTTTTGGCCAACTTCGAACACCTTCTTCTTCAATTTGGCATCATGAACCGCTTTCATCTTGTCTTTGTAAGTTGATGCACATTCATAAGCCTCATTCCTTAGTTCTTCCAATTCGCACATAATTGCAACTTCCTTTCTTTGCCTGCATTCTCAAAATCCATGTTAACGGTCTTAACGGCCCATAATGCCCTATGTGCTAGTTCCATTGGAAGATGACAACCCTTCCCATAAACCAACCTGTAAGGAGTAGTGCCAATAGGTGTCCTAAAAGCGGTTCGGTAAGCCCATAAAGCATCATTCAATTTGGTTGACCAATCTTTTCTATCGGGTCTTACCGTCTTTTGCAAAATTTCTTTAATTTGCCTATTGGACACTTCTACTTGCCCACTTGTTTGTGGGTGATATGGAGTGGCAATCCGGTGGTTTATGCCATACCGTTTGAGAAGTTTTCCAAACTGAATTTTTTGAAATGAGATCCCCATCGCTTATGATCACACGAGGGATTCCAAATCTTGAGAAAATGTTGCTTTGGACAAACTTGCACACAACGGTATGGTCATTGGTCTTGGTGGCTATGGCTTCTACCCATTTGACACATAATCTACCGCCACCAAAATATAGTAATTACCAAAAGAATTAGGGAAAGGACCCATAAAATCAATGCCCCATACATCAAATATATTAACAACTAAAATGGGTTGCATGGGCATTTCATTTCTTAGTAATACTACCTAGTTGTTGACATCTAACACATTTCTTAACAAATTCAGCGGCATCCTTAAAAATGCTAGGCCAAAACAAACCACACATTAAAACCTTATAACCTGTCTTTTGACCGCTGAAATGACCTCCACATGCAAATGAGTGTGCATGAGTCAACACCTCTTGAATTCTTCTTCCGGAACACATCTTCTCACCAATTGATCCGGGCCAACTTTGAACAAGTCCGGCTCATCCCAAATGTATTGTTTGGCTTGTGCAAGGAATTGTTGCTTCTTTCTCTTGGCCCAATGCTCCGGTAGCTTACCTGCGGACAGAAAATTCACAATATTTGCATACCAAGGAACAATAGAAACGGTTAGTAATTGCTCATCCGGAAAGGTCTCATTGATCTCCTTGGTTGAACCATCATCCATAGCTTGAATTCTTGACAAGTGGTCCGCCACCACGTTCTCACTTCCTTTCTTGTCTCTGATTTCCAAGTCAAATTCTTGTAGTAGCAATACCCACCTAATTAGCCTTGGTTTTGCATCCTTCTTCTCCATCAAATGCTTAACCGCGCTATGATCTGTGTACACAATCACTTTGCTACCACAAATATAAGAACGAAACTTGTCAAGAGCATAAACAACCGCAAGCAATTTCTTTTCGGTGGTGGTATAATTCAATTGGGAATCCGATAAAGTCTTGCTTGCATAATAAATCACAACGGGTTTCTTGTCCACCCGTTGTCCCAAAACAGCCCCAATGGCAAAATCACTTGCATCACACATAATTTCAAAAGGCATTGACCAATTAGGTGATTTCAAAATGGGGGCTTCAACCAACTTTTCTTTCGAGGTTTCAAAAGCTTTCAAACACTCATTATCAAACCAAAACTT
>CM067169.1:100978864-100983864 GCA_034093135.1 Erigeron breviscapus
AGATGTAATGCAGATTTGAAGCCCATCTATTGGTGGCCTGATATTAAAGGAGAGGTAGCACATTTTGTGGAAAGATGTTTGACTTGTGCGCGGGTTAAAGCGGATCACAAAAAGCCATATGGAATATTGCATCAATTGGAGATTTCTGAATGGAAATGGGATCATATAACTATGGATTTTGTAACCAAGTTACCTAGAACTCCAAAGGGTAATGATATGGTTTGGGTTATTGTGGATAGATTGACGAAGAGTGCTCATTTCTTGGCAATGCGCCAAGATGTGCCATTAAGATCCTCCTCTTTGTACTGTTTGGGGCGCGTTCTTGAAGGAAGAGGCAGAATCTTAAACGATGTCCATTGACCAAGATGGCAAAGATGTATATAGATGAAGTTGTCTCAATGCATGGTGTTCCATTATCTATCGTTTCGGATCGAGACACGAGGTTTGTATCTAGCTTTTGGAAAGGTCTCCAAAAAGCATTAGGTATTAGAGTGAATTTGAGCACCGCCTATTATCCTCAAACCGATGGACAAAGTGAGAGGACGATACAAACATTGGAAGATATGTTGAGGGCTTGTGTATTGGAGTATGGTGGAGCATGGGACGATCATTTGAAGTTGATTGAGTTTGCTTATAATAATAGCTACCATGCAAGCATTGGAATGCCGCCATTTGAAATGCTTTATGGTAGAAGGTGTAGGACTCCAAGTTGTTGGATGGAGCCCGGTGAAAAGCAAATTACAGGTCCTGAAATTATAGAGCTCACAGTGGAGAAAGTTAATATTGCTAAAGAAGCTCTTCGTGTGGCAAGAGAAAGACAGAAAACTTATGCCGACAAGAAAAGAAGGCCGGTTGAGTTTGAAGTTGGTGAAATGGTGATGCTGAAAGTATCCCCATGGAAAGGAGTCATTCGCTTTGGAAAGAAAGGTAAGTTGAGTCAAGATTTATTGGACCATTTAAAGTTCTGAAGCGTATTAAAGATGTGGCATATCAGTTGGAATTACCTCCAGAATTGGATGGAATTCACAACACATTTCATGTATCTTATTTGAGGAAATGTTAGCCGAGGAGTCAAGTGTGATTCCTATTGAAGATGTGAGCATTGATCCAAGTAAAAGGATGATTGAAGAACCAATAGCTATACTTGGAAGGAAGCAAAAGAAGTTACGCAGGAAGATGATTGACCTTGTGTTGATCAAGTGGAAGCACAACCATGGAGAAAGTCTCACTTGGGAAACCGAGTCGGTGATGAAAGAGAAGTATCCAGAGTTGTTCATTTCTGATGAGATTCCGGGGACGGAATCCTCTTAAGGAGGAGGTAATTGTAACATCCCAATCTTTTTATTTAACGGTTGACTAGAGTCGTTAAGTCAACATAATGTGTCGTTAAGTCGTTGATAGATTTTATGCTTATATGTAGTTAATGTGTTATGCGTGTGGGACTTGAATGTCTTATTGATTGATGTAGTAATGTGGTTAACATGTAGTTAAAGCCTTTTTGAGGTGTTCAAAGTGACCTTAGAGTTGTATATAGTCCATAGAGGTGTTTTGGGCTAATAATATGACTTTACGAAGTTTAGGGACTATTTTTGACATGGTGTGAAAGTCAAAAATGGGATTAGGGTCAATGGGGGAGTCATTAGTTCATCATTTGCAGAAATATTACTTTTCTCTCAAGCCCTAGCCACCCCTTTGATCCCCTATCAAAATTCTAAGCCGAAAATCCTTCAAACGTGTGATTTAGGAGTGATTGATCGAGTAGTTTGCATCCCCATTGTGATCTTCAGGTAATAGAGGTATATTGATTTTGATTTTATGTCTTTTTGATCATATGAGTCATTAGAAATCAGATCTAGACCATTGGAGGGTCAATTGATGTCGAAATAACGTTTGTTTTAATAATGCAAATCATGAGTGGTTTAATAAAGGAGTTATTTGCATTATAATGGTTTGAAAATGAAGGATTTTGATGTATGAAAGTCATGTATTTGATTTGGAGTCGTTTGGATCTGGTTTGGGGGTGTAATCGATCGAAGTTGTGCAGAAACGGGGCTAGTTGCGGCGCAACCCGAATGCAGAAACATAAGTTGCGGCGCAACATGTAGGTTGCGGCGCAATTGAGGACTGGTGTTGCGGCGCAACGTGTGGGTTGCGGCGCAACTGTAATGCAGAAAGATAAGTTGCGGCGCAACGTGGTATGTTGCGGCGCAGCAGTGTCAGTTTTGAAATAAGTTTAACTTTTGGACCTCCAATGCGTAGTCGTAGTCGTGGGTCTTGTTTGTAGGTGTTGAGGTATGAGATATGACCTTAGTAACGTGAGTATTAGCGTGTCTAATGGTCGTTTACTATATATAGGTAGACGAGACTATTTTCTTTGAATGGTAACGTAGTTGCCTATTGTCGTGCGCTTCTTTGAGGTAAGATACACTACTTTTGACACGCTGAGGGTTCAACAAACGATGGTTTCATAATTATAACTTCCCAATTGGTAACTTATGTTGTTTATGGGTATATGGGGTTACATGGGAGGTAATATGGGTTATGTAGTTGACCTTTGAGACCTGAAATGCAGTCCCTCATGCTATGTATTGTAGTGCATGTTATGATATGACGTAGGATGTAGTGTTATGTATGAAGTATGATGTAATGTTATGATATGCAGTAACGTGTGATGTTATGAGACGCATTATATGTTGTTATTGATTGATGTGGTGCATGTTTGTATGGCTTGCTCATCTAGTTCACTAGACTTGCTAGGTTGTCCATGTCACGTGCACGTTTAAGGGCCCAAAACGTAAAAGCAGTTAACGTAGTAATGTTTAGGTAATGTAGTCACCTAAACTAAATGATGCAGTTTCGAGCTCGTAAAACTTTGATGCAGGAAAGTGTTAAGCTTAACCCGTACTTGCCCTTAGCCCGGCGAGTGCGTAGATGCAGTTGTTGCTTGGGTGGCTCCTTGCAACATGGTCTATTTGATGCAGTTTGAGTAATACGAGGGGTCTGACCCGCCCTCATTTGTCTTGTACATACGGATTACTCGGGGATTGGCTTGCCATTCCTTAACGACGTTTGATGTTCAACTGAATGGTTGTCATCTAGTCGGGTGTAACTTATGTTGCACATTAACGCAGTTAAAATGTAGTAAAGTAGTTAAAACGTAGTAAAGCAGTTAATGTAGAAAGCAGTTATGTGGTTATATGTGTGTAATGAAGTAAAGCAGGATAGGCACATTTAGGGTGGTTCATCCTATTAAGAAGTATTGTGTGTTTTGATATGTGTTGTGCCTTGATGAAGTAATTAAATCCATAATGTTTGAAATGGACAAATGTTTTATAACTTAAGTGTTATCTTACTTAGCTAATTCGTTAGCTAACACTGTCTTTTGAAATGTGTTGTGCAACTCGTGATTAATTAACATCGGGTTAGTCCTAATATCGATCATTATTTATAATTTCGTCTAATTTAGAGATTATGACGTGGAAATTTTTAGTTAATTGAACATTTGATATGGTTCAATTAGACGTATCCTGATGACGTAGACTATTAGCTATTTAGACGAATGCCGAGTCTTAAAATATCGTTAAATAAAGATTTAAATGTTATAATTGAACACAGTAAATAGACTGTCTAAACTAAATATTTCTAAAAGTTTAGTTTATTTAATTTTATTTATTTGTCTCGACTAAAATGAGACGAGGGAAAATACCTTTACTTTACATTTTAACCTTTTGGTCAAACGGTATTTAATCGTAAGCATTTTGCCAAATTAGGGGAAAGGATTTTATCTATTTTGGCCACATGGGCCGAAATGTAACTTGAATGGCAGGGAGGGAAACACCAAGTCCCCCCATCACCCCTCTCTTTCCCTGCTTCACTTTTGATCAACACTTACCCACACCACACAAACACAACACACACACATTCATCACTCAAATTATCTCAATCTTTTCTATCTTCCTTTCTAAATTAGTCTTACAAGAGAAGGAATCATTTGGAAATTTTAAAGGTTTATTATCATCATCATCATCATCTTCACCATTTTATACTATCTTCAAGAACATCGAGTTTTGGTAAGTCTAAATCATCCTTTTTGCGTCTATTTATGTTTACTTACTCTTTTCTAGTCATTTCGAGTTCTTACAAGGCCTAAAACAACTTAATTTGGAATTAGGGTTTTAAATAGGGTTTTACTTTGATTTGATTGTTTCGGAAGATTCAATGATGTTATGGATGAAATTATGGGTTGGATTGTGTGTAATAATGGTTAGTGATGTTTAGTTTTGCTTCAAATTTAGTTACAAACTCTTGCAAGTCGTTTTGGGTCGAAATTGAAGTGTTTTGGTTTGGGGTTCTGCACTGGGTGCTGCTGGTGCTGGCTGCAGAACCTGGCCACTGCGGCGCAGTGGCATGGGTTAGCCCCACTGCGGCGCAGTGCCCAGACTCTGGTCTGGTGTCGACTTAAGCCACTGCGGCGCAGTGAGCATGTTCTGGCTCACTGCGGCGCAGTGGGGTGAAACTTTTCCCACTGCGGCGCAGTGGTATCTTGCTGGAACATTGACTTTCCATCCAATTTAGTATAAAAAGACGAACTTGAGTCAAATAATATTGAACATTGAATCACATTCTCGGTTATGGCATTCTAGGGTCTATAGCTAAGTAGTTGTACGTAGGATACCCGTCGTCAAGGGATTTGATCCTCATTATTGGTAATGATATCATAGGTTTTGGATAACCAGGAGAATTGACTGTGGATCTTCTCGAGCTACTTTATACCTTTTAGCATTTAGATCGCTAAGGTGAGTTTATGGCGCCCTTTTCCTTTTACTTTGGGCCTGAAAAGCATGTACTGTTGTATACACTTACCCACACCACACAAACACAACACACACACATTCATCACTCAAATTATCTCAATCTTTTCTATCTTCCTTTCTAAATTAGTCTTACAAGAGAAGGAATCATTTGGAAATTTTAAAGGTTTATTATCATCATCATCATCA
>CM067169.1:100988864-101078864 GCA_034093135.1 Erigeron breviscapus
TGAACCAGCAAGAACCAGAAATTGCTACTGCAAATAGGAACACTGGTCTTGGATCTACCCCACGTGCTGACGGGGAAAATAATATGGCAGCGTTTGTGACACAACAGTTGTTGGCTGCTATGCCTACTTTAGTTGCTCAGATCACGGCGAGCATGAACGCCAATAATAATCATCCTACTGATAATAGTAACAATGCCGAACCTACTGCTGAACAAGTTATTCCTCGAGTGCATCTGCACGGGACTGACTACAAGACCTTCACCTATTGTAAACCGAAAGAATTTAATGGTACCGAAGGTCCGGTAGGTCTAATCAACTGGCTGGAAAGCATTGAGGCAGTGCTCCATATCAGCCGTTGTGCCGAAGAGCACAAAGTGGAATATGCTTCCGCTCAATTTCAAAAGCAAGCACTGTCATGGTGGAACGAACAGATTAGGACTCGTGGCCGAGAGCCGGCATATAGCATACCTTGGATGAACTTCAAAAGGATGCTAATGGAAAAGTACTGTCCTAGGGAGGAAGTACAGAGGATGGAAAACGAATTTTGGAACCATGCTATGGTTGGATTAGATAACGAGAAATACACTACTCGTTTTCATGAGCTGACAAGGCTAGTTCCTCGTATGGTGGATACGGAGGAGAAGTTAGTGGAAAGGTACTGCTATGGATTGTCACCTGACATCCGAAGATTGGTGGCCGCTTTTAACCCCATGACTTTACAGGCGGCAGTTAGTGCGACAAATCGGATGGTGATAGATTTGAAAAGAACCGCTGGTTCTTCTGTTGGAAATGAAGTGGTCAAGAGAAGGAATGATCAAGCCTCTGGTAGTGGTTTTGGAAATGGTGGGAATGGCAAGAGGTTTAAAGCTGCCAGAAACTTTGCGGTGGTTCCCCAGAATATTAATAGAAACCTGGGCACAGACGGAAGATGTAACAAGTGTGGCATGCGTCATATAGGAAATTGTCCTACTTGCTACCGTTGTAAAAGAACGGGACATCAGGCAAAGTTCTGTAGGGAAAAGATACCAAATCAGTGCTATGAGTGTGGAAGCGCGTAGGGAAGTCCAAAGTGCTACGAGTGTGGGAGCGAAACCCATCTGCGACCTGCATGTCCAAGACTTAATCTGAACCCGAACAACAATGCTATAGTTCCAGTAAGGAACAATGCGGGGAACAATCAAGCTAGGAATCAACGAGGACGAGGCAGAGGTCGAGTTTTTGCTTTGGATGCTGCTGATGCACGACATGATCCCAATGTTGTGATAGGTACATTCATACTCAATGATCATTATGTTTTTTATATTATTCGACTCCGGTGCTGATAAAAGTTTCATATCCTTAGAATTTAAGTCTCGTTTTGGTATAGTAGCTACCCCCATGAAAGATACTTATGTTGTCGAATATGCAAACGGTCAAAAATATATTGCTAGAGATCATTTAGTGGATTGTAGTTTGGTATTAGCCGGTAAGACTTTTAAAATTGACCTGATCCCCATAGAACTAAGCAGTTTTGATGTGATCGTTGGTATGGACTGGTTATCTAAGGTTAGAGCTAATATAAGTTGTCATGAGAAGATTGTTAGAATACCTCTGCAGAATAACGAAACCCTAGAAGTACAAGGAGATAAGGCAGGAAAGAAATTAATCTTAGTATCGGCAATAAAGGCCAATAAATATTTACAAAAAGAACACCCTGCCTTCTTAGCATTTGTAGTAGAAAGGAAACTAGAGGTTAAAGAAATGAAAGATATTCCTATAGTTAGAGATTTTCCGGAAGTGTTTCCTGAAGATTTGACGGGACTTCCACCTCACAGACCAGTAGAGTTTGGAATAGAGTTGATTCCTGGAGCTGCACCCGTGGCCAAGGCACCCTATCGTCTTGCGCCATCAGAAATGCAGAATTGTCCGAACAACTTCAAGAGTTGTTAGCTAAAGGACTAATTCGTCCAAGTTCATCACCTTGGGGAGCTCCAATCCTATTTGTGAAGAAGAAAGACGGCTCGATGCGGATGTGTATTGATTACAGAGAATTGAACAAGTTGACTGTCAAGAACAGGTACCCTTTACCTCGTATTGACGACTTGTTTGACCAATTGGAAGGTGCATCACACTTTTCTAAGATTGATCTCAGGTCTGGGTATCATCAACTCAGAGTCAGAGAGACAGACGTTCCTAAAACAGCTTTCAGAACTCGTTACGGACATTATGAGTTTTTGGTTATGCCGTTTGGCTTAACCAATGCACCTGCTGTTTATGGACTTAATGAATCGAGTATGTCGACCGTATCTTGACAAGTTTGTCATTGTATTCATTGACGACATACTGATATACTCAAGGAATAAAGACGAACATGAAGGTCATCTGAGAACCATTCTGCAACTGCTCAAGGATCAGCAGTTGTACGCTAAATTCTCAAAATGTGAATTCTGGATTAGAGAAGTACACTTTTTGGGTCATGTAGTAAATGCAGATGGAATCCATGTGGACCCATCTAAGGTCGAGGCGATAAAGAAATGGGAAGCCCCAAAGACTCCGACGGAGATCCGTCAATTTCTTGGACTGGCTGGCTATTACAGGAGATTTATTGAGAATTTCTCTAAGGTTGCTCAACCTTTGACTTTATTAACTCAGAAAACTAAGGAGTTTATTTGGCAGGATGCCCAAGAAAAGGCATTTCAGACATTAAAGGACAGACTGTGTAATGCTCCTATTCTAGCATTACCAAATGGCATTGAAAATTTCGTAGTATACTGTGACGCATCACATCAGGGAATGGGATGTGTGCTCATGCAGGAAGGTAAGGTCATTGCTTACGCCTCTAGACAGCTCAAGATCCACGAAAAGAACTATACAACCCACGATCTTGAACTCGGAGCGGTTGTTTTTGCCTTAAAGATTTGGAGGCACTATTTGTATGGTACAAAGTGTATGGTATTCACAGATCACAAAAGTCTTCAGCATATCTTCGATCAGAAAATGCTGAATATGCGACAAAGACGATGGGTAGAATTGCTGAGTGATTACGATTGTGAACTCAAGTATCATCCCGGTAAAGCAAATGTTGTTGCTGACGCGTTAAGTCGAAAAGATAGGATTTCACTATCTGTCATAACAAGAGCAAGTTCTTACCTTGGCTCATCATTAAGGGATAAAGTTTTAGATGATCAGAATGAGGCCTTACAACCAGGGCGTATCGAGAAGGAAGCATTGTGGAATGCCGAACGGTTATTTGAATGGGATGGCGATGGGATCAGACATGTCAAGGGCAGAGTGTGGATTCCTAAGTATAATGGACTTAGAGAACTCTTAATGAACGAGAGTCATCGATCTAAGTACTCAATCCATCCTGGTGCTGACAAAATGTACCACGGATTAAAGGATTTTTACTGGTGGCCTGGTATGAAAAGAGATATCGCCACGTATGTTTCAAGTGTTTAAATTGTTCAATGGTTAAGGCAGAGCACCAGAAGCCTTCTGGATTGCTCCAGCAACCCCAAATTCCTGACTGGAAATGGGAACAGATTACTATGGACTTCATTACAAAGTTGCCTCGAACCTTGAAGGGTTACGATACTATTTGGGTCATTGTTGACCGATTGACGAAGTCTGCACACTTCATTCCCATACGGGAGAATTGGAAAATAAAGAAATTGTCTCAGTTGTATATTGAGAAGATCGTGTCACTTCATGGCGTTCCTGTGTCTATTATCTCGGATCGTGATGGTCGTTTTACTTCACAATCTTGGAGATATTTTCAAGACGCCTTAGGCACTCAGTTGAATTTGAGTACGGCTTACCGTCCACAGACGGACGGGCAAAGTGAGCGTACCATTCAGACGTTAGAAGACATGCTTCGGGCATGTGTAATTGATTTTAAAGGTAGTTGGGATACCTTTTTGCCGTTAGCTGAGTTTTCATATAATAACAGCTATCACGCAAGCATTAAATGTGCGCCTTTTGAGGCTTTGTACGGACGAAAATGTAGATCGCCTGTTTGTTGGCTAGATGCTGGTGAGCGTCGTTTGTACAAGTATGGGTTGGTTCAGAAGACTACTAACCAGATTGTTGAAATTAAGGCACGGCTGAAGGCGGCTCAGGATCGCCAGAAGAGCTATGCAGATCGTAGAAGGAAACCCCTTGAGTTTCAAGTGGGTGATAAAGTTATGTTGAAAGTGTCACCTTGGAAGGGCACTGCACGCTTTGGCGTGAGAGGAAAACTTAGTCCTCGTTATATCGGACCCTTTGAAATAGTTCAAAGGATTGGTTCCGTGGCTTATAAGCTCAATTTACCCCAAGAGCTGGAACATGTTCATCCCACATTTCACATATCAAATCTTAAGAAATGTTTAACTGATGAAACATTGGTTGTACCTGTGGAAGAGTTGCAAGTTAATGACTCTCTCCAATTTATAGAGGAGCCTGTTGAAATTTTAGACCAACAGCTCAAACAGCTTAGACGAAGTCGTATCAAGTTGGTCAAAGTTCGTTGGAACTCAAAGCACGGACCAGACTTGACTTGGGAACGTGAGGATTATATGAGGAATAAGTATCCCCATCTTTTTACTAAGCAAGACTTGATTTCGGGACGAAATCCTTAGAAGTCGGGGATGCTGTGACAACTCGTGATTAATTAACATCGGGTTAGTCCTAATATCGATCATTATTTATAATTTCGTCTAATTTAGAGATTATGACGTGGAAATTTTTAGTTAATTGAACATTTGATATGGTTCAATTAGACGTATCCTTATGACGTAGACTATTAGCTATTTAGACGAATGCCGAGTCTTAAAATATCGTTAAATAAAGATTTAAATGTTATAATTGAACACAGTAAATAGACTGTCTAAACTAAATATTTCTAAAAGTTTAGTTTATTTAATTTTATTTATTTGTCTCGACTAAAATGAGACGAGGGAAAATACCTTTACTTTACATTTTAACCTTTTGGTCAAACGGTATTTAATCGTAAGCATTTTGCCAAATTAGGGGAAAGGATTTTATCTATTTTGGCCACATGGGCCGAAATGTAACTTGAATGGCAGGGAGGGAAACACCAAGTCCCCCCATCACCCCTCTCTTTCCCTGCTTCACTTTTGATCAACACTTACCCACACCACACAAACACAACACACACACATTCATCACTCAAATTCTCTCAATCTTTTCTATCTTCCTTTCTAAATTAGTCTTACAAGAGAAGGAATCATTTGGAAATTTTAAAGGTTTATTATCATCATCATCATCATCATCTTCACCATTTTATACTATCTTCAAGAACATCGAGTTTTGGTAAGTCTAAATCATCCTTTTTGCGTCTATTTATGTTTACTTACTCTTTTCTAGTCATTTCGAGTTCTTACAAGGCCTAAAACAACTTAATTTGGAATTAGGGTTTTAAATAGGGTTTTACTTTGATTTGATTGTTTCGGAAGATTCAATGATGTTATGGATGAAATTATGGGTTGGATTGTGTGTAATAATGGTTAGTGATGTTTAGTTTTGCTTCAAATTTAGTTACAACCTCTTGCAAGTCGTTTTGGGTCGAAATTGAAGTGTTTTGGTTTGGGGTTCTGCACTGGGTGCTGCTGGTGCTGGCTGCAGAACCTGGCCACTGCGGCGCAGTGGCATGGGTTAGCCCCACTGCGGCGCAGTGCCCAGACTCTGGTCTGGTGTCGACTTAAGCCACTGCGGCGCAGTGAGCATGTTCTGGCTCACTGCGGCGCAGTGTAAATCCTCGGAAAAATATTATTTTTGGCTGACTGCGGCGCAGTGGGGTGAAACTTTTCCCACTGCGGCGCAGTGGTATCTTGCTGGAACATTTGACTTTCCATCCAATTTAGTATAAAAAGACGAACTTGAGTCAAATAATATTGAACATTGAATCACATTCTCGGTTATGGCATTCTAGGGTCTATAGCTAAGTAGTTGTACGTAGGATACCCGTCGTCAAGGGATTTGATCCTCATTATTGGTAATGATATCATAGGTTTTGGATAACCAGGAGAATTGACTGTGGATCTTCTCGAGCTACTTTATACCTTTTAGCATTTAGATCGCTAAGGTGAGTTTATGGCGCCCTTTTCCTTTTACTTTGGGCCTGAAAAGCATGTACTGTTGTATACACTATTTATTAAATAAATGATTGTTTTGTGTATGCCATGTGATATGGATGCTTAAATCATTTGACTTAAATTTGCCATGTTGGGCTGTCGAAAATGTGTATACGTGTCATTTATTAAATGTTGAATGAAATGACGTTGAATTGCCGTGTGATGGCGGATTAAATGGTTTCTTGTGTTTGACAAACTAAAATGTTTCCCCTATTGGTTGTATTGTCGGATCTAGATATCTCGACTGTCTTGGCTACGGTCCGCACCCATTTAGAACGGAAACCTGTGCGAGGCATATTGATTGTCATATGCTGTCATCAGATCTAGATATACTGATTGACGTGATATAAGATGAGTTTGGATTTGATATACCTACTATCTTATTTTAAATGTTGATATATGACGTGTCCAGATCTAGATATACTGGCAGTCTTGTTATGAAATAAAAGAGATGAGTCAGATTTGATATACTGACTATCTTGTTATAAATTGTGATATAAGAGTTGTCAGATCTAGATATACTGACAGTCTTGTATAAAAGGTCGGATCTAGATATACCGACTGTTTTTGAAATAAAAGTATTGTTAGATGTTGTATTCTAACTACCTGGTCTTTTATAACTATAAGTCATTGTGTTGTATCAATGACGAATAAACATTTGGTCAAACATACTGTAAACTCACCAACTATTTCGATAGTTGATCCTCTCAAATTTCATGCTTTTCAGGGAACCAACAGTAAGTATTTGGAAGCGTATATGGCATTTGAAGCCATCTTTTGAACATTGGACGTACAATTAGCGTCAGACCTCTGAGGACTATAGCTTTATTTAGTCCTAATTGTACTTAGCTGTCCATATGTTATATTTGTAATTAGTGGGCCCATTTCCAATTGAGGATAGTTTGTATCCGTGTATTGGGGTCCACTTCCGAACGATTATACTTGTAATACACTTGTATTTGGATTTATGGATGTAATCTCTATTTACCTTCTGATTAGTACGCAATTACTTGTTAACCCTGTATTTCCGCTACAACGGGGTGTGACATGTTGCTCCCTCAGGTTTAGCGTAGCTGAGGTAGTTGATGAAGAAGAGCGAGGAATGGGTAGATAGCTTGATGAAGTCCTTAGCTACCTATAGATGCCGAACTTTTATAGACATTTGTTTATGTTTGTCTTTAATGGAGTTGGATTATAATGTAGTCGGTTGTTTTGTGTTGGGCAGCCGACGGGTTTCTATTAAACTTGTTTTGATGATGTGATTAGTAACACCATTGAATAAGTAAACCAAACAGATTTTAATTGGTTTGGACTTTTAATGTTTCTTCCGCTTTTTTTTGACGCCGTTAGGCGAAAATTTTTGGAAACCCATATTTTTAAATGAAGGGTGTTACAATCGGTTTCCGGTGACTCCTTTTTGGGATTTCTGGTGGTGTTGTTTCTGTGTTCCGGTGACTCCTTTTTGGGGTTTCTGGTGGTGTTGCTTCGGTTTTCCGGTGACTCCTTTTTGGGGTTTCTGGTTTATACGGTTTTCCGGCGAGCCTTTTTTGGGTTTTCCGGTTAACTGCTGCTGCTTATGCTTGATTATATGTATATTTATTTTATTTACATTGCCGTTAATTGCATGTTTGTGATTAGCTTGGTAGTGTTAACTTAGCGGTAGCGTTGCCGGATTTTTCCTTGGTAGTGTTGCCGTCTTTTGTTCCATTAAAGCAATAGGTAGCCGGAAAAGTAGTATTATGCCGATGATGATATCGTTGAACAATTAGGTTGCCGGTGTTACGTTAGATGGGCGATGATGATACAAAATGTTCGTAAAAATGGGACTCGGATGATCCGAGACGTATCTTGGCGGGGTAAACCTTCGGGTTGGCAGCCATGACGTCTTCGACTTCCGAATTCCCGACCCCCAAATTCTGAGCCCAAGTATATATTTTATAAAAAAAACGGTCACTTTTATATATTTTCCGGCAACCTTGTCACTTTCATATATTTTCCGGTCACTTTTATATATTTTCTGACATTGGCTTTTTGGCAAGTTTTGGCTACTTTTTTACACTACACCATCACATTTGGCTTGTTTTTGGCAAAGTTTGGCAAGTTTTTGGCAAAAACAAGTGATGGCTTCTTATTGGCTAAAAAAGAGCCAAAAACTAGCCAAAGAGCCAAACATTGGCTCTGCACCCTTGCCCCTAATTACATATGTATCCCTCGAAGTCCTGAACATTGAATGGCATATTCCTTTTACTTTAGTCCTGAACATTGCACAAAAGCTTAAATATCTATACTACTATATAAAAATTATACCCCCATGTTGAAAAGTTAACATTTTTGGGACACGCGAAATTACCATTTTACCCTTAATGAATTAATTTAAACAATCATTCTATGTCTTCTAAAAAATATCCACTACTCTTTTAACAAATATCTTTATATCAAATGTTTACACCGTTTGACGCATCGGTCGCCACCAACGGTCGCCGCCGCCGTCACCATCCGTCAATACCACCATATCACTGTCATCGCCGCCGCATTGCGCGGGTACCATGCTCGTTTTATTTAGTTAATGTGTAAAACTAAAAACAAAAAGTTGAAGTGTTTGAATTCTAGATATTATTATTTTTACTTTCAGTTATACCTAGTTGTATATTATAATATTGAAATAAGTTTTAAGATATTATAGTTACGATTTATATGTTTTAAAATTATAAGATTCCCATTTTAATCATTTTGCTTTTTTAACCATTATATAATCTAATTTACCAAACACTAAAAAAGCTAATTATTATTAGATTATTAAGATAGCCAACACATAATCAAATCCAAACATGATATTCTTGTAAAACGTTTTGTTACGCTGATTAAGTGAATCTGATTATTCAAGTCGTATAATTAATTATTAAAATGCAATCTCAAACACCCTCTAATTCAAGACTTGTTATTTGTAAGTAATTCAAATAGGGAAAATCATTTTCGTCTTATAATGATAAGTAAAATGATCACTATAAAGTTAGATCTTTGCATTTTACTTTGAGCATATGTATGTTTAGTAAGGGAAGCTTGCCAAAAGTTGAAAACTATAACTATATTTGACAATTGAAATTTAGAGCTTTGTAAAAAATATTTGGGACAATAATTTTTATCTTTGAAAAAAAGGGCATGTTTGAATATATGGAAATCTTAATTCCAAATCTAATAGCAAAAATATACTCCTTGTTGTCATGATGATTCATTCATGATGACTCAAAGTTACCCATAAAAAAAATGCTTTTTATGGGATATCCCGATACACAAAGTAGGTGAAAAATAAGTATAAAAAAGGGAATTTTGGTTTTAATTTTATTTTTTTAATCTCCAACACCCAAATTCCAAAATTAATCAGCAAAGTTGGATAAATTTTTTAACACATTTACATGCGTTTACAGCAAGTCAGCAACAGCTGCAAAGGGGTTCGAGTGGGCCATTTGAATTCATCCATCGCATATGGACTTGCACGGCTATACCTAGCAAGTTAAGCATTTCTCTAAAATTAAAACAAAACTGATAATTCCAATTTCAATTTCATCTCAGAATCCCAATTGAAATCCAAACCTTAAATCAAAATCAGAAAGAAAAAAAGATGTCAGACAACATTCCTTCTGAAATGCAAGTAGAAATCATGAAAAGACTTCCTGTGAAATCACTGGTTATATTCAGATCGGTCTCAAAAAAATGGAAATCAGTCATCGATAGCCCTCGGTTTATTACCAATCACACCAACATGCGCCGACATCATCGGCTTCTTTTAAGGTACAATGTCTTGACTTTCCCTGATTTCAAATATGTTTCCTTTATGGACAATGATGACACTCTCTCCCAACACCCTATTAGAAATGTTCCTGTGTCCTTAGAACAACTTAAGGAACTAGAAACTGTTGGTGCGTCTCAAGGGTTGTTATGCTTATCCGGTATTTCTCGAGAGGGTGATTGTTATAAAAAAACAGCTGTGATTTGGAATTCGTCGCTTAGAAAATCCATTGCTGTTGATATTCCTTATCAACACAAAAGATCTAGTGTAACAAGTATAGGTTTTGGGGTTCGTCCTGATAATTTTGACCCTATGATTGTAAGAGTCTGTCTTCTTGAACGTCCTTGTCGGGTTATGGTGTTTACGCTAAGCTCACGGGTTTGGAGAGTTCCGCGTGGTAATCTGCTTCCCGAGTCAATTGATTTTACATTCTCGTGTCCAACGGCTACAGATGATCGGTGTATTTATTGGAAAGCTTGTATTAGGGGTACAGGTACTAATGTTGTTGCTGCGTTTGATATGGTGAGTGAAGACTTTAGCGAAATAAACCTCCCTCATAGTGTAGCACATGGGGATTTTGAAGATTTCTCCATCTCTAAGATTAAGGATTCTCTTGCTCTTCTTGAATACTACTATGATGATGCCAAGAAACCCGTTTGTGATGTATGGATGATGGTGGAGGATGGTTTTTCAAAATCGTTCACAAAGCTATTCACCGTCAACACACCAGATCCGTCATTAATGACTAAGGTACTAGGATTTAGGAAGAATGACGAACCTATTGTGGAAACAACGAAATATTGGCCATCAACATCAGTTGAAGTTTATGAACCACGCACAGGATCCATCAAGGATCTTGGGATTAATGTTGAACATGGTTCATTCTTTTGTTCTTCCTACACGGAATCCTTACTTCTGCTAGATCAGTTGGATGGGCAATTTATAGAAATCCAATTGCAGTTGTAGCCTTATGAATCAATTCAAGTCATTAGAATTGCAAATGATAAACCTCAGTTATGAAAATTTTCAGGCACAATCCTTGAAAGTCAAGTACATTTTGGTCATATCTGTTCTTCGATTTTTTTATTAGAACTTTTTAGTTTTTTCAGTTTTTAATGAAAATTCTGTAACTCTGTTTTAGCAAAGCATGAAAAAATGAGTAGGTATTTCAGGACAATTACCTAGTGTGCATCACTACATATGCTATTTGAAATATAATGTTGGTTAGTTACGTACTATCATTCTTCACTTAATTTGAGTGCATAGCTGCATCAGCTTTCCTTTCGAAAAACATAACCATTAATGATTAGGAATCTCAAACTTCTACGAACATTTTATCAGGTAAAAATAGTCAGTCAAATATAAAGGGTTGTCTGAAAGTCTGTTAATAGTGTGAATTTTGGGTTTTGGGGCTCTTGCTCTGTGTTAGCACTGATTGCAGGTTGATGGGTAATCCTCTGATTATTTTGTTATTAGAGCTTTATATTAGGTTTTAATTATTTATATTATTTATACAATCTCTTTGGCCATTGTGTTAATTGTGTTCAAGCAACCCATTTCCAGTTTATCACAGTTCGAAAGGTAGTGCATAAGAAGGAGTATGTGAACTCTCAATAGTAGCAGGCGTGTAGGGCCCTCTGAGTTGCTGGTTTCACTACTTTGTCTGTTAGGGTATGCAACTTGAGATACTATTAAAATAAATGGATGACAAGTCCAAGACAGCATTTGTTCTAATACTTGTGAGCTTAAGCTGGTAAAAATTAATGATATTTATATGCCTTGGCAAGTTGAGGTCTTCACACTAAACTCAGGGATTTGGAGAATTCAACGTTGCCATTTGCCTTGCAAACTGGTTGACTTTACATGGTTTCAGGTAGATATAGATAGGTTTATTTATTGGCAAATTTGTGATATGGTTAGTAATCTCATTGTTTCATTTGATATGAGACATGAAAAGTTTACAGAAATAATTCTCCTAGATAGTTTAGCACACGGACCTGTTGAAACTTTGTCCATCTTTGAGCTAATGGGGTGTCTTGCTGTGCTTCAATACTACAAATAGGCCGAGAAAGAAGTCTGTGCACTATGGATCATGGAGAATAGTGTATTAGTGTTCCAATATTGGTTTCAAATGTATTTACCATTAACATCCCTGGTGCTTCACTAAAGTCAATACTAGGATTTAGCATGAATGACAAACCTATAATCGAAACGAAGACAGATGATCACCAAAAGTCTGCCACACTTTTTGTTTATGAACCACAATCAGAGTGTATTAAAGATCTTGAGATTCATGGAGAACATGGTTCAATCTTCATGAACTCCTACATGGAAACTTAACTTCTGGTTAATCACTTAGATGCACAATATATAGAGATCAAATATATGCTAGACGTCTTCTACACTCGGATATTAAAGATCCAAATTGATTAAAGGTAATTTCTTACTACTCCTACCTCTCCATTATCTTTATGACTGCTGCTGCTCAATTTCTGTACCTCTATTGTCGTTCTGATCTTGTAGAATTTGCGCTAAAAGTGTTGGAACCTCTGACTTATAGGTAGCAAAATGGGCGGGTCAGTTAACAGAGTAAGATGGGTTAGTTATAGCAATGGATAAAAGATGAATGACAACAGTGGAACATACTCTAAGAGTGTAAGAAAGATGTTAGAGACTTAGAGGTTATGGAGTATGCTACCTTTGTCTTTGTTTCATTGTTTTCTGATCTTTCTTCTGTTCTAGTCTTCATGTTAAATGATATATAGAGGTTGGAAAATAGGCAAGTCATGTTTGGTTTCTAAGGGGTGGAAACAGGCATCTTTTACAATGAGTTGGGTTAACCTGTAAACAATTTATTTTCAAAAAGTTGACCTTCCTGCTAGAAAAAGTAGTTCTGTTCTTGCCCTTTTTTAGCAGGGTCCATGCAATACCTTTGTCGAAACAATTTTCTGAGCTTTAGCCGTCTTAAGCTCTTGAACCATCAAGCTTTGGTCACTTCAGATTATATCGATCACCTCTCTTTGTGTTTTTAAGTCATAAGACTCCTACATAAGGTTTTTGTAATCTGGATTTGTTGGCCCGTATGGGTGGATTTAATGGATGGTCCCTGATTACACAGATTTATGCCACTGAAACGTAATAATAAGTATGTCAAACATAATTATAAACTTTACTTTACTTTTTTGATGATTTAGACATAAAACATAAGCTCATTGACCCATTTATTAGTAAATGGGTCGAATTGCTATCTCTAGTTAATTAGCATATCTGGTGTATCAATATTTTGGCGATTGATGAAATGAGACGTGTACAAATCAAAAAAGGACATGGATAGATTAAGAAGTTATCAATAGTAATTAAGGAATTGGTCTTAACTGCTTGAAATACTTGCATATTGTGTTTTGATGCTACTGTTATTTATTTATGGATTGAATAGATTAATAACTTGGTTTTTTTGATTATATTTTAAGAATATTTTTAGTCTTCCTGGACTTTGAGGAATAGAATGAGCATAGCTAGTGACATCGCAAAGACTCTTAGAAGATCAAATATATGCTAGACGTCTTCTACACTCGGATATTAAAGATCCAAATTGATTAAAGGTAATTTCTTACTACTCCTACCTCTCCATTTCTTTATGACTGCTGCTGCTCCATTTCTGTACCTCTATTGTCGTTCTGATCTTGTAGAATTTGCGCTAAAAGTGTTGGAACCTCTGACTTATAGGTAGCAAAATGGGCGGGTCAGTTAACAGAGTAAGATGGGTTAGTTATAGCAATGGATAAAAGATGAATGACAACAGTGGAACATACTCTAAGAGTGTAAGAAAGATGTTAGAGACTTAGAGGTTATGGAGTATGCTACCTTTGTCTTTGTTTCATTGTTTTCTGATCTTTCTTCTGTTCTAGTCTTCATGTTAAATGATATATAGAGGTTGGAAAATAGGCAAGTCATGTTTGGTTTCTAAGGGGTGGAAACAGGCATCTTTTACAATGAGTTGGGTTAACCTGTAAACAATTTATTTTCAAAAAGTTGACCTTCCTGCTAGAAAAAGTAGTTCTGTTCTTGCCCTTTTTTAGCAGGGTCCATGCAATACCTTTGTCGAAACAATTTTCTGAGCTTTAGCCGTCTTAAGCTCTTGAACCATCAAGCTTTGGTCACTTCAGATTATATCGATCACCTCTCTTTGTGTTTTTAAGTCATAAGACTCCTACATAAGGTTTTTGTAATCTGGATTTGTTGGCCCGTATGGGTGGATTTAATGGATGGTCCCTGATTACACAGATTTATGCCACTGAAACGTAATAATAAGTATGTCAAACATAATTATAAACTTTACTTTACTTTTTTGATGATTTAGACATAAAACATAAGCTCATTGACCCATTTATTAGTAAATGGGTCGAATTGCTATCTCTAGTTAATTAGCATATCTGGTGTATCAGGATAGTTCTACTTAAACATTTCACACATTTGATGCCAAATTAGTAGTTCTCTATGGTTATTAAAAAAACGAAATACCTGACCATCCAAGAGAAGCCAGCAACATCAATGACTGGTGAATTCTTTGGAAAGTAATTCTGGCTTCTTAATACCAACTTGCCTCGGCAAATCTAACTCCTATATAGTTCAGGTTTTTGTTCTTTTCTTAACTGATTATTTGGGAGGGATATAATGATCACATGGGCTATTGTATGTGTAGAAAACAAGGAGAACTCCAAAAGGGTTTCTGGAGTTTCTTATGACTTATCTACACAGAATTGGTGGACAGGTCTCACAATAATATCTGACCAAGATAAGGTATTGTTTTTAATTAACTGTTGCTTTACATTTAACTTTAAGTGCAACCCATGATGTATTTCTTTTAAATTCCGTAGGGATTGTTTGACGCATGTAAAGAAATTGCACCTTATGCACAACATAGAGCATGTGCTAGGCGCATATATGCTACCTATAAGAAAAATATCACAGGAGTCCAATATAGAAGGTTGTTTTGGCAAGTTGCATTCCATAGTTTAGAGCCTGATTTTGAAAGATCAATACACTTGATGGATAGGTCTAGAGCTTTTCAAAATTAGGACAAGACAGGTGCTGCTATTAAAAGATGGAATATGCGAAGGCTGGAATTCATTAATTGTAGTTGCTAGAGAAAAAGTGATGATAACACTAACAAAAAATGATACCTGTGGTTTGGTCAAATTTACTGGTTTCATACCTGCAAGATCGAAATTACACCAAGCATACCCGTGTTTTGCAATTTCACACTCAGACCATACCTCCCGCTACGTTCGTCAAAGG
The DNA here is from genome assembly GCA_034093135.1 of Erigeron breviscapus. Classification (NCBI taxonomy): domain Eukaryota; kingdom Viridiplantae; phylum Streptophyta; class Magnoliopsida; order Asterales; family Asteraceae; genus Erigeron; species Erigeron breviscapus. Next base: position 101,004,063 of record CM067169.1, read on the forward strand.
GTCTTTAAAAACACCCATGTGTCGTGCACATGATGGGTGTTTTTGATCATTTCACACTACTTTGTCATTTGTAACTAGGATAATTCGCTAAGTGTTCATCAGCTTTTCCTTTCAAAAAGCATAACCATATTTTGCTGTTGTATGCCTTGTAAGTTCAGTGCAAACATGCATTTAGAAGTGGAAAGGCAAATTTGTGTTGACAGTGAAAATTATTGGAATTTCAATAAACTCAAAGGGTGTTTTTTTTTTGTTCGTTTAGACATCACACTTCTTATTTTTCGGTTTCTGCACCCAATTGCCTTTGTGCAATCACTGTGCTTCCGGAGACCATAAATTTTTAGTCTGCCATGATGCTATCCTGTTAACGTTTTGAATCTTATAATTACAATAGTACGGTCCTATTTGTTTTCTGTTTTCCAGTATCAAAATTGGCTTGGATAGATGTATGGTATGACAAATGTTATTGCATATTGGTACAGCAGCAGGGAAGGGTGGTTTCATATTCGAAACGCCTATGTACAATATGCTATTCATTCATATGAATATAAGGAAAAGAGTTACTATCACAGATCAATATGATGGTGATGATTTTGTGGGAGTGGCTACACATATTTATGAAATACTTTTAACTTCTGTTTCATTTGGGTTATCACAAAACCATAACAAATGTTCATTTTAGATACATTCACGTTAATGCATACATAGGTTTATAATACAGTCAACAAATCAAGAAAATTAGAGATCGAACAATGAATCATAAAATTTTAGGAACTTGTAAAAAAGAACTAGAACTGCAATTTTTACTAAGATAGCTGGCAAAGTGGAAATGAGGAAGGAAAAGTTCAAGCATTTGGCTAAAAATACTATCACATAACCGCATCGTTCGACCTGGTCTTATCATTGTTGTATGCTATACACGAACGGATCCACTGTCTGAGAGTGCGCTTTAGTTTACCATAACTACACAATCATGTTTGTGTTTACTCTCACAAATCATAAAGAAACAAAATGTTGTGGGTAAAAAAAATTCAAAAAGGAAACCAAAACCAAAATACAATAAAAAGTATTAAAAAAGTTCTCAAAATATATAATTAAAATAAAAAAAGTTTGTTGGCAAAAATAAGGTAGAACAAAAGCTTTTAAAGAAATAATATAAAAATCCAAATGTTAAAAGAAAAATAATACAAAAGTGATATAAAATAAAACAAAAGGTTGAAGGGAAGCTTGATCACCTAGTCCGAGGAGCTAAGCAAGCAAAGAAGACCTTTGCATGGCAAAAGAAGTTGGTGGAGGGAGGGATGATCCAGGAGAGCCTGAGGGCCACGTATACATGGTCCATGAGTAAGACAAGCCTGTAGGTTAGTATGGGTCCCAGCCTGCCTCCTTGGAGAATCATCCCTTCCCTCTTTTCTCAAGCATCTTGATGTAAACTACTCTGTCAATAATTATCAGTTTATCTTAAGTATTTTCGTTTCATTTTACTTCAACTATTATTATGTTTGTCGGTCCGATCATGTATCCCAACGTTATCATTAATGAGATATCATTTCCTATTCAAAAATAATTGGTCAATAAATTCTTATTAGAATATTTGGCTGCGGGACAAGCTAAAAGGGTAATCCGAATGACAATCCCAGAAGTCAAGTGCTAAAATGGGAAGAAAGAATTCCTAGGCAACTTCTGGTACGGATTATAAAAACCCAAGTACCTATGAAGGCTAAAGCATACATGCCTAAAGGCCAAGTCATGCCTTATATATGGGCAGAAGACTTCAAAAAGTATAAGACCAGTGGAAGAATAAGCTAGAAAGTAACCCCCAGCTAGCACTTAAAACAATTTTCATCTTCCTCATAGAAAGAACTTCATATAAAAATATAAATAAATATAATAATAATAAAAAAACGAAAATCTAAGCTAAGCTAGGCTAGCACTTAGAAAATCTTCATCTAATGGATGAATGAATGCTTCTCACTGGAAGGCAAGACACGAATAAAATAAAATCTCGCCAAGTGTGAGTTCCAGAGTGTAACAAGCCAAAACTGGGCCCGGCTTAACACTAATTTATTCATCTTTTTATTCATCGGATAAAAAGGTAGGCACCTCTCATCGGGAAGTGATATTTTTATTCATCTTTTTGTTCATCGGATAAAAAGGTAAGTGCTTCTCATCGGGAAGTGATATTGATGAAGGGGTAGCAAAGAGATTACTTCACCCACATCAATTTTACGTCTTTTTCATTCATCGGATGATAAGATAAGCGTTTCTCATTGGGAAACGGCGCGCATAAAATTTATTTATCTAAAAAAGTAAACACTTCTCACTGAGAAGTAACAATTCTCGCGAGTAATAAAGTTTTTAAGACCCAGACGTGGGATAAAAACAAAATAAAATAAAATGCAAAATGCAAAGTCCTTGTCAAGAAACCCTTTGTTTGAATTGGGGACTTGACAGAGACCCAGGCGCGTACTTAAAATTCGATGGGTAAACCCCTGACGTGGTGTGGTCTAAACCAACCTTATTGAATTTGAGTTGCAAAGCAACAAACATATGTATATTAGTTTTATTTAAAGAGAGCATAAAGACTCATGACCCACTTCGAAAAAGAGGCTCGGAAGGTTCAAGTCTCACATAAAGTCCGAGGTGAACGTGTCATATATAATATTATTATATTATATTATTACATGTATAAATCAAGAGGCGAAAAAACGGAGCTACATTTATATATATGTGGCAAAGCGTCCAAGTGTACGTACAACAAAATAGACAAAGACTTGAATGGGCTTAAGTACATACTCTTTCCCATGTTCCTTTCTTTATTATTGAAGCTTGTAAACGCCCACCTTTTAACATTTAAATATGTATTACATATACACTTGACTTTGGCTAAACAAAGTAAGAAAGACAAGAACCTTTTGCTATGGAGCACCTTGACCTTCTTGGCTATTTAAAAAAAAAAAAGAGGGAAATGTTGGCTGGACAGAAATAAGAAAAGAAAGAGAAAAATAGGGGAGGATTCCTCACCTTTTTTCTTTATTACAGATCTAAGAAAGAAAAGGAGAAAGAAGTTACACTGTAATTGAAAGGCTTTCCCTTTTTATGTATTAGGATTCGTACAGGCCTTCCCTCATAGCGACGGAGAAAAGCGTTCCCACCCTCGAATCGAAATAATAAGAGTAAACGGTCAAAGTTTGAATCCAATACTTCACATGAAATCTTGAATCCAAACTTGGGGGACTTAGATGATTGCGGTGAGGTTTCACCAAATAAAGCCCCAATCATGTATGTATGATGGCGAGTCTACAAAGAAAAGTGAAGTCCGGTCGAAGCTTAAGCATAGAAAGGAGATCGAGGCATAGGCGGGGCTTGGAGAGACGTGGGCCCGACGAAGCTTAGAGAATGACGAGACTTGATCATTGGCGAGGCTCAAGAGTACTCGAAGTCTGTGCGAATATATAGAGAAAGAGAGTAGGGGAAAGACATAATAACATATATATGTGTCGAGGTGTCAAAGCGGCGAGGCTTCACATATAGGTTTCGAAGTGTCAGAGTGTCGAAGGAGCGAAGTGGCGAGGCAGGTAAGGTCAAAGGCTAGGTCATGAAATCAAATGTTAAATATTGGACCTGGGCCCAGTAGTTTCACCCGGGTAGCAAAGTAATGACACACATGTATGTATATAGTGATGATGTATATTACCCACACCCCACATTGGCTAACTCAATTGTTATGTCTTGGGGGCAAGTATGTATAAACACAAGAAAAAGAAGTATGTGCGTCGAGGCTTACTAGCTGCCAAATCAGTGAGGCTCGCTAAATGCCAAACTAGCGAGGCATCCTAGGAGGCATGGAATACATATATGTGCAGAGGTTGCGAAGCATAGGAGTATTATTCCTTTATTTCTACATGAAAATGAGAAAGTACTATTACTAATTAATGCAAAGTCACGTGAACTATTGTCCTCGGGACTATCCTTTCCTCCAAACCTCATGTGAGGACTTAATTCTTTCTTGTGGCTAGAATCCACGTGAGCTAGTACATGTGGGAATAACATTACTAGTTTACTACCTTTAATATATACGATACATATATTTGTATCTAAGTAGCAAGGCTTACCAAGGGCCCACTTATTTAATCTTGAATGTCTAGGCTTGGATGTCTAAGCTTCGAAGGTAAAGAGTTTGAAACAAATGAATAAGTAAATAAAAGATGAAACAATGAAAAACTTAGAGTTCGAGTATAAGTTTTATCTAGAGAAAATACTTACACCCGAACTCGGGGGACTTGATGAGGTGTGGTCCGATTTACACCCACACTCGAACTAAGCTAACCAAATTTTTATGTCTCAGATATAATAAAAAAATAAATATATACAAATATATTTATAGAAGACTTGGCAAAGGAAGGCTTGGTAGAACCTTGGCCAGGCATAAGGTGGAAAGGCCTTGGGAAGGCTTAGACAAGAAAAGAAAGTCTTGGAGAGGCTTAGATAAGACAATAAAAGAAAGCCTTGGAGTGGGGCCAGGAAAGCTTAAGGCTAGACAAGAGAGTAAGATTAGGTTGGGAGCCTTGGAGTGGGGCCAGGAAAGCTTAAGGCTAGACAAGAGAGTAAGATTAGGTTGGGAGCCTTGGAGTGGGGCCCAGGAAAGCTTAAGGCTAGGCAAGAGAGGAAGGCTTAGGAAAAAGACAAAAGAATGTCAAGACTCTAGTGGGGCCCAGACAAGGCTTCAACTATTTTTTGAATTGAGGAAGACTTCCACTCTCTTTTGAAGAAGGCTTCAGCTCTCCTCAGCAAGGCTCTCCCCAGCGAGGCTCTCCTCGCTCTCCTCAGGAAGGCTCTCCCTAGCGAGCTCTCCTCAGGAAGACTTTCCCCAGCGAGGCTCTCCTCAGCAAGGCTCTCCCCAAAGGCTCTCCTCAGGAAGGCTATCCACAGGAAGGCTCTCCCCAGCAAGGCTCTCCTCAGTGAGGGTCTCTGATGTGACCAATTTGTATAGATCGCCCACATCATTATTGGCCTTTTTCGTATGTGTTTTGAGTCAATTTTGTATGCATTTGGCGCATTTATGGTGTTTGTTAGTGCTTTCAGGGTCTTAGCAGGTTGTGCGTCCATTTGGTGCATTTTCTGACGATTTTAGGCCAAGATGTTGATCCGAGTGTTCGAGAGCTGATAATAAAGAAGAACAAAAATTTCAGCAAGTTTGAGCTGCGCCGCAGTGGGAGGAATGATGACCCACTGCGCCGCAGCCATTGGTGAAGAAGCCAACAGAATTCCAGCAAGTTTACATTGCGCCGCAGTGGGAGGGATGTTGCCCCACTGCGCCGCAGTCGCATGTTGATCAAGAACAAACCATTTTCCAGGGGTATCCCACTGCGCCGCAGTGGGAGGGATGTTGCCCCACTGCGCCGCAGTCGCATGTTGATCAAGAACAAACCATTTTCCAGGGGTATCCCACTGCGCCGCAGTGGGAGTGTGCTAGCCTCACTGCGGCGCAGTCAGCCGTACGGGGAACCTGATGGTTCAGCCTTTTGCATCAGATTTTGGGGAGGTATAAATAGAAAAATAAACCCTACTTCCCAAAACATCAAGTTTTCTTTCTAGGAGCTGTTCTACCGCGAATTCTTTCAAGGATCATCTGAAGATTTCATCATTGGATTCATTGAAGATTCAAGAACACCCATCTAGATCGTATCTACTTTTCCGTCTTTGCAATTTTAATTTCAACAATCATTGGTACACTATGTTCTCTTTCAATTTCTTTTATGAATTTCAATTTAGCATGAGTGGCTAGATTTCCAATCATCCACTTTGATGAAACTTGACGAATGATATGATTGCAATATTTTAATTCAAGAGTTGATTCAATTATCGTTGTGTCGTGATCTTTATCAATTAATTCCTTGTGATTTATTCTTTTGATGTTGATGGTTTATGTGTTCATCGTTAGTGGTACTAGGTGAATATGTTTATCGTTGCAATTCGATTGTCTATGGTCAGTTGTCACCGGTTCATGGTATGATGGTGAATGTCAAATCTATAATAGGAATTAATCGGTAAACGTGTTTAGAAACGGTTGGTGGTACCACGTTTTCATTCACATAGGCATAATTGGCAATTGGATAATCTAGCAAACTTATTGTTGGGGAGATTTTTTAGGCATTGGTGGTACCGGCTTGGGTAATTAAACTAGCAACTTAGGTGTTTGGGTGATTTGCTTGCGGTTGGTGGTACCACGCGAGTATTTCTATCCTTTCACGATTATCTTGTCAACTCTAAAGAATTTGATCTTTATCGTGTGCAATCATAACTGAAGTCAAGTGGATTCGAAGTGGATGATCTTTATTTATATTGTCTGAACTTTCTTTACTTTCAATTGTCTTGTCATTTCAATTTCTTTAATTTCATATTGTCAAAGTGAGGTAGCAATTCGGCTACGTTCCATCCTTATTCTAAAACCATTTTAGCAAACAATTATTTCAAAACCAATCCCTGCGAACGATCTCGGACTTACTACTTACTATACTATATGCGATCAGGTCCACTGCCTGAAAGTGTGTAGTAATCGGTTTTTAGTGGGTACTTGTTTATAAATTTTACAAACTCGATTTCACACATCAAGTTTTTGGCGCCGCTGCCGGGGATTGTGTGCCAATTTAGTTGTTAATTTAGTGGTTTGATCCTTTCTCACGCGTGAGGAAGTTACTTGTTTATTAGTTTAGTTTTTCTTTTCTTATCACCGGTGCATTTGACGTGTTTGTGTTAGTTGTGTGTTTGCAGGCATATTTCTTTAGTTGATGAACTTGCGTTCTTTGGGTCTCCCTTTGAATAGTCCTTTGTCTACTCCGAGAAGACCAAGAGGGCGTCGGTTTAACTTCACTGAACCCACAACACCAATACCAACACCATTTTCACCTATAGCTAAACCCACTCCTGATTCAGACGAGGAAGGGTTTTATTTAGACGAATTCTTCAATTTAGAAGTTAAGCAAGAAGAGATGGGTGACGAACAACCAAGGGGTCCAAATGACACTCGCTATGGCGAGAGGGTTCGAACTATTCCAGCTAGCCGTAGCTCCGCCATTAGACCTCCGGCCATTGATCACACTTTCAATTTGAAAGGAAATCATCTCAAGAGCATAGAAGAGCAACAATTTGATGGAAAAAGGAAATGGGATCCTTACCAACACTTGTATAGGTTTGAAAAGTTGGCTCGGCTTTATCAATATGGTCAAAATCAAATGAATGCCGTGAAACTTGAGACATTTCCCATCTCAATCACCGGAGAAGCACTTGATTGGTTCAATGATCTTCCAGAAAATTCAATCACTACTTGGGACCAACTTAAGGAGGCTTTCATTGGTGAGTTTTATTCACTGAGAACTCAAAGAAGGTTAGAGAATATGATTAGGTCTTTTGAACAAGATGATGGAGAAGATGTTGTAGATGCTTGGGTTCATTTCAAGGAAATGTTGAGAAATTGTCCAGGTCACAATTTGACTAGGGAACAATATGTGGAGCTTTTCTGTGATGGGTTAGATAAGAAGTTTAAACGAGAATTAGGATATGCTTTCGGAGGTAGTTTCAATAACATTACACCCAATGAAGGTTATCAAATCTTGGAAGACATGGCAAAGGATAACTCAACTATGGATGATGAAAGGTTCTTGAAAAATGAAAGAAAGATGAAGAGAGGTACAAACCAAGGGAGAGTTGCTAAGGTTGAAGCGAGTAATGACTCAGGGGTTATTGGAGAGATTAAGGCGCTATCTGAGCGTATGGAAAAGGGGTTTGCTACTCAAGAGAATAGGTTTGGAGCACTTGAGAGGGATGTTAAGGTAGTAGCCGATGGGTGTGATCATTGTGGTGATATGCACTATTCTGATGAGTGTCCAAATCGGGCACCCGAGGATGTGAACTATGTTCAGAATCAACCCCAAGGGAATTTCCACCGCAACACCGGTTTCCAGAACCGAACTTCAGGTAATACTTCTTATAACTCTTCTTTTCAGGCTAATGCTCCTCGTTTTGCAGGTAACAGGTGGCAAAGAGATAATTATCAGAATCAGTCACAACAGCAGACTCAGCAAGGACAAGGATCAGGTTCTTCTTCTTCTAATGCCGACCCTAATGCCGAGTTGAGGGAGATGATGAAGCAGTTGGCTAGTAATCAAGTTGAAACAAATACTAGCATTCAAATGATCAGGGATGATACTAAGGCTTTGAGTGAGAGGTTGGATCAGATAAGCGGGAAGGTGGAGATCAACATGAAAAATCAGGGAGCTAATTTCAAGGATCTCGAAAGTAGGATGGCAGCTCTTGCTAGGCCCACGGGGACTCTTCCTAGCAACACACAGCAGAATCCTAGGCCTCAGTTTAGTCAGGGACAGAAATACACTCCACCTCCAGTCCGTAATGAGCAAGCCAAAGCCATCACCACTCGTACTGGTAGGTCTTATGACCCACCTCCTATTCCTAATGTTGTTGTTTCAGATGTGCAGGATAACGGGGGTGATGATACCGATGTTGATGAAGAGATAGAAATGGAGGAAGATTCGACCGTGAAGACTCTGGTCACTCCACCAAGCCGGCTGTGGTTCTAGAGGTTAAACCATACAAGCCAAAGATACCATTTCCACAAAGGTTCAGGAAAGCAAAGCTGAAGGAGCACTATAACAAGTTTGTGGACATGATCAAAAATGTTCATATTAATGTTCCTTTAGTTGATCTTATTCAGGGGATGTCCAATTATGCTAAGTTCATTAAGGAGCTTGTGACAGACAAAGGGAAGTTTGAAGAGGCAAAGGCTACTTTTATTAATGCCGAATGTTCTGCTATCTTGCAGAACCGCATTCCACCAAAGCTTGAAGACCCAGGGAGTTTTCTTATCACTTGCTCTATTAGAACTATTATTTGTAAGGCCTTAGCTGATTTAGGGGCTAGCATCAATTTGATGCCTTACTCGGTTTATGCCAAATTTTCCTTGGGAGTCCTTCGCCCTACTCGTATGAGTATAAGACTTGTGATGCAAGTGACTATGCTGTGGGAGCTGTGCTAGGGCAAAGGGTTGAGAAACATTTCAAACCCATTTACTTTGCTAGTAAGACTTTGAACCCCGCCCAGCAAAATTACACCACTACGGAGAAGGAGTTGCTTGCAGTGGTCTTTGCATTCGATAAGTTTAGATCATATCTTGTTTTGAGTAAGACCATAGTTTTCACTGACCATTCAGCCCTAAAGTACCTGTTCTCGAAACAGGATGCTAAACCCAGGCTTATCCGTTGGATTCTTTTGTTGCAAGAATTTGACATTGAGATAAAGGATAAGAAAGGGGCTGAAAATTTGGCTGCGACCATTTGAGTCGTTTGGAAGATCCTCACCGGGAGGAACTTCGTGATGGGGAGATCAATGATCACTTCCCCGATGAGTCTTTAATGTTTATCTCTAACTCTGATGAAACTCCTTGGTTTGCAGATATAGCTAATTATTTGGTTGCAGGTGAGATACCTAATGATTTCACGTACCAGCAGAAGAAGAAGCTTATATGGGATGTTAAGTATTATTTTTGGGACCATCCATACTTGTTTCGTGTTTGTGCAGATGGTATGGTTAGGAGATGTGTTGTTGGAAGTGAGACTAGAGAGATTTTGGATGCGTGTCACTACGGGCCAACTGGGGGTCATTATGGTCCTTCAGTGACGGGTAAGAAAGTTTTTGATGCAGGTTTCTATTGGCCAACAATTTTCAAGGAGGCCCAGACTTTGGTTGAGACTTGTGACATCTGTCAGCGACAGGGGAACATCACTAAACGGGATGAGATGGCTCAACAGAGCATTCAGGTATGTGAAGTATTTGATGTCTGGGGTATAGACTTTATGGGACCTTTCCTACCGTCTAATAAGTTCCAGTACATTCTTGTCGCCGTTGACTACGTGTCTAAATGGGCTGAAGCCAAGGCTTTGCCCACGAATGACGCGCGTGTAGTCATTGATTTCTTGAAACAGTTGTTTTGTCGTTTTGGTTGCCCTAGAGCCTTGATTAGTGACCGTGGTACCCATTTTGCAAACCATCAGTTAGCCAAAGTGTTGAAGAGGTACGGTGTTGTCCACTATTTTTCTACCTCATACCATCCACAGACCAGTGGTCAAGTGGAAAACACAAATAGGGCCTTGAAGAGGATTTTGGAAAAAACTGTTGGAGATAACCCAAAGGTGTGGTCAAAGAAGTTAGATGACGCCTTGTGGGCGTTTAGGACGGCTTATAAGACGCCGATTGGCACCACGCCATACCGGTTGCTCTATGGCAAAACTTGCCATCTTCCTATTGAGATAGAGCATAAGGCGTATTGGGCTTTAAGGAATTTGAATTTGGATTTGATGGAGGCAAGTGAACTTAGGATGTTGCAACTTCATGAGCTTGATGAGCTTAGGTTAGGTGCTTATGAGAATTCGAGATTATATAAGGAGAGGACCAAGATTTGGCATGATAAGAGGATTCGTAGAAAGGAGTTTAAGGTTGGGGCTAAAGTGTTGTTATTCTTGTCAAAATTTAAGATTAAGCAACCTAAACTAACTTCTAGATGGATTGGACCGTTTGAGATTAAGCACGTGTACCCGTCAGGTTATGTTGAGTTGTTTAAGCGAAATGGTGAAGGTTCGTTCATCGTCAATGGTCATCGACTTAAGCTATATTTGGAAGAAGAGCAGGTCGAGGGGATATTTGAGGAGATCCCAGTTTTTGAGTTGAACACTTGAAGGTTTGTCGAGTCAAGCTAAAGACTCGTTAATAACTTAAGCGCTTCTCGGGAGGCAACCCGTGTTTAGTTTATTGCATTTTACTTTTCTTTGAATTATTTAGTTTTAATCTTGTTTTAGTTAGTAAGTGCAGGTGTGGTTTCGACTTGATGCGATTCGGGGTATGTTTGTTTTGAGTTTGTCATAAAAATTGTGTATAGGAAATTTCCAGGGACTTCCCACTGTGCCGCAGTGGGGGTTGGAAAGCCCAGCTGCGCCGCATTGAAAAGCCCCTGCCCCCGTGTGAAATTCTTCCCACTGCGCCGCAGTGGGAGTAATGCCTCCTCACTGCGCCGCAGTGGGACACCAGGTATGTCGGTCAAGAAAGGAACATGTGGTTAGTTTTTTCTTTTTTTACCTTAAATTCTTTATCTCTCTTCTCTCAAAACCGAAAAAGGAGCTTGAAAAACTAACCAAGAAACCCATCCTTTCCATCAAGATCTTCTATTTTCTTCATTTCTACCTACATACATTGCATCATGGGAAGAGGAGTAAGTGTTTCTCTTTTGTTTCTTTGTATTTCTCTTTTATTTTGAATTTTCAATTTCTAGGGTTTATATGTTAGAATTAATTTAGGGGTTTTGATGTTTGTGGGCAATAGAAGCTAATTGGGTGTTAAATCTTTCATCTTGTTCATCCATTATTGATTTTAATTTTGAAATTAGGGTTTTGGAAAATTGGGGATTTGTTATGAACAAGTGTGGGGGATGTATATGTTGGTATTCTCATGTCATTACTTTAGTTATCATTGTCTGGTATCCACCTTACGGGGTGATGAAACATTTGTACTTTCCTTTGTTTCTTTCATTTTCTGCATGATACTTTTTTTTTAGTTTGCACTTTGCATGGATATTTGGGATGTGTTCTTGTGATGTGTAATTGAGCAGGTTTGATCCGAATTGATGGAAATACTTAGTGGAACCCAAGTGTGGGGGAGGACCCGTTGGATTCTCCTTCTCACCTACATTCGTTGGCATTGATTTGTTTGATTGTGTGATCGTGTTAGTAGCTCACTATGATGTCACATGCATATGCTGGCAGTAAGTTCAGCGCAACATTTTTAATTGGCATCTTTACTGACATTGTTTCACACACAGCTCTCGCACATTCCGTTTTGGACTAGTCTGTTTCTCCCGTCAAGCAAATTGGACTTCCTTTTTAGGAAGAGCAATTTGTGGTGCGGGGTCGACTTACTTGTTTTGAAACGGAATGTGTCCTTAATTCGGTATGTGTTCTCATTCTTTCTGTCTATTTTGCTTACCCCTATTTACCTTAGTTTTGACCGAGTATTGGACATTGAGGGCATTGTCCATCTTAAGTGTGGGGGGGTGGCAAATAGGTTTAAGCAACCGGATATATCTCTTTTGTTGTTTTGCCATTGAGATTTAACCGTTCTTGTAGATGTGTCCCTCTCGTAGGCTTTTGGATTTTATCCAAGAGTAAGGGTTCTATCTGGAACTCTGAACTATGATGTGCATGTTTGAGATTGGTGGCTTCGATTTGGTAGTATGACGGAAGATGATATGATTTGAAACTTGTGTTGAGCTTGTCCTTGTGGTAAATTGCTTTTGTCACTTAATTCATAATAACTTAATGAGCAATTTTACTGCAAAATTTTTTCCTTGGTACAAATTTAATCGGCGAAATGTGTTCTGAACGGTTATTGGGCTAATCCTTGTGGATTGATAACATTACTTGCATGCTCAAATATCCCAAACACCTAAAAGTTGTGAGATTCATCGTTCATTTATAGATGTGCTAGGTGTTGACGGTTTTGGTTTGATTGCCTTGTAATTTGTCCCTCTCTTAGGCTCTTAGATTTATTCGGGAGTAAGGGTTCCATTTTGAACTCTGCACTAAGATGTGCAAATTTGAGGTTAATTTATTCCATTTTCGGGTTACTTTCTTTGATATGAGTGTGCCGGTGATGTGTTGAGCTAGAACTTGGCCTGGTGATCGTTACGAGACCGCAGTGAGATCACTTTTGTGATATAAGTACATTGGTGACGAATTGGCATACTAGGTTTGACCCGTATTTTCTTTCTATTTCACCCCTTGCTTATGTATATTTTTACCTTTAGTATACATACTTTTATACATGTACATACAAGATTTTCCTTTCTTTGTAAACCCTTGTTGCACTCATCTTTAGTGTAAGATACATTTAGACACCCTTTTTGAACTTAGCCTTTTCCTTTGTATAAATCCACTTAAATATGTAAACTTTACCTCGCCATACCGATAGTCTAATTTTGGGGGGCCATTGATTGTCATTGGTTTGTTTGGACGGTTTGGGAGAGCTTCAATGGGTTATCGGGTGGAATATTCTTGGTCTATGGGAATACATCGATTGGTCAAGTTATTGGGGAATGTCTTGGATTGTTCAAAGGAAGTATATTGTTATAGACATTGTTCATCATTGTAAGAGGGTGCCTACTAGTAGAGTAAAAATGGTTCATGAATAAAGAAGAAAAAAAAGTGAAAAAACAGAAAAATAAAAAAAAAGAGAAAAAAAAAAAAAAAAAAAAAAAAAAAAAAAAAAAGAAAAAGAGAAAGAAAGGAACTTGGGCTACTAGTAGGTACTTCTCATTTTTATATGTCAAAAGAATTGTTGTATCATTTGGTTCGTGAATAGAATGGAAGATTTGGTTGTTACTAAGTTGTTTGAAGTTGATACACCACAATGGTGTCGGGTTTTGCTTGTTACTTTTGAGGTGTGTTCATTGGATAGCATCTTATGGGTTGGTGGCAATCAATGGTAAGGGTTTGATTAGACTATTTTGTACATAACTTATACTTTTGTTATTTCCTTTTTACACTAACCTAAAATTCCCAAATTCCATTGTAAATACCCTTAGCCTAACATTACAACCGACTTATATGCCAAATTTTGATGATGTACTTGGTGCTCACGCCATGTCGGTGAAGCTATGATCCTAGTTCAAGCCTATGGTAAGATATGCATCACGACCGAGCAATGAGTGATTATTCATATATATTCAACCCCAATAGTAAGTTCGTTGGAGTAGGATGATTTTGATAGGCTCATTTGTTTCACTTTTGCTTAGTCGTGTTATTGAGGCTTGTGGATTGTTCAGATATTGTCAAACATTTCGGGTTTTCATTTAAGATTAAAACTGCTTCACCAAAGTCCTTGTCATCGACATACTTGGTTTGACTTCTTTTTGATAATCGTAATGTGTTTATATAGTTTCATGCCAAGGAAATTTTTTTTGCTTAATTTCCAGATTTGCTTGAGGACAAGCAACGCTCAAGTGTGGGGGGATTTGATGTGACCAATTTGTATAGATCGCCCACATCATTATTGGCCTTTTTCGTATGTGTTTTGAGTCAATTTTGTATGCATTTGGCGCATTTATGGTGTTTGTTAGTGCTTTCAGGGTCTTAGCAGGTTGTGCGTCCATTTGGTGCATTTTCTGATGATTTTAGGCCAAGATGTTGATCCGAGTGTTCGAGAGCTGATAATAAAGAAGAACAAAAATTTCAGCAAGTTTGTTAGGTCCAGATTTACTGGACTCGCTCCAGACTCGACTACTGGAGCCTTACTGAAGATCTGTCCAGAAACGTGTTCTACTGGACCTACTCCAGACTTGGAATCTGGAGTCCCTCTGAAGATTTGTCCAGAAATAATGGAAGACCAGTGAGCAAATACTTGTATAGGAAATCTGGAGTATTCTCCAGATTAGCTCACTGGACTTCACCCCAGTCCAGATCTACTCTACTGAAGACGTTCTCACTGAAGTCAGAATAAAAAAGACTGACAAATGGCGAAGTCCACTGGAAGTCTTACCAGATCTGTACACTGGAGGATTGTCAGTGTTCTAGACCTTACAAGTCTGAACACTGATATCGAGGAATTGACTTTTGCCTTTACACACTTTCCAAAGAACACTCCACTTGTTCTTTACCAAAGTTTATACGTGTGTAAAGGTGGTTGGTTAAAAGAATAAAGTCATATTGATGTGACTTTATCCTTGTACCATTAACCAATGCATTTAATGTTCTTGTCGGTTCATTAAATGCATGCAACCATATTTGTACGGCACAAAATTCACTGGTGAATTTTGTTGCCTATAAATACAAAGTCATTTCTTTGAGAAAATTACTTTAAAGCATACATTTAGCATTAGAGTGAATTTGTCTAAATACTCTCGATCTTAAACAGGGATACTTCACAACTTTAAGTATCTCGATCCAAAAGAGTTATTTGACAAATATAGATCATTTGTAATTCATAGGTTGTTAGGATACATACTTATTTGTATTATCTTGATTCCGCACAACCTTGTATTTTATTTAGCATCATAAATAAAATACACCTTGAAAAATACATTATGTTCCACTTTACTTGTTTATTGCTTTAAGTCGTGTATTACTTTATTTATATACTTGCATTTATATTTAAGTAATACTAGTCCATTCTAGTGATTATTAGACTTGTTGTATTATACACTTTCGGGGTTAACCATCGTATTTGGGACCTCACATTTGGTATCAGAGCAGAAGGCTAAACATTGCCTAGATCTGCTTCTTTGATGGCCACCCCTGAAAATACACAAGGAAGTTTTAATTTTGGTCCCGATCCTAATGTTAATATTAATGATCAAAATAATGAACCACCTATTGTTAATAACACTAATCCACCACCTCATCCTCCTACTCCTGCTTCTCCACACGTTCATGTGCACTATTCAAATAATCTTGTTCCTAAATTCAGTGGGAACAGTGATGAGTTTGGTACGTGGAAGGCTAGGATGATATTACATATCACTGTATTGAGAGGAATATGATGAAAATCTTAAATGAAGGACCTTATGTCCCCACATCACCTCTCAATCCCCTTCTTGATCCTTCTGGAAACATTGGTCTGAAGAGGAAAGGAGATTGGTGAATCTAGACACCCTTCTCAAAAACATGATCCTCGGGGCCGTTCCAGAAACCCTAATTCCCACACTAGTTCTTTTTCCTAGTGCTAAAACCATGTGGGATGAACTTCTAAACCAGCATGAAGGAGGAGATGACACCATTGTCACCAGAAAGGTCTCCTTAAACAAGAGGTATGAGTCATTTTTTGCTCAACCTAATGAGTCTCTCACTGGTAGTTACACCAGATTTATGAGTATCATAAACCAGTTGAGAGGTCTTGGGGTTGAGAAGGACAAGGATAGACTTCTGGAGAAATTTTGTGATATTCTGCCCACCAAATGGTCTCACATGATCCTGGTCTTACGACAAGGTAAAACTCTGCACACACACACTCTCTCAACTCTTTATGGAGCTTTCAGGTACACTGAAGAAAATCAAGCTCAGAGAGTGGTTGCAGAACAAGATGCTTATAACCATGCCTCTAGTAGTCCTAATGTGGTTAGTCATACTGAACCACAAAGTACAGCACTGATATCTTCTGAGAATGTATTTTCTATGAAGAAGATGGTGTCTGAACTCATGGATTCTGGAGAGTCCAGTCAAATCTCTCCAGACTGTTGTGATGAAACTGATGATGATGACCTTGTTGCAATGATTGTTAAAACGTTTAACCGTTTCAAAGCAAGAGCAAATAGGCCATCTGGACAATTTGCTTCCAGTTATTCAACTGATAAGACCAATTTGACATGCTTTAAGTGTGGCAAAAAGGGTCATTTCATGAAAGATTGCAGGTCCAGCCAGTTTGTATCCAAGCCTGGTCCATTTTCTTCAAATAATAAGCCTGATGATAGCTATAAATTGAAATATAAAAAGCTTAAGGCCCAGATTTCTCTCATGGCACAACAAATGGAAAATAATAATAAGTGCATGATTGCAATAACTGAAGAGAAGTGGGTTCCTTCTGATGAATCATCTGCTGATGAAGAAGAAGAAAGAGATTGTTGTTACATGGCTCTGGCAGACGAAGAGCACCTGGTGAAGGAAGATGTCACATCTGGACGATGGGTGGACATTGTTATTAAAAAGGTTAGTGATTATGATACTGCAACTGACCAAGAATTAAAACTGGAAATCGCTGAAGCTCTTAATTCTGATTTAATATTTGTTGAAACTGTTAGATCTGACTGTGTAAATGGTCTAGAAACAGATTTTTCTGAAATAACTGTTTTAAAATCAAAACTGAAAGAACTTCAAGACATTGAACTGGCATTTCAAGCCCAGGTTCTGGTAACTGAACAATTGATTCAAGAAAAACAAGATCTTGAAGTCATTTTAGAGAAAGAAAAACTGGTGATTAAATCATGGCTAGAAACAGATTTTTCTGAAATAACTGTTTTAAAATCAAAACTGAAAGAACTTCAAGACATTGAACTGGCATTTCAAGCCCAGGTTCTGGTAACTGAACAATTGATTCAAGAAAAACAAGATCTTGAAGTCATTTTAGAGAAAGAAAAACTGGTGATTAAATCATGGCTAGAAACAGATTTTTCTGAAATAACTGTTTTAAAATCAAAACTGAAAGAACTTCAAGACATTGAACTGGCATTTCAAGCCCAGGTTCTGGTAACTGAACAATTGATTCAAGAAAAACAAGATCTTGAAGTCATTTTAGAGAAAGAAAAACTGGTGATTAAATCATGGCTAGAAACCAGAAAGCCATATGATGCTGGAGTAAATCAATTTCCTGCTCAAAACGTGCATATTTAGATGGAAATACTCATGTAGCATCATTAATACCAGTAATCGATCGATTACCAGAGGGGTTCAGGCCCACCACTGTTTATGATGAGCCTGTAACTCCCAAGGCCAATATTTTCCCAGTTCAATCCCCAGAGGTTAAGACTGGAGCATTCCAGATGACTGCTCCAGTTAAAGAGGTTTATCGGAATAACCTTTGCCTCAGACTAATCCCCTACCTAAGCCTAGAACTAGAAAGGCTAAGGTATCATCTGATGAAAATGTTTTGTCAAGGTTAGAGAGCCAGATTCAAATATTGACTCGTCAATTTCAAAGTTTTAATGCAAGATTAAACTTTATTGAGGGTACTTCATCTGGCCCTAGACAAAATACAAAACCTTTTGCAAAGAAAGATAAATATATTTCTCCAGTTGAGAAAAAGAAAAAGGTTTCAAAACTATCAACCCCAGTGGTCTTTTCAACTAAGACCACTGTTGAAGAAAGTGAACTAAACCAGATTGCCCCATGGACCTATAAGGGAGGGTTCAGTGAACCCATAAGTCGATGGGTTCCCAAATCTAACTAATAATATCTGGTGTGTGTGCAGGGCGATCGAAAGAAATATATCTGGTATCTTGACAGTGCAGCTGGCAGGACGATGACCGGATGTAAGACCGTGCTGGAGGAGTTCACCATTTCTGATGGACCCTCCATTACTTTTGGAAATGATGGTTGTGGAAAGACTGATGGATACGGTGTTCTGAACAATGGACAAGTCAAGTTCAGACGAGTTGCATTTATGAATGGTTTGAAATATAACCTGATCAGTGTAAGCCAACTGTGTGATGATGGCTATCAAGTTTTATTCAATATTGCTCAGGGTATCGTATTCAACAAGGACTGGAAGGTAGTGTTGATTGCTCCCAGAAAAGGAAATGTGTACGTGATGGATATGGAAAGCTCTCATTCAGAGCAGTGTTTCTATACTCAAGCTGATGAAGACACAAACTGGTTATGGCACAAAAGGTTATCCCATTTAAATTTCAAGAATATTAATAAGTTGTCCAGAAAACAACTTGCAGATGGGATACCTTCAGTTTCCTTCAAAAAGGAAAGGCCATGTCCAGGATGTGAGATGGGTAAGCAGAAACGTACCAGTTTCAAGACCAGACAGAATTTCAGCATATCTGAACCTCTTCATATGCTTCATATGGACCTCTTTGGTCCAGTGAATGTTCAGACTCGTGCTGGTAAAAGATACACCCTGGTAATAGTAGATGAATTTTCCAGATATTGTTGGGTTATCTTTCTCAGGTCTAAAAGTGAAGCTGCTGCTGAAATCATCAGTCTTATCAAGCAAATTGAGCTCAAGTACAGTCGAAAGGTGTGTCAGTTAAGAAGTGACAATGGAACAGAATTCCAGAATGCAACTCTGGAGTCATTCTATACTGACACTGGCATCTCCCAGAATTTCTCATCAGCCCGCTCTCCAGAACAGAATGGAGTTGTGGAAAGGAAGAATCGAACGCTGATAGAAGCTGCCAGGAGTATGCTTGCTGAATCTGGTCTGTCTACCAGTTTCTGGGCTGAAGCAATTGCTACTGCTTGCCACACCCAGAACCGGTCAGTGTATGTGAAGCGACACAAAAAGACAGCCTACAAAGTCTTAAGAAATAGAAAACCAAATATTGGTTATTTTCACGTTTTTGGATGTCCAGTTTACATCCTGAACGACTCCAGTCAGTTAGGAAAATTCGATGCCAAAGCTGATGAAGACACAAACTGGTTATGGCACAAAAGGTTATCCCATTTAAATTTCAAGAATATTAATAAGTTGTCCAGAAAACAACTTGCAGATGGGATACCTTCAGTTTCCTTCAAAAAGGAAAGGCCATGTCCAGGATGTGAGATGGGTAAGCAGAAACGTACCAGTTTCAAGACCAGACAGAATTTCAGCATATCTGAACCTCTTCATATGCTTCATATGGACCTCTTTGGTCCAGTGAATGTTCAGACTCGTGCTGGTAAAAGATACACCCTGGTAATAGTAGATGAATTTTCCAGATATTGTTGGGTTATCTTTCTCAGGTCTAAAAGTGAAGCTGCTGCTGAAATCATCAGTCTTATCAAGCAAATTGAGCTCAAGTACAGTCGAAAGGTGTGTCAGTTAAGAAGTGACAATGGAACAGAATTCCAGAATGCAACTCTGGAGTCATTCTATACTGACACTGGCATCTCCCAGAATTTCTCATCAGCCCGCTCTCCAGAACAGAATGGAGTTGTGGAAAGGAAGAATCGAACGCTGATAGAAGCTGCCAGGAGTATGCTTGCTGAATCTGGTCTGTCTACCAGTTTCTGGGCTGAAGCAATTGCTACTGCTTGCCACACCCAGAACCGGTCAGTGTATGTAAAGCGACACAAAAAGACAGCCTACGAAGTCTTAAGAAATAGAAAACCAAATATTGGTTATTTTCACGTTTTTGGATGTCCAGTTTACATCCTGAACGACTCCAGTCAGTTAGGAAAATTCGATGCCAAAGCTGATGAAGGGTATTTCTTAGGCTATTCAGCCATTCGCAAGGCCTTCAGAGTCTACAACAAGAGACTGGAGAAGGTCCATTAGTCAATTCATGTCACATTTGATGAATCAAATGCTGCAATCAACAAGAAGCCAGCCCTTGACACTCCCCCAGTAACTCCAATTGTCTTCTGTGAATCTGATCCTATCAACTACAATAAAGAAGATTCAGAAGACACAGTTTCCAGTCATCCTGATCTGGAACCCGTTCAGAAAAGGAAACGCTCCAGTGGTACTCCATTCTATCCTTCTATTATTTTCAAACTACCCTCTGAAATTAATATTGGATCAGATGTTCGTACTACTCCCCCAGTATCAGTGTCAGTTGAAAATAGACCAGAAATGTCTTCTTATGAAGAATTTCAAACTGAACCAGTACTTCAGGAAATGCCTTCAAATGAAGAATTTCATGATGCAAATCGTGATTTAAATGACTCAGATGAAGATGCTGAAGTAGTCTGGCAAGATCCTCATCCTGAAGCAACTCCAGAGGAGACTCAACTGAATTCTTGCACTGATATTGTTGTCAGTAACAATCCTGGTCAGTACTCCAGATGGACAAAAGCTCATCCTATTGATCAGATCATAGGTGACTCCAGTAGAGGAGTTCAGACCAGAAGAGCCTCCAGTAATCAATGCTTATATGTTAATTTTCTATCATTGATGGAACCAAAGAAGATTGACGAGGCTATGGAAGATCCAAGCTGGGTGACTGCTATGCAAGAAGAGCTTCACCAGTTTGAAAGGAACAAGGCCTGGTATCTGGTTCCTTTCCCATTTGGAAAGAAAGAACCAATTGGAACAAGATGGGTCTTCAGGAACAAGGTAGATGAAGATGGCCACGTAATCAGAAACAAGGCCAGACTGGTAGCACAAGGCTACTGCCAGTCAGATGTCGATTTTGATAAATCATTTGCTCCAGTGGCTAGACTTGAAGCGATCAGAATATTCTTAGCATTCGTTGCTTATCATCAGTTCAAGGTCTACCAGATGGATGTAAAGAGTGCTTTCTTGAATGGAAAGCTTGAAGAAGAAGTTTATGTCAGACAACCACCAGGTTTCGTTGATGAAAAGCATCCACATTGGGTATATCGTCTGGACAAAGCGCTTTATGGCCTCAGACAAGCCCCACGTGCCTGGTATGACACTCTGACTAAACATTTATTGAAAAATGGTTTCAAAAGAGGTGCAATTGACAATACCTTATTTATTCTTCATGAAAAAGGTAATCTGTTAATGGTACAAATTTATGTTGATGATATTATTTTTGGGTCTACTGATGAAAACATGTGCAAGAAATTTTCGAAGATAATGTCAACTGAATATGAAATGAGTTTGATGGGTGAATTAACATATTTTCTTGGACTCCAGATTAAACAAAACAAAGATGGCATTTTATTAATCAGGAAAAATATGTTAGAGATCTTTTAAAGAAATATGATATGAACTCTTCACCATCTAAACCCACTCCAATTTCTGCACCACTGACACTGGACTCAGATCCAGATGGTAAACCAGTGAACACCACTGTCTACAGAGGCATGGTTGGTTCACTGATGTATTTAACTGCCAGTAGACCAGATATTATGTTTTCAACATGTTTATGTGCTAGATATCAGTCTAATCCAAAGGAATCTCATATGCTTGTTGTAAAGCGCATACTGAAGTACCTTAAGGGTGTCCCCAGTTTGGGTCTTTGGTATCCCAAAGGCTCAGGCATGGATCTAATGGGTTATTCAGATTCAGATCATTAAGGGTTGTAAGATAGACAGGAAATCCACTACTGGTGGATGTCATTTCCTTGGTGGCAAACTGGTCAGCTGGACCAGTAAGAAGCAAACTTCAGTTTCATTGTCCACTGCTGAAGCTGAATACGTGTCTGCAGCCAGTTGTTGTGCTCAGATACTCTGGATGAAGAACCAGTTGCTTGATTATGGTATTAAGTATTCAAAGACCCCAATCTTTTGTGATAATACCAGTGCCATTGCTATCTCAAACAATCCAGTCATGCACTCCAAAACGAAGCACATTGATCTCAGGTATCACTTTATTCGTGATCATATTATGAAAAACAACATTGAACTCCATTTTATTCCCACTGACAAACAACTCGCTGACATTTTTACTAAACCTCTGGATGTCAAAAATTTTGAATATCTTGTTGGTGAGTTGGGAATGTTAAACCCTTAAATCTGGAACCTTGGTATTGAACGCCATTGTGTACTACTGAGGATCTTTGATTTAAAGATTTATAAATTTATGACTGCTCAGATATTGAACGTCGTTGTGTACTATCTTTGCATTAATAGATTTCTGGATCAACATTCCAGGGGGAAGACTTGAAAGATATTTTTGTTCTTAAAAATGTTTTAAGTTCAGGGGGAATTTATTAATTTATTTTCTCACTGGAAAAATTCTTCAGAAAATATTACTGGTACTTTGTAAATGTGTCCCTCTCACTGGTAATTGGACAGGTTGAAGTGCGTGTTTGAGGTGACTTTTGTCTCCTTGTAAATGTGTCCCTCTCATTTGTCTGTATTAGTTGACGTGCATGTTTGAGGTCACCAGTCTCTTTCAAGTGGTTTTCACTGGTACTTTACTGGAGTGTCCCTCCAGTGTACCATCAGTACATGCTTCACTGGACTAATCCACCAGTGATACTGGAGTGTCCAGTCAACCTCCAGATGCACTGAAATGAGTCATAATATTTTTTTAAATACTTGGTCATTGTGCGTGCCACGTAAGCAAACTTTTTAAAGATATTTATCTTATAATCCTACGTGGCATGTAAATTTTTCAAAGAAATGATGGTCTTTTTATCTTGGGAAGACAAAAAGTGCAAGTTGATGTTTGTGGGCTGTAAACCGTCACACATTTATGTGTGATGTGATGTAATTAATGCGGATCTCAGAACCCCGATCAAAATTATATTTGATAATTTCAAATAAACCATTTGAGTTCCACATTCTCTCTCCTATATATACCCACTTTCACTTTCAATTGCATTTACTTCGAACATATTTACTCCCAAATCTTTCAAATTCCTTCATTTATTTCTTCATTCAATTTCCAATCATAATCATCTCTCATATTTACTCCCAAATCTTTCAAATTCCTTCATTTATTTCTTCATTCAATTTCCAATCATAATCATCTCTCATATTTACTCCATTTCCATTCAATTCTTCATCAAAACCCTAAATATTCAATTTCATCTTCATCTATTCATCATAAAATGGCACCAAGACAATCCAAATCGCCTAAAAATCTGCTCGCCGCTGAATATGCTCCGACTGAAAATGTTGACAGGGCACCTCATATCACATTAGAGGCAAAAGCTATAAGAATAAACATGAATAACTGGATGGCCAGACTTTCACTTTCCAGTGTTCATGATGCCCAATCTGTTATTGGGAGATTAAATACATTTTTTCTCTCATGTCCATTATATGGTGCTTTGACCTTAAATCCAGGGAGGATGTACCATGATTATCTATGTGAATTCTGGTACACTGCACAATATGATGATGCAACTTCATCAATTACTTATTCTCTGAAGCAAGGTACCAGATCCTTGGGTTTCACTGTTAGTTTACTCAGGTCTGTTCTACAATTGAATTATTTTGAACAGAATGAGTTGCCCATTGAACTTCCCTCTGGTATCAATACAAGGGAAGTGTGCAGACTGATGGGGCACACAGATATTGTGGATGAGCATGGCCAGCTATTCAGGAAGGGAACAGTCTACATGAGCAAACTGACAGACTCATGGAGATTCTTCTTCACACATATCGTTGAATATTTGGGAGGAAGTTCTGGAGGGTTGGACCAGATAAATCAAACTCATCTCCAGATTTCCTACTGCCTCTGGTTTGGACTCAGAGTGGATTTCGCTCAGATCTTATTTGATGATCTGGTAGAGCGTCTTAAGGTGAAAGGTAGAAAAGCTTTTGTTCCATATATACGCTTTCTTTCACTGATGTTTAAAAGAGCTCTTGGAGACCAGTACGATTTTGAAACTACTCACTTTTCTGTGAGTGAGTATATGAGGGATCTGACCAACCTAAGATCTCCACTAAATGAGGTAGATATTCCTCAGTCCATGCTCTCTTTTCAAAGGGAAAAAGTAGAAGTGGCTCCAGGTAGAGGTCAAGTTGGTGAAGGACCCTCTGGTGACCAAGATATACAAATTATAGAAGCTGTACAACCCATCAGACAAGTGGCTCCTGAAGGTCAACAACCAAATGTTGAGCCTTCCAGATGACCTAGATCAAACAGGCGTCTGATGAGAGCTGGAGTTCAGGTGAATCCAGAAAGACATCCTGGTGATGTAATGAATTTGGATGGGTCTCCGATTTTTGAACCAGAGGAGAATGTTGAAACTGAACAAAATGTACAAGTTGTTGAGCAGGTCGAACAAGATGTTCAGACTGATGAACATGTATCTGGTGAGCAAGAGGCTCGAATCGATTTGAATGTTGAAGCAAGTGAACAGGCTGGTGAACTGGTTGGTGCTCAGGCTAGTGATACAACTGTTGGTGAAATGTTTTGGGATGAGGCTGATTCTCCCATGTCAGAAGATCAAAATTTTGATGTCAATATGAACTTTCTGGGTGAGGATGTTGTACAAGTTGAAAGTCTACCAGAAATGCCACCACCTCCACCAGAAACAAATATTCCTCCACCAGAATCAGAAATGCCACCACCTCCACCAGAATCAAACATGCCACCACCTCCACCAGAAACAAATATTCCTCCACCAGAATCAGAAATGCCACCACCTCCACCAGAAACAAATATTCCTCCACCAGAATCAGAAATGCCACCACCTCCACCAGAATCAAACATGCCACCACCACCACCAGAAACAAATATTCCTCCACCAGAATCAGAAATGCCACCACCTCCACCAGAAACAAATATTCCTCCACCAGAATCAGAAATGCCACCACCTCCACCAGAATCAAAAATGCCACCACCACCACCAGAATCAGAAATGCCACCACCTCCACCAGAAACAAATATTCCTCCACCAGAATCAGAAATGCCACCACCTCCACCAGAATCAGAAATGCCACCACCTCCACCAGAATCAAACATGCCACCACCACCACCACCTTCAATTCCACAATCCACTCCTTACTTTAATTCATTCACAATCCAAACTTCACAATCTCAACCTCCACCACTTGAAACTCCAGTCAACGTATCTGAACCTCGTGCGCTGGACTCAACAGTTGTAACATCTGAAGCTGCAACTGAAGAGGTCTGGGCACAAGTACCATTAATGACCAGATTGACTTCTCATCTTGAACCTCCCAGTGGTCTCTCCACTTCGTCTTCAGCCGAGGTCCAAGGCCTTCTAAGTAAGGTGGCGGACCTGGAGAGATCACTTCAGAGTTCTTCACAGGTTATTTCTGACTTCAAATCTTTATTAACAAATAACCTTGCATCTGAGATGAATATATTTGCTGGAAATGAGAAGCTTGTTTTTGAGAAGCTTGATGAACTGGTACTGGCCACTAATAACAACACTGAAAAAATCAAAGTGGCAGTCCAGGGATTGGAGACAAGGCTGGTGAACTGGTTGGTGCTCAGGCTAGTGATACAACTGTTGGTGAAATGTTTTGGGATGAGGCTGATTCTCCCATGTCAGAAGATCAAAATTTTGATGTCAATATGAACTTTCTGGGTGAGGATGTGGTACAAGTTGAAAGTCTACCAGAAATGCCACCACCTCCACCAGAACAGAAATGCCACCACCTCCACCAGAAACAAATATTCCTCCACCAGAATCAGAAATGCCACCACCTCCACCAGAATCAAAAATGCCACCACCACCACCAGAATCAGAAATACCACCACCACCACCAGAAACAAATATTCCTCCACCAGAATCAGAAATGCCACCACCTCCACCAGAAACAAATATTCCTCCACCAGAATCAGAAATGCCACCACCTCCACCAGAATCAAACATGCCACCACCACCACCACCTTCAGAAATGCCACCACCTCCACCAGAAACAAATATTCCTCCACCAGAATCAGAAATGCCACCACCTCCACCAGAAACAAATATTCCTCCACCAGAATCAGAAATGCCACCACCTCCACCAGAATCAAACATGCCACCACCACCACCAGAAACAAATATTCCTCCACCAGAATCAGAAATGCCACCACCTCCACCAGAAACAAATATTCCTCCACCAGAATCAGAAATGCCACCACCTCCACCAGAATCAGAAATGCCACCACCTCCACCAGAAACAAATATTCCTCCACCAGAATCAGAAATGCCACCACCTCCACCAGAATCAAACATGCCACCACCACCCACCTTCAATTCCACAATCCACTCCTTACTTTAATTCATTCACAATCCAAACTTCACAATCTCAACCTCCACCACTTGAAACTCCAGTCAACGTATCTGAACCTCGTGCGCTGGACTCAACAGTTGTAACATCTGAAGCTGCAACTGAAGAGGTCTGGGCACAAGTACCATTAATGACCAGATTGACTTCTCATCTTGAACCTCCCAGTGGTCTCTCCACTTCGTCTTCAGCCGAGGTCCAAGGCCTTCTAAGTAAGGTGGCGGACCTGGAGAGATCACTTCAGAGTTCTTCACAGGTTATTTCTGACTTCAAATCTTTATTAACAAATAACCTTGCATCTGAGATGAATATATTTGCTGGAAATGAGAAGCTTGTTTTTGAGAAGCTTGATGAACTGGTACTGGCCACTAATAACAACACTGAAAAAATCAAAGTGGCAGTCCAGGGATTGGAGACAAGGCTGGTGAACTCTGTTCAGGCTGCAGTGAAAGGTGAACTTGTTCAACCACTGGCAGGTCTGAAAGAAGAGGTTCAGAAGTTGGTTATCAGGATAAGTTCTCTGGAGAGTAAGCCATCACTGGATCAGAATGCAGTTGTTAGTACAATCAGTGATGAGGTTGCTAAGAAGTTCAGAAACAGTATGCTGAAAGAAATTTCTGAGTCTGTTCTTCGAACTATTCAAGATGGGCTGTTACCCCAAGTGGAGAAGTTGATAGAAAAAGAATTGCCAAAGCACTTGCCTAAAGAAGTTGAAACTGTTAAAAAGGGAGTGCAGGCACTTAAGAAAATTGTGACTGATACAACTCCAGTGGCTGGAAGAACCTTTGGTGCACTGGACAAACATATGCTAGAACAATTATGGAATGATCTCAAGTCCAGAACTGGTGATCATTCCAAGGGGGAAAAGTCGTCTGGTGACCAAGAAGGTTTGATAAGGAAGAAGAAGGAAGTTGTTGCCAGTGCTGTTGAAAAGGCCTTTGCTACTGAAAGCATTGTGCAACAAAAACAAGTGACTGGTACTGATGCCAGTGCACGATTAGCACAAAGAGCATTTGGCACTGAAGCCACTATGCTGACTGAAGAAGCTGCTGGTACTGAAGCCAGTGAGCCCCAGTTTGAATCTTTCCCAGATATTCCAACTACTCCGAAGTCTGTTAAAGGAAAAGAACAAATGGTATCTGGAGAAGAAGAACAAACTGCTGAAGAATCATCAGAGTTTCCCACTACTGATGATGAAACCTCTAAGAAGCTAGAACAAGAATGCATAATGATAGAGATCTTTAAGAGAAATCAAAGAGATGAACTGCTGGCCCATCAAAGGGAGATGGCAACTATGGGGACTCTGGATTCTTATAATGCTGGCAGGTTAGGCATAAACATTGATGTGTACAAAAAGATGAAGGAAGACCCCAGAGTTCATCAATGTCTGAATGCATTGAATGATGTTCATGTACGCTCCTTTTACGCTTGTATTTTATTTAACATCATAAATAAAATACACCTTGAAAAATACATAATGTTCCACTTTACTTGTTTATTGCTTTAAGTCGTGTATTACTTTATTTATATACTTGCATTTATATTTAAGTAATACTAGTCCATTCTAGTGATTATTAGACTTGTTGTATTATACACTTTCGGGGTTAACCATCGTATTTGGGACCTCACAGAGCTGCGTCGCAGTGGGAGGAATGATGACCCACTGCGCCGCAGTCAGTTGGTGCCAAAAAGAAATAAATTCCAGTGGATTTTCACTGCGCCGCAGTGAGTTGGTGCCAAAAAGAAATAAATTCCAGTGGATTTTCACTGCGCCGCAGTGAGTTGGTGCCAAAAAGAAATAAATTCCAGTGGATTTTCACTGCGCCGCAGTGAGTTGGTGCCAAAAAGAAATAAATTCCAGTGGATTTTCATTGCGCCGCAGTGGGAGGAATGATGACCGACTGCGCCGCAGCCATTGGTGAAGAAGCCAACAGAATTCCAGCAAGTTTGAGCTGCGCCGCAGTGGGAGGAATGATGACCCACTGCGCCGCAGCCATTGGTGAAGAAGCCAACAGAATTCCAGCAAGTTTACATTGCGCCGCAGTGGGAGGGGTGTTGCCCCACTGCGCCGCAGTCAGTTGGTGCCAAAAAGAAATAATTTCCAGTGGATTTTCACTGCGCCGCAGTGGGAGGGATGTTGCCCCACTGCGCCGCAGTCGCATGTTGATCAAGAACAAACCATTTTCCAGGGGTGTAAAATTAAAACTTCCTTGTGTATTTCCAGGGGTGGCCATCAAAGAAGCAGATCTAGGCAATGTTTAGCCATGAACAAACCATTTTCCAGGGGTGTAAAATTAAAACTTCCTTGTGTATTTCCAGGGGTGGCCATCAAAGAAGCAGATCTAGGCAATGTTTAGCCATGAACAAACCATTTTCCAGGGGTGTAAGCATTTTCTCTAGATAAAACTTATACTCGAACTCTAAGTTTTACATTGCGGCGCAGTCAGCCGTACGGGGAACCTGATGGTTCAGCCTTTTGCATCAGATTTTGGGGAGGTATAAATAGAAAAATAAACCCTACTTCCCAAAACATCAAGTTTTCTTTCTAGGAGCTGTTCTACCGCGAATTCTTTCAAGGATCATCTAAAGATTTCATCATTGGATTCATTGAAGATTCAAGAACACCCATCTAGATCGTATCTAATTTTTCGTCTTTGCAATTTTAATTTCAACAATCATTGGTACACTATGTTCTCTTTCAATTTCTTTTATGAATTTCAATTTAGCATGAGTGGCTAGATTTCCAATCATCCACTTTGATGAAACTTGATGAATGATATGATTGCAATATTTTAATTCAAGAGTTGATTCAATTATCGTTGTGTCGTGATCTTTATCAATTAATTCCTTGTGATTTATTCTTTTGATGTTGATGGTTTATGTGTTCATCGTTAGTGGTACTAGGTGAATATGTTTATCGTTGCAATTCGATTGTCTATGGTCAGTTGTCACCGGTTCATGGTATAACGGTGAATGTCAAATCTATAATAGGAATTAATCGGTAAACGTGTTTAGAAACGGTTGGTGGTACCACGTTTTCATTCACATAGGCATAATTGGCAATTGGATAATCTAGCAAACTTATTATTGGGGAGATTTTTTAGGCATTGGTGGTACCGGCTTGGGTAATTAAACTAGCAACTTAGGTGTTTGGGTGATTTGCTTGCGGTTGGTGGTACCACGCGAGTATTTCTATCCTTTCACGATTATCTTGTCAACTCTAAAGAATTTGATCTTTATCGTGTGCAATCATAACTGAAGTCAAGTGGATTCGAAGTGGATGATCTTTATTTATATTGTCTGAACTTTCTTTACTTTCAATTGTCTTGTCATTTCAATTTCTTTAATTTCATATTGTCAAAGTGAGGTAGCAATTCGGCTACGGTTCCATCCTTATTCTAAAACCATTTTAGCAAACAATTATTTCAAAACCAATCCCTGTGAACGATCTCGGACTTACTACTTACTATACTATATGCGATCAGGTCCACTGCCTGAAAGTGTGTAGTAGTCGGTTTTTAGTGGGTACTTGTTTATAAATTTTACAAACTCGATTTCACACATCACTCTCCTCAGGAAGGGTCTCCCCAGCAAGGCTCTCCTCAGTGAGACTCTCCTCAGGAAGGCAGGAAGGCTCTCCCAGCAAGGCTCTCCAGGCGAGGTTCTCCTCAGTGAGGCTCTCCTCAGCAAGGCTCTCCTCAGTAAGGCTAACCTTCACTAAAGCTTGGAAAGCCAAGGAGTGAACCATTCTTATACCTCGCAGTCACTCATTTATATAGATGGACAACAATATTTCTCGAAGGTTCCATTTTGAGTACTAGGGCAAAGGCCCATAGCTGGTAGGCCCAAAATACGAGGACCTAATATGAGGCTTATAAATATCCCCCAATCATTAGATTCAACACAATTCAATATCATCATTCAATACCACACAACTTAGATATTTTCACACAGTATATTCAATCATCAATCAATCATTCATAACATAAAATCATATAACATTAATATCCTCCAAAGATCGAAATATCTCTTTGGGAAAATCATCATTCACCTTAGGTTCGTCAAGAACTTAGTAGGTTTGCACTCTTATATTGAGGAGATTTTGATGATTTTCATGGTTAACCTTTTTTTGTGATTGAGCTTAACATTCCATGCTCAAACAAAAACCAAAAGACAAAATAATAAATAATAATAAAAAAAAACATCGCTAGAAAGTATAAAAAAGTTTGTTTAATTAAAAACATATTAATTAAATTAATTTATATATAGAAACAAACAAAACCAAATGAGACAAACTATATACATGAATTTAATCAAAAGGTTTTATTAAACGTAGCCTTTAGGATTGCAGATAAGGTTCATTAGATAGTTGTATATTAAGTATAAAATTTAAGAGATGAGCTTTTAATATAAAAGTATAAACTTTTTATGCACGTTAAATGTCATCCTAAAACTGCTTTTAGCATTATAAAGCAACCAAAAAAGGAGTGGATTGTTTGAAGTGAAGACATCTCAATAATAAATATATGTCAAACCACTTCTTCTAAGTCAAAAGTTGTTATTATCAAGTAACCTAAATAGGGGAAATCATATTCATTTTATAGTGTTAAATAAATGATTATTATAAAGTTACATCTTTTCATTTTACTTCGAACATATGTATATTTGGTAAGTGAAGCTTGCGAAGGGTTGAACGAGTATAATTATGTTAAAAAATTGAAATTTAGAACTTTTCTAAAAGATCTTTGAGATAATAATTTTATCTTTGAAAAAAAAAAGACATGTTCGAATACATGGAAATTTTAATTCCAAATTTTATGAGCAAAACATATACTCCTTGTTGTTATGATGATTCATTCGTGACGACTCAAGGTTACGCACAAAAAAGATGGTTTCCATGGGATTACCTGGTACACAAAATGGATGAAAATTTTAACTTAAAAAAAAGGTAATTTTTGATTTTAGTTTTATTTTTTAACCTTCGACACTCGAATCTAAAATTAATAAGTAAAGTTGGATCAATTAGTTAACACATTTACATCTGGAAACATATGTCAATAACTTCTTTACCTTAGGTAGGATAGGGATAAAACTGTCTACATCTTGTATATCTTTATGGTATTTAAATCCAAACTCGTAAATTCGACATGAGTTACTTTACTTAATAAATTCCAAAATTAACAATTTTGATTGTTTTATGCTTGTGCGTTTAAAGCAACAGCTGCAAAGGGGTTCGAGTGGGCCATTTAAATTCTTCCATCAGATATGGACTTGCACGGCCCAATCACCAAAATTGTACTTTTCATTTCGAACGAGACCCGGGCGTTGCTCCGGGAAACATTATGTTTATTATGTACAATCGCATGTAAACGTTATAATTTTTTTCAAAAACATCATACAGTTAGAAAGACTGAATTGACGTTGACCTATTTTTCCCAAAAAAATAATAATAAATGTATGAACACATATTACATAGGTCATTGTGTTAATGACACAGTAAGATATTTGGCTTTATATCTTGTTTAAAAATATTTATCTATATTATATTATAAAGTAAATCTAAAATTTGATTTTCAACATTGAACTTAAAATTTCAATATTAATTTTAAGTTTCAACAATGTACAAATTCTAATGCATGATGTACCATACATCATAGCCACATTACATTAATAACTTCTACTACAAATTTTGAGTGATGTAGATATATATTGGTTAATAAAAAATAAGCGTTAATGTTAGATGTTAATCTATTGTTTAGAATTAAATCTTATATTGAAAGATGACCAAATATGAAAAACATGTACCCAGGCACGCAGCAATTACATCCGAACTAAACATTTTGATGACATAAGCGACACAAAATCTGATTAAATGGAACGCACAAAAAAAGTTACGGTAACTTTTCATATGCATGGGCCTACTCACGAAAGAAGACACGTGCAAGGCCCAAATTGTAAATCATGCAGGCCAAAAGCCCAAAACTGTAGTTTGCACACATATCGGTATTTAATATATATATTATAATTTCATTTCAAAATCCCAATGGAAACCAAAACCCTAAAAACTGGTAATACATCCGAAATCAAAATCAGAATAAGAAGGATGTCAGACAACATTCCTTTTGAAATGCAAGTAGAGATCATAAAGTGGCTTCCTGTGAAATCGCTGGTTGTATTCAGAACGGTATCGAAAGAATGGAAATCAATAATCGATAGCCCTCTCTTTTTTACCGATCACACCAACTGAAACACACAGGATCCATCAAGAATTTTGAGATTAATGGTGTACGTGATGTGTTCTTTTGTTGTTCCTACACGGAAAGTTTACTTCTGCTCGATCAGTTGGATGGGCAATTTATAGAAATCCAATTGCAGTTATAGCCTTATGAATCAGTTCAAGTCATTAGAATTGCAAATGATAGACCTCAGGTATGAAAATTTTCAGGCACAATCCTTGAAAGTCAAGTGCATTTTGGTCATGTCTGTTGTTCGATTTTATTAGTAGAACTATATAGTTTTTTCTGTTTTAAATGAAAATTCCGTAACTCTATTTTAGTGACAAAATGAGTAGATGATCAGATATCACATGAGGGGAGGGCCAGCCTGGTATATGCCATTTGAAATATAACGTTGATTACGTACTATCATTCTTCACTTAATTTGAGTGCCTAGGTGCATCAGCTTTCCTTTCAAAAAACATAACCATTAATGATTAGGCATCTCAAACTTCTACGTACATTTTATCAGGTAAAAACTATCAGTCAAATATAAAGGGTTGTCTGTTAGCCTGTTACTCTATGTTTGCAATATAAGATGGTCTGTTAATAGAGTGAATTTTTTGCTTTTGGGCTCTTGCTCTGTGATAGCACTGATTGCAGGTTGATGGGTAATCCTCCGATTATTATGTTAGAATCTTCTCAGCTGTGTGAGCAGAGCTTTATATTAGGTTTTATACGATCTCTTTGGCCATTGTGTTAATCACACAGTAAGATATTTGCTTTATATCTTGTTTAAAAATATTTATCTATATTATATTATAAAGTAAATCTAAAATTTGATTTTCAACATTGAACTTAAAATTTCAATATTAATTTTAAGTTTCAACAATGTACAAATTCTAATGCATGATGTACCATACATCATAGCCACATTACATTAATAACTTCTACTACAAATTTTGAGTGATGTAGATATATATTGGTTAATAAAAAATAAGCGTTAATGTTAGATGTTAATCTATTGTTTAGAATTAAATCTTATATTGAAAGATGACCAAATATGAAAAACATGTACCCAGGCACGCAGCAATTACATCCGAACTAAACATTTTGATGACATAAGCGACACAAAATCTGATTAAATGGAACGCACAAAAAAAGTTACGGTAACTTTTCATATGTATGGGCCTACTCACGAAAGAAGACACATGCAAGGCCCAAATTGTAAATCATGCACAAAGCTATTCACCATCAACACACTAGGGGGCTCATCATACACTTTTGTACTAGGATTTACGAAGAATGACCAACCTATTATGGAAACGATGAAACATTGGCCATCGTCATCAGTTGAAGTTTATGAAACACACAGGATCCATCAAGAATTTTGAGATTAATGGTGTACGTGATGTGTTCTTTTGTTGTTCCTACACGGAAAGTTTACTTCTGCTCGATCAGTTGGATGGGCAATTTATAGAAATCCAATTGCAGTTATAGCCTTATGAATCAGTTCAAGTCATTAGAATTGCAAATGATAGACCTCAGGTATGAAAATTTTCAGGCACAATCCTTGAAAGTCAAGTGCATTTTGGTCATGTCTGTTGTTCGATTTTATTAGTAGAACTATATAGTTTTTTCTGTTTTAAATGAAAATTCCGTAACTCTATTTTAGTGACAAAATGAGTAGATGATCAGATATCACATGAGGGGAGGGCCAGCCTGGTATATGCCATTTGAAATATAACGTTGATTACGTACTATCATTCTTCACTTAATTTGAGTGCCTAGGTGCATCAGCTTTCCTTTCAAAAAACATAACCATTAATGATTAGGCATCTCAAACTTCTACGTACATTTTATCAGGTAAAAACTATCAGTCAAATATAAAGGGTTGTCTGTTAGCCTGTTACTCTATGTTTGCAATATAAGATGGTCTGTTAATAGAGTGAATTTTTTGCTTTTGGGCTCTTGCTCTGTGATAGCACTGATTGCAGGTTGATGGGTAATCCTCCGATTATTATGTTAGAATCTTCTCAGCTGTGTGAGCAGAGCTTTATATTAGGTTTTATACGATCTCTTTGGCCATTGTGTTAATCGTGTTCAAGCAACCCATTTCCAGTTTATCACTATGTGAACTCTCATTAGTAGCAGGCGAGTAGGGCTCTCTGAGTTTCTGCTTTCAATACTTTGTCTGTTAGGCTATTTATATGCCTTGGCAAGTTGGGGTCTTCACATTAAACTCAGAGAGTTGGAGAATCTTGATGGTGATGACTATATAGGAGTGGCTACACATATTTATGAACTTCTTTGAAAATTCTGTTTCATTTGGGTTGTCACAGAATAGTAACAAATGTTCAGTTTAGATACGTTCGCGTAAATGCATACATACATATATAATACAGTTAACAAATCAAGAAAATTAGAGATCGAACAATGAATCATAAAATTTTAGGAACTTGTAAAAAAGAACTAGAACTGCAATTTTTTTTTATCAAGATAGCTGGCAAAGTGGCAATGAGGATGGCTAGAAGTTCACAAATTACACTTTGTAGAGATAATAATAGGATTATAGGAATAAGCACTTCTCCATACTCTTCTAGCAATAAGAGGAGCAAATCACAGCCCAAAAACCAAAAACAAAGCCAATCACGATGCTAAATTGCTGATGATGAATCCCCAATCCCGCCCATCTGAAAAATTCCGAGTGTTCGCGTCAAGTGAGACCCGTTTCTTGTTGCATGGCTCTGCAAGTTGAGGCCCACAAAGTGTGTTGCCTAGGGAGCTTGACCCGTTTAAACTCTATACTCTAAAGCCGAGTACTTAACTACTTATTGGAATTTCTCCTGTCAATTTGTTGAAAGAAAAGTTCAAGGAATTTAAAATCTTCAGACTCTCAACATGCTCCAAGGTATCCCCACCCATCAATCCTGAATTTTTCCTGTTAAATGGTCAATGGTGTTGGAATTTAACTATACAATTAATTATTACATGTGATTGCAATTTCTTTTTTCCCCCAACTTTGAACAAATGCAGACCATATAATTATATAAATCACCACTCGACTACTCGAGTACTTATATATAGCTATGACATGAAAGTTGAAACCATTATACTAGTGTTAAATCACATGTGATTTATATTGAAAACAGAACTGGTATGCCCAATACCGCGACAAATATAATAAGTTTGCTATAAAACGAATCAATACAACCTAGTTAGCAAAACTAACGAATAGAAAACATAAACATGCAAGTCTCCAGCTTATAA
This sequence comes from Erigeron breviscapus, assembly GCA_034093135.1. Lineage (NCBI taxonomy): Eukaryota > Viridiplantae > Streptophyta > Magnoliopsida > Asterales > Asteraceae > Erigeron > Erigeron breviscapus. The sequence continues at coordinate 101,039,914 of CM067169.1, forward strand.
CAAAATTGACAATAAAATTAACCACAACGAAATAACGTTGTGCACAAGCCAGATTGGAGTCATTTTCGACTCTGCCATAAATGAAATATCTCTAGAGTCTAGACAGATACTGCCGCCGGAGTAGCTTCTTCAGCTTGCAAGCTAGCATAATATTTTACAAGAACGTCCCATCCTCCAGGACACATAAAACCATTTGGCGGGCTCTCCCCAGTTCTAGCAAATGTTCGCATCTGAAATCCGGTGGAGAAAGATTACATTAACATGAGTTTGAGAAAAAAAACATAAAGCAAAAAATCAACTTAAAAACTCTTGTGCAAATCAGTTTGAAGTAAACACATAAAACAAAAACTTAACAAAGTACAGACATCCTGTAAAAGATGACTAGAAATTTTGACGAATTGCACATGTTTTGACAATGTTTAAGTATCTCAAGCCTATAAAATTTAGAAATGCCAAAGTGTTGGCTTACAGGGTATACCTTAAACAAGGTTTCGGTTCTCAATTCCTAATTCTGGGCAGGGGTCGGGATGGGGTGGGTTGAGAAGTCTGTTTAAGTATGCAATCCTAAGAGAACCATAAGTATTTTCTAGCGTGGGAAAAAAGGGACGTGCCGTTAGGTGAGACCATAGGAGTAGAGATATTTCATATTAAGCTAGAAGAAATTCCTACATTTCCAAAGGGATTTCTTGTAACTATGTCAGATAGTCAGATAACATTTCCAAAAAAAAAGTACGGCCAATTTTTTTCTTTATGTATATCATTAAGGGAAGAAACGAAGTGCTACATTGCAAAAAGAAGCTCTAATGAGTACCATGTAGACCAGAAAGGAACAAAACACATGAACTAGGAAAAGTTTTCATTTCAACGGGTACATCCGAGTAGTATATTCTGGTAATTTAGCTATAGCAAATTCATGTTCCAAATGATTATAAAACTGCCTTAACTAAGTTGCCTGTCATGCCAAAGGATGTATAACAACAATTGGGCATACCTTGGTACCAGAGATGAAAAGAAAATCTTTAGCACGTGAAGGGTCAAAGAAAGCCATCTTTTTAGCTACTGTGTCGTATGCTGCCACCTGTTAAGATATCACTAGATCATGAGACTTGATAATCATGAAAACAAGAAAGAATGGTCACTATGATTGACATTGACTATATACATATATCAATCTTCATGATGACAGACAAAGATGAGTGTGCAGCATTGTAACTTTATGTGAAATTTAAAAATTTATTTTGAAGCAAAAAATATTTGAAATGAATGAAGTTATATGATTTGGTTTCTGATCTTTTTCATTTTGGTCTATACATAAGAGGCTTCATTCAATGGAGTTATCAATAAAAAGCTAAATATAAGGATAATTGTTTTCTTTTTTTTTTAGTTATAAAAATAACAATATAAATGCTGCCCAATCTAAAATCAGCATTGAGTATGAATGGATTTGGGTCAAAACAGGTAAACTTAAGGTGGGATCAAAACAAGGTGGGTCATGTTTAGCTGAACAGACAACATTTATCTTCTTCGTCTTTCCAAACAAATAAGCAGATAATTATATATGGTAAACAAAAGTATCATTACAAAATACCATTCATTTCCTGTGAAACCAACTCAGAACAGAAGGTTGTAACCAGTTGATTAGGCCATGGACAGCTTATAATACGTAACTTTCAAGTTAATTTAATGAATTACAAGGTTGACCTAATGGCAATAGAATATACCTTATTTGAGCAATATTCACATAAACAGATTAAAATAGCTCCCTCTAGTTTAGACAATCCAAAAGTTCGGCAATATCAACCCATTTACTTATGAAATATATCAATTTGGGTCATTTTTATTTTTAAAATTATATATATAAAAAACACAGTTGAAATTAAATGGGTCGTCTGTTGCCCAAAGTATATAACCGCTGAAAACTCTTATAAAAAACAACCCAAACTATTTCCGCAAGCACCAAAAAATAGTCACTTTGGCCCATTACCCAACTCAACCAGACCACCATCTTGCCACCTCCAGATAATATTAAAAAAGGAAATTGCAAGACATACCCTAAATGGCAAAATATTCAACTTTTCCAAGCCTGGAGCCATGCTTAACACCTTTTTACCATGATCTGGATCATACAAGTCTCTTTTTTCCGTAGGATGACCCATGCCAGCAGGGTCACGACCTACAATATAGAAATTAGCACCAGCATTTATCCGTGCCTTAGCATGCCATTGGACTTCGGTGGGTCCTGCATAATGCATTGGTGATGGAAATATGGACACAATCGTAGTCTCGGGGTCAAGTACACCATCTTCTAAAACCTGAAAAGGGAGGGATTTACAATACTAGAAATGGATTTGCATGATTTAAAAATGTAGTAGATCCTTATATACATTTAGGTCCTAACTAGATACATATACATTTAACAAGAATCAGTACTAACAAGCAAAAAGGTATTACGGTTACCTAAGACCTAATGCCAAAGAGATTAAGAAATCCTATTTTAGTTCACATCATTTTGGAAACACAAAGACGCACATTTAACTATTTAAGTGGTGAGGTGGCATTTCAGTTTCCATCTCCATAGTTGAAAATACCTAATGCCTGTTACCAGGCCCATTGATAGAAAGAAAGCTGAAGCTGAAAGTACGTTTAGAGGATGTTTGATGGGCGTTCTAGAGTTAGTATTGAGACTAGAATACTAAGAATCAGATAATCATTTGATTAAACTTCCAGATACATTTTGATTTAGCATCACACAAACTAATGCTTTAGGATGCATTCTTATATTGGAAACTTAAAGTGTACCTTGCTATGTTGTTCCATGCGAACATCCAATGGCACATCATCGGCTTTAGTGTAACCTCCTAAAGGATGAAGCAAAAGAATGGGATTCTTGTAACCCATATCCAAAAGTCTCCTGCGTGTGTCATTCATCAACAAAGCATGTCCATTATGCACAGGGTTCCTTAATTGAAAAGCAAAAACTGCATCCGCTTGACGTTTGTCAAATTCTTCACGAAGTTGCTTGGGAGAAAGCCTATAATTATCAAGACCATCATTGTATTTAATAGGAGACAACACTTCTAAATCTCCACCGATGAGCCAATTGCCAGCAGAAGCTATTACTTCCTCAACGTAAGGCAATCCAGGAGCCGTGGTTCCCCATGTTCTAGCAATCCTTTCTTCTTTATTATGTTTGTATATCTCAACGCTGATAACAAAAAGAATGCAAAATGTAAGTTTTAATGTGAATTATAGTTTTGGTATTTTATAAATAATGGACAGCTCGAGAGCATTTTTTTCCTGTAAAGATGATTATCGTGAGCAATCTTATAACGAATATATTTATGCAGCATCCATGACCATCACCATATATGTGCTTTGAAAGTTCTTTTTGTGAAGCAAGGCTAATAAATAATTGATAAAAGTAAGTGCCTTGAAAGTGATTTGTTGTGAACCGAAGAATCAGATTCAGAAACCCAATTAGTTAATTGGTGCTTAAATACGAATAAGGTGCAACATTTATCTTGGTAATCATAGTTATAACAGCTACTCAGGTAATTCTACATCAGTACATCAGTTCTCTCACGACAACTCCTTAACGATCATCCACAAATGATTACTCTGGCCCTAAATACTTTACAAATCACAATCCTAATCGGTTTACCTAAACACTTAAAGCCGAATATGGTCAATTCAAATGTCAGTAATCATAGTCAGTTAGCATCTTTTTGACCCATAGACCATTTGACATAACAAATTTTACATTTTTTTCCCCAAATCCCATAATTATAAAATTGAAACTACTTAAAAACAAACAAAAATAGTAATGCAGATAAAACCAAGTTGCAATAAAGAAAATGCAAACCTTCTTAAAATAGCAACTATGTTTTGATCAGGGCCAACCAAAGCAACATCATTAGCACTTCCAATCCTATCTTTAGTCTCATCATCAATAGCTAAAACAATTGGCAATGACATATTAACTATACTTCCATTTTCGATACGTAACGAATTAAAATGCAAACTTTGCAAATACTCATTTTCTCTCATAAACCCTTTCAAAGGACTAGCCCATCCTTCACTAATAACATGAACCCATTCCAAATCAATTTTTGTCAAACTCACTTTCACCATTGTTTCAGCTTCCAAAGTTTTCAATTCCTTTTTATTCTCTGAAACAATCAGATCAACAAGAACCCCACCATCTGGTTCAATCAGAGAACTTTTGATTACATGAAACGACATCGTTTTGTTGTGGGTATGGAAAAAGATTGGATTTTTAGTGGCTAATTTGTTGAAATGATAAATGGGTGTTGTTAAAAATGTGAGATTTTTGTGGGTTTTGGTTTTGAGATTGAAATGTGAATTGGAAGGAGTGATTCCTAAAAGTTTAATTGTTGTAAGAGACATTTTTCAAGATTCTTGTTTGTTGTTGGTAATAATAATAATAATAATAATAGGGTTTTGGTGAAGGAGAAGAAGAATGTGAATGAAAATGTAATCATTTGGGGAATTTGGAATGGGAATTTATTGACAAGAAAGAAAGAATGATGGATAGAAGAAAGAGGTCCACAAGTTTGATTTTGATTATGATTTCTAAATGGAATTGGAAAGAAAGAGAGCATCAAATTTTGATTTTCTTTTTACCGGCCATCAAAGTTGAAATCTTTCTTTTATTATTATTTCTTTTTATTCACATTCACAGAATTTGATTTTATTATGCTAATTAAGGTTAAACATGTGCTATTAGGGGTAGTTTGTGTGTGTGGTACAACCTTCTTCGAAAGTATAATGATCCATCCTTCAAAAATATACTTTTTTAATTATATTTTAAGATAAATAGATGTTTATATCTAGAGTAGAAGTATACCCGCATCATGGTAGTGGCACTACCATGATGATTTTATCAAAAGTTTAAATTGTAGTGTACATAAATTCGAAACTTTATTTATTAAGTACGTCAAAAGTTAATGGTGACCGGCAGTCAGTTTCGCTGAATGGAATACTAGATTGCCTAACATCAAGTGATATTAAAACGATAAATTACATTGACGATTACTTAGAAATTGTACAAGTTAAAGATATTTTTCATCTGCTTTATAAACTAAAAGAGAAAGATAATTGACACTAAAATATTCTACCTTCTTTTTATATATATTTTCCTTTTCGTAACCGAACCTTTAATCAAGTATCTTTTCGAACTGAGAGGGGAAGAGAAAAAAGTGTGCCAGATAAAGTCATAAAAGTGGTGTTTCGTGAGGTACCGGCCCCCTAACATCTACTATATCTAAGTTTTACTAATTGGAAGCCCATTTATTTTTGTGTTAAAGGAAGCCCATTCATTAGATTGAAAGAAAGAAAATAGCCCAGTAAAATGTTTAGGGTTAGGTTTACCTACAAGGCTACAACTCTACGAGGCTATAAAAGATCTCAATACATGTTCATTTTCATTTTAGTCGTTTTCTTCCTCTTTTCATAATCTCTACTTTCCAACAATTGCTTAATAATTTTCAATGATAATACGTACAAAAAGTTCACAGTTGTTTTCGGTAAATCTATATACTATATTTTATTAATTTATCGAGTTATTAATTTATCGAGGGTTAATTTACAATAGTTCTCTTTAAGTTAAGGCTAAACAATTATTAATTTTATCTAAGTATTAATTTATCAAGTATTAATTTATAGAAGTTTTTTTTGAACAACGAATTTATAGAGATTTTACTTATGGGTATTTCACATTTCTTAGACCGATTGCTCTTACATTAATATCCGCAACACAACAGATTTTTCAATGGTTTTCTTGATAAACAAAATCCCCATTTCCCAATTGCATAATGCTTATTTCCATATTATGTTTTTCAGACACCAATTTTATTTAGATGGTTGGCTCGGATACCATTTTGTCAAAAGAAAATGTGGATGAAAACAACACCGCATCTGCACCCACATCCCTTATTCGTATTCTGATATATATCATTGATGTTGTTATGTTTTTAATTGAGAAAAACAAAAATGATTTTTTAATTGAAAAATAACAAAAGTTTTAAATTTATAAAATGTTGTACAAGTAATTACCTCAAACTAAACACACGGTTGTGGACCCGTTCGTTTGTAGTATAGCTAATGATAAGTACAGGATCGTTCGCAGGGACACTTACAAAACCTAGTCTAATAATATGTGTAATTCTAACGGTTGTGGGTTGTCACGATTTCCTATTTAAAATACTAAAAACAAATAAAATAAAAGGAATGTCGCAACCGCTTGGTCTAGCGAGAAGCCAAGTTTAGTCTAAAAACTAAAAAGTGAGAAACAATAACAGTAATTTAAAACAAATACTTGTTTGACATATCCGATCACATGTGATACGAAAATTATTATCCTATCTTATGCTAGTCTGTTAGAAAACTTATTTCACGGTTCAGATTCTCGTTAGATTCACCAAACCTAAGTAGTAGGGCTGTCGCTAGACTCACACCTACCCTATAGACAGATTCTCGTTAGATGCACTGTTAAGCATTACAATACAAGTTTGTGTTTATGATTTACCTTTAACTATACTCAGATCTTAAGCCAGTCACTGTGTATTAATTATCTCCGGTGGTCATAGTGCATGTTTCCATGTCACTAGATCGCGTCTGATATTGTTAAGCATCATGTTCAACTAGTTCTAACTGTTTTGGTTCTGAATCCGTCCTTTAGAACTGAATCACTTTTTACTAGTGGCGAATCCAGGATTTAGAGCCAGGTAGGTCCTGATCCTTGGCTTATTTAAGTCGAAAAAGTGTGTATTAATTGATCGGGTCGGATCAACACTAACACCATCTAGCTATAACCTGAATACACTTGTTACGGAAAATAAGACATGATCTATAAAACAAGTTTTTTGAACCCGAGTGTTGCCGGGAGCAAAAAAAAACAATAAAAATACATTTGAATACTACTAAAACTAATCTTGTCAACATAATGTTATCACATTCGTCCGTAGATTTTAGAAGTTTTGCACAATAACATAGATTGGGCCCTCAAAACTTCCAAAAAAAAACATAACAGGTATATATAACTAGTTAGATCATTTATAAAACATTGGATGATCAAAAATCCCAACAATATATCTTTGAAATAAAATTGGACTTTATACAAATTCTATAATTTCTATTTATTTTTCACGAAACAAACAAATTTCTAGAAATTGTTAATAGTAATCTACGCATAGCTTGAACACGGCTATTTTGTACATAAGAAAGACTTGACTAAACAAAAAATTTGCATAAAATGATAATGAAATACAAGTATATACGAATAACATATTGTCTTGAATTTGTTTTGGAAGTCTAGGGGTTAAAAAGTAACTTATGAAAACACATATTATATTTGGAGGAGTTTATATAATCTAGGGGTAAAATTGAAAAATAACATAAAACAAGAGCATTAAATGCTCATCTTCTTCCTAAAACTCTCTTGCGTTTATACGGCCATCGACTCGCCGGAAATTTTTATTTTCGTTTCTCTCTATTCGGCCTGAATGTTATTCTATATACTGATATACAAGAATCGGAAGTGAAGGTAGGTCCTAACCAACTTTATACGTAGGTCCTTGAAAAAATTATCACATAGTCTCTAAAACTTTTCCGAAACTAAGGTAGGTCCTAGGACCTACCTTCTTGTATGGTAGATTCGCCCCTGCTTTTTACAACTAATTATAGACCGATTAGTGTTTTTCGTCTAAAGTATATTAGTCTTAGTGAATGATTATAGACCGATCAATAAAATTAAACTAATATATCAAGATATAAAACCAAAAACAATATGAAGAACTATTTAACCATGGATCTACAATAAACAGTAAACACAATCCAACAGATCTAACAATAAAATAAGATAAATAAAAGTTTACATGATCACATCAATCCAAACAAGTATTCAGCCTACTAGCCAGACATTATTAATGGAATCACAAAGTCTGAAAAGATGAAAGATATTGTTTACCAGCAATAAAAGTAAAGAAGAATGAAGATCAAAAGGTGTTTGTAGCTCCAAATCTTCTTAGATGGCTGCAAATTTCGACCTAGGGTTTATATGTGACGTCTGGTGGCCGTAAAACTGCTCTCTCCATGGTTTGAGGGTTTATTCTTTTATTTATAAGGCTCAAAGTCGATTCTGATCGCGGAGCTCCCAGCGCTGCTTGAAAAGGACTCCCATCAGCGCTGGGAGGCTACTGTTTTCCACCAGCGGCGCTGGTTGCTCCTGCAGCTCCAAATATTCTTTGTTTGACTTCCGTTTCGCCTTCTTGTGTCTTGTAAAGTCCATTGGCCTATAAGTTGAGTTTATAGATGTCATTTACCCTCGTTCTCATCTTCTGTGAACCTACGTTAATATTGAATCTCATTAAGTACCAAAAATTCACATTTATAAATTCATTTAGACATTGAAATGTGGACAAATGATAGGGGAAATAATCACAAAATGGTCGCTCATCAATCATAGATTAATAAATTTAGTTGGCTTGAGACCTAACCACATGTGCTACTCGATCGTATTAATGAGAGGATGTACTCAATGGCACGATTTGGATTGTTGGCATCCAAAGAATTCTTGCCTGCCGTATACTTTAACCAGATATCCTAATCAAACCACTAGCTTGTCAAGTAGTTTTCAACAATCATACTATAGTGACCTTGTTACAACGTTCGGTCCTTCAGCAATAAGATCATCGAGCAAGTAGCTTTCTATGAGGTAATATGTACAGGTTAAACTAACAATAGAATTTGAAGAATGGGATAGCAACAAGTCTACTTAGCTTTTATTGTGGTTAAGATACCATAAAGTTTAAAGTTCACGTAAGGTGAGCCATCAAATTCTTTAGCACCTCCTCGCCTGTCCTCTCTTACCTTCACTTGGCCTCCCACGGACTTTGCATGAATATGTGCCTTCTCGACTAGAGTTCTATTCATCAAAGTACCACAAGGTTAAGATTAAGTTAAATTAGAGTGGCAAAACGGCAAAATGGTAAGCTTCACGGTTGTGTTAGGAATCAAAGTGAGTAATTTTCGGCACCCATAAGGGTGACCTTATACGATTTTCAACGGAATTGTTATTGGAAAATCATCCTTGTAGCTTGCTGCAACGAACTTATATGCAACATACTACAAAAGAAAAAAGGAATATGATCACATTTATGAGTTTACCCTAGCCTTATGGCTTAATAACTTCATTTAATAATAATTTACCCGTTTTAAAGTGTAGATGTTTTCTTTTAAAATGATTTATCCATAAAATACACTTTTGATAGGACTTTCAACACGTTGTGCCCATTTTGACTAGTTTCTTTGTAAAAAAAACATTTACCCATTTTAATTCTGTCGATACTGTAAACTTAAAGGCAAGTGAACTTAAAACTTATAGGTATATCAGATGATCTTTCTGACTCTCTCTTGTTTCACAATCTAGGTATTCAATCATTGGGAAGTAAAAGTTCCTTGAGTAAGCTTCATGTACGTATAAGATAATTATAAAGTTGAAATCATAAAGAGCGTATCAGTTTGCCTGTACAGCAACCAGATCGACATTTTGAAAGATGGATACCACTAAGGAAGAAGAAAAACCATAACCTGTTATATCATAATATTACAAATATAAATTTAAGAAATTCCAATTGTGTTGCACAAAAAATGATTGAAAACACATCATCACCTTACTTGTCTAAGATACGCGGAATCAGTGAACACTTTTTTTGTATTTCCAAGTGCTTAACATGCTCGTTAAGTTGATTAATTCTCTTTCAACAAATCATCATTGAAAAGGAGTTAGGGTTTGATGATCTGTAAAGAGATGTTAAAAAAGAAATAATTACCAATCCTATGTTCGAGCACTTAGAAATACAAAAGGAATGTTCGTCGATTCCGGAGTATGCGTACCTTGGACCAAGTCATGTGAATGATGTGTTTCTTAATCATTTCTAGTCTTACACAATTGACAGTTTTAATTTTATGCTTTTATTATTATGATATAACATGTTATGCTTTTTCTTCTTTCTTATTTTGGTAGCTATCTTTCAAAAGGTATGGGTGTGCTATAAACAGGTAAAGCTGCATGCTCTTCGTGATTTCAGCTTGACAATTATATATCTCAGTGATTGGATACCAAAGACTGTGAAACAAAAGAGTGATCTTCTGATACGCGTAAGTTTTAAGTTTACTTGCCTTAAAGTTCACAATATGGACATAATTAAAATGGATAAAAGCTTTTTCACTTACAAAAAGAACTAGTCAAAATGGGCATAACTTGTTGAAAATCCTACCACAAGTGTATCATTATGAGCAAAAGTTGCATTATGTTGCGTATAAGTTCCTTGGAGCAAACTCCAGTGATATTTTCCAAAACAATCAGGATGAAACGGTTTAAGGTCACCCCTATCAGTGTTGTGACTTGTGAATTACATTTTCATCCCTAGCACAACTTGTGAACCCCACCATTTTGCCACTCTATCTTGACTAAATCTTAAAATTATGGTGTACTTAGATGATTAGAACTCCAGGCAAGAACCATGTGTCTGTCGGAGGCCAAGTGAAGACCCAAGAGGAGACAAGTGAGGTGCTTCTAAGGAATTTGATGGCTCGCCTAACGTAAGCTTCGAACTTTTTGGCATCTTAAACACAATAAAAGCTAAGTAGACTTGTTGGTACTATATATGCTCTGCAAATTCTACTATTAGTTCTACTTGTACAAATTGCCTGATAAAAATCTGACTTGATGGATGATCTTATTGTTTGATGGACCTGAAAGTTGTAACAGGGCAACTATAATATGATTCTTGATTACTTGTCAAGTTGGTGGCTCGATTAGAAAATCCAGTCAAATTTTAGGGCAACCAAGGAATTCTTCTGGTGCCACCATTCAGAATCATGCCATAGAGTATATTTACTTATGAGTACGATTGAGTAGCATGAGTAGCACTTGTAATTAAGTCTAGAGACAGTTATTCAATGATATATTAATGATAATGGTACCATTATTTTTATTAGTTTACCACAAGGTACAAATTTTTCAACATACAATACAAACGAGTAATGTTTATGTGTGGTAGATATATCAATTGTGATGGTACAAATGTTACTTCCCATTAGACTATGAATGAAGGATGAGGGTGCCCATGTGAATTAGTTACCACACACATTTTTTTAATAAAATGGAGATGTTACAAATTTCGTTTCTGAAAGTTTTAACATGGAAAATATATATCTTCGAGCATCAATGTATTTATTTGTGTTCAATGAATATTCGTGCATCAGGATTATCATTATTAAATGGTTAAGAACATATCATATTTGTTTACATTAATACTTATTTTACAATATGTAACGCTCCAAAATTTAAATTTTTTAATTTAATTATTAGTATTTAAAAAATAGTAATTTAACTCTCTATATAAATCATTATACATAAGTAAAACGTGGCTATATGACTTAGTATAAATTAACATTTTCAAAATTTTAAGCTGAATGAGAAATCTCATAATTTTTATTAAGGGTCATAAAATTATGGCTCACCACATAAATTTATGATCCTTACTGCACTTTTCCATTTTGACTCGAGAACTTAATAGGCGATCGTGACTCGGTAATACATACCCGATTCTCAAAATGTACGAATTTCATTTAAATAATACTTAGACAAGTTTAAACATAAGTTGGCCTCTCCATGTGTTACAAGTAGCAAGGTACACTTCTAAACTTTTTTTATTTTTGAAAACCTATATAGATTCGAAATGTTTTTTGAAACGGACGTTATTCAAGGGTGTTTTGTCAAACAAGTTTTCGGAAAAAAAAAATTGTGAAACCGGGTAAACCGGTACTCCCACTACCGGTTTTGGATATTTGGCTCGACCCCGATAATCCCAAAACCGGGTTCAGAAAAAGGAGATCGAAACCGGTATTAGCATTACCGGTTTCAGAAATCGTACGCCACCTTTTCAGAGCACAGTAAACATGCAGAGCATTGAGTGGGTGATGTGACTAAAGGCTGCGAACCCGGTATTCGGAAAACCGGGTTCGAGGTAAACGACAAAAACAGCTTCAGCATCTTCATACAAACTTTGATATATATATATATATATATATATACACGAACATAGCTGGGCATTCAAAACATTCAAAAAAAAATACGCCAACTAAATTTTCAAAAAGACAACAAAAGGAAGGTTTCAAAAATGAAAAAAGAGGCGGTCTACAACAACAAATCGTGAAGTTCTTCGTGAACAACATTCCCGATGGATGTCGCCCATGGGACCTTGCGACTGTCTTAAGGAACCATGGGGATATCGCGAGAGTATACATCGCGAGGAAACGAACCAAGGATGGATCAAAGTTTGGCTTCGTTAGCTATAAAGGGGTCAAGGATTGGAAATCATTGGAAGAGCAGTTGAAGTCTGTAAAGTTGGGTAGAAACACACTATCCATTAACATCGCAAGACACGCTATCGAAAACGAAGAAACTGGTATAGGAAGGAAGAAAGGTGATTTCAAAAAAGATGGCCTCATTTTTCGGCCACTAGCTGAGTTCTCTTACTCAGGTGGTGCTCAGAAAAAACCTTTTGGTGCGACGTCTTATGCCGATGCGGTTAGTGGAAGGAAAGGGATTGAGGCCAAAGAGAAAGAGATGACGGTTGATGATAAAGTTTGTGGGATGACGACAGTTCATGGGAGAGCGTTGGTGGTAAAGTGCATTAATTTCGTGACACTTTCTTCCATCAGCACGTTGGTTGGGAAGCTCGGGATTGAAAACCTAATGCTTCAGTACTTAGGAGGTTTAAGTATGCTGATTATTTGTCCAAGTAAAGAAGAAGCACACGGGTTCATGTATAAGGAGAAGATTTGGAGGAGTTGGTTCTCTAAAGTTGAAGAATGGTCCGGTCAGTCTCTTCCGTTCGAGAGGATTACTTGGGTTGAGATATATGGTGTGCCTCTACACCTGACGAATGCAGACTTGTTCAATAAGATTGGGGGAAGATATGGAAAGGTTATCCACGCGTCAAAAATCAACGACGAAAGCTCAAATAAGGCGGTGGAGGGAATTGGTATCCTAGTTGGGGAAGGAAAAGAAATCGAAGAGGTAATCATGTTAAAATGGCGCGATAAGAAATATCGTGTGTGGGTGATAGAGAAATCGATCAACTGGTGTCCCAATTGTGTCGTTGGTCCTTACAGTCATTCACAGTCAACGGGGTCCGTAAAAGGGAATTCAGGGTGTTCACCGGAAAACGCCAGTAGTGTGTCGGGGATGCAGGAAAACGAAAAGGCAAAAGCTGATGGCTTGGGAAGTGATAAGTCCTTGCATGGGGAAGACGCGGGTAACAGTGCGTGGCATGGGGAAAAGGAGGAAAGAGACCAGGGTGATAACTATTGGGGGAGTCTCAAGAGGGACTTTGTTTTTAATTTTGATGCACGTGAAAAGAAGGGTGGGGCTTCAAAAGCCAAAAACAAATATAAAGTCAAGGATAATTTGGAAAATATGTGGGTAAATAAACTATCCCCTTCCTCCAGGCCCAAGAAGCGGCCCAGGGATGATTATATTATTCCTTTCGATGGGCCAGCTCACCAAAATGCCCAGGAACCCAACATTGATGAAGGGCAGATAGTAGATGATTTTAATAAAGATGGGCCCATGGAGGACTTATTACAAGTAGCAGGAGATGAAAGAGAAAAGGACAATTCCGATTTAATCATCCGCCCTGCAAGAACACATCCCAATGGGGATAACATAGATACTGTTTCCATAGGGCAAATTAATAAAGAAAAAGATTTCGTCAATCAGACCATGGTCAATTCAGAGGCAGACGCAATCGATGTCGAGATGGAGGTTCAGGAAACAATCGATTTGGGCAAACTCTTCGGGGCGAATCTCGAAAAGGCCAGAAACAAGGTGAGAAATGCGGTGGAAAGTGAAGGTAATAATGTAGTTAACCATGAATAGCTTATCTATTAACATAAGGGGTATAGGGGGGGACAGAAAAGCTAGTTGGATCAAAGGGATTAAAACAAGTGAGAAGGTCTCTTTTATTGCTTTACAAGAAACTCAAAGTAATGGGGTGTCGAATGAAACGATAAAAAGTTATTGGGGTAATTACGCGATGGAATACGTGGTTGTCGAACCTAACGGGAGGTCAGGTGGGTTGATTAGTGTGTGGGATCCGAATATTTTTAGGAAAACTGATTGTGTGAAAGAAGAGAACTTTTTGATTGTAAAAGGTGTTATCAAAGGGAGCCTCGATTGTGTTTCCCTTGTTAATGTTTATGCACCGCAAAGCAATAGAGATAAGAAAATCTTGTGGAATAGGCTAAAAAGCAGCATTGGCGATGCTCAAGGACTTTGGTTCTTGATGGGAGACTTTAATGTGGTTAGAACAAGTGAAGAAAGAAAGGGCTCGAGGTTTAAACGAAGTTGTGCAATAGATTTTAACTCATTTATAGAAGAAGTTGGGCTGTTCGAATACGAGATGAAAGGAAGCAAGTATACGTACTTAAAAGAGGATGAAAATGGAAAGAAACTTAGTAAAATTGACAGGTGCTTGGTTAACAGGGCAGTTGTAGATAAATGGCTTGACGCCTGTTTTAGAGCACTTCCTAGATACATGTCGGACCACAATCCGATTCTGTTATCTATCGTTGAATTGAACTATGGGCCAAAGCCTTTCAGAGTCTTCAATTCGTGGTTAGATCGACCCGATTGTGAGACTGTTATTAATGAAGCTTTGGACTCTTTTATATGTAATGGACCGCCGGATGTCTGTCTGGTAAAAAAGTTCAAATGGTTACGCCAACAGTTAAAACAATGGAGGGACAAGTTGTGGGATAAGGAAAAAGAAGAGATGGAAGTGTGCAGAAAAGAATTAGAAGAGCTGGAGCAGCAATTAGAGTTAAATGAACTTTCCGAAGAAGAGGCCTGGACACGTACTAAATGCAAAAGGAAAATTATGGAGATCGAAGATACTAGAGCTAAAGATTTGAAACAACGGGCTCGGTGTAAATGGGCCATGGAAGGAGACGAGAATTCTCGTTTCTTCCATGGTTTGATAAATAACAGGAAAGCCTCGAATGTGACTCCAGGATTGTTGATTGAGGACGTGTGGGTCACCAAACCAAAGCAAGTTAAGAAACACGTGTTTTAGTTTTTCAGAAACAAGTTTCAAGAAGATTGGATAACCAGGCCGCATTTAGAGTGCCATTTTTGTAACATCCGTGAATTTTGACCCATTGACTTTACGTGTAATATGACTAACAATTTAAGTTAATAAATTATTTGGGTCGTTTTGTGAAATAAATGAAATGTGTTATATTCGGGTCGACCCATGGGTTGTCCATGACCCATGAGCCTACTAGTGACCCATCCCCCCTTTATCCTCTCATTTCTTTTTATCTCCCTTCTCTTTTATTCTCTCAAGTAAAGAAAGCAAAAGAAAACCATTCCATCTCTTCATCTTTTCTTGCATCGATTTAGTGTTAGAACTGAAATAACATTAGAATCATAGTCACTTTCATCTCATTATCGTCATATTGAAGAATCAAAAGCCAAGTTCTAGCATTTTTACCCATTTTGACCTAATTTCGGGTTCTAGCTCAAGGAGGAGTTTTGGTAAGTCTAATTCATCTCATTTGTACCTACTTATGTTTGTTTATGCATTTCTAGTCATCTTGAGCATTTACAAGTCCTAAATCGGCTTAAATCTTGTTTTAGGTCAAATTAGGGTTAAATGAGGGTTTGGAGGTTTTGGGTGTGATTTTGATGTTTTGGTCGAAATTGTGGATCGGGTTATGGGTTATGTTTATTTATGGTTAATGGTGTTTAGTTATGCTTCAATTTGAGTTACAACCTCCTACTAGTCGTTTTGGATTGGTTTGGGTCGAATTTGGATGTTGTGGGTTGGTTTTCCTGCACTTTGAACTGCAGGTGCAGACTGCAGGGGGTGGCCACTGCGGCGCAGTGAGCTCAACCCTTACTCACTGCGGCGTAGTGCCTTGGTTCTGCCCTTTTGCTTCGTTTGAGCCCACTGCGGCGCAGTGAGCATGGCTCTGGCTCACTGCGGCGCAGTGGATAGCTTCTGTGAATGTATGCGCGTCAATTTTCAAACGTTAATAACTTTTGATCCGTAAGTCCAAACAAGTCTTATGACCTATCGTTGGAATCGTAAGAGAGTCTAGTTTCTAGTAGTAACACTCTTTTGTATGAATCTCTTCTCATTTCTAAAAAGGTCGAGTCGAATGCGTCTTGTTCCTACTCGTTAAAGTTGTAAAGGTGTTTAGGGTTTGTGACTTGACTTAATTGTGCTAAACCAACTTGTTTATGATTGTAGAGTTGAAATTATGGTATTATGATGTATAATTATAGGTTGTGGACGTGTGGATCCTAATACTCGTTTGTAATCTTATACTAGCTTCTTTGCCGGACAAGGTGAGTTTCGTATCTCCCTACTCGCTTGAGATTCGGGCTGAAAAGTGTAAACTTGCGTGCTTACTTACGTTGTTGATTGATTGATGGATTTGGTTTAAATGTTTGATTGATGAGACGGTTTATCACGTTGTTTGAATTAGTTTATGGTGGTTAAGTATTTCATTTATATTAGGATAGACGTACATACATGGAAGTCGGTTATGCCTTCATTGGGTTTTAGATGTGGTGGGAAGGCTGCGGGTGACCCTATATATAAGCATCTGGGACTCGAAGAAAGTAGAATCCTCTTAAGTGTATGTACGTATAGTTGGTTTAAATTGTGGTTAGTTGCTTATGTTTGTCGAATATTGATCGTTGGCTTATGTTTGTCGAATATTGATCGTTGGCTTATGTTTGACGAATATTGATTGTTGGCTCAGGTTCATTATATGTTGATTGTTGGTTTATGATTGATGCATTTACAATTAATTGTAAGCATTGCATACATTGCTGATGAGCCCTCGGCAGGGGATTGCCGACATCCTGGTGTATAGATGTATGCACCCATTTTGGATGTAGATCTTGACCCCGAGTATATAGACATATATATCTCGATGTTTTTGAGATGCCGCTTTGTTCATGGTGATGACAAGCGAGTATCGTTGCATAGGTGATCGGAGATCACGCATAAGATAGGCATTGTGGCTTACTTATGCATATGGCATTGCATTGATATTCATATCATTTATGCATTTCTTATTACATATTTACTTGTCTGGTGTAATCTTGTTGTTGGATATTATGGTGCTACTTAGAGGCTCGCTGTAAGTCATGCCGAGCCTCTACTCGTATATTGTGATTATTGACGCTGGTTCTTTATGGACCATTACTACGAACTCACCAACCTTGTGTTGACTATGCTTAGTACACTTTTTAGGTAATCAGGTTCTCCCCGGACGTGGAGTTTAGTTGCTTGCTTGCTGTTAACCCGGACTTTGGACTTTATGGATCAAGGATCCATCAACCTCCTCTTGTGCATTATACTTAGGATTGAGTTGCCATCTTATGGATGTTCTTTTGTTAACTTGATGGTTATTTGCTCCTTATGTATTTTGGTACTTGTTTCGTTTTGTTATGGATTCACTGAATCCTTATTTGCATTTAGTTTGTTCTATTGTAATTCCACCTTGCGCTATATGATTTCCGTGATATTCCGAGCCTCGGCTTGGGGTGTTACAATTTTGGCAACAGGCTGTCGGATCAAGAAGCCAGGGATCTAGTCACGGTATTTACTGTTGAAGAGATTAAGGACGCCGTTTTTTCTTGTGGCGAAGATAAGGCTCCCGGGCCGGATGGTATGACATTCAAATTAATCAAGAAGTTTTGGAGTAAGTTGGAAGGGGATTTCGTGAATATTTTAAATGCTTTCTACAGCAGTGGCAAAATCAATTGGGGTTGTGGGTCATCTTTTGTTACTTTAATTCCAAAAGTCAAGGACCCGAGCCAAATGGACGATTATAGGCCCATAACCCTTATTGGCATTATTAGCAAGGTTATTTCTAAAATATTGGCCAACAGGTTAAGGAAGGTCTTGGGCTCACTTGTCAGCGATGATCAGACAGCCTTTTTGGAGGGATGTCTAATTCTGGATGGTCCACTAATATTGAATGAAGTATTATCATGGGCAAAAAAGAATGGCAGGAACATCTTTTTCTTCAAGGTAGACTTTAATAAAGCCTATGATAACGTAAACTGGGGCTTTTTATTATCTTTAATGGATCAAATGGGGTTCCCGGCGAAATGGTGTAATTGGATTTCTGGGGTCCTTTCCTCTGCTAGGTCGTCGATTCTCGTTAACGGTTCCCCGACCTTTGAGTTCAATTGTGGTAAAGGTTTGAGACAAGGTGACCCGATTTCACCTTTCTTGTTCATTATCGTTATGGAAGCTTTGTCATGTTTAATGTAACACCCCAACATGGCGGAATCATGGGGTATCACGTAGAAATAGCACAGCACGACATGGAAATTATGTAGAGTCAACTATATGAAAACATAAGATCGAAACGATCCATAAACTCATACAAACATATACATTCATCAACATTCATCAAATACACGTTCAATCAATAATAAAAGGAAGTTCGAATCAATAATAAATGATCCTAATAGTAACCCATTAAAGGGAGAATAAGGATCATGGATCCAGAAGTCCAAAGCTAGTCCAATTCTAACAAGCAAGCAATGCAATCATCCATTTTGCCTCTGATTAACTTGATTACCTGAAAAGTGTACTAAAGAGCGTCAACATAAAGTTGGTGAGTTCGTAGGGACATATAACAAGGAATAAACGTATCGGGAATACAACCGTTAACGATATACGGGGATTAGAATACCTAATCACATCAAGAAAACCCTAAAAGGGTATACGTTAGCACAACATCAACACATAACACGATTCAACAACGTTCCAGCACGACTTACATATGTTCCAAAGGCGTGATCATTACGGCATGACTTACATATATTTCAAAAGCATGATCAACACGGCATGACTTACATATATTTCAAATGCATGTACAACAACATGACTTACGTATATTTCAACAGCATGTATAACGGCATGACTTACATATATTTCAAATGCATGTACAACAACATGACTTACGTATATTTCAACCGCATGTATAACAACGTTTACGTTTCATACAATACAACATTCAATAATGATCACATATAACAATTATAACGTTCAACAAGCACGTTTAACAACAACGATTCATATAACGATTAACAACATTCAACAAACACGTATGTGTACACTTTTCAGCCCGAATCTCAATTAGAGTAGGGAGGGTTTACGAAACTCACCTGACAGCTAGTCCAAATTTGACATCATACAAATAAGATGAACAGAAGGCTTCAAGCTTCTCAACCTAAACACACAATAAATATTACACATGTACATGATTAGCCATTTATGTCCTAGGTAATACCATTAAGTGGGTTAATTGGAATTATTATATCGCGACTCAATTGATTCAAATGTGACTAACAATTTGTTTGTGTCTTGACCAAAAAGTTTATTTACGTTGCGGGTCCAGGAAAAGGACTATGTGCTTAAGCTTGAAAACATGTCACGAGATTAAATAAAAAAAATGCCATTAGGTTTTATGTGTTCAAAACCATTTCACTAGTTTAATGAACTTAAAAAAAATACATCTGCTAATAAATTAACTCTTGCAAAGCAAGTTAGGTACGTGGCCTTAGTAACATATTGTGACAATTTCTTTTTAGCTCATTAATGCTCTACAATTATTTCATGAGACATAATGGGATTTTAACGTGATAAAGTTCAGTATTGCCATGCGAAGTTTCATGATGTCTCATAATACGAACCTTACAAACTTGTTTCATGCCAGCCTTAGAAAGTTTTAGATTTGGGCTTCTGGACCTGGTCATATCAATTTGAAAGATTTCGACGCGTTTAAGCTCGATTTTACAAACACAGTAAATGCGGTTTTTATGTCTCTAAAACTTAGATCTCGTAATGACCAAGAAGCCTCAACTTTAAGTACATATAATTAAGCTTTTCGACCAGATACTAGATAACTACAAGCAATCGGAAAGGCTCAAGATACTTACAAAAATTGAGTAAAATCAAGTTTGTGGTATGTTCACCAACGAGAGCTAGAAAGAAAAGGGTGCGGCCAAGAGCAACCAGTAGTAGTGGTTTTGGTGGAGCTCGTGACCAACCAGCAGCAACAAAGCTCGAACAAAATATAGAGTGGCAGCACAGCAGTACACGGTGGTTGTTTTCTGAGTAGTAACAGCAAGAGAGAGAAGAAGAGGTGACGGTTTGAGTGGTGGTGAAGGTCCGTGGGGTGTTGGGGGTTTAAGGTGGTCGTGGTGAATGATTGAAGGTGGTGATGGTGTTTATAATGATCAAGCAATTTGTATATCTATCTATTATATATATATATATATATATATATATATATATATATATATATTATATATGATCAAGCAATTTGTATATATATATATATATATAGTGTAGGATGATTGATGATGAATTGGTTATTTGTTTTCTATATGGAAGCTCACGAGAAGGCCACTGTGTTATCACAAGTGGTTTGCAAATTAATTGAACTTCAATCATTCACGAACTTTATTACTATTATCATTATTATATTTAGACAGTGAACCTATGTAGTATTATACAATCATGTGTCTCAGCCGAAGGTAATTCGACATTTTAATGAGAAAATATTGACGGTCTAAAATAGTCATGAGTCACGGGTTTATAACCTTTTATAAAAGTTTTGTCGGATGTCTACTAGTAACATTATTCAACTAATAAACCAAATATAGCCCGTGATAATCTCACGAGTATTTCTACTTTCCATAAAGTATGTCGGCCTTTGTCCTAATTGTTCCATTATTTGTTTATCCACCGACACTGTGCCACCGACACTGTTTAAACCGTACATTATACTTAAGGTTTCGTAACCTGGGTCTAATCACAGTAGTCCAATCAAGACATAGAATCCATAACACATATGGGCCAATATCATGGTCTTGGAACATGGGCTTAATTCTAGGAGTCCAAATATGACCTTATAGTTGGCCCAATTTATAGGTAAATGTACACAGTTATGTCCAAAGTTTTCGTTTATTAAAATAGTTAGTCAAAATACATACACGGTCCAACGGGTAAAAATCATGGATGTTACATTTAATGCGTAGGGCGTGTATCAACGGATCTTTTAAAGGGATTGAGCTTTCAAATAACGGGCCAGTTATTTCACATCTCCTTTATGCGGATGACTGTATGTTTTTGGGGGAATGGTCAGAGGTTAACATCAAGCAGGTAACTCGAATTCTTAGAATTTTTCATTTGTGTTCTGGCCTTAGAATTAACATGCGTAAGTCGGTTATGTTCGGTGTCGGGGTTACTGATGTGGAGGCAAAAAGGGCCTCTGATATTGTATGCTGTAAATTAGGGGCGATTCCATTCAATCATTTAGGGATATGTATCGGTGGTAATATGAACAGGATAGCGAATTGGGACTTTCTTTTTGAAATTTTCAAGGCAAGATTATCAAGATGGAAGTCTCCGTGTTTGTCTTTAGGGGGTCGTGTGGTGCTTATTAAGTCGGTAATGGAGAGCTTGCCTACATATTACTTTTCTCTATTTAAGGCTCCCCAAAAAGTGATCGATGGTTTGGAAGGAATTATAAGGAGATTTTTATGGGGTGGTTCTAATGAATCGAGTAAGATTAATTGGGTTGCGTGGGATCGTGTGGCGTCTCCAGTTGAGGTTGGTGGTCTTGGCTTACATAAGCTTTCAGAATCCAATTTGGCACTTCTGTCCAGGTGGTCTTGGAGATACTTGAATGAGCCAAACGGTTTATGGAGGAAGGTCATTGATGCGATTCACGACACAAAGAGACGTTGGGCATCCATCCCATTCAACAGTTCTGTGCGGGGTGCTTGGCATACGATTGTTAAAACTTTAATGAAAATGAAGATCTCTGGTAAATGCATCATTAGTATGTTCAAAGGGGTTTACGGTGATGGGAGAAACATTAGGTTCTGGCTCGACTCCTGAGCATGCGATAATCCATTAAAAGATGAATTTCCCCTTCTCTTCAAGAAAGATAGGAATAAGAAATGTCGGGTAAGTGATAAATATTGCCAGGATTCAAACAGCTTTGCGGGGTTCCAAGCTGTTAACAGAGCAGGTCTGTCGGGTGCGGAATTGAACGAATGGCACAGACTTAACGGTATTTTGGAGAACATGCAGCCAACTGGGAGAGAAGACCGATGGGATTGGATTGGAAGAAAAGGAAAACCTTTCTCCGTTAAGGAAGTTAGAGTGCTTCTTAACCAAGACAAAGACTACAGTGACCGTTTTGTTTTCAAGTGGTCAAAGTGGACACCAAAGAAATGCAATATTTTTATGTGGAAAGTAGGGATGAGTCGCATTCCGACTCTAGCGGCTTTAAGAAAACGGAATTGTTTGTTTGAGTCCACGATTTGTGGTTTATGTGATCAAGATGAGGAAACAACAGAACATCTGCTCTGTTCGTGTGTTATTTCCATGGAGGTGTGGCATCGTATTAGTCAATGGAGCAAGCTACCGCCGGTCTTTTTCTTTGATGTAAAGGACCTGTTTAAGGTACAAGATCAAACCCGATTTGGAAAGGAAATGAGATCGGTGCTCAAAGGTATATCCTTCGTGACTTGATGGTGTATTTGGCGTGCTCGTAATGAGAAGATTTTCAACGGGGGAGTCATAAACACGGGGAAGATTTTTGAAGATGTAAGGACTTTGAGTTTCCTTTGGTTTAGAGTTAGGAAAAAGAGATTCTCACTTACTTGGGAAAATTGGTGTAACTTTGTAATTAACTAGTGTATGTATATATAGGTGTGCCACACTGCCGATTTGGTAGTATTTTGGCTTGGTGAATAAAAGTTAAATTTCAAAAAAAAAAAAACTAATTTTTCAAAAAAACATATCTAAAGAAATGGCAGGTCAATCATCTTCTGGTGGTGATTCATTCCCAAATATCACACGGTTTGGAGCCTCAAACAGCGTTTGGAGTCACATGAGTGATGATAGCGAGCGTAAAAATGCGGTGACATCTTTAATTGAGCGTTTGAAGGCGAGAAAGTCGGAGTATGAGGCTGAGATTGCAGAACGTGCAACAGTGGTCCAACCGACCAAAATAGACAGGAGGTACGAGGCCTACCTGCAGCAGAAGGTCCAATGGTTGCAACTAACCATTAACCATCTTACTTTTTCCGAGTCCTCAATAACGAGCACGATTCAGCACGCGTATACCTTTAGTGATGAATTTCGCTCGGTTGGTAGTCGGCCTGATGGTTACGTGACTGACCCGGGAGAGGAATACGCAACAGAAGACCCCGAAGCTGCAGCCCCTGCCTATGAGCCCGGTGAATACATTCACCGTAATGATGGTGATAGTTCATTCGACTCCACTGATTCCCGTTTTTATGATTTGGATAATTTTGGCTTATTTATGTAATCGTTTTTATGTAATCATTTCGGTTTTAAATAAAGTAAGTTTTTTCGCCATATATGTTTTTTATTATAAAGTGACAAGGATACCTAATAAGAAAACAAACATAAAATTGATATTTAAAGTTGTCATGTTACAAGAAAACGCCTAGGAATTCAGAAAAAACGGATAAAAACAACACACAAAAACGGAAACAAATAAGCGACAAGATTATTGCCATATTCAAAGTTGAGTGCATGTTTTCCTATTATGACCCAATCCGTTGCAAATGCCACATCTAGCTTGTTGTCTTGAGGTTGAAGATCTGCTGGTAAAACTCTCATCTATCTCGTTCCGGTACCGTCTGGTGCGTCTCCTACCCCTATGCGTGACCAGTTTTGCCGGGTCTCCTTGGATCTTCCAATCTACCTCTGCCCAGTAATGAACGTCTCGGAGGGGAGCAAGTGCAGCATTATACTAATTTATCCACGTCCTAGTTGAGTACCTCTTACTTGGAAGATTAGCAGCTCTCTCCTGTCTATATCCGCAAACAGCAATGGCATGAGAACATGGAAACCTTTGATGCTGCCAAGCTCCACAAGAGCATTTTTTTCCTATTATCTGCCATGACAACATTGTATGTGTACTCGCCATCTGCATTTATTTGGTTTGTTCTCACCGTGTAATGTCCTGTTCGTTAATCATACACTTCCACCTGATGGTTTGTTGAGGCTCTTTCACGCATCTGATAAACCTACCACATTTTGCGAGCTAGTGGTGGGTTCCAATTAGTGGCCTTCCGGTATTGCTTGACAAAATGTTCTCTTGTCCAAGTAAAAGTCGCCTCAATTAAAGCTCTAATAGGTAGCATACGAGCCTTTCCAAGGATATTGTTTTGGCACTCGGCAATGTTTGTCGTTAAGTTACCCCAACGACGAAGTCCCGAGTCGTGCTTTAGAGTCCACTTATCCAAACCAATGTTTCTCAAATACGGCCAAACACCCTCTTCTTCACCTCTGACTTGATCCACCGCCCAAGAATACTTGGATTGTTGGGATGTGGAACCGATAACCCAAGCCAAACTTTTGATACGTCTGTTCTTGAAGTGCGAGTTGACATTGCTACAAAAATGCCTCAAACAATACCGATGATGCCACCCGTCAATTTCGTTCACTGCATTAATTATTCCTTGGTGACGGTCTGAAACGATACACAAATCACCCTGCCGCTACGATCCGACATGCTCTTGAAAGAGATTTAAAAACCATCCCCAACTTTCATTAGACTCTTCATCAACCAAGGCAAAAGCGATGGGCAATAATTGTCCATTGGCGTTCTTCGTCACTACAGTTAGCAACTTACCCTTGTAGCTGCCTTTCAAATGAGTGTCATCGACAAAGATCACTGGAATACAACGTTACTCGGCCAAGTTCCATACAACCTTTCAATTGATATCCTTCTTGCATTCTACGCCTTGGCGTAGGTCACATCGACACTGAAAGTTGTTTTAACTTGCGCCTGGACGTGTTTGACTTGATAAGTTAAATCCTCCATCACCTGGGGCAAAATTTCAGAAGCTATCATACTTGCTGTCATACATCGGTTGTTGTTAGCTATCACTTCTCCATAGCAATTGTGACTCTCGACCCACTTTGTGATACGAAACAATCCTAAACTGTTTCTGCTAGATCCAACTACAACCCACCTACACGGGACCCGGTCCATAACACCACGATAATTCTTCCCCTGGTCATGCACTATGCTTTCCAAAACTGTGGCCTCGTATCTTGAACAATAAGTTCTCTGTTTTCTCTTATGTTCCAAAGCCTAACAGCGTATACAAGTTCCGCCTTACTTTGAAAAACCATTCCTTTTTCTATCACATTTCTTTCTTTCGACCAAAATACCACATCTTCTTGAACTTCATTGAATGGCATTAGATGATCTTCATCATCATCTTCAAGATTAAGATGTTGTTGCTGCTCCAAAGGACCTTGTACATGTGCCCCTTCATCATCTTCATCTCCAGATACATCCCCATCAACTTTATATCCGTCGATGGTATCATCGCTTGTATAAGATGCCTCATCCCCATCAACCATTGGTGCAATTTCATCATCTTCATCATGTTCATCGTCTTCATTGTCTTCATCATCGTCATTGTCTTCATGATCTTCGTTATCTTGTGACTGGTTACCCGGTTGAAAAAAACATTGACTTTGAGTCAAGCTTAACAACTGGTTTGTAAAAGTAGGCTCGAACTTCACTTCAAATTGCGCTTCACCCAGATGATAAATCATTCCCAAAGTATTATCATCCGTAATTAAATTTCTAAAAGGAACACCCTTAAATTCATACCATAAATATAATTGCAGTTTGAAGTCTTGTTTTGAAACACCAAAACAACTGTAAGTGACATCACAAATTTCTGAATAAGTCATTACGTGAAAAAGAGGAAAACTTCTTCTTTTTGATGGATCTGCAGATTGAAGGATCCCATTTGCGAATGATACACAATCATCCCATATTAACTGAACCATAATTGGGTTGAATGATGAAGATGCCATATTATTTTTTTTGGAAATATAGTTTAGTGTAATATTATCTAAAAGTATTTGTTATAATACTGATAATGGTTAAAGATACTTCACATGAATACTATATATATTAGGTTTAGACAACAAAACTAGGGTTTCACCACGAGCCGCCACGTGTAGGGTTACGGCCGAACCCGGTAGTGGCAAAACCGGGTTCAGGCTTTATATCACTTCACTATTCCAGTCAAAGATTCCCTGCAAACATGTCAGTACACTGCGAAAACGGTCCTGCTAATACCGGTTTCAAACTTCAATATTGAACCCGGTTTTGCGAATACCGGGTTCGAGCCAAAAATCCCAAACCGGTACTGGGAGTACCGGTTTACCCACTTTCATAAAAAAAAAAATCGAAAACTTGTTTGACAAAACACCCTTGAAAAATGTCCGTTTCAAAAAAAAATTCATATAGATTCGAGATAAATTACTTAAATCTTGGATTAAAAATGCAGACTCCTTAAAGAATCAGGGGCTCCATCGAATGCTCGAGTGTACATTGCGAGGTGGAGGATCTAGTTGGGGGTGATCGAGCCATTCTTCCATTGAAGTCAGTTTTTTAATGTGGTGACAAAGGAGATGTTGGCTCGAGACATTAAACTCTACCCACACAGCACCAAAATTACTATTTTAACATCAATCGACTACAATGTATTGCTAAGTACATCAACCATGGTAGGTACAGATTGAGTCTTTCAATGGGTGCATGGCTTGGCTTGTGCAAATACAATATAGTTTATGTTACTCGTATTAAATTATGCCGAGAATCTTTGATAACTTTACCTGTCAAAATGCATGTTAATATAAATCTTTGATAACTTTACCTGTCAAAATGCATGTTAATATGCCGAGAGTAAATACTTCTACCATGTAATTCTTGTAGCCAATCAGTTTTTGTACCTCTGGTATCAAATTTATACTTAAACACAAACTTATTGCATGATTAGTATTTGTGCAGGTTATGACAAGTTACAAAGCTGGAGGACTTATTCTGTGCACTTGGAAAGATGAAAGTTCAGGGTAGATTCTGTCAATGTCAAAAAGATGAGGGTAAAAGCTGCGCTTATGGATTCATATATAAAGAAGATGATGGGAGAGATTTAGGGTTACGATTCATTATTCTTCACACACAAAATATCAGTTTCTTTCTCTCATATATTTGATCTATATATATTTCTGTATATATTGTATATCATATTGATATACAATATTTGAGTATTCTGTTTATCTAATCATCTTTGAATGATTAGATTGTTGTTTTTTTAATCATTCGATTGGGTTGTAATAGATTTTAAGTAATAATTCATAATAATAATTCTTCTTTCTGGTAATTGTTGATTGAGATCTGGAAATCTTTCGTGGTATCAGAGCAATCACCGTCTATTGGTGATAGTTGATTCGATTCGGTGTCCGATTTGATTTGATTTAGGGCGTATTCCGTTTGGAACCCTAGATCATATTTTTTAGGGTTTTCTTCGATCAAAATTAGGGTTTCTTCTGGAAATCCGTTTCTAAGTTCTTCCGCTGCATTGTTTGGTTATTTACCCTAAGTTTATTTCTTGACTAAGTGAATCAAGAATAAATTAGGGTTTCTCTGTTCAGATCCTGATTTATCTCTTGACTAAGTGAATCAAGAGTAAATTAGGGTTCCTCTACCTTCGGCTCTAAAGCACTGTTTGTATTCTTCTCTCGTATATTCCTATTATTTGTTTGTTTTTCAACTTTTATTTTCTTCTCAAATTAAATTTTTACATATATATCTATATATCTCATTTTTTTATCTTATTTCTCATAAAAACAATTGTGTTAATACTTGACCTACCTTCATATGAGAGGTTAGGAATCCTGTCACTGACACCTTTGTGAGAATAAGATTTATTTTCTGAATTTTTTTGGTTTGAGAAGAAAGTACTTGTTGATTGTTTGATAATTTGTGTTATTATATTGTCTGGTTAATTGTTGATTTTTTATTTCTGTTTTGTCTGTTTATTGTTTCTATTTGATGTTCTTGTGGTTCCAGATTATTGTGTAAATTTGATGTCTGTTCATAAAATAGCTAGGGATAATAAAGTTTTTGTAGGCTTTGATGAAAGTAAGTGTTATTTACAGGATTTGATTCAAAAGAAGTTGTTGGGGACTGGTAATGAGCAGGGTGGTCTATATGTGTATGATGATGTGCCTATGTGTTCTAATGTGGTATGCAATTCTGTTAATTCTCCATTTGAGTCTAAGTTGTTATGGCATATGAGACTTGGTCATCCTGCTGACCAAGCTTTATCTGTTTTTCATAAAAAATATAATCTTTTCACTGATAAATCTTTGAGTCCTTGTGATATTTGTCATAAAGCTAAACAAACCAGAAATCCTTTTCCTCTTAGTGAACATAAATCAAAATGTTTTGGTGATCTTATACATTTAGATGTTTGGGGACCTTATAGGGTACCAAGTAAAGAGGGTTTTAAATATTTTTTAACCATAGTTGATGATTATACTAGGGCTGTTTGGACTTATCTTATAAAACTGATGCAATTTTTAATGGGATTGGATGATGTGTATATGTCTGTTAGATCAAATTTGTTAACTAGAGAGCCTTTACCTTCTGTTAAAACTGCATATGCTATTATTTCTAGAGAAGAATCACATAGAGGGGGGATAAATAATAAACCATCTACTAATGCTTTTGTTGCAAAGTTCAATAAAAATAGAAATTCTGGACAAACTTTTGATGCAAAAAAGACTTTTGATAACAATCAAAGAGTTTTTAGACCTCCAAATCCTAATTTTCATTGTACTCATTGTAACAAACCTGGACACACTGTGGATAGATGTTTTCAACTTGCTAATAAAAGATCAACTGGAACTTTTAATAACAAGTTTAATAGTAACAATTCTCATGCCTCTTCTTCTGTTTCTTCTCATGTGACTGCAAATGATTCTTCTGGTTCTGCTACTGCTTCTTTGTCTCAACATCAAATTAATCAACTTTTGAGTTTACTTGAAACCAAATCCTCTCCTTCATCTTCTGGTCTGCAAGTTAATATGGCAGGTAGTTTGAATTGGAAACATTCATGGTTTAATTTTAATTCATATATTTTGAAATCAATTATTCAATGGATTATTGATTCTGGAGCAAATCAACATATGACATATTCTGCAAAACATCTTACTAATGTTGTTGATATTTCTGACTTAAATTTAAGAATTGGGCATCCTAATGGTACTAGTGCTTTAGTGCAGAAGATTGGTAATATGCATCTTAAAAATGGGCTAATTCTATTTGATGTTCTTGTGGTTCCAGATTATTGTGTAAATTTGATGTCTGTTCATAAAATAGCTAGGGATAATAAAGTTTTTGTAGGCTTTGATGAAAGTAAGTGTTATTTACAGGATTTGATTCAAAAGAAGTTGTTGGGGACTGGTAATGAGCAGGGTGGTCTATATGTGTATGATGATGTGCCTATGTGTTCTAATGTGGTATGCAATTCTGTTAATTCTCCATTTGAGTCTAAGTTGTTATGGCATATGAGACTTGGTCATCCTGCTGACCAAGCTTTATCTGTTTTTCATAAAAAATATAATCTTTTCACTGATAAATCTTTGAGTCCTTGTGATATTTGTCATAAAGCTAAACAAACCAGAAATCCTTTTCCTCTTAGTGAACATAAATCAAAATGTTTTGGTGATCTTATACATTTAGATGTTTGGGGACCTTATAGGGTACCAAGTAAAGAGGGTTTTAAATATTTTTTAACCATAGTTGATGATTATACTAGGGCTGTTTGGACTTATCTTATGAAAACCAAAACTGAAGTGTTTGATAATATATATCATTTTATTCAACTTGTTAAAACTCAATTTAATTCTAAAGTTAAAATTCTTAGAAGTGATAATGGAAGTGAGTTTGTTAATAATAAAACAAGTTCTTTGTTCACTAATGAGGGAATATTACATCAGACTTCTATGGCCTATACCCCTCAACAAAATGGGATTGCTGAAAGGAAACATAGACACCTTCTTAATGTTGCTAGGTCTCTTATGTTTCAGGGGGGAATTCCTTTATCTATGTGGAGTGAATGCATCTTGACTGCTACTTATCTTATAAATAGAACTCCTTCTTCTGTGTTACATGGCTTAACTCCTTATGAAAAATTGTTTAAAGTTGAACCTTCTTTAAAACACTTAAAAGTTTTTGGATGTTTAAGTTTTGCAACTATTTTAAATAATAATGATAAGTTTAGTTCAAAAGCTGAAAAGTGTGTGTTTATTGGTTATTCTAATGCAAAGAAAGGATATAAACTTTATAGTCTTGAAAGAAAGACTGTTATTTACTCAAGAGATGTCAAATTTTATGAAAATATTTTTCCTTTCAAAATGATTTCTGATAGTTGTGATAAGAATGTTACTGATTTAAATCAACTAGATTTCTTTAATGTTTTTGATAATGAGGATAATGCCATGTATCAAAGTCCCAATGATGATGAAGGAGGCAAGAAACATTTTTCTACAAATGAAGGTAACCCTTCTGGTACTGGCAGCCCAACTGTTTCTACCACAGATACTTCTTCTAGTGGCAGTCCAAATGTGGCTACCAGACCAGAGGAGGCTGCAACTTTTGATAGAAATATTAATGATAATATCAATTCTGAGGGCACTTCTGATACTAATAATGATGGTTTAAGAAGGTCTACTAGACACACTACTCTTTCAAAAAGACTTCATGATTATCAATTAGAAGGGAAGGTTAAATATCCTCTTAATAAAGTTGTTAATTATGCTCATCTTAAACCTGAGTTGTTTTGTTTTGCTACTAATTTAAACAAAAGCATTGAACCTAAAACTTTTTATGAAGCTGTTAAAGATGTAAACTGGGTAAATGCAATGAATGAAGAGATGGAAGCTTTAAATAGAAATAATACATGGACTTTAACTAATTTACCTCATGATAGAGAACCAATAGGTTGTAAATGGATTTTTAAGATTAAGTATAAGGCCAATGGGGAAATAGAAAGATACAAGGCAAGATTGGTTGCCAAAGGGTTTAATCAAAGGGCAGGTATAGATTTTGATGAGACTTTTTCACCTGTGGTAAAAATGGTGACTGTTAGATGTTTACTAACTGTTGCAGTGAATAATAATTGGCCATTGTATCAGTTGGATGTGAACAATGCTTTCTTATATGGTGATTTGTGTGAAGATGTTTATATGGATATTCCTCAAGGATATTCAAATGGAAATAATACTTTGGTGTGTAAGTTGAATAAGTCTTTATATGGTCTTAAGCAAGCACCTAGACAGTGGAACTCTAAACTGTCTAGTGCTTTACTTGAATGTGGTTTTAATCAGAGTAAATCTGATTACTCTTTGTTTACTAGAAATATTGATGGAAAATTTGTTGCTCTTTTAGTCTATGTGGATGATATAGTTATCACTGGAAATTGTGTTAAGGAAATTGAACAAGTGAAATCTTTTTTGAGTTCCAAATTTAAAATTAAGGATCTTGGTAAATTGAAATATTTTTTGGGCATTGAAGTTTTAGAGAATAACAGTGGTTTGTGTCTATCTCAAAGAAAGTATTGTTTGGAACTATTAAATGATTTTGGGATGCTTGGTTGTAAACCAATGCATACACCTCTTGAAATAAACAAAACTGTGAAACCTTTCACTAAAGATGGTAAAATGCTTGACAATATCACTGTGTATCAAAAGTTAATTGGGAAATTGATTTATTTAACTCTGACCAGACCAGATATTAGCTATTCAGTTCAGTGTCTTTCTCAGTTCATGCATTCACCTTCACAAGAACATTTTGATCTTGGATTAAGGATTCTTAGATATCTAAAGAAGGCTCCAGGTAAGGGTCTGCACATACAGAAAGGTAATAACAGTATACTTACTGCATTTGTTGATTCAGACTGGGCAAGGTGTGTTACTACAAGAAAGTCTATTACAGGATTTTCTGTTTACTTTGGAAATACTCTTGTGTCTTGGAAAAGCAAAAAACAATCCACTGTGGCCAAGTCCTCAGCAGAAGCTGAATATAGGGCTTTGGCAGCAGTGACTTGTGAGATTATTTGGCTTAAAAATTTGTTAATTGATTTTGGTATTACTTGTTCTATTCCTGTTGATGTGCACTGTGATAGTAAGGCAGCTATACAAATAGCAGCAAACCCAGTGTTTCATGAAAAAACCAAGCATTTTGAGATTGATTTGCATTTTGTAAGAGAAAAAATTTCTGCAGGATTTTTGAATACTGTTAAGATACAGTCTGAATTGAATGTGGCTGATATCTTTACAAAAAGTTTAGGCATAAATCAACATAATTTTTTATGTGAAAAATTAGGGTTGATTGATATGTTTAAGGATAAATTTGAGGGGGGATGTTAAATTATCAAATTTATACTTAAACACAAACTTATTGCATGATTAGTATTTGTGCAGGTTATGACAAGTTACAAAGCTGGAGGACTTATTCTGTGCACTTGGAAAGATGAAAGTTCAGGGTAGATTCTGTCAATGTCAAAAAGATGAGGGTAAAAGCTGCGCTTATGGATTCATATATAAAGAAGATGATGGGAGAGATTTAGGGTTACGATTCATTATTCTTCACACACAAAATATCAGTTTCTTTCTCTCATATATTTGATCTATATATATTTCTGTATATATTGTATATCATATTGATATACAATATTTGAGTATTCTGTTTATCTAATCATCTTTGAATGATTAGATTGTTGTTTTTTTAATCATTCGATTGGGTTGTAATAGATTTTAAGTAATAATTCATAATAATAATTCTTCTTTCTGGTAATTGTTGATTGAGATGTGGAAATCTTTCAGTTTGTAGCTTTATTTATCTACTAGGTTAGTCTCGTGCGTTGCACGTTTATATTTTATATCTTGTTAATGCCTCATATATTATGTATAATACAAACAGCCATAGAATTTTAGGTGAATGATTATATATCATAAACTAAACATTCTACTCCCTCCGTCCCATATCAAGTGTCATAGTTTGACTTTTTGGGTCTTTCTCTTTCAACTTTGACCGTAAATATTTTTATTTGTGTTATATAACACTTGATATAACATATATGAATTGATTGAGTTTTAAATATACTTTTCATTGATATAACTTTCATTAACTAATATATAGCACAAACAAAGATATTTACGGTCAAAGTCAGAAAAAAAAGAAAAAAAAAAAAAAAAAAAAAAAAAAAAAAAAAAAACCTGCAGAAAATGACAAAATAAGAATAAAAAAAAAAAAAAAAAAAAAAAAAAAAAAAAAAAAAAAAAAAAAAAAAAAAAAAAAAAAAAAAAAAAAAAAAAAAAAAAAAAAAAAAAAAAAAAAAAAAAAAAAAAAAAAAAAAAAAAAAAAAAAAAAAAAAAAAAAAAAAAAAAAAAAAAAAAAAAAAAAAAAAAAAAAAAAAAAAAAAAAAAAAAAAAAAAAAAAAAAAAAAAAAAAAAAAAAAAAAAAAAAAAAAAAAAAAAAAAAAAAAAAAAAAAAAAAAAAAAAAAAAAAAAAAAAAAAAAAAAAAAAAAAAAAAAAAAAAAAAAAAAAAAAAAAAAAAAAAAAAAAAAAAAAAAAAAAAAAAAAAAAAAAAAAAAAAAAAAAAAAAAAAAAAAAAAAAAAAAAAAAAAAAAAAAAAAAAAAAAAAAAAAAAAAAAAAAAAAAAAAAAAAAAAAAAAAAAAAAAAAAAAAAAAAAAAAAAAAAAAAAAAAAAAAAAAAAAAAAAAAAAAAAAAAAAAAAAAAAAAAAAAAAAAAAAAAAAAAAAAAAAAAAAAAAAAAAAAAAAAAAAAAAAAAAAAAAAAAAAAAAAAAAAAAAAAAAAAAAAAAAAAAAAAAAAAAAAAAAAAAAAAAAAAAAAAAAAAAAAAAAAAAAAAAAAAAAAAAAAAAAAAAAAAAAAAAAAAAAAAAAAAAAAAAAAAAAAAAAAAAAAAAAAAAAAAAAAAAAAAAAAAAAAAAAAAAAAAAAAAAAAAAAAAAAAAAAAAAAAAAAAAAAAAAAAAAAAAAAAAAAAAAAAAAAAAAAAAAAAAAAAAAAAAAAAAAAAAAAAAAAAAAAAAAAAAAAAAAAAAAAAAAAAAAAAAAAAAAAAAAAAAAAAAAAAAAAAAAAAAAAAAAAAAAAAAAAAAAAAAAAAAAAAAAAAAAAAAAAAAAAAAAAAAAAAAAAAAAAAAAAAAAAAAAAAAAAAAAAAAAAAAAAAAAAAAAAAAAAAAAAAAAAAAAAAAAAAAAAAAAAAAAAAAAAAAAAAAAAAAAAAAAAAAAAAAAAAAAAAAAAAAAAAAAAAAAAAAAAAAAAAAAAAAAAAAAAAAAAAAAAAAAAAAAAAAAAAAAAAAAAAAAAAAAAAAAAAAAAAAAAAAAAAAAAAAAAAAAAAAAAAAAAAAAAAAAAAAAAAAAAAAAAAAAAAAAAAAAAAAAAAAAAAAAAAAAAAAAAAAAAAAAAAAAAAAAAAAAAAAAAAAAAAAAAAAAAAAAAAAAAAAAAAAAAAAAAAAAAAAAAAAAAAAAAAAAAAAAAAAAAAAAAAAAAAAAAAATTTGTTTTTTTCATTTAAACTACTTTGTTTGCTCTCCTTTTAGTGGATTATTAGGGTTCTGAGAGTTCTGGATTTATCCCAGTCATGCGTGGTTCGAACTCCGCGTACTGCCCAATTAAATGTCATTGTGGTGCCTCGAATGCTAACTACTGTTGGAAATCAGGCCCCAACCTCTACTATAACACTCACAATTTACTTATATAAATATGCAGAAAGTGTGTATA
Source organism: Erigeron breviscapus (assembly GCA_034093135.1). NCBI lineage: Eukaryota > Viridiplantae > Streptophyta > Magnoliopsida > Asterales > Asteraceae > Erigeron > Erigeron breviscapus. Next base: position 101,074,713 of record CM067169.1, read on the forward strand.
TATTTGTAGAGAGAAGAAAAGATGAAAAAGCTGCACTCTTCAATAAAAATAACTGGCTATATATATAGCCTACAGACTCAACTATTCAACCTAGAATTAGACCCACTCATTCCTAATTTTAAGCCACTCACCCACGTTTATTTTCTATCCTAAATAACCGGTCAAACCAATGCCAATTCAAACTATTTTGACACATGCATAAAACTAATTAATAAACTATCATAAGTCAAGATTAAATCCTACATTCACCCCCTTAATCTTGACTATCTCGGTCTTGCTACACGAAGCACACATGCTCGGTCTTTCTCTTTCTTAGGTGAACACGCGGTCTTTTGTTCACAACTTCGGTCTAATGTGAACTCTTTCTATCTTTGTTCACAAACGGTCTTTCTACTCGGTCTCATGTGAACCCCTTCGGGCTTGGCTCACAATCCCGGTCTTTCGGTCTAAGCTTTCTTCAATAAAAGCTTCATTCGGTCTACGGTCTTTCAACGGTCAGTTTTCGTGTGAAATTTCGGTCTTGTCACACCCACGGTCTTACTTGTTCTTGAAACGAACAACTTTCTTCGGTCTTTCTTTCAAGCCATTCGGTCTATTATGGCTTCGGTCTTCACGGTCTCTCTTTAAATTCATACCAAACCTGAAACAAAAAAATATATCCCTTTTGTTTCTCACAGAAACTTCACACAACAAAAGATCATATTTTTTTTCTCGTACGACATGAAATCTAACACAAAATGTAAATTGTGTTTAGTTTGTTTGACTTTTGACACCAAGCCAAACATCTTTCTGCTTCTCTAAATCTTCATCTTCGAGACCTCCACCATTTGTTGCCTTCTACCTTCTTGTCGGTCACCATAAGTCATCTGATGAACCACCACAACAACTATGTCACCACCCATTTTACCTTTCTTTCTTTGACTTGCGATTCTGCTTTACACTCTTGGTCACAGCAACAGCCGCTCCAAACCTCGCCACATACTTTTTCTTGCGGGTCTAATTCGGACTACACACTTATTATCATCATCTTAGATTTAATCGAATTCACAAAACTCAGCAACTCAGCCTCACAATCGATTGATTCTTTCTCGATCTCTATCGGTCTTCTACCCATTCTCGGTCCTTCAAGCTTTTGAGGCAACGCTTCAGTTGTTGTTCAACGACCTTTTTCGGTCTTCAACAGGTGAACCACCGGTCTAGGTTCACGTTTGTCGCTCTTCAACTCTTTCTCCGGTCTTAAGTTTCAGAGGTAAAACTATAGACAGTCATCAATTGAAGCTCGTCGGTCTCTTTCAGTTCTCGCCAGATTCTCCTTTTCTGGTCGGTCTCTCTCTTCTGAAATCGGTCAGCTTCTTTCTTCTTTCACCCTGATATAATCCACCAGCCTTACGGTCTCGCTGATTTAATTGACCAGCACCCTGTCTTGTCTTTCTACTGATCACCAAACATGATCACTGTTGCTGCTCCCTTCTTCCTTCTTCAGCCCCGCAGCCATGGGGCTGCTTCCCCCTTCAACGGTCGACTCTCAAAACGGCCCTCGTTTAACCTCCGCTCTGATACCAAATGTTGGAAATCAGGCCCCAACCTCTACTATAACACTCACAATTTACTTATATAAATATGCAGAAAGTGTGTATATATTTGTAGAGAGAAGAAAAGATGAAAAAGCTGCACTCTTCAATAAAAATAACTGGCTATATATATAGCCTACAGACTCAACTATTCAACCTAGAATTAGACCCACTCATTCCTAATTTTAAGCCACTCACCCACGTTTATTTTCTATCCTAAATAACCGGTCAAACCAATGCCAATTCAAACTATTTTGACACATGCATAAAACTAATTAATAAACTATCATAAGTCAAGATTAAATCCTACATTCACCCCCTTAATCTTGACTATCTCGGTCTTGCTACACGAAGCACACATGCTCGGTCTTTCTCTTTCTTAGGTGAACACGCGGTCTTTTGTTCACAACTTCGGTCTAATGTGAACTCTTTCTATCTTTGTTCACAAACGGTCTTTCTACTCGGTCTCATGTGAACCCCTTCGGGCTTGGCTCACAATCCCGGTCTTTCGGTCTAAGCTTTCTTCAATAAAAGCTTCATTCGGTCTACGGTCTTTCAACGGTCAGTTTTCGTGTGAAATTTCGGTCTTGTCACACCCACGGTCTTACTTGTTCTTGAAACGAACAACTTTCTTCGGTCTTTCTTTCAAGCCATTCGGTCTATTATGGCTTCGGTCTTCACGGTCTCTCTTTAAATTCATACCAAACCTGAAACAAAAAAATATATCCCTTTTGTTTCTCACAGAAACTTCACACAACAAAAGATCATATTTTTTTTCTCGTACGACATGAAATCTAACACAAAATGTAAATTGTGTTTAGTTTGTTTGACTTTTGACACCAAGCCAAACATCTTTCTGCTTCTCTAAATCTTCATCTTCGAGACCTCCACCATTTGTTGCCTTCTACCTTCTTGTCGGTCACCATAAGTCATCTGATGAACCACCACAACAACTATGTCACCACCCATTTTACCTTTCTTTCTTTGACTTGCGATTCTGCTTTACACTCTTGGTCACAGCAACAGCCGCTCCAAACCTCGCCACATACTTTTTCTTGCGGGTCTAATTCGGACTACACACTTATTATCATCATCTTAGATTTAATCGAATTCACAAAACTCAGCAACTCACCCACGTTTATTTTCTATCCTAAATAACCGGTCAAACCAATGCCAATTCAAACTATTTTGACACATGCATAAAACTAATTAATAAACTATCATAAGTCAAGATTAAATCCTACAATACTAGCTATTAACTCGTAAAAAAAATAATAATAATAAGAATAAAATAAATACTTAAAAAAAAGTTATCCTAATAATATAATGAAACGTGGTTAAAAATTATAAAATGATATGAACCATGTTTTAGCATCGACTTTACATTAGATGATATTATTACCAATATCAAAGTAATATTAGATCTTGGTAAATACTTTTATGATTAACAATTGGACTACTGTTAAGAGATCAAACGCATATGATGAGACATATTCAAACTTAACCTTTTTTTTTTTTTTTTTTTTTTTTTTTTTTTTTTTTTTTTTTTTTTTTTTTTTTTTTTTTTTTTTTTTTTTTTTTTTTTTTTTTTTTTTTTTTTTTTTTTTTTTTTTTTTTTTTTTTTTTTTTTTTTTTTTTTTTTTTTTTTTTTTTTTTTTTTTTTTTTTTTTTTTTTTTTTTTTTTTTTTTTTTTTTTTTTTTTTTTTTTTTTTTTTTTTTTTTTTTTTTTTTTTTTTTTTTTTTTTTTTTTTTTTTTTTTTTTTTTTTTTTTTTTTTTTTTTTTTTTTTTTTTTTTTTTTTTTTTTTTTTTTTTTTTTTTTTTTTTTTTTTTTTTTTTTTTTTTTTTTTTTTTTTTTTTTTTTTTTTTTTTTTTTTTTTTTTTTTTTTTTTTTTTTTTTTTTTTTTTTTTTTTTTTTTTTTTTTTTTTTTTTTTTTTTTTTTTTTTTTTTTTTTTTTTTTTTTTTTTTTTTTTTTTTTTTTTTTTTTTTTTTTTTTTTTTTTTTTTTTTTTTTTTTTTTTTTTTTTTTTTTTTTTTTTTTTTTTTTTTTTTTTTTTTTTTTTTTTTTTTTTTTTTTTTTTTTTTTTTTTTTTTTTTTTTTTTTTTTTTTTTTTTTTTTTTTTTTTTTTTTTTTTTTTTTTTTTTTTTTTTTTTTTTTTTTTTTTTTTTTTTTTTTTTTTTTTTTTTTTTTTTTTTTTTTTTTTTTTTTTTTTTTTTTTTTTTTTTTTTTTTTTTTTTTTTTTTTTTTTTTTTTTTTTTTTTTTTTTTTTTTTTTTTTTTTTTTTTTTTTTTTTTTTTTTTTTTTTTTTTTTTTTTTTTTTTTTTTTTTTTTTTTTTTTTTTTTTTTTTTTTTTTTTTTTTTTTTTTTTTTTTTTTTTTTTTTTTTTTTTTTTTTTTTTTTTTTTTTTTTTTTTTTTTTTTTTTTTTTTTTTTTTTTTTTTTTTTTTTTTTTTTTTTTTTTTTTTTTTTTTTTTTTTTTTTTTTTTTTTTTTTTTTTTTTTTTTTTTTTTTTTTTTTTTTTTTTTTTTTTTTTTTTTTTTTTTTTTTTTTTTTTTTTTTTTTTTTTTTTTTTTTTTTTTTTTT
>CM067169.1:101083864-101088864 GCA_034093135.1 Erigeron breviscapus
GTATTTTAATAAAGTCTGTTTTCGTATTTTAATTAAGTCTGTTTTCGTATTTTAATAAAGTCTGTTTTCGTATTTTAATTAAGTCTGTTTTCGTATTTTAATTAAGTCTGTTTTCGTATTTTAATTAAGTCTGTTTTCGTATTTTAATTAAGTCTGTTTTCGTATTTTAATTAAGTCTGTTTTCGTATTTTAATTAAGTCTGTTTTCGTATTTTAATAAAGTCTGTTTTCGTATTTTAATTAAGTCTGTTTTCGTATTTTAATTAAGTCTGTTTTCGTATTTTAATTAAGTCTGTTTTCGTATTTTAATTAAGTCTGTTTTCGTATTTTAATTAAGTCTGTTTTCGTATTTTAATTAAGTCTGTTTTCGTATTTTAATTAAGTCTGTTTTCGTATTTTAATTAAGTCTGTTTTCGTATTTTAATTAAGTCTGTTTTCGTATTTTAATAAGTCTGTTTTCGTATTTTAATAAGTCTGTTTTCGTATTTTAATTAAGTCTGTTTTCGTATTTTAATAAGTCTGTTTTCGTATTTTAATTAAGTCTGTTTTCGTATTTTAATTAAGTCTGTTTTCGTATTTTAATTAAGTCTGTTTTCGTATTTTAATTAAGTCTGTTTTCGTATTTTAATTAAGTCTGTTTTCGTATTTTAATTAAGTCTGTTTTCGTATTTTAATAAAGTCTGTTTTCGTATTTTAATTAAGTCTGTTTTCGTATTTTAATTAAGTCTGTTTTCGTATTTTAATTAAGTCTGTTTTCGTATTTTAATTAAGTCTGTTTTCGTATTTTAATTAAGTCTGTTTTCGTATTTTAATTAAGTCTGTTTTCGTATTTTAATTAAGTCTGTTTTCGTATTTTAATTAAGTCTGTTTTCGTATTTTAATTAAGTCTGTTTTCGTATTTTAATTAAGTCTGTTTTCGTATTTTAATTAAGTCTGTTTTCGTATTTTAATTAAGTCTGTTTTCGTATTTTAATAAAGTCTGTTTTCGTATTTTAATTAAGTCTGTTTTAGTATTTTAATTAAGTCTGTTTTCGTATTTTAATTAAGTCTGTTTTCGTATTTTAATTAAGTCTGTTTTCGTATTTTAATTAAGTCTGTTTTCGTATTTTAATTAAGTCTGTTTTCGTATTTTAATAAGTCTGTTTTCGTATTTTAATTAAGTCTGTTTTCGTATTTTAATTAAGTCTGTTTTCGTATTTTAATTAAGTCTGTTTTCGTATTTTAATTAAGTCTGTTTTCGTATTTTAATTAAGTCTGTTTTCGTATTTTAATAAGTCTGTTTTCGTATTTTAATTAAGTCTGTTTTCGTATTTTAATTAAGTCTGTTTTCGTATTTTAATTAAGTCTGTTTTCGTATTTTAATTAAGTCTGTTTTCGTATTTTAATTAAGTCTGTTTTCGTATTTTAATTAAGTCTGTTTTCGTATTTTAATAAGTCTGTTTTCGTATTTTAATTAAGTCTGTTTTCGTATTTTAATTAAGTCTGTTTTCGTATTTTAATAAAGTCTGTTTTCGTATTTTAATTACATGATATGAGTGTTTTACTAATCAAAAATACTCATAAAATGCTAGCTAGCTACTACAGTTTGTTTACCCACACTACTCAGAAATCAGACTCATGGATTTAACTTCCATTTCCTTAAAAATGCCTAGAACTACTACAGTTCTGTTTTTTCTCTATGTTAATCTACTAGTCAATACTGGTGTTGCAACCTTCACGATGCCTACAAACGTGACGGTTCCAGCGTTCATAGCATTTGGAGACTCGATGGTGGATCAAGGAAATAACAACTACATTCCGACATTTATTAGAGCCAACTTCCCTCCATATGGGATGAGTTTTTTGGGTGCAAAAGCAACAGGAAGGTTCACCAATGCAAAGACGCCCGTAGACTTGATAGGTATATATTTATCCAACTATATATAATTCTATGCTAACAATACTTAAAGCCCATTTGACATTTCTATTAGTACATTTTCAGCTGAGAAATTATTAGTCAAGGAGTATGTACCACCATACCTAAATCCATTTATCGGCGACGAAGATATGATCACTGGTGTAAGTTTTGCCTCAGCAGCCACAGGATTTGATCCTCTAACATCTACCATAAACGTATGCATAATAACTACCTGGATATACAGTTCAACACTTTTAAATGCTTTTTATACTAACATATATTGGTATTTTGCTGTCAATACAAATCAGATGGCAGTACCAATGGTGGATCAGCTGCAAATGTTCGCAAATTACATTAGGAAACTTCAAGTATTGGTCGGTAAAGAAGGAACCGAAAACATACTAAATAACAGCTTATTTTTGGTGGCTTCTAGAAGTGATGATTTCGTCCTTAACTACTTCTCAGCCTACCCGATGAGAAAACTTCAATATGACATACCCACTTATGCTGATTTTCTTGTATCGAAAGCTTCATCATTTGTACAGGTAACGGTTATGTATTCCCTCTTTAGTTTCTGTGCAAGAATGCGAGGGAGGTACCAATGCCCCGTTGAAGATTTAAATTTTGTCATAAATTTTTAAATTTTTCCAAGGATTTTTACATTTTTTATCTCTTGGAGTTTTTTTCTGGTACCGCCCCTGCAAGAATGGATAGTTAAACAAAACTCTGTTATGTACATATCAATATATCATCCCCCTTATTTTGTTAAAGGGGCTACACAGACTTGGAGCACGAAGAGTAGCTGTTCTTAGTTTACCGCCGATTGGGTGTATGCCTTTTTCAAGAACTTTTGATGGTGCTGGGGAAAACAGATCATGTTCAAGACTTTATAACGAAGCCGCTGAGCATATTAACGAGAAACTATCTGCTGAGTTCGAGTCCCTTAGGTCCAGAGATCCTCCAGTCAAAGTCATTTTTGCTGATATTTACAACCCTACAATGGACATGGTCCATAATCCACAATCCTACGGTGAATTATGATCATTTCTTACAATTATGTTCATTCTTTTACCTTTTGTTACTACGGTTAATAACTTATAATTATAATAATATTGTGTTTTAGGGTTCGAGATTGTAGACAGAGGTTGCTGTGGTACTGGAATGGTAGAGTGTAGTTGGATGTGTAATGAATTTGCTCAAACATGCTCGGACATCTCTAAGTATCTTTTCTGGGATAGTTTTCATCCCACGGAAAAAGGTTACAGGATCATTGTTGAAAACGTACTCGAAAGATATGTTCAGAATGCGCTCCAACTTTGGACTAGGTGACCCGACTTGATCACCTGGCCAGTCATGGCTTCTTATTTGCAACAAGTAAGGTCCAACCCAATCTCGTGCTCTTCTCTTATTGTGAGTCCCTTAAGTTCGATGGTTAAACCAGGAAAGTGCAAAATACAACAAGTCTAATAAGCACTAGAATGGACTAGTATTACTTTAATATAAATGCAAGTATATAAATAAAGTAATACAAGACTTAAAGCAATAAACAAATAAAGTGGAACATTATGTATTTTTCATGGGTATTTTATTTATGATGTTAAATAAAACATAAGGTTGTTGCGGAATCAAGATAATACAATTAAGTATGTATCCTAACAACCTATGAGTTACAAATGATCTATATTTGTCAAATAACTCTTTAGGATCGAGATACTTAAAGTTGTGAAGTATCCCAGTTTAAGATCGAGAGTATTTGGACAAATTCACTTCAATGCAAAATGAATGCTTAAAAGTATTTATGTCAAGGAAATGACTTTGTATTTATAGGCAACAAAATTCACCAGTGAATTTTGTGCCGTACAAATATGGTTGCATACATTTAATGATCCGACAAGAACATTAAATGTATTGGATAAGGAATAAGGATAAAGTCACATCAAATGCAAGTGTATCCTTTTATCCAACCACCTTTACACACGTATACTTTGGTAAAGAACAAGTGGATTGTTCTTTGGAAAGTGTGTAAAGGGAAAAGTCAATCCTTGATATCAGTGTTCAGACTTGTAGGATCTAGAACACTGACAATCCTCCAGTGTACAGATCTGGTAAGACTTTCCAGTGGACTCCGCCATTTGTTAAGTCTTCTTTCTTCAGACTTCAGTCTTTGACTTCAGTCAAAATGTCTTCAGTAGAGTTGATCTGGACTGGGGTGAAGTCCAGTGAGCTCATCTGGAGAATACTCCAGATTTCCTATACAAGTATTTGCTTACTGGTCTTCCATTATTTCTGGACAAATCTTCAGAGGGACTCCAGATTCCAAGTCTGGAGTAGGTCCAGTAGAACACGTTTCTGGACAGATCTTCAGTAAGGCTCCAGTAGTCGAGTCTGGAGCGAGTCCAGTAAATCTGGACTAAATCTGGACCTAACAAATTCCCCCTATTTGTTTAGAAATAATGCAAGTGTTTTCAAGCTTGAATCTATACATTTTGTAAGCTTGAAAAACACAAGTTTCGATTTGTCTAAAAAATCTAAGTTACTGGAAAACACTTTATAGATCATGAGTGTTTTCAGTTTCATCAATTAAGTTCTAACTTAGACTAAATCTGATCATTTACTTATAAAAATAAAAAATTGCAACTATTATTACATTCATCAACTGATAAATAGTATACAATTTTCATAAGACAATAATTTACAATAAGTAAACAATAAGAGTCAGGCCCTTCTTTTCGATGTCCTTTCTGGAGCATCTTCAGTAGCCTTTCTCTTTGGTGATGGAGAAGATGGTATTGATTCTGTCGTTCTTATGCCCATTGCAACTTCCATTTGTTGCTTTCTTCTCCATACCTTCTCAATCCTTTTAAGAAATGCTTTAACATCAGTCGACACATTTGTCTTCCCCCTGAACGTTAAAGCGATTTCCTTCAGTTCACTCCATCCAAATGCTTGGACTGAAGTACTTCTTCTTTCGTCAGTAAAGTTACCCTCCCTGGTCAACTTTACTTCAAACTTTGACATGCCTTCATGATCTTCAGCCAACTTGATTTCAGCACCAGTGATCCTTCTAGCATCAGCCCTGAAGTTCAACATTTCATTGTATTTTT
>CM067169.1:101093864-101351178 GCA_034093135.1 Erigeron breviscapus
TGAAAGACTGGTAACTTCAAACGTGCACGTCAACTAATACAGACAAATGAGAGGGACACATTTACAAGGAGACATAAGTCAACTCAAACACGCACTTCAACCTGTCTAGTTACCAGTGAGAGGGACACATTTACAAGGAGACATAAGTCAACTCAAACACGCACTTCAACCTGTCTAGTTACCAGTGAGAGGGACACATTTACAAGGAGACATAAGTCAACTCAAACACGCACTTCAACCTGTCTAGTTACCAGTGAGAGGGACACATTTACAAGGAGACATAAGTCAACTCAAACACGCACTTCAACCTGTCTAGTTACCAGTGAGAGGGACACATTTACAAGGAGACATAAGTCAACTCAAACACGCACTTCAACCTGTCTAGTTACCAGTGAGAGGGACACATTTACAAGGAGACATAAGTCAACTCAAACACGCACTTCAACCTGTCTAGTTACCAGTGAGAGGGACACATTTACAAGGAGACATAAGTCAACTCAAACACGCACTTCAACCTGTCTAGTTACCAGTGAGAGGGACACATTTACAAGGAGACATAAGTCAACTCAAACACGCACTTCAACCTGTCTAGTTACCAGTGAGAGGGACACATTTACAAAGCACCAGTAATATTTTCTGAAGAATTTGTCCAGTGAGAAAATAAATTCCCCCTGAACTTAAAACACTTTTAATAGAAAAATATTTTTCAAGTCTTCCCTGGAATGTTGTTCCAGAAATCTAATAATGCAAAGATAGTACACATAGGCGTTCAATATCTGAGCAGTCACCAGATTTAAGGATTTAACATTCCCAACTCACCAACAAGATATTCAAAAGTTTTGACATCCAGAGGTTTGGTAAAAATGTCAGCGAGTTGTTTGTCAGTGGGAATAAAATGGAGTTCAATGTTGTTTTTCATAATATGATCACGAATGAAGTGATACCTTAGATCAATGTGCTTCGTTCTGGAGTGCATGACTGGATTGTTTGAGATAGCAATGGCACTGGTATTATCACAAAAGATTGGAGTCTTTGAATATTTAATACCATAATCAAGCAACTGGTTCTTCATCCAGAGTATCTGAGCACAACAACTGGCTGCAGACACGTATTCAGCTTCAGCAGTGGACAATGAAACTGAAGTTTGCTTCTTACTGGTCCAGCTGACCAGTTTGCCACCTAGGAAATGACATCCACCAGTTGTGGATTTCCTATCTATCTTACAACCTGCATGATCTGAATCTGAATAACCCATTAGATCCATGCCTGAGCCTTTGGGGTACCAAAGACCTAGACTGGGGACACCTTTAAGGTACTTCAGTATGCGCTTTACAGCAAGCATATGAGATTCCTTTGGATTAGACTGATATCTGGCACATAAACATGTTGAAAACATAATATCTGGTCTACTGGCAGTTAAATACATCAGTGAACCAACCATGCCTCTATAGACAGTGGTGTTCACTGGTTTACCATCTGGATCGGAGTCCAGTGTCAGTGGTGCAGAAATTGGAGTTGATTCTGGAGGAGGATCTTGCCAGACTACTTCAGTATCTTCATCTGAGTCATTTAAATCACGATTTGCATCATGAAATTCTTCATTTGAAGGCATTTCCTGAAGTACTGGTTCAGTTTGAAATTCTTCATAAGAAGACATTTCTGGTCTATTTTCAACTGACACTGATACTGGGGGAGTAGTACGCACATCTGAACCAATATTAATTTCAGAGGGTAGTTTGAAAATAATAGAGGGATAGAATGGAGTACTACTGGAGAGTTTCTTTTTCTGAACAGGTTCCAGATCTGGATGACTGGAAACTGTGTCTTCTGAATCCTTATTTTTGTCGTTTATAGGATCAGATTCACAAAAGACAATTGGAGTTACTGGGGGAGTGTCAAGGGCTGGCTTCTTGTTGATTGCAGCATTTGATTCATCAAATGTGACATGAATTGACTCATGGACCTTCTCCAGTCTCTTGTTGTAGACTCTGAAGGCCTTGCGAATGGCTGAATAGCCTAAGAAATACCCTTCATCAGCTTTGGCATCAAATTTGCCTAGCTGACTGGAGTCGTTCAGGATGTAAACTGGACATCCAAAAACGTGAAAATAACCAATATTTGGTTTTCTATTTCTTAAGACTTCATAGGCTGTCTTTTTGTGTCTCTTGATGTACACTGATCGATTCTGGGTGTGGCAAGCAGTTGCAATTGCTTCCGCCCAGAAACTGGTAGACAGTCCAGATTCAGCAAGCATACTCCTGGCAGCTTCTATCAGCGTTCGATTCTTCCTTTCCACCACTCCATTTTGTTCTGGAGAGCGGGCTGATGAGAAATTCTGGGAGATGCCAGTGTCAGTACAGAATGACTCCAGAGTTGCATTCTGGAATTCTGTTCCATTGTCACTTCTTAACTGACACACTTTTCGACTGTACTTGAGCTCAATTTGCTTGATAAGACTGATGATTTCAGCAGCAGCTTCACTTTTAGACTTTAGAAAGATCACCCAACAAAATCTGGAGAATTCATCTACGATCACCAGGGTGTATCTTTTACCAGCACGAGTCTGAACGTTCACTGGACCAAAGAGGTCCATATGAAGCATATGAAGAGGTTCAGAAATGCTGAAATTCTGTCTGGTCTTGAAACTGGTACGTTTTTGCTTACCCATCTCACATCCTGGACATGGCCTTTCCTTTTTGAAGGAAACTGAAGGTATCCCATCTGCAAGTTGTTTTCTGGACAACTTATTAATATTCTTGAAATTTAAATGGGATAACCTTTTGTGCCATAACCAGTTTGTGTCTTCATCAGCTTGAGTATAGAAACACTGCTCTGAAGGAGAGCTTTCCATATCCATCACGTACACATTCCCTTTTCTGGGAGCAATCAACACTACCTTCCAGTCCTTGTTGAATACGATACCCTGAGCAATATTGAATAGAACTTGATAGCCATCATCACACAGTTGGCTTACACTGATCAAGTTATATTTCAAACCATTCACAAATGCAACACGTCTGAACTTGACTTGTCCATTGTTCAGAATACCGTATCCCTCAGTCTTTCCACAACCATCATTTCCAAAAGTAATGGAGGGTCCATCAGAAATGGTGAACTCCTCCAGTAGGGTCTTACATCCGGTCATCGTCCTGCCAGCTGCACTGTCAAGATACCAGATATATTTCTTTCGATCGCCCTACACATACACCAGATATTGATCAGTTAGATTTGGGAACCCATCGACTGATGGGTTCACTGGACCCTCCCTTATAGGTCCCTGGTGCAATCTGGTTCAGTTCACTTTCTTCAACAGTGGTCTTAGTTGAAAAGACCACTGGGGTTGATGATTTTGAAACCTTTTTCATTTTCTCAACTGGAGAAATAAATTTGTCTTTCTTAGCAAAAGGTTTTGTATTTTGTCTAGGGCCAGATGAAGTACCCTCAATAAAGTTTAATCTTGCATTAAAACTTTGTGATTGACGAGTCAGAATTTGAATCTGGCTCTCTAACCTGGACAAAATATTTTCTTCAGATGATACCTTAGCCTTTCCAGTCCTAGGCTTTGGTAAGGGATTGGTCTGAGGCAAAGGTCTATTCCGATGGACCTCCTTAACTGGAGCAGTCATCTGGAGCTCTCCAGTCTTAACCTCTGGAGATTGAACTGGGTAAAAATTGGCCTTGGGAGTTACAGGCTCATCATAAATAGTGGTGGGCCTGAACTCCTCTGGTAATCGATCGATTACTGGTATTAATGATGCTACATGAGTATTTCCATCTAAATATGCACGTTTTTGAGCAGGAAATTGTTTTAATACAGCATCATATGGCTTTTTGGTTTCTAGCCATGATTTTATTACCAGTTTTTCTTTCTCTAAAATGATCTCAAGATCTTGTTTTTCTTGAATCAATTGTTCAGTTACCAGAACCTGGGCTTGAAATGCCAGTTCAATGTCTTGAAGTTCCTTTAATTTTGATTTTAAAGCATTTATTTCAGAAGAATCTGTTTCTAGACCATTTACACAATCAGATCTAACAGTTTCTACAAAAATCAAATCAGAATTAAGAGCTTCAGCTATGTCCAGTTTTAGTTCATGGTCAGTTGCACAATCATAATCACTAACCTTCTTAATAACAATGTCTACCCATCGTCCAGATGTGACATCTTCCTTCACCAGGTGCTCATCGTCTGCCAGAGCCATGTAACAGCAATCTCTTTCTTCTTCTTCATCAACAGATGATTCATCAGAAGGAACCCACTTCTCTTCAGTTGTTGCAATCATGCATTTGTTATTGTTTTCAATTTGTTGTGCCATGAGAGCAATCTGGGCCTTAAGCTTTTTATATTTCAATTTATAGCTATCATCAGGCTTATTATTTGAAGAGAATGGACCAGGCTTGGATACAAACTGGTTGGACCTGCACTCTTTCATGAAATGACCCTTTTTGCCACACTTAAAGCATGTCAAATTGGTCTTGTCAGTGGAAGAACTGGATGCAAATTGTCCAGATGGCCTATTTGCTCTTGCTTTGAAACGGTTAAACGTTTTAGCAATCATTGCAATAAGGTCATCATCTTCAGTTTCATCACAACAGTCTGGAGAGACTTGACTGGACTCTCCAGAATCCATGAGTTCAGACACCATCTTCTTCATAGAAAATACATTCTCAGAAGATATCAGTGTTGTACTATGTGATTCAGTATGACTAACCACATTAGGACTACTGGAGGCATGGTTAAAAGCATCTTGTTCTGCCACCACTCTCTGAGCTTGATTTTCTTCAGTGTACCTGAAGGCTCCATAAAGAGTTGAGAGAGTGTGTGTGTGCAGAGTTTTTCCTTGTCGTAAGACTAGGATCATGTGAGACCATTTGGTGGGTAGAATGTCACAAAATTTCTCCAGAAGTATATCCTTGTCCTTCTCAACCCCAAGACCTCTCAATTGGTTTATGATACTCATAAATCTGGTGTAAGTACCAGTGAGAGACTCGTTAGGTTGAGCAAAAATGACTCATACCTCTTGTTTAAGGAGACCTTTCTGGTGACAATGGTGTCATCTCCTCCTTCATGTTGGTTTAAAAGTTCATCCCACATGGTTTTAGCACTAGGAAAAAGAACTAGTGTGGGAATTAGGGTTTCTGGAACGGCCCCGAGGATCATGTTTTTGAGAAGGGTGTCTAGATTCACCAATCTCCTCTCCTCTTCTGACCAATGTTCCTCCCTCTTTTCCCTTCCTCTTCTAGATCCAGAAGGATCAAGAAGGGGATTGAGAGGTGATGTTGGTACATAAGGACCTTCGTTTAAAATTTTCATCATGTTCCTCTCAATACCAGTGACATGCAGAACCATCCTAGCCTTCCACGTACCAAATTCATCACTGTTCCCATTGAATTTAGGAACAGGATTATTTGAGTAGTGCACATGCACGTGTGGAGAAGCAGGAGTAGGAGGAGGAGGTGGATTAGTGTTATTAACAATTGGTGGTTCATTTTGATCATTAATATTTGCATTAGGATCGGGACCAAGACTAAAACCTTGTGTATTTTCTTGGTTAGCCATCAAGAAACAGATCTAGGCAATGTTTAGCCTTCTGCTCTGATACCAAATGTGAGTCCCTTAAGTTCGATGGTTAAACCAGGAAAGTGCAAAATACAACAAGTCTAATAAGCACTAGAATGGACTAGTATTACTTTAATATAAATGCAAGTATATAAATAAAGTAATACAAGACTTAAAGCAATAAACAAATAAAGTGGAACATTATGTATTTTTCATGGGTATTTTATTTATGATGTTAAATAAAACATAAGGTTGTTGCGGAATCAAGATAATACAATTAAGTATGTATCCTAACAACCTATGAGTTACAAATGATCTATATTTGTCAAATAACTCTTTAGGATCGAGATACTTAAAGTTGTGAAGTATCCCAGTTTAAGATCGAGAGTATTTGGACAAATTCACTTCAATGCAAAATGAATACTTAAAAGTATTTATGTCAAGGAAATGACTTTGTATTTATAGGCAACAAAATTCACCAGTGAATTTTGTGCCGTACAAATATGGTTGCATACATTTAATGATCTGACAAGAACATTAAATGTATTGGATAAGGAATAAGGATAAAGTCACATCAAATGCAAGTGTATCCTTTTATCCAACCACCTTTACACACGTATACTTTGGTAAAGAACAAGTGGATTGTTCTTTGGAAAGTGTGTAAAGGGAAAAGTCAATCCTTGATATCAGTGTTCAGACTTGTAGGGTCTAGAACACTGACAATCCTCCAGTGTACAGATCTGGTAAGACTTTCCAGTGGACTCCGCCATTTGTTAAGTCTTCTTTCTTCAGACTTCAGTCTTTGACTTCAGTCAAAATGTCTTCAGTAAAGTTGATCTGGACTGGGGTGAAGTCCAGTGAGCTCATCTGGAGAATACTCCAGATTTCCTATACAAGTATTTGCTCACTGGTCTTCCATTATTTCTGGACAAATCTTCAGAGGGACTCCAGATTCCAAGTCTGGAGTAGGTCCAGTAGAACACGTTTCTGGACAGATCTTCAGTAAGGCTCCAGTAGTCGAGTCTGGAGCGAGTCCAGTAAATCTGGACTAAATCTGGACCTAACACTTATGCCTTTCGAATTGAGTTTTCCAAATAACTCAATCTCAAACTTGTTGTAGTGTGTACATGTACAGGAAATGAGGAAATAAGTGTCGAATTATATATATACAGTATATATATTATGGGATCATTGGTGTTCATGAGTTCATGATCATCTTAAGAGTAATATTGCTGCAATAATGGTTTCTAATAGATGAGCTTGACAAATGACAAGGGCAGCACAACCACCTTTTCAGAGGTGTAAAGCGAATTTTTACTATGGGGCCTTTCCGATCTAAAAAGGAAAGGAAAGAAACTGCCTACTGCCGTCTTTCATATGTTTTAGGCTCTAATACCTCGACGTTGTATGGGGGGTTAAGATGTAAAGTGTAGACAAAGCTTACCCTGCCTAGGTAGAGAGGCTTCCAGGCCTTTCCGATCTATGAAACTGTCAATACTTGATGTCAAGTTTATTTTTCTAATTTTATGAAACGCAAAACTTTTAACCTTATTCTTGACACAACATTAAATCTCTATGATGCAAAAATATACCAACACATAGTTTTTAGCCCTTACACAAACATTGTTAGGATTTATGAACATAAACATATAACAAATCACGAGTACGCAGCGGATAAAAACGTATATGCAATAATATTAATTAACAAAGTAATGAATAGAATATGTACCTTTGCGCAAAGCTTCCAATAATATTATTAATAATAAGATTATTATTAGTTAGGGTTTAAAGTAAAACCCCTCTACGATCGCACACTTGACACCCCTATGATGTATGCTAGTACCCGCTCACGAACTCACAAACCCGTTGTGTATCTCCCTTATTTCGAAAACCCCATTAATCGAAAACCAATAGTTGTCGACTAATAAAACCAAAGCCCATAATTAATTCTAAGCATTAATTATATGTATGTTCCATATGGATTTCGAATGTCACAAAACCGAACACCCTTAAAAGGATTTCGGTCGAATGGAATAGAGGAGAGAAAGAGAGGATTTTTAGGTTTTACAAATCTAATTGTCTCTTTAAAAACCCTTAACCTTTAAGCCCTATTTATAGGGTAAATAGTTAGGGTTTTAAACATGGTGAACAAGTTTAGTCAAGGCTTTCCTAAGCCTTGAAAAACCGGCCCCCATAAGGTGAAATTAGGAAGTTTCTATAATTCCTAATTTTCACTTAAGTCCTTCTCCTTTTAATTAATAAACGTATTTAACTTTTAACGATCGTTTATTAATCATTTCGTGATCATATTAATTAATATATTACTTTAATATACTAATTAATAACATAGAGTTTACGTGTCATTTTGTGTGACCCCGTAGGCTTAAATGATTTCTGGACATGCGTTTATTTAACGTGATCACATACCAACAGCTCCCACTTGAGCATGTTATATAAAGGCAATAACATTGGTTAGCGTCTAGCAACACGCCAATGCTCCCGGAAATATTTAAGTATAGTTTCTTTAAAGTATCATTTGAAATGGTTTCGGAGTTTATTATCTCTTTGTTTCAGATACCTTGTTAATTATGGATATGGATAAATGTCATTCCATAATTTTAACGATTTTGTTTCTCATTTCTACAACTAATTAAGATTACCAAATTAATCGAGACAACCTCTGGAGTTCATTTAGGTATGGCCATACAAACATCTTAATTAATTAATGAGGGCACCAAATGGTATCATTCTTCAGTTGCAAATTGAAGGAACAAATCCTATATTGACTACACGTGTTAGTCATGTCGTTTCACTACATTTCTGAAAATAGCCATTTATTACTACCTTATTCAGGATAGTTTGAACTATATCAAGAAAATGCAATCCACACATGCATAACCTGCTTGTATCTCAAGTCTAAGGATAAATAAAGCAACCATTTCACGAATTTCACTTAATGACGCCGATCCATAAAGTGATGATTCGTTAAGTGGGGTA
This sequence comes from Erigeron breviscapus, assembly GCA_034093135.1. Lineage (NCBI taxonomy): Eukaryota > Viridiplantae > Streptophyta > Magnoliopsida > Asterales > Asteraceae > Erigeron > Erigeron breviscapus. The sequence continues at coordinate 101,102,419 of CM067169.1, forward strand.
GTCCGATATGCATCTCTATGGATACCATGTGAGTTTGGCAGGACCATCTTCATATATTCATAAGAATATTACCAATCTCTCAGATATGTCTTAGTTTAACCATATTCCCATATAGTTAATCGACAATGGACATTTAGAATATTTGAAATCAATAGATTTGAGCTTGAATTATGGATATATGATGGATCTAGATCTAGTGTGTGAAAAGTGTGTTTGTGTGTGTGATGGGATATTTGAGAGAAAACTGGTATTAGTATATAATTAGATTTTATTATATGAAAGTGTTGATTACAAAATGGGGTGGAAGGAGGTTTATATACCATGAAACTAATTAACACTAATGCCCCTTCCACTAATAGAAGTTTACAATTCAACAACATAATTATAAAGCTAACAATCTCCCCCTTGGTGTTGAATTGTAAATAATGCATCGTCATCGGTATTTAAATAATCAGGATGAGCCCATTTGTTAAAAATCTTCAATGTTGAGTGGACTTTGAAGCTTTCTCATTGTCTTCAACGTCTTGTATCAACCTTGACTTTGAATCTTCTCAACAATCATATACATTTGACGATGACTTTCTAAATCTTAATCTTCTCTTGCAACTTTGAATACTTTGGGTGCATCTTTGAAATCTTTGTAACTTTTAAGCTTTAACAACTTGAACTTTTGAATGTTGATTTCAATTTGATGTTGCTTGGAGAAGTAACTTGAACTTTTGAATGTTGATTTCAACTTGATGTTGCTTGGAGAAGTAACTTAAACTTTTGAATGTTGATTTCAATTTGATGTTGCTTTGAGAAGTAATTTGAACTTTTGAATGTTGATTTCAATTTGATGTTGCTTTGAGAAGTAATTTGAACTTTTGAATGTTGATTTCAATTTGATGTTGCTTTGAGAAGTAATTTGAACTTTTGAATGTTGATTTCAATTTGATGTTGCTTTGAGAAGTAATTTGAACTTTTGAATGTTGATTTCAATTTGATGTTGCTTTGAGAAGTAATTTGAACTTTTGAATGTTGATTTCAATTTGATGTTGCTTTGAGAAGTAATTTGAACTTTTGAATGTTGATTTCAATTTGATGTTGCTTTGAGAAGTAATTTGAACTTTTGAATGTTGATTTCAATTTGATGTTGCTTTGAGAAGTAATTTGAACTTTTGAATGTTGATTTCAATTTGATGTTGCTTTGAGAAGTAATTTGAACTTTTGAATGTTGATTTCAATTTGATGTTGCTTTGAGAAGTAACTTGAACTTTTGAATGTTGATTTCAATTTGATGTTGCTTGGAGAAGTAACTTGAACTTTTGAATGTTGATTTCAACTTGATGTTGCTTGGAGAAGTAACTTAAACTTTTGAATGTTGATTTCAATTTGATGTTGCTTTGAGAAGTAATTTGAACTTTTGAATGTTGATTTCAATTTGATGTTGCTTTGAGAAGTAACTTGAACTTTTGAATGTTGATTTCAATTTGATGTTGCTTGGAGAAGTAACTTGAACTTTGAATAGAGTGCGGAAGCTTGGTTTTGACTTTGAATTGCTTGAACTTTTTTGAGATGCGGAAGCTTGGTTATCTTTGAATTCTATTGGCATTGCGGAAGCTTGGTTTTGGAATGCGAAAATTTGGTTTGACCATGAAACTTCATTTCTTGATCCAACTTGTCTTCGGATCAACAATCATCTTGGAGCATTTGATCCTTTGATCAATTAATTCTTGCTCCCCTTCAAACAATCAACTATCTCGGGGAAAGTTATCAAATAATCTTCAATTTCTTGCTCCCCCTCAAACAAACAACTATTTCGGAGCAACTTATTATCACTTAAGCATTTGATGAGTTCACTCTTGCTCCCCATCAAATTAACAATCTCTTCAGACTATGAATGAACTTAACTATCCAAGTATCAACAAAAAGACAATCTCCATTCAATCTCAAACTATTCTTATCATCAAACAATGGTTATTTTTTAAAACAAATCTTTCTATTATCGATCATGTACTTTCCAAATCTAAAAACATATTGAATATTCTCGATCTCGACACAATCTATCAACTTATCAAGATAATTATTCACTCCCTTCACCTAAACTAATGATCCTTCGAACAACCAAACAAAACGATTATCATTAATCAATATCTATCAATCAAACTCTACCTATAGCCTTGAATTCCATCTATCAATCATTAACTCATTTCTCCCCCTTATGATGAATATGTGAAACGTGTTCATCATACAATAATGATTGATAGCATAAACGGTAGATGAAAATATACAACATGGATACACGTCAACCCAACCCAATTCCCAATTCTCAATTCCCAATGAACCTATTGGTGAACTAAAATTAGAAGTTGCGTTGTTGGAAAAAGATTTTAAAAAGGTGTTGGTGTTCTTTGTGTTTGTGTGAAGAGAAATGAAATCCGGATAAAAATGATCCGTTGACACAACCAAAAATCTAAAGGATTAATGGTGTGGCCTAAAAATATGATTACTATTTTTAGGACTTCCCATTATCATCGAGAAATGCACAAAGCTTATCTCTAAAATGGTTCGGTCTATGGCTTTACAACCAATAGATTGCTTAAAAGAATGTAAAACATGGTCAGTGTCACAAAGGCGTATCGATAACCATGTTTAACTTTCCTCAAAGACTTTTGGGAAAATAAATCCGAGGTCACATAGACTTCTCGTTAACTCAACAATGAAAATGTGAGACCTACGTTCAACGTTGGAAAAGATGTTAGCATTGGTAGGATTTCCATTCGATCATCGTGGAATATCAAAAATTTGATATCACTACGAATGTTCCGGCAATATCACAAAGATATGCAATGTCACAAAGACATAAAAGTACTCGGTGTGTCCTAAGAAAAGATTGTATCATAGAATGATATATCAATAAGCTCTAGACTCAATAAGTGCATGATGGAAGTCGGGGACTGGAGCAGAGTGTCTCCCTTTTTCAATATCAACGTCTTCCAAATGAAGAGTCGATAGAAATGTGAAAATCTCCGTGAGAATAAAACAAGTATTTGTTAAGAAATACTTGAGTGGTTAGGAAAGATGTGCATTGCTTCACTGGGTCCATGAAGACTTCTTCAATATCGAGAAATCAACAAATGAAATCCGATAGGAACGTGTTGACCCGGATTTTTGAGAATTTGGGGAGGGCTTTTGTTTCTTTTAGCCCTTTCTCACATCATCATTTCACCGTAACCTCTCACTTTTTGACTACTCCCTCATGTCCTATTTGCACATACATCATCACGCTCATAAACCCTCACAATCTAGAATTGAGATTATAACTCAGGGGTTAGATCTCATCGGCGATGACAAGATCATAGAGTTTTTATGAGTGTCCTAAACTCTCATGTGCAAATCTAACACCGAACTTCTTTAAATATGATCACAAATGGTTGAAAATCTTCCAAAGTGTTTTAAAATGGAAAATGGATTTAAACACTTGGAAGTTTTGGTTTTGGAAAGCATACTCCCCCTAAATATATGCATGATATGAACAAAAAGTTTTTCATATAAAGGGTGAGTAAAAAGTTTGAAAGTTGCTCACAAATATTAAAAATGAGACTACAAAGGCAGTACACAAAGGCGTTCGATACCTTGCATCTCATCCTAATACTTTGTGAGAAACTTAAAGACAAAGTAAATAAAAATGATGAAAAGAGAAAATCTTTTTGGATTTTTCAAAAATAAGAAAATGAAAATCTTTTTGGATTTTTCAAAAATAAGAAAATGAAAATCTTTTTGGATTTGTCTAAAACTGAAGAAATTACAAAAACGGTTTTTGCACGGGTTATACACTGAAATGTGCATAAGCCACCTTTCATCAAATCATTTGGAAATCACTTTTGGAACCCATTTGAGATTGGTTCCAATGGTTTTTGACTTTTTAAAAGACCAAATGTAAGTCTCATCGATTTGATGAATCGACGTTGCATTCCACGGAGAACTAAAACCGGGTGTTTTAGTTGAAAAGATTTTTCGTGGAAGCAACGGTGAAAAATCATTTGATTGCTTTGAAAACTTGTCAATCTTTAGAAATTGAGTTGAAAAATGATTTTTCGAACCAAAATCATTCACTTTTTGCACAACTGTTTTCACAGGTTTTGGTGCAAGATCAAAAAGCTCAGAAAAAGAATATTTGAATGATTTTGACTCAACTGACTTATCTTTAGAAATCGGTTTCCATATAGATTTAGTCAACTGAGATTTTGCTTGAGAAATGTGTTCAGAATTATCCTCGAAGGATAGAAAAGACACAAAAGTAGTCGTTCCATCAAAAATAGGTTTCTTAGAGTACTTCTTACCCTTTTGCAAGGAGTAATTAGTAAACTGAGAGACCTTTCTTTCAAAAGGTTTTGAAGATTTACCCGTGTAAACCCTCTTTGGAACATCAACTTTTGGTTTGGATGACTCAGATTTTGGAAAACTTTTAGACACCTCAATCTTGTCACATACAAAATCAGGATCAGTCTGAGTTGAGGTCTCAATGGTCTTAACAACATCAAATTTAGTTGCACAGGGGAATTCACAACTTCACATATAGGACAATCAGGTTGAATGCAAACTGTAACAACTTCATTGGGTGGGCCAGGAAAGACAGAAGAATGAGTTTGAGTTTGAAAAGATTTGGTTTGTGTTTGCAATTCAATCTCAAGGTCGGAGATTCTCTTGGTCAAAAATGTTTCGTTAGACTGAAGTTGCAAACACTTGTCTTCAAGACACTTGATTTGAGCACAAAAATTCGTTCTTTCCTTTTCAACCTTGCTCACAAAAATGGTAGACTTATCTTGCAACTCATGGTTAAGTTTAGAAATCTTTTGTTGCAAAACAAGTTCTTTTGATTGACTGTCCAAAACATTTTTATTGAGCTCTTTGGAAGAATTGTCCAACTTATTTGTTAATTCGGAAATCTTTGATTGTAAATGATCATTTTCTTTTTGAACACTTTCCATGTTTGACAAAATGAGATCATTTGCAGATTTGAGCTCTTTATTCTCAGATTTGAGTTGGTCAATTTCAAGTTGAAAACTATTGTGTTCTGTCACAATCGTTTTAAATGTATTCACATCGACTTGTTTTTCTTCAAACATAACCACTCCACATGGAAACAAACTGGTACAACACATACAAATGTGATTATCATGACGACGTATTTCTTCCCAACTTGGCTCTTCACCCATTATAAGATCTAACACCGTCGCAACAAACTCGTTTGTTATTTCAATGGACATTTTGAATCAAAACTTGATGACAATCTAAATAAACGAACAAGACAAGATCCTAAAAATTTAGCTCAACAATAAAAATAAAATAAAATGACAAGCCCAACTAATATGTAGTACAAGATCTGGCCCAATCACACTTTAAGCCCAATGGAAAAATATAAAACCCAACAACTAATTACTAGCCCAAATCGAATATTCAGCCCAAATAAATAAAAATGAAAGCCCAACTAAAATCTAAGACCAACAAAATGACTAGCCCAAAACTTAAACTAGATGAATCACTTAAGCCCAAGTAACAAATATGACCCAATTGACACAAAAAAAATCACTTTAGACTTTTACGGAATGACACAAATGACAAAGCAAATAAAACTAGAATATTAAACAGAAGACACGTAAACTACTGACACATTCACGTGAACCATGTTAGACCACTCACAACTTGACACCTTCACAAACACTGAGCACGCGTTATGCTTACTGACACACGTTTTTTTTTTTATGACAACACAAATTTATAGATAACGTGTATACAGCTGGACACCAACAATTGAAACACGCGTGACACTACACACTTTTCAATACACGCTTTCTACTATTTGCTTCTTGAACCACACAAAAGACGTATTTATTCCCTTAAAATATAGAATCCACTTACACAATGAATATCAAACTATCAAATTAATTTCTCAATCACTCTTTATCCGTCTTTCTTCCTTTTCTTTTACTCTCAAAATATGATCTCTCTCTTTCTGGTTTTCTTTGTCTTCAAAACAAATATCACCACTTCTTCTTTATCACAAATTTCAAGTCTTTCTGTCTTTCGTTGTTGCTTAGATGTTGTTACTCAAAAAAATAATTCAACAACAAAATATTAGAAATCACGACGAGCAGACTTGAAGATGAAGTACAAGAACGAAATCAAGCAAGTACAATCAAACAACCACGGTTCAACATTATCAACGAAGGTAAGTGATGCAAATGAATGGGTTTGGTTTGGGATTTGATGAACGAATACCGGTATTAGAACAAAAGCCGGTATTGGTGAAAAAATTTGGAGGAAAGCCGGTATTAGTGAAGATTAAAGGAATTGAAAATGAAGAACAAATACCGGTTTTGACAAATGAAGAACTAATACCAGTTTTCGAGCGAAAAATTGGGCAGAGTGACTTTTTGTGAAATGAAGAATTAAAGAACTAATACCGGTTTTGGGGTAAACCAGGTATTTGTAAGGTGAAAATGAAAGCCGGTATTTGTACGGTGAAAATGAAAGCCGGTATTTGTATTGTATTTAATTTATTTTTATTTATTTAATTTATTTATTTATTTTATTTTTCAAAGGAAAGCCGGTATTTGAATAGATATTCAAATGAGCAGCAGGTTGGATGAAGAACACGGCTGCCGGAATCTCGCCGGAAAACTTAGAGTTTAGATCTCTTCACCGATTCTTCAAATTAGAACACGAGATTGGTACCAAAATGTTCAGAAACACATCGCGAACAAACCCTAACCAAAATTTTTCAGATCCGAAGTTCGCCGGAAAATTCTAGATCTCGCCGGAAAATTGACCGTCACCAAAAGTCGACCGATCTGAAAATTGAAAGTATCACCGTGTTCAGAATGATCTCGCGAACAAAACCTTATAAATTTTAGAACAATTTGATGCAAAACGAAGTAGAAATCGAAGAGAGAAGTTTTGATATATTTATTTTTTCTTGTTTTTCAATTAATTAAAAAAAATGGAAGTGACATAGACTTAATATCTGTGAATTTGTCGAGATCTGCAATTTGCATCGTTCAATGTTACATCACTGTAGCTACAGGAAACTAAAAGGAATCTGTTGACCCTGTTTATCCTTGAAAAATGTGAAATATGAATTTGCCGAGCAACGGCTTAAAAAACAATGAATCTGTGAAATTGTCGAACAAAAACTCCAAATCAACACTCGATTAATGAAATTAAACACTAATCCACCTTCAAACAATATTCAGAATCACAATTTCATTTCCGATTGAACAGTTCCAGAAAAAACAGATTTAATAACAAATTTTGATGAAACATTAAGCTCAAATTTTCGGAATTGATGTGATGGATCGATCAACGGTTGTTGTTTTGCTCTGATACCAATTGAAATCAATAGATTTGAGCTTGAATTATGGATATATGATGGATCTAGATCTAGTGTGTGAAAAGTGTGTTTGTGTGTGTGATGGGATATTTGAGAGAAAGCTGGTATTAGTATATAATTAGATTTTATTATATGAAAGTGTTAATTACAAAATGGGGTGGAAGGGGGTTTATATACCATGAAACTAATTAACACTAATGCCCCTTCCACTAATAGAAGTTTACAATTCAACAACATAATTATAAAGCTAACAATATTTAAAATATTCATGGATTTAAACATGCAAATATAGGACACAATTATTATTGAAATGAAATCACTCATACCAAGTATATAAATTCATTTATTGAAATAACAATTGTTTAACATCCCTTATCCAAATACCAATCACAGATTTACATGATATAACCAGCTAATTTAAGTCCTCTGCCCTCGGCAGCTTATTGAGCTTTCCTTTGACAATGCCTTTGTAAAAGGATCAGCTAAGTTATAATATGTGTGAACTTTGAGTATCTTAATTTCTCCTAGTTCGATTTGTTCACGTGCAAAGTGATATCGTCTAGGATAATGTCTGGCACCTTTCTGAACTCCGGGTTCATTGGCAAATAAAGATTGCACAAGTATTGTCGCAATACATATCTAAAGGTGTGTTATTTGAGGATCATCACGTTAAAATCCAAAAATAAACTTTCTAATCCAGACAACTTTCATGGTGGCTTCTTGAGGCGGCAATATACTCAGACTCTGTCGCATACATAGCAACTGTGGTTTGCTTCTAGCTCTTGCATTCCACCGTGCCTTCATTTAAAACGAAGACATATGCCGACTGATATTTTGAATCAGCTTTATCAGTCTGAAATCCAACATCACAGTATCTATTTACTTTGAATTCTGGATCGGGATTTCCTCCATACACCAGAAAATATTTAGTAGCACACATGTACTTAAGAATATTCTTTACAGCAATCCAGTGATCCTCACTCGGATTCTATTGATATCGGCTAACGATATTTTGCGCGAACGCAATTTCAGGTCAAGTGCATCTTACCGCATATAAAATAGATCCCACAGCCGAAGTATAAGGAATTCTTTGCATACGCTCCACCTCCTTAGGTGTAGAGGCACCGTTTTTGCTAGATAAGCCAAGTCCTTCCACAATTGGAATTCTTCATCTTGAATCGCTTCAAGATCTTATCAATATAAGTACTTTGACTTAATCCAAACAACCGTTTACTTCTATTTCTATAGATTTTGATTACAAGAATGAATGCTGCTTCACCCAAGTCTTTCATAGCAAATCACATTCCAACATTGGAATGTGATTTCCTATTATCAATATGTCATCTACATATAAGACAAGGAAAGTAACATTACTCCCACTAGCTTTGCGATATACACATGGCTCATCAAGATTTTGAGCAAAACCAAAACCTTTTGATTTCCTCATCAAACCTTTTATTCCAACCTTTTGATGCTTGCTTTAGTCCATAAATGGACCTTTGAAGCTTGCACACTTTGTTGGGATATTTTTGAAATAACAAAACCTTCTAGTATCATATAAACTTTCTCGTCTAGAGAACTATTCAAGAAAGCGGTTTTGACATCCATTTGCCATATCTCATAGTCATAGTACGCCGCTATGGCTAAGATGATCCTAATAGCTCTAATGTCCGCAACGGGAGAAAAGGTCTCCTCATAGTCAACTCCATAAAGTTGAGTATAGCCTTTTGCCACAAGACGAGCTTTATAGGTGTGTATATTTCCATCCATGTCGGTCTTCTTCTTGAAGATCCATTTACACCCAACGGTTCTACCATTTGGTGGAAGATCAACCAAGCTCCAGACTTGATTATCTTTCATGGATTTCATTTTCACATTCGCAGCCTCAAGCCATTTTTCAGATTCCGGATCTGATAATGCAGCCTTGAAATTAGGAGGTTCATTTAAGTCTCTAATACGTGTTCTTCAGACTCAACCATAAGATTTAATCTTTCACAAGCACGTATTGTCCTTGAGGACCTACGAATTGGAATCGCATCATCTTCAACTTGTAATTCATGAGATTCATCTCTTTGAACATCCCCCCCCCCAAGTTGATGATTGCTAGTATTTTTCAGAAGTTGACACATCTTCTCCTTGAGTCTCATCAAGCTCGACAATCCTCCCACTGTTTTCTTGAGATATGAGATTCTTTTCAAAGAACTCAACATATCGAGATACTTTAACAGTGTTGTCTGTAGGAAAGTAGAAGTAGTAACCCATCGTTTCCTTTGGGTATCCTACAAAGATGCATTTAACAGATCTAGGTTCAAGTTTGTCAGGCGTATCTCGTTTCACAAGTGCCTCACAACCCCAGACCTTTAAGTAAGACAAATTGGGAACACTCCCATGCCACAATTCATGCGGTGTCTTATCAACCTTCTTGGTTGGAACCATAATGAGAATGCATACAGCAATCTCTAGAGCATAATCCCAAAACGAAAATGGGAGAGTCGTAAGGTTCATCATTGATCTAACCATGTTTAACAAGGTTCGATTTCTCCTCTCAAATATACCATTATATAGGAGTAAGCTTATTCGATAAATCCTCAAGCTTTTAGATAATCCTTAAACTTTTGGCTTAAGTATTCTCCACCTCAATCCGAACGAAAATCTTGATGGTTTTACCGAGTTGATTTTCTACTTCATTTTTAAACTCTTTGAATGTTTCGAAGACTTCATGTTTATGTTTAAGCAAGTAAACATAACCAAAACGACTGAAATCATTCATAAAAATGATGAAGTAGCTAGCACCTTTCTTGACACATGTCCAAATGGGCCACATACATCGGTATGTATCAGTCCAAGTAGCTCTTTAGCCCTTCTCCGTATAATGGGGAAAAGACTTTCTTGTTATCTTGCCGGAAACACAAGACACGCATTTGTCAAATGATTCATCATTTGATTGTAAGATCCCTTCACGTTTGAAGTCTTTCAATGTGTTTCTTGCCAATGTAATGTCAAAGACACGCATTCATCAAACGATTCATCATTTAATTGTAAGATCCCTTCACGTTTGAAGTCTTTCAATGTGTTTCTTGCCAATGTAATGTCAAAGACACGCATTCATCAAACGATTCATCATTTAATTGTAAGATCCCTTCACGTTTGAAGTCTTTCAATGTGTTTCTTGCCAATGTAATGTCAAAGACACGCATTCATCAAACGATTCATCATTTAATTGTAAGATCCCTTCACGTTTGAAGTCTTTCAATGTGTTTCTTGCCAATGTAATGTCAAAGACACGCATTCATCAAACGATTCATCATTTAATTGTAAGATCCCTTCACGTTTGAAGTCTTTCAATGTGTTTCTTGCCAATGTAATGTCAAAGACACGCATTCATCAAACGATTCATCATTTAATTGTAAGATCCCTTCACGTTTGAAGTCTTTCAATGTGTTTCTTGCCAATGTAATGTCAAAGACACGCATTCATCAAACGATTCATCATTTAATTGTAAGATCCCTTCACGTTTGAAGTCTTTCAATGTGTTTCTTGCCAATGTAATGTCAAAGACACGCATTCATCAAACGATTCATCATTTAATTGTAAGATCCCTTCACGTTGAAGGTAAGTAACGAGTAATAATTGCATTACTAGTGCAACTCCTAGATTTATGGGACTTACAACAACACTTTTAAAGGGGTGTTAAGTGTTTTGTAAACATGTTTTGTCTCATCTTATGCCACGGGTTAAGGATCTCACCTCTTAACTCGCTTTAAGTCGCCCAATTAAGAACATGTAAATAGTTTACCACCGGTCTCACGATGGAGTAGTAATTTACCTTGTAAGATACAATTCGCCTACGGTCTCACGTAGGAGCAAAAAGCACTTGCAAGTGTTCTTAGCAAAGTGGGTGGCAAAGACTTAACTTTGAATGGGTAATGCATTTGATGTGAATCAAAAGTTTATGTATGAAGACTCATGCAAATCTTCATAATATAATGTTTAATAAAATCATTTTTATAGTCTTAGCAACACAAGAGAGCTCAGTAGCTCCATTTGAACGCACAAAGAAGCGCAAGAGCAAAAGTTTGCGATAAACGCAATTAAAAACCCGCTCTTTTAGGAGGCTAGCGCACTCCGACTTATACCTCTCTTAGAGTTTGTTCAAATGGGTGAGCCGGTGTATCTCAAGGTTGTAAGACTCCAATTTTATTAAAAAATCTTATTTCGATAATTCTTAGTCAAGTTTATTCTTTTCTCTAAAACAATTTTGCATCACCATTTATACCACAATAAATATGCAAAATAATAAACTTACTAACTATTAACTAATTAATCATGCAACCAGTTAAGGTGGGCCACCGAAACATGGTCACTATGGTTCATGTATATGTCTAAGTCGGCTCCCCCTTCCAAAGAAGAGGACCACATACATCAAGTTACCTTGATTGCGCAAGCCTTTAAACAACTAATTAGCAAGTAATTCACATAAACATGCTGACTGGAAATTTCCAGTAGCTTCACGACCTGTTTCTGGTCAGAGTCAAGCTTCGACCAGAACTACAAAGTTGTAACCCTATGAGTTGGGCATCTACAGTCCAAAAATCAGCTTCTAACTCATTACTGTTTGTCTTTTATGAATTTTTTTAGTGAACTGTCGCAAAGCAGAAAAATCACACGAAAAATTCATATAGTCACACAATTATCTAATAATTAACCCTAATTATTGGATCATTATGCTTAGCTATTTATATCTCTATATCTAAGTAATAATCATAAAGAATTTTGCATGAATTCCTTATGATTTTTACTTCTATTTAACAACTTTAAATAAATAAGGTACATAACATGCAATTTATATCTAATAAACATGTCAATCCACATTATCAAAACTTGCTTAGAGGGTTTCAATTAACCATTAAAATAAGGTTGAATTAATTAAACAAAACCCTTTTTATTTAATTAAAAATCGAAAAATTTAATTAATAAATAAGAAAAACAATTTTAATATTTAATAATTAATTAAATTCAAACCAACCCTAAACCCCCTTCAAGTTTTGATCTTTGTAACTAATAGATCACATATGTGGCTCGTGATACCACTGTTAGGATTTATGAACATAAACATATAACAAATCACGAGTACGCAGCGGATAAGAACGTATATGCAATAATATTAATTAACAAAGTAATGAATAGAATATGTACCTTTGCGCAAAGCTTCCAATAATATTATTAATAATAAGATTATTATTAGTTAGGGTTTAAAGTAAAACCCCTCTACGATCGCACACTTGACACCCCTATGATGTATGCTAGTACCCGATCACGAACTCACAAACCCGTTGTGTATCTCCCTTATTTCGAAAACCCCATTAATCGAAAACCAATAGTTGTCGACTAATAAAACCAAAGCCCATAATTAATTCTAAGCATTAATTATATGTATGTTCCATATGGATTTCGAATGTCACAAAACCGAACCCCCATAAGGTGAAATTAGGAAGTTTCCATAATTCCTAATTTTCACTTAAGTCCTTCTCCTTTTAATTAATAAACGTATTTAACTTTTAACGATCGTTTATTAATCATTTCGTGATCATATTAATTAATATATTACTTTAATATACTAATTAATAACATAGAGTTTACGTGTCATTTTGTGTGACCCCGTAGGCTTAAATGATTTCCGGACATGCGTTTATTTAACGTGATCACATACCAACAAACATCATGACCCTCATCCTTGCCTCTGGAGACAGTGGTAATGGGTTTGATCCTCATCCCATGCAAAGGTTGGAGGGTCTTTTCTACCATTAAGGTAGAAACTTGAAACAGCCTCTCTACTTAGGTGAGGGTATAGTAAGGTTTGCCTACATCTTAACCTATCTCGTACACCGTCGAGGTATTGGGGCTCAAAACCCGCGAAAAGCGACACTGAGCAGTTTCTTTCTTTCTTTACAAACATCATGACCCTAAGATTATATGGCACCTTTTATATGAATCTAATCTGGTTCCAGAATAATACTCACCTTTTGAGATAAAAGACGCTATTTGAAGAATTGAGCTTTTAAGTTCTAGGCAACTAAACAATCATCACATAAACAGCGTAGAAAAGGTAGGAGTGGTTTGGTGGGGTGAAATGACACACATGAAGGGGTGTAGTAGAGGTGGAATGAACATATTTAAAAGGGTTAATTTGTCTCATAATTTCTATTTAGATTAGTTGAACAATATATCATATCATGATCCATTAAGCTTAAAATCATAGATGTAATAATAATCCATTTGAGATGAAGTTTTAATGGATCTTTTGACATGCTTCTATTGAAAGGCTATATGTTCATGCACTCGTTCTCATCACATTTTAACAATTTTCATGCCACTAGTTGTTTAACTTAACAAGTGTGGAAACCATTAATTCTTTCTAAGTCGAGTCATACATTTTTGGGCTTTTCGTCTGTAAAGGTACTGAAGTTGTACTTTTTTACTTTAGGAGGTACCAATCTTTAATTTCGTATATTGTGGGTTATATATTGTAAAACACGACATATTGTAGGGGGCAAAAACCACTATCTGGTTTTAGAAGCTGAGGTGTACATGGTTTTGTGTGTGTTTCCTCCACCGTGTCCTTTGACCAACACGCAGGCAAAAAAATTGGTGGGATGAATTTTCTTTTTAGTACTCAAAATTAGACATTCATATTTTCCAGCAACACAAGATCAGTAACACCAAATACACAAGATCATAACACTACACAATCCATATACTAAATAACACAAACAAAACCTTATCCACCAAAATTCAATCAACAACAGAAAATTACCATACTAATTATTTTCTTTATCATTGGCAATCAAATAACAACAGGATTTGCAATTCATTCATCCATTGAATTCAATTCAACAAAAATCCACCACCTATACATTCAATTCCAAATCTACTTTTCTTAACAACATACAAACATCAATTTGAAATTAATAAAGAAATCTAGAAAAAATAAATAATATAAATTAATATCTGTTTTCATCAAGAACAAAAAAGTAATATATGGTAAAGCTATATATATACTTACATATACAGATCTATATATAAAAAGATCTATATATACAATAGATGTATATAAGAGCAAAAGAGAAGATCGCTTTTGATGGGTTTTGTTTGAAACCGAAAATAACCAAGGAGTGGTGTTGGAGGACAGTGGTGGCTCGTGGTGATCCGCTCGTGGCCGGATGTCAGAGTGGCGACGCAGCATGGGGTGGCGGCAGAGATAGCATCGGGTGGTTGTCCGATGTTGCTTAGATGATGATGAAGATGATTTTCGTGGCGTTTTGGGGTGTACCCCGTTTTTCCGGCGAGGGGCGGCGGTTGGTGGTGTCTGGTCGGATTTCAGGGAGATAAAGACTAAAAGTGAGTGGTTGTATTTTCAAGGAGAGGGAAGAGAATGGATTATCAGGACATGGCAGAAGATGGATTCTCTCTTCGATCGTAATTTACAATTTGGGATTTAAGGGTTCTGTTTGGGAATTAGGGTTGGGGATATATATAAAGAAGATAAAAGCCACGGTGGATTTTATATAATTAAATTAAAATAATGAAAAAACCACTATTATTACAAATACCACTACCCGGTTTTGACATATGCTAACATAGACGGTGTTTTACAAAACATAACCCACAATATACGAAAATAAAGAATGGTTCCTCCTAAAGTAAAAAAGTGCAACTTCAGTACCTTTAGAACCGAAAATCTCTACATTTTTCTATTTTTCTTTTCTTTTAACAACAACTGTTAATTGTTAGTTTTAAGTTAATAATTCACCATAATGCACCTACATGAAATTAGCAAGTCATAAATGGAATTAGCAAGTCAAAATGTTTCGAGCTATAAATCTCATATAAAGAACCCTTTGGAAAACCTCATGACCAACCCACCTAAATGGAATTAGCAATTAATAATTTTTCAAAGTTGTAAAACTATAATAAACCACAATAAAAAAATACATAAACAAAATAGTAATAAATTATTGTAATCATTCCCAGTCATAAACCATGTATTAGGTTCAGGCTCAAAGTATTGAGGAAAATAAAATCCATCTTCTTGTACTTTCCAATAACAATCAGTTTTGTAAGAACCATAATCATCTTTTTCATCACAATATTCAGGATGTTTACTCTCATAAACGTTAAAGTCTTGGTGCTTTGATTCCCAGTACAAGAGAAGACTGATCTTCCCCAAAAATCAGGGCAAAAATGGATGTCAAATTCCTCCCCTGCATTTCGAGTAACATTCCCAAGATCATTATCTTTTGACTTGCAATGAAGTACTAGATTGTTCAAATCGCTTTTAATATGAACATCCGTATTTGCTGTAACACACGTTTTAAGGACATCACATAGCGTAAATGTCATGATGAAAATAAGTAATAGTTTTCTCATGAGAAAACTTGATTTGATTTATTCTATTTTATTTTTCTATTCCTAATTGACATTTTTATATAGGTTTTTTAACACATAGTAATTAAGTAGCAATAAATGCATTATTTTATTATAATATACCTGGTTTTATTTTTATAATAATAAAACAATAAATGGGATTCTAATAATATAAACCAACATTATATGATGTTATTTTGTATACATGTAGGTAAATTAATCTATTATATAAATAAAACAAGATTTTGATTACATCATTATGTTTAGGGAAAATCTTACTTGGCATATCTAGGCTTTTTCTTATCAATTAACTTTTTTATATAAATTTATTTATGACATCATATTAAATTTTCATTTTTAATCCATCATTAAGAAATTTCTTGAAAATAATCAAACTTAATGTAAAATAACATTTTTTGAAGATTTAATCATATATAATTTTTTAAAATAACATCTCATTATTTTTATTTTCATTCTCTTTTTAACTTGATCATTATCATTTTTTGCAATTTAAATTTGATTTCGAAAAACACGTGTTATGTTACGTAAAAACATTTTAGCCTAAGTATTAGTCACCTATTTTAGAATTTCCAGTTGTAGCATGATAACGATTCTATGGTTCTTTAATTTTATTGTCAACTTTTATAAATATGTAAGTAGTGTTGTATTTTTGTATACATATTTTGTATGCTCATTACCTAAATACCTATGATATGTCCGGGTATTACCCGGGATGATAAGCTAGTATTAAATAATAGCGGAATTTTTTATTTAATTTTCTGTGTAAAGATGTTTTAAATGACTACATTTATTGATGTAAAATGTAATTCTATTTTTCTTTAAAACAAAACCTTCTTTTTATGATTAAATTAAAAAACACATTTAATGCAAGACTACTTGTCGTGTATAATAAAGTTTTTATGATTAAATTAAAAAACACATTTAATGCAAGACTACTTGTCGTGTATAATAAAGTTTTTGAAATATTAAATAAAGTTGTTTTTATGGTAAAGAAAAATTTTAATTTGTTTTAACTGCTTTTGTCATAAAGTAAATAAGTTGCAATGAATGCATTCTTTTGTATCTTTAATGTTATGAAACAATAAATGATTAATCTTTCTAACGCATTTTACTAAATATCATTCCAACACTACTAGCATGTTAACCGCACAATGTGGCGGTGATGACAATGTCGGCGGATTGTTGGTGGCGATAGTGGTGATGCCGATGACCATTGGTGGTAGTGTCGGTGTCGAGTGGTGTAGGTTGGTGTAAAATGTAATTGATGTAAAGGTGGTAGTAGAAATACTTTAAAAGTTAAGAGTTTATGATATAAATTATTAAGACAAGGGTTGTAGGTATAAATTAGTTCATTAAAGGTAAATTGGGTAATTTCTTATAGCGATATTTACCTATATAGTCTAATTTAAAGGCATGGGTCTTGGTTTGGACAACATTTTAAAAAATGACCAATATGGTCAATAAACCCGTGGAACATAGTTACATATCACACAGGTTCTGCTCATACAATAAGCAATTGACATGTGGCCACTTATTGTCTCCCCTTTCTTTCTCCTTCTCATAGTTTCCCCTGTTTTTCATTGTTTCTTTTTTTTTTTCTAACCAATTTTTTTTAAAAAAAAGACAAGTTCATCTCCTGTGTTTGGTTTCAATCTCAATCCATATATAATACGGGCCAGATACCCCGACCACGGAATGTTGGGTAACCCGACCACACCACTTTAGGAGCGACAGTCGCTCCTAAAGGGGTGACCCATTTATTGCTCGCGGATTCCCATGCTTATACCCGTTAGAACCGTTGACCCGTCAAACACCCCTTTAGGAGCGACAGTCGCTCCTAAAGGATCGGCCAACACCCCTTTAGGAGCGACAGTCGCTCCTAAAGGGTGCCTCGAAAAGATTAATATATTCTTTCTCTGGATCCATCCTTCATTCTCAATTATTCCCTTTCTCTTCTCCATTCCAACCGATCCAACCCCCCTCTCCCCCATATTTTCCGGCCAAGATTTTCCGGTGAGGCTTTAGGAGCGACCCAGTTTTTCAGTGACGCTTTAGGAGCGACCCGTCGTTACCCCTTTCGTAAACCCAACGTTGAAGTAAGTTTTTATTTTTTTTTATTTCGTATCTATTAATTTGCTATATAGTATATGTATTAGTTTGATGTTATTCTTGTTATGCATAGATGTATTAGGATCGATCTTATATGCCCATAGATTTAACGTATTGTATACGCCCATAGATTTAATGTATTGTTGTTCTTGTGTTCTTGTTGTTGTTCTTGTTTTTGTTATGTAAAAATGTTTGTAAAAAAGTGTAAAAAAATGTAAAAAAGTGTAAAAAATATAAAATGTAAAAAAAGTGTATTACATAGTATATAAAAAATATATTTAAAAAAAAGTTTATAAAATTTTGTACTAGAAAATGTTTGTATTAAAAAATATAAAAATGTTTGTATTAGAAAAGTTTATAAAAAATGTAAAAAAGTGTATACATAGTATATAAAAAATTATTTTAAAAAAAGTTTCTATAACAAAAAGTTTATATAAAAAAGTTAGTAGTTAAAAAATTAAGTTTAAAAAAAGTAGTTGAAAAAGTAGTAGTACAAAAGTCATATAAAAAATTAAGTTAAAAAAAAAGTAGTTAAAAAAGTTGATATAAAAAGTATTATAATACGTGTATTATTTATGTAGATTTAGGAAAAATGCTAGGAGCTCACGGCGGCGACGGCGATGGAAACGATCCGCACCGATCGTGGTGGAAGAAAATAACAGGCTGCAAAAACAGCGGTAAGAAAATTGACTTTACATTAAATTTAGTTATGCATTGAAATAATTGTATTCTTATCGTTTAAAGTAACTTATTTATGTTATTGTTACTTATTGGTTTTGTAGGGTCGAATAAAAGACCACCACCACCAAGAGGGGCAGCCAAACATCTAAACCTTGAGGCTGCCTTCAAGAAAAATGGAGGCCCGTTACCCATGTACTTCGATTACAAATCGAAGACCTTTCAGTCGATCGGGGACTACGGGGCTATGTACAAATCTTTGTTAGGCTCATTGATCGGAGATGTCCCCCAGTACTACGAGTCATGGGACGATGTGCCCGAGTCTCTGAGGGACAATATCTTGGAGGAAATACAGGTTAGAATATGTTTCTTTTTATATTTTTTTACTTAATATGTTTTACAATGATAACCCCGAAACTGCTAACTTGTATTTGTAAACAATGTAGCGCTGGTTTGCGATGGACCAGTACTTAGAGCATGATGAGGACGACCCCACCCGGAAGGCAGCAAAACAGGCTTTCCGTGCTGATGCAGCTAGCATATATAGGCAGAGAAAGTCAAAATTCAAATCTCAGCATTTTACAGCACGGGGGGGTGTAGACGCAGCAGATACCCTGCAGACAGCACCGCCAGCTGGTATGGACCCGGAAGAGTGGGGAAAACTACTGCGTTTCTA
Organism: Erigeron breviscapus; assembly: GCA_034093135.1. Lineage (NCBI taxonomy): Eukaryota > Viridiplantae > Streptophyta > Magnoliopsida > Asterales > Asteraceae > Erigeron > Erigeron breviscapus. Next base: position 101,121,702 of record CM067169.1, read on the forward strand.
TACGAGGGATGACCGGGTCAAGCGGGCCGCGACAAACAAGACAAACCGGTCCCAACAGGCGGTGGGGACTCAGGGTCGGCGATCTATTTCTCTTGCCCACGATCGGGCGTTGGTACGTTTGGTTTTAACAAAAGTATACAATTCTTGTGTTTTTTTTATGCTAATTATTTGACTTGTTTGCAGGCCAAGCACCATAACGAAAAGAAGGAGGGGCCACCGCCCACGTGGGAGTCAACTTGGGCGGCAACCCACAGACTACAACCTCCGGAAGTTGCGGTATATACATAACTTTAAGTTAAATTACTTTTAATTACTGCTCCATTTATTAAACTTACCTTACTATTTATATGCAGTCCCGTCTGGAAGCTGCGCAGGTGAGACATTCACAGGATCCTGCACCGACACCTCGCCACAAAAGTCCTCAACAGGCTCGTCATCATCCGAGTCTTTCTTCACATTTCCAGGCAGGCAGGTGGACGGGTTTATATCGAGCCTGCACCAAAATGCATCTATCTCATAATCTTTTTTGTCCTAAACGATGGGTTGGCATGTAAATCAATATTCCTCCAAATGTGTATTCTACACAGTATCAGCTTCATTTCCGGCATCACATCCTTAACCGCTTTCATGAGGGCCAGATCCCGATCAGTGAGTGCCACACGCACTGCAACGGGTAAACAACCAAAGTATAAGGAAGTCGTATTTTTTTAAAAAATAAACATATAGTTATACGATCCACATGCAGGTATGTTTCTTATTTCACCTGCATTCGAGTTTCCCCTCGTTGTTGGGCGTGCTTTAGCCGGTGTTGCCGCAGGTAGTTAGAAATGTCTTGTGAACGGGTAAAGATGCCGGGAAATGCATCCTTCAATTGGTCCCTTATGCTATTTGGCCCAAAACCTAGCAACGCCTTTTCGGCCACAAATTCTTTTTGAACATCGGTTAGTCGTCTTGCGTACGCAATACCTTCCAAACTACGAGCTGATGGATGGTTATGTCGGTGATCTATAACTTCAACCCACCAACTATGGTCCTTTGTCAGACGGCCTACCAATTTGAATGGACAGTCAATTTTGGTAGTCCCTTTGGGTGCCCCGGTTAACCGCTTATCTCTTTTTCCACCACGGTTGCAAATAAGGACCACCTTTTTAACTTCTCCGTCTTTTGTGGCATTTGATCTTCGTGTTACTAACACATAACCAAGTTCCTTTGCCGTTCTTTGAGCCCAGTCTACCAAATCTATGTGTGTGTCAAACACCTGAAATATTTTATACACTTTTTTTTAATACACTTTTTATACACTTTTTATTTTACTTTTTTATATACTTTTTTATAATTAGATTTTATATGCACTTTTTTATAATACATTTTTTTTAATACACTATTTTATATACTTTTTTTTAATACACTTTTTATACACTTTTTTTAATACTTTTTATACATTTTTATACATTTTTTTAATATGTTTTTATATACAATTTTTTATCCGTAGTTTTAATAATTAGATTTTATATGCACTTTTTTATAATACATTTTTTTTAATACACTTTTTATACACTTTTATTTTACTTTTTTTATATACTTTTTTATAGTTAGATTTTATATGCACTTTTTTATACACTTTTTATACACTTTTTATACACTTTTTATACACTTTTTATAATCCACTTTTTATACACTTTTTATACACTTTTTATACACTTTTTATACACTTTTTATATACTTTTTTATAATTAGATTTTATATGCACTTTTTTATAATACTTTTTTTTTAATTCACTATTTTATACACTTTTTTATAATCCACTTTCTTATACACTTTTTTATAATACACTTTTTATACACTTTTTTATAATACACTTTTTTATACACTTTTTTTTAAAAATCTAATAATAATAAAAACACTTATCAGTAATCGTCGGTTACTTTAGAAAGTATTCCGGAAAGTGAGGTGAGTGGGAATAGTGAAGAAGTTAAAGATTTTGGTAATGTGAGTGAAAATTTTATAAACTTTTTTTTAAATATATTTTTTATATACTATGTAATACACTTTTTTTACATTTTATATTTTTTACACTTTTTTACAAACATTTTTACATAACAAAAACAAGAACAACAACAAGAACACAAGAACAACAATACATTAAATCTATGGGCGTATACAATACGTTAAATCTATGGGCATATAAGATCGATCCTAATACATCTATGCATAACAAGAATAACATCAAACTAATACATATACTATATAGCAAATTAATAGATACGAAATAAAAAAAAAATAAAAACTTACTTCAACGTTGGGTTTACGAAAGGGGTAACGACGGGTCGCTCCTAAAGCGTCACTGAAAAACTGGGTCGCTCCTAAAGCCTCACCGGAAAATCTTGGCCGGAAAATATGGGGGAGAGGGGGGTTGGATCGGTTGGAATGGAGAAGAGAAAGGGAATAATTGAGAATGAAGGATGGATCCAGAGAAAGAATATATTAATCTTTTCGAGGCACCCTTTAGGAGCGACAGTCGCTCCTAAAGGGGTGACCCATTTATTGCTCGCGGATTCCCATGCTTATACCCGTTAGAACCGTTGACCCGTCAAACACCCCTTTAGGAGCGACAGTCGCTCCTAAAGGGGTGGTCGGATTACATATGGGGTGGTCGGCCTACACGTCCCCTATAATATCTCCATCCCATTTCCTATTTCACGCTATGTAAATGAAATATAATATAGCAAAACAATGAAAAACGTGATAACATGGAGTAGGGGGAAAAAACCCATAGAATCTAAACCCTTAATAGTAATAATCAGTCTTGTATGATGTGAGGCACTAAGTAATTGATGACAGATTTTGTTTTGAAGCTTTATTCATCCACGAATTGGAATATATACATGAGGTAACATCCCTGAAAAAACTTTTACCCAGCTCTATATTGTCAAGTTTTATCAGTGAATTTTTTTCAATATAATTGATTCAAACCCTCAAATATTAGGATGAAATCGATCAATCCTGGGTTTTGTTAAGGGAGATAAAGAAAAGAGTAAAAAAAATAGGGAAAAGAAAAGAGGCTGGGAAAAAGGATCTAGATGAAAGAGATATATGCGCCACGTGTCAATTTCTTATTGGAGTACTAGAACCCGTGTATTTTTTAACTATGCACCACGGATATTTTGACCAAATTGGTCATATTTTAAAAACTAGTCCAAAGCAAGACCCATCCCTTTCAATTTGTCTATATAGGTAAATTTCCCTTTCTTATAACTCTTTCAAAAGAGGGGTTCATTAAGGGTAAGGGTAATTGAGTCATTTCCAAACTAACTTTTGTGTAAATATTATTAAAAAAAAACTCATTAGCTGCGTAATACGGCGATGGTGGTGTTGGCAACTAACATATATTGGTGTTTGCTGGCAATACAGATCAGACAGCCATACCAATGATGGATCAGCTGCAAATGTTTGCAAATTACATTTGAAAACTTCCAGTATTGGTCGGTAAAAAAAGGAAGTGAAAACATACTAAATAACAACTTGTTTTTGGTGGCTTCTAGAGGTGATGATTTCGTCCTTAACTACTTCTCGGCCTACCCGATGAGAAAACTTCAATATGACATACCCACTTATGTTGAATTTCTTGTATCGAAAGCTTCATCATTTGTATAGGTAAACGATTATGTATTCCCTCTTTAGTTTATGTGCAAGAATGCAATGGAGGTACCAAAAAGGGCCAATGTATTGTTGAAAAATTAAAATTTTGTTATAAATTTTCAATTTTTTCCATGGATTTTTACATTTTTTACCTCTTGGAGTTTTTTTGGGTACCGCCCCTGCAAGAATGGGTAGTTAAACAATGTACAAATGATCTCCCTTATTTTGTTAAAGGGGCTACACAGACTTAGAGCACAAAGAGTAGCTGTTTTTAGTTTACCGCCGATTGGGTGTATGCCTACTTCAAGAACTTTTGGTGGTGGTGGGGAAAACAGATCATGTTCAAGACTTTATAACCGCTGTTGAGCACATTAACGAGAAACTATCAGTTGAGTTTGAGTCCCTTAGGTCAAGAGATCCTCCAGTCAAAGTCATTTTTGCTGATATTTACAACCCTACAATGGACATGGTCCATAATCCACAATCCTACGGTGAATTATGATCATTTCTTACAATTATGTTCATTCTTTTACCTTTTGTTACTACGGTTAATAACTTATAATTATAATAATATTGTGTTTTAGGGTTCAAGATTGTAGACAGAGGTTGCTGTGGTACTGGAATGGTAGAGTGTAGTTAGATGTGTAATGAATTTGCCCAGACATGCTCGGACATCTCTAAGTATCTTTTCTGGGATAGTTTTCATCCCACGGAAAAAGGTTACATGATCATTGTGGAAAATGTACTCGAAAGATATGTTCAGAATGCACTCCAGCTTTGGACTAGGTGACCCGACTTGAACGGCCAGTCATGTGTAGGAAATTTAGGTTTAGAAAATTAACATGTCAAAATCAATAAATAAGGAGTCAGAGGTCGAACTAAACAAGTTTAGGTCTAGGTTTAGGTCTAGCTAGATAGGTAAGGCTGGCAATTTTGACACGAAACCTGTTAACACGACACGACACGACCTGTTCTTAACAGGTTTCGTGTTTATGCTTAACAGGTTTCGTGTCCTAACAGATCCGGAACTGTTAAGACACGAAATGTTTTCGTGTCTTAACAGGTCCGGACCTGTTAGACCTGTTAAAGACATGTTAAGCCATACATATATATACCATGTTAAAATTATAAAACCCTAAATACCTTTTATTTTCTAGTAGTCTAATACGCAGCCTCCCAAGTCCCAACCCTCCCTCTCCTGTACGGTTTCTTCCAAGATTGATCCATCATCAATCCAACTATCCAAGATCGATCAATCATCAATCCATCATCAATCCAAGTCGGTCCATCATTAATCCAGTCGATTCCTCATAAATCATCAATCGATTATTCTTCAATCCATCATCAATCCAAGTCGGTCCATCGTCAATCCAGTCGATTCCTTATAAATCATCAATCGATTCTTCTTCAATCCATACAATCCAAGTCGATCCATCACCAATCCAAGTCGATCTGTTCAATCGATTGGTAACTTCTTTACTGTTTACTACTTCAATTCATCAATGGATTCGTTTATTTCTATGTAATTAAGAACATAAAGTGTTCAATCGATTTATATGTATTATGTAATTAAGAACAGAAAGTGTTTATGAACTTTTGTGTCTATGTATTATTAAAGACTTTCATAGAACTTTTGTATTTCATTCTGTTAAAGTATTGTGGTGTTTTTGACAATTTTCATATGATCATAACCGTAAGGACTTTTGATGTTGCAAGTTTTACCTCTTTTTTTAGTGAATTATGCAGGATTAGTGTTAACAGGTCCTTAACAGGTTCGTGTCTTAACAGGTTTCGTGTGACCTGTTATGCCAGCCTTATAGATAGGTATAGGTTTAGGTCTAGCTAGACAGGTGTAGGTTTAGGTCTATCTAGATAGGTCTAGGTCTAGGTCTAGCTAGACAGGTGTAGGTTTAGGTCTATCTAGATAGGTCTAGGTCTAGGTCTAGGTCTAGGTTTCGTGTGACCTGTTATGCCAGCCTTATAGATAGGTATAGGTTTAGGTCTAGCTAGACAGGTGTAGGTTTAGGTCTATCTAGATAGGTCTAGGTCTAGGTCTAGCCGGACATACGCAAACCGAATCAAAAAACATGTTTCCAAGCTCGAAAAATATGAGAATTAGGATTAAACTCAATAGATTAGATGAGTTTTAATATGAACACGAAGAACATGTTCGTCATTAATTCGTTTTTTTTTGTAAATATATTTTCGGTTATAAAACAATATAAATCATTAGATAGAAAACATACCCGTTGATCCTGGGAACCTGTAAGATGATTAAGCATACTTGCTAGTTGTGTCGGGTTCCCAAAACGAGATGATTGATTTATGATGGGATGAGAATTCGGTTTTGAGTTAGAACGGAATTTGGGAGAGAAAAAACACACACAAAAATGAGATGGAAGATTAAGACTTGAAATGTTGTAAACGACTCTCTATTTATAATGAGAGCATTACAATTTAGTCCCTGATGTTTAGTATGTGTAATATAAGTCCCGTAGTTTCAATCATCTAATGGGAAACCCATCGTATATTTACTAGACATAGGGATTTCAGTTATCATCAATTATCATATTACGAATGATAAACGATCAGTTACGGTCACATTTAGCGTGGTTCCAACATAATCTGTCTCATAATTTTATTTAGATTAGTTGAACAATATATCATATCATGATCCATTAAGCTTAAAATCATAGATGTAATAATAATCCATTTGAGATGAAATGTTAATGAATCTTTTGACATGCTTCTATTCAAAGACTATATGTTCATGCGCACTCTCATCTATACTTTTATATTATATTATAAAAAGAATAGTCTTCGTGTTGAAAGTTACATGGAGGAGAATGTCTAAAATACCCTTAATAATTATATTACACTATCACTCCATTATCTTTTAAAAAATATCCATTAACCATTTACATCAATTACTTTTACATCAATTATCTACACCACTTGACACCATCTCTACCACCAACAGTCGTTCCCCAGCACCACACTTTCACCGCCACGAACACCGCCTCATTGCGCGGGTACCATGCTAGTCACACTTGAACAATCTTTACGCCTCTAGTTGTTTAACTTAAGAAGCGTGGGAACCATAAATTCTTTATAAGTCGAGTCATATCTTTATTCTTTCCTTTTTCTTTAACAACAATTGTTAATTGTTAGTTTTAAGTTAATAATTCACCGTAATGCACCTAAATGAAATTATGATAATATGAACCAACATATGATGTTATCATGTATGCAGGTAATTATTAAATTATAGTGGAATTTTTAAAAAATTTGTTTTATGGCATTCTTAATTTTGAATTAATTAAGTTGCAATAAATGCATTTTTTGAATATTATTTTTGTCTTTAATGTTATGAAATAATAAATTGGATTTTAATAATATAAATCAACTATCTACAATAAATAAATGATTAATCCCTTAACTTATCAACTGAATTTTTTTTCTAATACTATGATCATTATACATGTTGCAATAAAAATGTGAGATTGAATATTATTTTTGTCTTTAATGTTATGAAATAATAAATTGGATTTTAATAATATAAATCAACTATCTACAATAAATAAATGATTAATCCCTTAACTTATCAACTGAATTTTTTTTCTAATACTATGATCATTATACATGTTGCAATAAAAATGTGAGATTGAATATTATTTTTGTCTTTAATGTTATGAAATAATAAATTGGATTTTAATAATATAAATCAACTATCTACAATAAATAAATGATTAATCCCTTAACTTATCAACTGAATTTTTTTTCTAATACTATGATCATTATACATGTTGCAATAAAAATGTGAGATTGAATATTATTTTTGTCTTTAATGTTATGAAATAATAAATTGGATTTTAATAATATAAATCAACTATCTACAATAAATAAATGATTAATCCCTTAACTTATCAACTGAATTTTTTTTCTAATACTATGATCATTATACATGTTGCAATAAAAATGTGAGATTGAATATTATTTTTGTCTTTAATGTTATGAAATAATAAATTGGATTTTAATAATATAAATCAACTATCTACAATAAATAAATGATTAATCCCTTAACTTATCAACTGAATTTTTTTTCTAATACTATGATCATTATACATGTTGCAATAAAAATGTGAGATTGAATATTATTTTTGTCTTTAATGTTATGAAATAATAAATTGGATTTTAATAATATAAATCAACTATCTACAATAAATAAATGATTAATCCCTTAACTTATCAACTGAATTTTTTTTCTAATACTATGATCATTATACATGTTGCAATAAAAATGTGAGATTGAATATTATTTTTGTCTTTAATGTTATGAAATAATAAATTGGATTTTAATAATATAAATCAACTATCTACAATAAATAAATGATTAATCCCTTAACTTATCAACTGAATTTTTTTTCTAATACTATGATCATTATACATGTTGCAATAAAAATGTGAGATTGGGAGAAAAATTAATAGATTACACTTGACGTGAAATAAGAACATTAGAAGGATTATTAGAAGGATGTGTTGGGAGTATCTATCATTATCCTGATTTACATGATATTATATTATGTCATTCCAATGACTTGCAATCTCTAGTTGCTTCCCAGGCCTTATATGCTTATTCTTTGTATGGATTATCCAATAAAATCAACCAAAATAATAATATTTTTTCTATTAAAGAAAATCACATATTTTCCAATTACTTTGGATGAAAGACAATCAATTTATGAAAGTCCACGCTTCACTAGACTGTTACAGGAATCTAAAGCTTTAGAGATTTGTCCAGAAATAAGTTGAACGCTTCACTAAATGGGATTTTAATAATGTAAACGAACATTAAATGATGTTATTTTGTATACATGTAGGTAAATTAATATTAAATAATAGTGGAATTTTTTAAATTAATTTTCTATGTAAAGATGTTTTCAATGACTATATTTATTATATTTATTGATATGTAATATGTAATTCTATTTTTCTATAAAACAAAACCTATTTTTTATGATTAAAGAATAAAACACATTTAATGTACGACTACTTATCGTGTATAATAAAGTTTTTAAAATATTAAATAAAGTTGGTTTTTATGGTAAAAAAATATTTTAATTTGTTTTTTTAGCATCTTTTTCATAAAGTAAATAAGTTGCAATAAATGTATTATTTGGTATCTTTAATGTTATGAAACAATAAATGATTAATCTTTTTGACGCATTCTACTAAATATCATTCCAACACTACTAGCATGTTAATCGCACAATGTGCGGTGATGACAATATCGGCGGATTGTTGGTGGCGATAGTGACGATAGCGACGACTATTGGTAGTGGTAGCGGCGTCGAGTGGTGTATGTTAGTATAAATGTAATTGATGTAAAAGTGGTAGTGAAAATATTTTAAAAGTTAAGAGCTTATGATATAAATTAGTAAGACAAGGGTTGACATGTAAATTAGTTCATTAAGGGTAAATTGGGTAATTTCTTATAACTCTTTCCAAAAGAGGGATTCATTAAGGGTAATTGGGTCATTTCCATACTAACTTTTGTGTAAATATTATATAAAAAAACTCATTAGCCGCACAATACGGTGACTCGTGGTGAACTGGTGATGGCAACGCCTATTAGTGGTGTTGACGATGACGAGTGTTGTAGGTTGATATAGATGTAATTGATGTAAATGTGGTAGTGGAGTTATTTTAAAAAAATAAAAGTTTAGAGTTTAAAGGTGTAAATTAGTTCATTAATGGCAAATTGGATAACTTCTAATGGATCTTTCCAAAGGAGGAGGTTCATTAAAAAACAATTAGGTCATTTTTAAACTAACTATTGTGTAACTATTTCTAAAAATAAAAGGGTAAATAATTTTTATATAGTAGTAAAGAAGTAAAGATGATCATGACATATGTTACAATAAAAAAATGAGATTAGGAAAAAAAAAAATGATTAATCCTTTTACTCATTCTCCTAAACAATGATCTTTCTAACACTATGATCATTACACATGTTACAATAAAAGGATGAGATTAAAATTGTACCGATGTGATTCGTTATATGTATATAGTTTTAATATAAGTGAAGATGTAGAAAATAAGTTTTAAAATTATCAAAAAATATCATAATATCTAATGTGAACAAATTAATGAATCTTGACTTTATTACATATAATAATTTATAATTGTCAATTTTAATTACATTTTTATTTTAATACTTTATCATATTTTGAGGTGTTTTTAAAGTTTTTAAATTTTTAAACACCCCTTTCATCTATTATCATATTGTAGAGATATGAATTTTTGTCAATTGTTGGTTATTATTTAATATTTAAATATTTTAATTATTTTAAAATGATTTTTTCATTTAAAAAATTAAAAAGAATGAAATTTTATTGACTCTAAAAAATTATGGTTTTAATTCAAGTAAAGTTTATTTATATATATTTTGATTGTATTGTTAAATTTTTGATATTCATTATATTATATCTGTTTTAAAAGTGACATTCTTTCATGTAGAATCATATAAGGGTTTTTACCGATGTGATAAAAAATTTTATGTAATCTAAGATATTTATGTGATATAAACAAAATTGATATTTTTGTTATATATTGTGATTTTCGTTTAACATTTGTATTTTAATCAGAACTATAGTTGATTTTTTATACACATATGGTTTTTGATGAAACTTATATTATTGTATATGAATAATTTTTTTTGTTTCGTACCAAAGGGGTGAAACTCAGTGGTATCACTGCTTTGTGATCACATGGACCTCATATGAAGGTTGTAGGTCATAGGTTCATAAGTTCACAGATTCAAGTAGATAAACTATATCTTGTGATACATGTGTAAAGTGGTGGTTCACCGGACATCATTTCTATACGGTTTGTGATCTGGACGGTACATGGGACAAAAGGGTTCCCAACCACTTACCTTTTTTATTTTTTGTTTTGTTCATTCCATCGAAATGATCAATTCATTTAATTGCGCAAATCCTATAATTTATCATAAAAAGCACTAAACACATTGAAATGAAATTTATAAGACATATACTTAAAACCAGCCATGAATCATTAGACGGGATTAAAGACTAGTTAGGGGTGTTCATATCACAGTCAAACCAGAAAAACCAAATAACCGAACCAAACTTGAACAGAAACCTAACAAAGAAGCTTACGATCCGATCCACGGTACCACATATTCAACCAAAAAGATTCTTGGTTCGGTCCAGGTATAACCCGTGAAAACCCAGATATGGACTAAGAACCGAGAGAAGATGAAAACTATTCACATGTTTGTGGAATTACTAAACATATATTCATTTATTTAGCAAAAAGATCCTAAATATCTAACATATATTCATACTCATATATACGTCAGTTTTCTCCTAACTATTTCTCCAAGTTTTAATAACCCTAAAAATGTTAAATATATAATATTTTATATATATATATATGGAAAAGTTATTTTGAGTCCACCTTATTTTGAGTTCAAAAAGGGTCCATTGATTTTCTTTCATCTCCTCAAATCCCAACCACCTCCTACCACCACCACCATCATCTCCGACCACCACCATGATTTTCCGGCGACGGCGACCACCGCCACCACGACTTACACATGTGTAAGCACCACCACCATCATCTCCGACCACCACCATGATTTTCCGGCGACGGCGACCACCGCCACCACGACTTACACATGTGTAAGTTAACTTACACATGTGTAAGTTATATGGACCCTTTTTGGACTCAAAATAAGTTGGACTCTAAATAACCTGCCCCTATATATATATATATATATACGAACTGCGAACTAAAGACTTCACATTAACAAGAACGCGATCAACATTCAACCCTGCAACAAACAAGATCAACATAAAGTTTTGTTTTTATATATGCCACTGTTTGGCATCTTTATAGCAATAGCAGGATAACAGTCTATCGACAAATAATATTTTGGAGACTTGAAGCTCGTTAAACTATAAAAGTATGGACAAACATGTGATTTTGTGAAACAACGAGAAGATTCAGCGCCCGCGTTGCGGGCTGCAATAATCGTGGATGCGTGTAACACCCCAAAATTTTAAGGTAAAAGAAAATTAACCCTTTTAATAGTTTTGACATTTAATTAATTTCCTAGTATTTTATTTTGAGATAAGAGGTTACTTTAGTTGGAACTCTAGCGGGTAGCGGGTATTTGACCCACTAAAAATGTGAAATGGAACGTGGCAGAGAGGGGGAGTGCCCAGCCATTTGAATTGATGAATCACAAATTCCACTACACTTCTTCTCCATTTTCTTATACTTGAATCCTCTTTTCTTTCATTCCATCAAGGAATTTACATGCAAGAGTATTCCTTCCAAATGCAATCATCTAATTCATTCTAATAATAAGCAAAGTGAGGGTTGTTTTGTTTGGGGAGGCCGGATTTAACAAGAAGAAAAGAGGGAAATCTGGAAATTTAATTGTTGTTGTTCTTGAGGTAAGAAATTCCTTCATTCTTCAATTTCTGAATTTAGGGTTCTTTGATTTTGGAATTAGGGTTCTTAGTTGGAAATTGGGAATTTGATATTTTGGGGATTTTGATGATGAACCCTAATTAAACTAAAAAGAAAAGCTTTGGGTCAATTCAATTGAGTTTTAATGGAACCCTAAAGTAATAAACCTTATGTTTTGGGTGTTTGGCTAAATGGTGATTTGAAATTGATTATTGAAAAGTTGTAGTGTTTTGTGAATGCCAAACACCATGAAAAGGGAATGCTTGTGGAATGCAAGTATATGACCTTGAAATAGTTGAGTTTATAGAACTCATAGTTGTGTGAATTGCATTATGTATAGGTGGTGAAGACCTTTTAGTTGAGCATATAGCCATAGAATCGATTAGCCAAGTTCAAGGTGAATGTATATGCATATAATCATGTTCTTGTTATTTGAGGTCATAGGTGGGTAAATTCCTATGACCCATTTGATTATTGAGCTAGTAGGTGGGTAAATTCCTACTAGCCAAATTGTGATTTAGGGTTAGTAGGTGGGTAAATTCCTACTAACCCATTTGTGATTAAAAGCTAGTAGGTGGGTAAATTCCTACTAGCATACTTGTTATTAGGGTTAGTAGGTGGGTAAATTCCTATTAACCCATTTGTGATGAAAAGCTAGTAGGTGGGTAAATTCCTACTAGCATAATTGTTATTAGGGTTAGTAGGTGGGTAAATTCCTACTAACCCATTTGTGATTTAAAAGCTAGTAGGTGGGTAAATTCCTACTAGCAAGTTTCCATGGCCATGTGAAAATGAATTTGTGCTTATGAATGTTATGAATGAAATGGCTATCTTTGGATGGGCTATATTGTGGTGCTTGATGCACATTGTACGGTAACTTGCTTATGGTTATATGTATATGCATTCACTAAGCGTTGCTTATGTTTTAGTTGTTCAATTCTTTCATAGGGGCTGGTAGTAGTAGCAAAGGCAAGGATTTGATCTAGTGAAGTTGACTTTGAAGATTTTGAAGCCATCTTGGAGGTTGGCACTTTGGGTAAATTGGTTAGATGATTCCCTTTGACTACTATGGCTCTTGATACATGTTGGTGTTGCTTAAACAAGTTCTTTTGGTTGAAAAATCTGCAGATATGTAAAGATTTTGTGTCACTTGGTTGTTTTTGGTCATAACTTGGTAACTAGGTCGTTTTTAGGTCAAACGACCGTTTGATGACACTTATCGCTTTTGGTTCGAAATTATGGTTGTAAAGATTACCTTTGGTATCCATCATTATGTCGAAGTATGAAGTGTCCTGTTATAAAATGTGGTTTGAAATTTGGAAGTTGTAATGTTGTTCAAGTGTGAAAAGGAAATGTTGGGTTGCTGAATTTTTATCAGGTCTGGACCAGAAACTGTCCACTGCGGCGCAGTGGGAGTGTTTTAACCCCACTGCGGCGCAGTGGGGGATTTTTGACCCGTAGACCAGTAAGTTCCCACTGCGGCGCAGTGGGAGGAGTCCAACCCCACTGCGGCGCAGTGGGATGTTGTTGTAAAAAAAAAAAAAAAAACTTTTAACTTTTGTATTCTTTTACTAAATGAGGTTTGGTCGTTACATTTTTGGTATCAAAGCCATGGTTCAAGGGATTTAGGTATTCGATCTTTGCGAATAGGATGCCTAGACTTGAACCATTGGATTGACTTTGACCTTAGGATTTGGGTGTTCACGTTTGAAAGTGGAAATGGTTAGTAAGATTGATTTAAAATGAAATAGTTTATGAGCTTAATAGAGCCGGCCTATTATTGGTCATAAGCTATTACGTTCTAAATTAAACTTACTAAATATGGAAACGATCGGATGTGGGCGTTTGGGGTATTAGAGACAAATTAGTGTATTGAATGTTTATTTATAAGTTGTTAAATTTGTAGTATGGAATCTTTTCAAAACGAAGACGAATCAATTCGGATTAGGGATAAAGTTATAGAGAATGCAGAATCGTCGGAGCGAGAAGTCCTCACCGGTGATTTTATAAGTGAGCAAATAGGCAAGGCCTTGGAGAACTTCTCTCCATTTATCACTAAAAAGTTGAATGAGACTCTAGAAGGAGCAATGAGTGAAGCCATTGCTAACAAGATTAGGGAAGAAGTAGCTTTGTCGGTGCAAGAAGAGTTCGGTAAGCGTTTTCCTAAAGACAAAGCACTGGAAACTCAAACTCATGAAAATCCTCCAAAGCATACGAACGAGAAACCTTATGATCTCAAAAACTTCACCATTGCAAACCCTCCCACATACAATGGGGACCCCGATCCTATTGTAAGCACCAAGTGGGTGAACGAAATCGAAGGGGCTTTCCGCATTACCAAGACTCCAACCGAAGACAAGACATTGTATGGGTCGAGTATGTTGAGAGGTAGCGCTAAAGTGTGGTGGGATGGCCAACTTGTGACGAAGGGTGAGGAGGTGATGGTGAAGATGGAGTGGGCAAGTTTTAAGGTGGCTTTCTTTAAAGAATTCCGATCCGAAGCCGATGTGACTAGGCTTAGAAGCGAATTCATGAATGATTCGCAAGGTACCTTGAATGTGAATGAATTTCGTGTACACTTTCTGGATAAAGCTCAATTCTGTCCCGAATACTTGAAGGATGATAAGTTGTTGAAGGAACACTTCTACCGAAAACTCCGCAAGAACATTCGTGAGAAGATCACTCTTCTCCAAGTTGAATCTTTTAATCAGTTGACTGATGTGGCAAGATGGCATGAAGTTGAGCAAGGTATGCCGGATGATGATTCCTCGAAAAGGAAGGCGGAGCAAAGTTATTCTCCAAACAAGAAGTTTCGGCCAAGTGGAAGTTCGGGAAGTAATGTATCTAGGAAGAACGTTCCCACTTGCAACAAATGTGGGAAACATCATTCCGGGGTTTGTCTTGCATCTCCCAAGAAAGGATGCTTCAATTGTGGCCAACCGGGTCACATTAGCCGCGATTGCAAATTTTCTCCAAGCAAGCCTACGGTGTGCTTTAAGTGCTTTAAGGAGGGGCATATGAGAAGTGATTGCCCATTGTTGACAAATGAAGAAAGACAAGCGGAAGTAAGAAAAATGAATGAGAGAAGGATGGTGAAACAAGTTGGAACCCCTAAAGGGAGATCTTTCCAACTCTCGGTGGTGGAAGCTAAGGAATCAACCGATGTTGTGTCAGGTACTTTTCTAGTCCATGACACTCCCGCTAAAGTTCTATTTGATTCCGGGGCAAACCGTTCCTTTGTAGCTACTCGATTCACTAAATGTATTCCCTTACAAGTATCTTTGCTTAGATCTCCGTTGTTAGTGGAAGTAGCGGGTGATCAAACTTATGTGATTAAAAATGTGTATTTAGATTGTAGCTTGACCATAAATTTTGAAAATTTTAAAGCCAATCTTATACCTATGGGTTTGGGTGAATTTGATGTGATTTTGGGCATGGATTGGCTCAGTAGACATAGGGCGAGTATTTGTTGTAGTGATAAAAGTGTCAGACTCAAAACTCCTAGTGGCAAGGATATGGTGGTTTTTGGGGAAAGAAATCAAGACTCTTTACCGTTGTGTACTTATGCTAGAGCTCGCCGACTTATTTCCCGTGGATGCAAAGCTTTTCTTGCTCATGTTCTTGATTCCGATAAGGAATCTAAATCAATTTCTGAAATTCCGATTGTTAACGAATTTGTTGATGTTTTCCCCGATGACCTACCGGGTCTTCCTCCTGATAGACAAGTAGATTTCAAGATTGATCTCATTCCGGGTGCTACACCCATCGCTAAAGCTCCATATCGTCTTGCTCCAACTGAAATGCGAGAAATGACGGAACAACTCCAAGAACTTCTTGATAAGGGCTTTATACGTCCAAGTAGTTCTCCTTGGGGTGCTCCTGTACTGTTTGTTAAAAAGAAAGATGGTAGTTTGCGGATGTGCATTGATTATCGTGAGCTTAATAAAGTCACCATCAAGAATAGATACCCTTTGCCTCGTATCGACGACCTTTTTGATCAACTTCAAGGAGCATCGTATTTTTCGAAGATTGATCTTCGTTCGGGTTATCATCAACTAAAGGTTGGTGAAGAAGATGTAACATCCCAAACTTTTCTTTACTAGTTGACTAATGTCGTTAAGTCAATATTGTGTGTGTCGTTAAGTCTATTTTGTGTTAAGTCTATTGTATTTTCTTTACTAGTTGACTAATGTCGTTAAGTCAATATTGTGTGTGTCGTTAAGTCTATTTTAGATTTAATGTTTATATGTAGCTAATGTGTGTTATGTGTGAGGCTTGTAAGCCTAAATGTTAATGTAGTATAAATGTGTGTAATATGAAGATCAATGTCTATGTAGTGACATTTAATGAAGGATTAATGATGTATATGGTCAATAAAGTAGTTTGTGACCAATAATGAAGGATTAGGAAGCTTAGGGGCTAGTTTTGACATGTGTGCAAAGTTAAAAACGGGTTTAGAGGCTTAGGGGTTGTCATTAGAGAGCCATTATGCAGATTTTCTTCCTCCTAAACAAGCCCTAGCTGATCCCTTCCCTTCCCCTCAAGTTTCTCGCTAGATCTATTCGTTTTGGAGCCAAATCGATCGTGCATTGCTTAGATCTTGGATCTTTATCACCTAATACAGGTAATATAGGTGTTCCTCTTTTGAGATATGATTGTTTGAGTCTTATATTAGTCTTAATCCAGGCCATAAGGGTTTGGGTTGGGTTATTAGATTAAACGTTCACCGATTTCATGTTATTTGGGTGATTAAACGATTGATTTATGATGTAAAGGATTAAAGGATTAATAGGATGGTTAAAGATGATGAAAGTGCAATTAAAAAGGGTTAATTTTAGGTCCCCGGGTTGGATTTGGGGTATGGGTTCGTATGGAAATCGTTTGATCAAAGAACAAAAATTGGTTTGCTGGTCTGCACCCCAGGTGCGGCGCACCAAAGGAGTGGTGCGGCGCACCACAGCCCAGTTTGGGTTTTTGGTGAACCCCGATATGCGACGCACCAAGGGCTGGTGCGGCACCTGGTGCGGCGCACCTGGTCTTAATCTAAATTCCCTGGAAGATTGGTGCGACGCACCAAAGGGTAGGTCGGCGCACCCATTGTTGATAGAATTTCCCTGGAGGATTGGTGCGACGCACCACATGGAAGGGGCGGCGCACCACATGTCCAGATTTCACAAAATGTGTCGTTTAGCTTATATTTCGATCTTATATTTGTTCTAGGTTATTGGAGACACCTAGTCATCGTTGTATTGTGCTTGTAGCTTGTTGTTAAGCTGTATCAAGGTAAGATACACTACTTTTGTCACGCTGAGGGTTCAACAAGCAAAGGTTTCATACTTATAACTTCCTTAACGGTAACTTATGATAGATGTGGGTATCTCGGGTTACACGGGAGGTATTATGGGATATATAGTTGACCATGAGACTTGAAATGCAGACCTTAATGTAGTGAAATGAAGTATTGTTCAATGTAGGGTATTGTTATGCAGTTTATGTGGATTTATGAAGTGTCTTATTATGTGTGAAATGTAGAAATGAAGTTGTTGTGTGACATATGCATACTACATGGCTTGTACACCTAGTTCACTAGACTTGGTAGGTTGCCATGTCACTTGCACGTTTAAGGGCCCAAACGAAATGAAGGTAATGTGTGATTATGTTTAGGTTATGTGTGTTTCCTAAACTATTATGTGTGGGATCGAGCTCGTAAATATAATGCAGGGAAAGTGTTAAGCTTAACCCGTACAAGTCTTAGCTGGACGAGTACGTTGACGTAGTTGTTGCTTGGGTGGCTCCTTGCAACATGGTCTTTATAATGCAGGGCGAGTAATACGAGGGGTTTGACCAACCTCCACATACGGATTACTCTTGGATTGGCTTGCCATTCCTTAACGACGTACGATGATTAGTCTTTTGGTTGATCATCTAGTCGGGTGTGATGCAGGGCACACTTATATGCAGATAACGAAGATATGTGTGACAATGTGTGAACTAATGCAGGATAGGCACACTTAGGATGATTATCCTAATTGAATTGAAGTTGATATGCAGTTATGTGTGTTTCCTAAACTATTATGTGTGGGATCGAGCTCGTAAATATAATGCAGGGAAAGTGTTAAGCTTAACCCGTACAAGTCTTAGCTGGACGAGTACGTTGACGTAGTTGTTGCTTGGGTGGCTCCTTGCAACATGGTCTTTATAATGCAGGGCGAGTAATACGAGGGGTTTGACCAACCTCCACATACGGATTACTCTTGGATTGGCTTGCCATTCCTTAACGACGTACGATGATTAGTCTTTTGGTTGATCATCTAGTCGGGTGTGATGCAGGGCACACTTATATGCAGATAACGAAGATATGTGTGACAATGTGTGAACTAATGCAGGATAGGCACACTTAGGATGATTATCCTAATTGAATTGAAGTTGATATGCAGTTATGTGTGTTTCCTAAACTATTATGTGTGGGATCGAGCTCGTAAATATAATGCAGGGAAAGTGTTAAGCTTAACCCGTACAAGTCTTAGCTGGACGAGTACGTTGACGTAGTTGTTGCTTGGGTGGCTCCTTGCAACATGGTCTTTATAATGCAGGGCGAGTAATACGAGGGGTTTGACCAACCTCCACATACGGATTACTCTTGGATTGGCTTGCCATTCCTTAACGACGTACGATGATTAGTCTTTTGGTTGATCATCTAGTCGGGTGTGATGCAGGGCACACTTATATGCAGATAACGAAGATATGTGTGACAATGTGTGAACTAATGCAGGATAGGCACACTTAGGATGATTATCCTAATTGAATTGAAGTTGATATGCGTTGGGCAACCGTTGGGTTTTCATTTGAACTATTGTTTGATATGGCGTGTAACACCAACTAAATGCAGAAACCGACATGTTTTTATCGGTTTTGACTTTTACAGTCTTTACTTCCGTAATTTAACACCGTTAGGTGAAAGATTTTTGAAAACCCATATTTTTAAACGTCGGGTGTTACAGAAGACATTCCAAAAACCGCGTTCAGGACCCGTTATGGTCATTATGAATTCTTGGTCATGCCTTTTGGGTTGACAAACGCTCCTGCAGCCTTCATGGATCTTATGAATCGTGTATGTCGTCCTTTCCTTGATAAATCCGTTATTGTTTTCATTGATGACATTTTGATCTATTCAAAGTGTCAGTCCGATCATGAGAAACACCTTCGTGAAGTTCTTGAAACCCTCCGTCGCGAGAAATTGTATGCCAAGTTTTCTAAATGCGAATTTTGGTTACGTGAAGTCCAATTCCTTGGACATGTTGTGAATAAAGAAGGAATTAAAGTAGACCCGGCAAAGATTAGTGCAATCACAAAATAGGAACCTCCCAAATCTCCGACTGAAATTCGTAGTTTTCTTGGTTTGGCGGGTTATTATCGTCGCTTTATTCAAGATTTTTCTAAGTTGGCCTCGCCTCTTACTAAATTGACCCGAAAGAACGAGAAGTTTGAATGGAAGAATGAACAAGAGAATGCCTTCCAAACTTTAAAAGAGAAGTTGAGTCAAGCACCCGTTCTGACTTTACCTGATGGAGTTGAAGACTTCTCGGTATATTGTGATGCATCTTTTAATGGTCTTGGTTGTGTCCTTATGCAAAAGGGGCGAGTCATCGCTTATGCATCAAGACAACTAAAACCTCATGAGAAGTCTTATCCTGTCCATGATTTAGAACTTGCTGCGGTTGTTTTTGCTTTGAAGATTTGGCGTCATTATCTCTATGGTGTTAAGTTTACCATTTATTCCGATCATAAGAGTCTTAAATACTTCTTTGAGCAACGAGATCTTAATAACCGTCAACGAAGATGGCTAGATTTATTGAAAGATTATGATTGTGAAATCTTGTATCACCCCGGGAAAGCCAATGTGGTGGCCGACGCTTTAAGTCGAAAGAGTTCTCACTTTTCTATTCGTGTTTCGCCTTTATGGGTAATGATTACCAATGATTTCTTGGAACGTATAAAGGAAGCTCAAGAAGAAGCTTTACAACGTGATCCTAAACGAGAAAGAATTAAAGGTCAAATGAAGCATTTTTCTAAAGACTCTCGTGGCCTTACGGTTCGTTATGGACGAATTTGGATTCCTTTTTCGTGCTCTTTGAAAGAAATTCTTCTCGATGAAGCGCATAAGTCCAAATATTCTATTCATCCCGGTGCAACGAAAATGTATTATGACTTGAAGGTTGATTATTGGTGGCCGGGTATGAAACGGGACATAGCCAAGTATGTGGAAAAATGTTTGACTTGTTTACAAGTTAAAGCGGAGCATCAAAAGCCATACGGAAAGCTCCAACCGCTTGATATACCACAATGGAAGTGGGAGCACTTGACTATGGACTTTATTACCAAGCTTCCCAAGACACCCAAGCATCAATTTGACTCTATTTGGGTAATTGTGGATCGGTTAACGAAAAGTGCTTTGTTTTTGCCTATTCGTGAGTCATCATCTTCTGAAGTGTTAGCCGATATTTATGTGAAAGAAGTTGTAGCTCGGCATGGTATTCCCGTCTCTATTGTTTCGGATAGAGATACACGCTTTACTTCTCATTTTTGGAAAAAGTTTCATGAAGATATGGGTACTAAGTTGCATTTCAGTACCGCATATCACCCGCAAACGGACGGTCAAAGTGAGCGAACCATCCAAACGTTGGAAGACATGCTACGTGCGTGCATTATTGATTTTGGAGGACCATGGGACGCGTATTTGCCTTTGGCAGAATTCTCGTATAATAATAGCTACCATGCTAGCATTAAGATGCCTCCATATGAAATGCTTTATGGTAGGAGATGTCGAACTCCCATTTGTTGGGGAGAAGTGGGTCAGCGAGAGTTAGGAGGGACCGATATTGTCCTCAAGACTACCCAAAAGGTAGATGAGATTCGTGAAAGACTCAAAGCGGCTCAAGATAGACAAAAGTCGTATGCCGATGTTAGAAGAAGACCCATTGAATTCATGGTTGGTGACCGAGTTATGTTGAAGGTGTCTCCATGGAAGGGTTTACTTCGATTTTGCAAACGTGGAAAGTTGAGTCCACGGTTCATTGGCCCGTTTCGGATTTTAAACCGTGTTGGCAAAGTGGCATATCAATTGGAGTTACCCGAAGAGTTATCTCGAATTCATAACACTTTTCATGTTTCTCAACTCCGAAAATGTCTTGTCGATGATGCAACGTGTGTTCCCTTGAATGAAATCGAACTAGACAAGAAGTTGACTTATGTTGAAGAACCGGTTGCTATTGTTGAAGAAGAGTTGAGAAAAATAAACAATAAGACGGTACGAACCTTTAAGGTACAATGGAAGCACCAAAGGAGCTCAGAATATACGTGGGAAACCGAGCATGACATGTTGGTGTATTATCCGTCCTTACATATGGCTTGGATCACGGGGACGTGATCGAATTCGAGTGGGGGAGATTTGTAACACCCCAAAATTTTAAGGTAAAAGAAAATTAACCCTTTTAATAGTTTTGACATTTAATTAATTTCCTAGTATTTTATTTTGAGATAAGAGGTTACTTTAGTTGGAACTCTAGCGGGTAGCGGGTATTTGACCCACTAAAAATGTGAAATGGAACGTGGCAGGGAGGGGGAGTGCCCAGCCATTTGAATTGATGAATCACAAATTCCACTACACTTCTTCTCCATTTTCTTATACTTGAATCCTCTTTTCTTTCATTCCATCAAGGAATTTACATGCAAGAGTATTCCTTCCAAATGCAATCATCTAATTCATTCTAATAATAAGCAAAGTGAGGGTTGTTTTGTTTGGGGGAGGCCGGATTTAACAAGAAGAAAAGAGGGAAATCTGGAAATTTAATTGTTGTTGTTCTTGAGGTAAGAAATTCCTTCATTCTTCAATTTCTGAATTTAGGGTTCTTTGATTTTGGAATTAGGGTTCTTAGTTGGAAATTGGGAATTTGATATTTTGGGGATTTTGATGATGAACCCTAATTAAACTAAAAAGAAAAGCTTTGGGTCAATTCAATTGAGTTTTAATGGAACCCTAAAGTAATAAACCTTATGTTTTGGGTGTTTGGCTAAATGGTGATTTGAAATTGATTATTGAAAAGTTGTAGTGTTTTGTGAATGCCAAACACCATGAAAAGGGAATGCTTGTGGAATGCAAGTATATGACCTTGAAATAGTTGAGTTTATAGAACTCATAGTTGTGTGAATTGCATTATGTATAGGTGGTGAAGACCTTTTAGTTGAGCATATAGCCATAGAATCGATTAGCCAAGTTCAAGGTGAATGTATATGCATATAATCATGTTCTTGTTATTTGAGGTCATAGGTGGGTAAATTCCTACTAACCCATTTGTGATGAAAAGCTAGTAGGTGGGTAAATTCCTACTAGCATAATTGTTATTAAAAGCTAGTAGGTGGGTAAATTCCTACTAGCATACTTGTTATTAGGGTTAGTAGGTGGGTAAATTCCTACTAACCCATTTGTGATGAAAAGCTAGTAGGTGGGTAAATTCCTACTAGCATAATTGTTATTAGGGTTAGTAGGTGGGTAAATTCCTACTAACCCATTTGTGATGAAAAGCTAGTAGGTGGGTAAATTCCTACTAGCATAATTGTTATTAGGGTTAGTAGGTGGGTAAATTCCTATGACCCATTTGATTATTGAGCTAGTAGGTGGGTAAATTCCTACTAGCCAAATTGTGATTTAGGGTTAGTAGGTGGGTAAATTCCTATGACCCATTTGATTATTGAGCTAGTAGGTGGGTAAATTCCTACTAGCCAAATTGTGATTTAGGGTTAGTAGGTGGGTAAATTCCTACTAGCCCATTTGTGATTAAAAGCTAGTAGGTGGGTAAATTCCTACTAGCATACTTGTTATTAGGGTTAGTAGGTGGGTAAATTCCTATTAACCCATTTGTGATGAAAAGCTAGTAGGTGGGTAAATTCCTACTAGCATAATTGTTATTAGGGTTAGTAGGTGGGTAAATTCCTACTAACCCATTTGTGATTTAAAAGCTAGTAGGTGGGTAAATTCCTACTAGCAAGTTTTCATGGCCATGTGAAAATGAATTTGTGCTTATGAATGTTATGAATGAAATGACTATCTTTGGATGGGCTATATTGTGGTGCTTGATGCACATTGTACGGTAACTTGCTTATGGTTATATGTATATGCATTCACTAAGCGTTGCTTATGTTTTAGTTGTTCAATTCTTTCATAGGGGCTGGTAGTAGTAGCAAAGGCAAGGATTTGATCTAGTGAAGTTGACTTTGAAGATTTTGAAGCCATCTTGGAGGTTGGCACTTTGGGTAAATTGGTTAGATGATTCCCTTTGACTACTATGGCTCTTGATACATGTTGGTGTTGCTTAAACAAGTTCTTTTGGTTGAAAAATCTGCAGATATGTAAAGATTTTGTGTCACTTGGTTGTTTTTGGTCATAACTTGGTAACTAGGTCGTTTTTAGGTCAAACGACCGTTTGATGACACTTATCGCTTTTGGTTCGAAATTATGGTTGTAAAGATTACCTTTGGTATCCATCATTATGTCGAAGTATGAAGTGTCCTGTTATAAAATGTGGTTTGAAATTTGGAAGTTGTAATGTTGTTCAAGTGTGAAAAGGAAATGTTGGGTTGCTGAATTTTTATCAGGTCTGGACCAGAAACTGTCCACTGCGGCGCAGTGGGAGTGTTTTAACCCCACTGCGGCGCAGTGGGGGATTTTTGACCCGTAGACCAGTAAGTTCCCACTGCGGCGCAGTGGGAGGAGTCCAACCCCACTGCGGCGCAGTGGGATGTTGTTGTAAAAAAAAAAAAAAAACTTTTAACTTTTGTATTCTTTTACTAAATGAGGTTTGGTCGTTACATTTTGTTTGGTCGTTACAATGCGCGATAAAAGCAGAAGAAGACAAAAAAAGCACAGTCATCCCACAGTCTTTGGGCGTTGCCCCGGAAAAGATAACGACATGTAAAATTTACAACTCATGGTAATTAAGGCATTTATGTGATCAAAAGTAAAGAGATTGAAACTTTCGTAACAAAAGTTAGAAAAATGAAATTTTAAAAACTAAATAAAACAAAACTTTCGTGCGAAAAGTAAAAGAAATAAAGTTATGCGACAAAAAGTAAAAAGGTTAAAAGTTTCGTGGCAGGAATGGAAAAAGCGTGACGAAAATTAAAAAAACAAAAGTTATATGGTGAAAAGTAAGATAACGAAACTTTCGTGGCAAAATTAGAAAAATAAAAGTATAAAAAAACAAAATTTTCGTGCGAAAAGTAAAAGAAGCGAAAGTGATGTGGCCAAAGTAAAAGGGCGAAAACTTTAGTAAATTTATGTGATAAAAAGTAAAAAGAATGAAACTTTCGTGGCAAAAGTTAGAAAAATGAAAGTTTAAAAAATAAATAAAACAAAATTTTCTTGCCAAAAATCAAAGAAATAAAGTTTTGTGACAAAAAGTAAAAAGATTAAAAGTTTCGTGTAGTTGACAAAAGCTAAAAAAACAAAAGTTATGTGGTGAAAAGTAAGATAATGAAACTTTCGTGACAAAAGTTAGAAAAATAAAAGTATAAAGTGTAAATAAAACAAAACTTTCGTGCTAAAAGTAAAAGAAACGAAAGCGATGCGGCAAAAAGTAAAAGTTATTGCGGAAACTGTAGTAAATTTATGTGATAAAAAGTAAAGAGAATGAAACTTTCGTGGCAAAAGTTAGAAAGATGAAAGTTTAAAAACTAAATAAAACAAAACTTTCGTGCCAAAAGTAAAAGAATTAAAGTTATGTGACAAAAAGTAAAAAGACGAATTAAAAAAAAAGAAAAAAGCAGACTGACAGGCTGCTGCGCAGCTACCTGCTAGCCGTGGTTCAATGTTATATATATAAATATAAATTCTTATGTTCTTACTGTTGCGAATTGTATATTTTGAAGAAAAAAAGATGTCCTTTTAAAATATTGTGCTTACCTGATTCGGACATCACAAACACACTGACGTAATAAAAGCTTATACAATATTCATGTTAGTTTCACTCAGCTTCGTTCCAACCTCTCATACCCATAAACCGAGCATGGACCGAGCATGAACCGAGTCCGGTTCTTGAATCTACTTTTTTTTTCAATATCGGTTTCCGGTTCGATCTTGAACAAGTCCGTTTTTGTCCGGTTCTTGCACTGTGAAGTGTTAACACACAGTATATTTATATTTTGGTAAAAAAACAAGTTTTTTGATCCCGGGCGTTGCCCCGGGAAGGCGTTGCCCGGGATCGACGCTGCGTCATGCAAACATATATACATACAACATTACCTAAAAGTCTGGAAAATAAAAGTTTACTATAAGGGGTAGAAACTAAAAAAATAGGTGGCCAAAACCAAGAGTTTGATGGTAAAAAAACTACACTTAAGTTTGTATACAAAAAGTTAGACTAAAGTTAAAAAACCCAAAAGTTAAGTAAAAAAGGTTTAAAAATTGAGGCTTTTGTTAGTCTGTGAGTACCTGGCTAATGATCGGGGTAAAAAGTATATTTTTTTTTAGTTAAAAAGCTTAAAAAAAAATATATATTAGTTAATAGAAATAAGGGGGAAAAATACCTGGGTAATGACCGGGGTAAAAAGTATAATTTTTTTTTAGTTAAAAAGCTTATGAAAAAAAATATATATTAGTTAATAGAAATAAGGGGAAAAAAAAAAAAAAATTGATGAAAGTCCCAATACCGTCTTCGACGGTGTATGGAGGAGGTTGAGATGTAGACAGCCTTACCCCTACCAAAGGTAGAGAGGCTGCTTCCATGTTCTACCATAGGTAGAAAAGGACCTCCAGCCTTACTGGGCATGAGGATCGAACCCTTGACCTCTGTCTCCAGAGGCAAGGGCTCTAACCACTGATCCAACCCATGTATATTAATAATATTAATATTAATATTAATTAATATTAATAATTTGATAAATATCCAAAAGGGTAAATCCGTCAATATATTCACCCTAAAACCTAAACACCGACTTCCCTACATCATTCGTTTCCGGCCTCCCTCCTCCCTCTTTTCATTATTCGCATCTTCTTTCTTTCTTCAGAAAAAAAAAAACATTACATTTACACCTGCAAAGTTTTCACTTGTTTATTTATAATAAAAATAATTAAAAATAATAAAAAAAGGTGGGTGATTTGAGATGGGTGTGCCGTCGTTTTATCGATGGCTGGCAGAGAAGTATCCAATGGTGGTTGTGGACGTTGTTGAAGAAGAATGTGTTGTAATTGATGGTGTTAAAATACCTATAGATACAAGTAAAAAAAACCCAAATAATATCGAATATGATAATCTGTATCTTGATATGAATGGTATTATTCATCCTTGTTTCCATCCTGAAGACCAGGTAATATATATATATATACTGTATATGTATATGTAATTTTTAATATCAAGTTTATGTCTTTTTTTGAATATTAATTTAATTAGTTGATTATTTTTGTATTTGGTTTATTGGGTATGAATAAAGTTTGAAGCTTTATGTTAAAATAGTGAACAATTTGTATACTTAGCACTTAGCAATGCATGTCATTATAAATCTTGAAGCTTTTTAGTGAATTAGAATGTGTTTGTTATCGATCAATTCGTGCTTAGAAAGTCAATTTTGCAACGGTAAAAGAAAATGTTCATGAACGAGAAAGTGCACCGTGTCAAACGACATGAAAGTATGTGTGGATATCATTAGTAATATGTCATTTGAGCAATCATATATGAACTTCAACTTAGGTGGTGTTTGAACGCGCCGAATAAGTGATCATAGAGACATGAGGTTGTAATAGGTTAACGCGGTTATACAAAGCCTGGCAAAAGTGATTATAACTTCTGATTTCTGATTTTTTTTTTCTTTAGAGGCAATTTTTTTTACCTATTATTTGGTTATATCTGCTTAGTAGACTATATAGGTGAGTTGTCATTCTGACAAATAAGTTACTTTCTATTTTTTTTTCTTCGTAATTTGGTACTAACTTTTAATTACTTGGAGATTATTGCTCTAAAAAGACAGTCCAAGTTGGTCATAGCTTTATACGAAAAGGAATGTTGGTTAGGATGTCTGACATGAGTAAGCTGAGTGAACCTCAACGTTGATGTGAAAATTGAACGTAGCTATAGTCATTGTTTGTCATAATCACTATAAATAAGGCGTTGGATTTCTATGGATCCCATAATAATTAGTATTACTAATCATCAAAACTATTGGTTCCATTCTCGAAGCCCAAGATATTTAAATATGTAAAGAACAAAGCGAATCTGCTAAAGTCATATTTGAGGTGATCCTATCTACCAAGTTTCTTAGTTGAGTTAAGCAGAGAATTCTATAATATTAGACCATACATATGGTTTTCTTTTCTAGAACACTGTATAGTAAACCATTATTTATGATGCTTAGTATTCTTTGGACTCTATCTTATATTCATAAACATTTATCTAAGCTTAGTTCCATGTTTTGAGACCTTATTTCTGTTCATATATACAGGCTTCTCCAACCTCTTTTAATGAGGTGTTTCTACGCATGTTTGACTTTATTGACCGGCTTTTTGTGATGGTGCGGCCACGTAAATTGCTCTACATGGCTATTGGTAATTATAAAGTGTTTTTTTTTTGTTTCTTATGAATTGAGAATCTATGCTTATCTTTTAATATGGTATTAGACGGTGTTGCTCCAAGAGCAAAAATGAATCAGAATAGGCGTTTTAGAGCAGCAAAGGATGCAGCAGATGTAGTATGTATCTTTCCTTTTTCATGTATAGATGACAAATTGGTAAGGTCAACAAAGTTGGGCGATGAGTCAATATGTGTTGGGTCGACATGAGGTGTCAAAGTTATTTTTTGTCTAATATAGTCAATTAATTCATATAGTATGGTCATAGAAGTCTAAAATAGTGATCCACTTTTCTAAAATAGTTAATTAATAGTATGTTAATAAAGATATTTTGCTAAAAGGCCAAGTTGCTATGACATTTTAAACAGGTTGAAAGTCATATAAGGTGTATTTTGCAACATTTCATTTACTTTATAAATTTTAAATCATTATTGTATTTTTTTTTTGTTTCTTATAAAACATTAAAAATTTATAGAAAATGGACAATTTTTTTGTGAGTCAAGCCATTCGGATCCGACATTTACGAAAACCAACCCCTTTCGACCCGGATTTTTTTGGACCTTTTACCCAAGTCACTCATTTCGTCACCTCTGGTTACTCAATCTTGAGAGCATGCTAAGATTGAATTTTGTGATATGCTTTTTAGGCAGTGGAAGAAGAGAGGTTGAGGGAAGAGTTTGAGAGGGAAGGCAGAAAGCTTCCTCCAAAGCAAGAATCACAAACTTTTGATTCCAATGTCATCACCCCAGGAACTGAATTCATGGCGGTCTTGTCACTTGCTCTCCAATATTATATCCACAAAAGATTAAACAATGATCCTGGATGGAAGTCTATAAAGGTATTATATTATTCAGAGTTTCATGCATGTTCGATGTTCTAATGTCAGGTTTTTTGTGATGCAATTGAAGGTTATCCTTTCTGATGCAAATGTTCCTGGCGAAGGAGAACATAAAATCATGTCATATATTCGTCATCAAAGAAATCAACCTAGTTTTGATCCAAATACTCGGCATTGCTTATACGGTTTGGTATTGTCTTTTACTTTTTATCCACTCATTTGTATTATTGTGTACTTGGTGGTGGCAAAATGGAGACTCAGGACCACTTTATCTCTAATTATATAATTAGTAATTAGTATGCAGATAACTGTACAACAATTTTTTAATATAATTATGTATTCATTAAACAAATAAATTTTAGGAACAAACATTTTGGGCAACTTCAATATGTTTGGCCCGTTTGACCTTTTGCTAACTTCTGTATACTCTTCATTAACTAAGTTAGGATAGGAAATTTTATGCAATAAAATAAAAAAAGTACAAGTTGGGCAAATTTTTTCTGTTTGGCCCATTTGACCGTCATTGTTTTTTTCTTGCTATTTTTCTTATTATATATTTATATCTATATCTATATATAACTCTGGTTGATCCATTTAGGTAAATGACCAAATATGGCAAATTTGCTTTTTATAAATGTACTGTTTTTTTGCTCAAATTTGTTCTTGAATCTCAACGTCACATCAAATTATTGGTCTTTTTTATTTACAGGATGCGGACTTGATAATGTTGGCTTTGGCTACCCATGAAGTTCATTTTTCAATACTTAGAGAGGTAAGCATTCCACAAGCTTTTGTAAATAAAAAGAGTGGTTACAATAACTTGTGTAGCTGTGAAGATGTGTGATTGTGTATTACAATCAGAAAGTTATAATTTGTTGATGTCTTCTCCCAAATTTTCTTTTTCCTGCTTGTTTTTGTTCTCTTTTGCAAATTAATAACTATGCTTTGATCAAATACCAAAGGGCGGATTGGTATGCACATCTATACCCTGAAATCTATCTTAGTACTTTGTTTTAGAAGTTGAAAATAAATGCAAATAGAAATAACTAAAGTAGTTATTTGTACTATTTATGTTTGAGTGCTTTTGTATGTTTCAGGTTGTATATACTCCAGGACAACAGGATAAGTGTTTTCTTTGTGGTAAAATGGGTCATATGGCAGTTAATTGTGAGGGGAAGGCAAAGAGGAAAGCCGGAGAGTTTGACGAGAAAGCCGATGGCGATGCAGTTCCTAAGAAGCCGTATCAGGTATTTATTATAAACAGAGGTCGTGTGATGTTTTTGGATATATGATTACACAGAATAGTTGGTTCAGTGTTTGAGTTAGTTTGATCATGTTTTGATCTTGTGATTGTACATGGTTAAAGAATCAGATTAGAAAAGCGGGTAAGAGTCTAAGAAACCAAATATTTAGATAATTGTAAAATTACATAACTATTGTAAGTTTATTGAAGTTATTATGAGCTGATTCTGGTTTATAAAGTTGCTATAAGGAGTTTCAAAACACAAATACAAATACTTATGCAATCTGCATATTTGATATAATGACTTAGTTCTTTATCAGTTTAATGTTTCTCTCTTTTGATTACTCGAGGTTATGCTTTTGCAGTTCCTCAATATTTGGACTCTCAGAGAATACCTGGAATATGAGATGCAGATTTCTAATTATGAGATTGATCTTGAGCGAATAGTTGATGATTTTGTTTTTCTCTGTTTTTTCGTTGGAAATGACTTTCTACCACATATGCCTACTTTGGAAATCCGTGAGGTTTGTTCCCAGTTTTTGCTTCTAAAGCTTCAGTGTTATTAATCATAATTTGAATTAATCTTACACTTTTATGATCTATTTTTCCAGGGTGCCATTAATCTATTGTTTGCAGTATACAAGCAGGAGTTTAAGGCTATGGGTGGGTATTTAACTAATGCGAGCAAGGTGATTAGTTGTTCTTCTTAGTTTCTGTAGTGTGATTGACCTTTTTCCTCTAAGGTTTGAATGATTTTATCAATGTTTTATCAGCAAATTACCCTACATGGTTGTTTTAACGTTAAGCACCGTTTTTATCTTGTCACAGCCAGATCTTAGAAAAGTAGAGCATTTCATCCAAGCAGTTGGATCATATGAAGACATTATTTTCCAGAAAAGAGCTCGATTAAATCTGGTATAAATTGCCCCCTGTGACTATATGTTTTCTATATGTAGAGTCTGATACCTCAATTACATCTGGAGGTGGCACTTTGTATCCATTTATGCATAGGTTATTTGTCTATCTTTTTATCTCTAATAGGTCAATTGGGCTTAATTAAAAACATTTACTAAAATGGAAACATGTTAAATGGCTTGAACTGGGAAGTTACCTTCTAAATTATGATGTAACTTAGATTAATATTGTTATAATTTGTCGTAGTCAACGTAATATGGTAGTTTTTGTAAAGAATTTTAAAAGACAACGTATAATAATTGTTTTGGGTTAACTTCAACCTGTTACCCAACCCAATGCCCACTCATTTTGCCATCTTTTTTTACATTATTCAATTTTCTGCTCAGAAACAAGCGCAGAGGATGAAGATTGACAGGGGTTGTGCAAGAAGAGATGATGCTCAATCAGTGTCTGAACCCGAGTCTTTGGTTCCAGTTAATCAGGTTAAGCATGCCACCAAGGAGCTGCCTGCCCTTGATATCCAGAGAAAACGGCCTATGCAGTCTGACGAGCATCAAAGCGATCTTCGAGCTAAAAAAGTGGCACGTTTGACTTCCGGGGCTACGGTTGGGGCTGCTTTAGTGGAGGCAGAAGCTAGTCTTGAAAGAGAAGTATGGTTTTTTCTGTTAATTAGTTTTACTTATTTAAAGTAAAGTGGAAACTTGTTTTATTCAGCTTTCTTTTCTATATATTGACAAGGAATTTGGTGACATTGAACCCCTTGTATTTCTTAGTTAAGTTTTTTGATTTTACTCATTTCAAACTGTAGTTAATACATAAGCTGTAGCGAGATATATTAGGTTGAGTTTGCCACCCATACTTCATAACAATTTTCATCATTTGCAATACTAGGCTATACATTGCTTGTGGGGACCCTTAGAATTTGTTATTGCATCATTTCATGGTATTTGCTGTTTTAAAAGTTGGTTATTTTTTAGGCACTTGAGAACAAAGAGGAATTAAAAGAAATGTTGAAGGGAGTGCTACGTAACAAGTCTGATGTTTTTAACGCCGCAGAGCAGGAAGAAGACAAGGTTAGAGTTCAAATTCGATTTTGTAATCTATCTGTTTTAGTTTTTTGGTTATTCTAGCACTGTTCACGATAAATTATAGTATTGATGTTATTAATATGATCTACCCTTTGGCAGATTCAACTTGGTGCCCCTGGGTGGAAGGAAAGGTATTATGAAGAGAAATTTTCAGCCAGAACTCCTGAGGAGCTTGAGGCAATACGGAAAGATGTTGTAAGCTTTTTTAAGTTTTTAGTGTTGCTAAATTTTTAATTACATTGTTATGATATCTTCCTAACCTCAACAAACACCAAGCATACTAATAAAAAAAGGTCCAATTGAAAAGGATGTATGAAATGACGTCTGTGTTGTGGATTTGTGTTGTGGGATTGATTATCGTGATTTATCAGTTTCTGTGTCTGGACTACGGATAAACATTTTTCTGGTTGGGATTATCTCATTGTTTAGGGGTTCCAGTAAGTTATTTCACATCAATTGCAACAAAGTTGATTATCTAAGCCTTAAAGGGTAAAATAAATATGCATATTTGCGATTTTTAACGTAGTTCATAAGACTCTTACTCTACTCCAACAATTTTCTTTTTCACAATAATGTGCTTTTTGGTCATTTATCTATTAGTTTTCCAAAGAGTTAGATTAACAAATCCTTTCAAGCTTCTGATATTAGTACTTCAATGTCAGAAGCACATCGAAATCCCATCTTAAAAGCACACTTTATTACAACATATTATTACATTTCAAACGCAAATCTAAACTGCCACTTCACCAGAATATGAGTTGATATTTGATACGAATGTTCATAGGTTTTAAAGTATGTGGAAGGCCTTTGTTGGGTGATGCAGTATTATTATCAAGGTGTTTGTTCCTGGCAGTGGTAATGTTCTTCCTTGAGGAGTTATCTATTTCTTTTACCCTTCAATATGAGCAACAAGTTTTACTTCTGTCATCTATCATTATCAAACTGACTTAAATATCCTATGAGGTTTATTTTCCTTTTCTAACAATGTAGCATTTTTCCAGGTTTTATCCTTACCATTATGCTCCATTTGCTTCTGATCTCAAGGATCTTACGCAATTAAATATACGTTTTGAGCTCGGTGCACCATTCAAACCATTTAATCAGCTACTAGGGGTTTTCCCTGCTGCAAGGTTGGCCTTTTTACTTATTTATTGTAATTTCGTTCATTTATCTTTATGGCTATAAATTTTTTATTTTTGTTTTATCATCTAATTGGAAATTTTCTAGTGCTCATGCACTTCCAGAACAATATAGAAAATTGATGACAGATCCAAACTCGCCTATCATTGATTTTTATCCTACAGGTATAGTTGATTTTTGTCAAAATGGTCATATCTTATACTTTATAGAAGTATTTTTGTGATACAGTTGTGGATTGATATTCATTTTTTGGCTGACCAGATTTTGATATAGACATGAATGGGAAGCGGTATGCATGGCAGGTCTGTTTTTAATGCTCGCTATTTTGTTAAAAGATGACAATCTCATTTGATTCACTAATGAATGGGTTGGTCTTTTTATTTTATCTATAACTGGTTAAATTAATAAAATTTGGCTTAAAAGGAAATGAACCAAATGGGTCAAAAGGGTTAACGTCACCCAAAATGCACTTTTATAAATAACTAGATTATTATTGAAGCAATATGCTTTTAAAATCATATTTAACACACTTATTATGTATTAAAATATATTGAAAATTTTGAACATAGTGTTTTGGTTGAACAGGGTTCGACTTTATCTCTAATGGGTCATAATCATAAACTTACTTGAAAACTTAAAACGGTCAAATCGATGAAAGCCACCCATGGTTTAAAAAAAGTTCATCCTCAAAAATAAATTTGCTTAAAAGTATTCTATATTATCGTCATTGTTTATCCTTATGTCAGTTTTTTTTTTAAGTTCAAAAAGACGAGCATACACGACCCAATCGTTTGGACCCACATAAAATTTCTCACCTTTTGACCCTTAACTCTAGCCGACCATTTTGTCACCTCTAAGGTTTAATAAAAATTGTTTAAATGATCACCTCGGATTATAATAAGTATACTGGAAATGTTCACAAGTTTTGTTGTGTGCTTATCGATTTTAGGGTATAGCAATGTTGCCTTTCATTGATGAAGCCCGTCTTCTTGCTGAAGTGGAAAAAGTTGAACCCACTTTAACGGTATGGTGATGAATGCTCTCTTGTTGCCTGTTCAAACTCATGTAAGATTTTATTTTCTTATTGTGACTGTGATCTTTCTCCGTGAAGGAAGAAGAAGCACGGAGAAACAGCAGGATGTGTGATATGTTTTTCGTGTCTGCATCACATAAGTTATCTCCATACATATATGCTCTCAATGATCGCAGGATGAAGCTGTCAATAAAAAAGCATTCTAAACTCAAGGAACGAATTGATGCTGTAGCAAGGTTTGTAGCTCTTGCATAGTTGCATCTAGACTCCATATGTGGCCATTTCAAAATATTTACTTATGTAAGGGTTGATTTGGGTTATGTTATAGCTCTTGCGTGTTAAGGGGTATAATAGGCCCAGAAAATAGGTCCATTTAGTATTTAAGATGGTCCAAATGTCCAATACTCTCTAAAAGTTAAGGGTGGTAAAACTTTTGTGGGTTTTTAACCTAATCGGGGGTTTTGATTATCTTATGTGATTCTCAGGTTCTAACATGAATTTTAGGTTGTTTTGCTACTTAACGAATTTATCTTCTTTTTTTTTTTAAGTGTGCGCCTCGCGTACGAAAATCCTGCCGCTTTTGCGCTTCTTAAATGGACCTTTTCGCTTTTGTGCGCCTAAACTAATCTCTTTTTATTGGGATAACAAATCTGGGATGTATAGAATTTAAATCATCTATATCAAATTTCTTTAGGTGGATCATTTAATATAAAATGTACGACTAAGGTGTACACGGTGTGTATACACACGCACATATATAACACAAATACGTATATACTTGTAGTGACCAAAGTGTGTTATAACTGTTAAGTCAGTATGATAACTTCAACCCAATTGAATTAGCTGGTAAATCTGAAACCAAAATTCGAGCCGTCTGCTACGGTATTGTTTTGGATAGTTTGGGTCAGTTAATTCTGTTATAGGTTTTTATTTTTGTCCTCACCCGTACCCAAAGTGTATATCTAATGTTCAAAAATATACTAAAATTATTCTAGTATATAAGAATATATTGTTATCAAAATCTAACTCCCGCTGTCTCAAAATCATTATCCACCTTACTATTGTAGGCATTTCTAAAAGAATTTCCCCACTTCTAAAAGTAAATCTTTTTGATATGTTACCGAAGGTAGAAAGGCTGCTTACTGAAAGTCCTCCGACAAACAATTATCCACCTTACACCCTCGGTCCAAAAACTGTTATCTACTTTTCCATATTAGTGAGCCTCAAAATAATTGTCCTCTTTCAGTAATAGTTTGATACAATTGACTACCTTTCCCATATTATCCTTGACTGAGATTATTACAAAAGTTAGGGAGGCATTTAATAGAAAGTGAAGGCTAAAGCTATAATTTGAGTAAATCAGTATTGATCTCATCTTAGTATGATCATGAATTAGTCATGTTAGCATGTACATTAATGCAGTTTAATTGAAATTTAGTTAATAATTACTAATTTGAAGAGAAATGCTACTGTAACACACATGACGCAGAATCAGTAACCCTTGATTGAACTATGGATCTAAATAATTTCTAATATGCTTTAGTGTTTAGTCTAGCAAGAGCATAAGATGTGTCGGTTGGAAACTTGGAATATTGGCTTGATGAGTAGCAGGTCGGTATGTGTGGGGATTATTAAAATATCAAAGTATGATTACATAAATATCTCGTCAAATAATGATCCAACATTTTATATATTTCATACATAATGAATATCAGATACTGATCCTTTTTTTTTTAAGTAAAGCCACATATAACGTTGAAAATACTAGAGTATAGAGTGATTTTTAAACCATTGAATCTGTTTCACTTGCTTGATCCAGTATCAACTTCTTTCTGATCAACTTTGGGCTACTTGCAGTGATGGAATGAATGGCTATATATATCTTCCTGCTGGAGAGCCTTGTCCTACAATTTACAGATCACCAATCGAGGGGATGGAAGATATAATGGACAATCAAGTCATGTAAACTCCAAATAGTTGATTACTGTTTATTTCATTCTTAAAGAAGTGTGTGTTTATTGATTGTTATCTTATTTATCTAGTTTACTGTTTTACCTTTCAGTTGTGCAATATACAAGCTTCCGGAACCTCGTA
The DNA here is from genome assembly GCA_034093135.1 of Erigeron breviscapus. Taxonomy (NCBI): domain Eukaryota; kingdom Viridiplantae; phylum Streptophyta; class Magnoliopsida; order Asterales; family Asteraceae; genus Erigeron; species Erigeron breviscapus. The sequence goes on from CM067169.1 coordinate 101,157,809, forward strand.
AGCATATAGCTCGCCCCCCTGCCGGGGTTAAAATGCCAAAGAAGGTAAAAATTAATGTGATCTTTTGCTTAATGGCCATTCAACTAGTTCAATTGATTATATCTGCTTGGCAAAATCGATGGCTTATGCAGATGATAGCCCAAAAGAGTTAAGCTCATAGTGGGTCATATTGGCTTGCCAACACTTCTCTAAACATTATTTTGATTTTTATAAGTACTTGTGTTAAACGTGAGGGTTATTAATGATTTAATTCTCAAACTTTCATCAATATGACATTTTAACACTTCTTTTTCATGGTTTAATCCCTTCACTTTTTGCACATTTGATAAACAAATCTTTTTGACTTGGTATGAGGGGTTCTCAATTTATTTTTAAATTAACATTTTAACCCTCAAACCTCATTTTGTAAAATGGGTTTTATGGGATTAAACTATGTGGAAAAAATTGTTTTAAGTTAAAATTTTAAAAAGGTGAAACTCTAAGGATGAAGAAACTAATTTTCTAATATAACAATTTTGCCAAGTAAAAGTATTTAGGAGGTTGTAAGCATTTAAATACATTTTTGATGGTCAGTTGCTCTTTTGTGCAACACTAACACACTCGTTTGCTTATGCAGACTGTAACGTTGGGGGATTTGAAACCCGTACCTACTTTATGGCATGAGGGCAATCGGCGGAAACCTTGGTATGCTCGGTTTGCTTTTCTTTTCGTTGGCCAATAGAGATAGCAATTACAACCCATTTGGCCCTATTTGGGCATTTGGCATATAGTCCAGTCCCAATCCATTTTGACCTGTACCTAAAACAACCTTATCTCGTTTGTTGCTTTATTAGACCCTCATGAACCATCCGGGTTGCCACTCCTAGAAGCCAATATACATAGCACTCATCATTGGGCCAATAACACGATACTTCCACTGAACTTCATTTTTGCCACTGGACTTTCAAGTTGCTACTAAATCATCCTTTTTTTGAAAGTTATCATAAAAACATTCAAGCTACAAAAAACTTTCTTACACCAGTCAAAAAGACGTGTTAATCATCTTTTTAAAAGTGAAGAACTTTTGATAATAGTTTTAAAGTATTGAAATTAAATAACAATTGAAGTGGAAGCTGCAATGTTGTTTAATGCAATTTGCCAAGAGATATATAACATTTGAGTCATTTAAATAACTGTCGTGATTCAGGAATTCGTCATTCCACGGTAATGTGCACAATGAGCATAAAAACCCCCCTGGATCTATTTCTGGGCAACGGTTGAGTGAGGTGGCTCATAGACTCGTGGTCAATAGTTTACAAGTCAAGATAGAGAGGAAGGTGCATGGTCTTCAAGCAAGTGGCGCAAGTCCATCCGTTGTTTCCCAAGGTTCCCAACATGGTGCTGTAAAGAACGGCACTACCTCAAATCTTCGTCGCCGGCTGCGAAGTAATGACTCTGGTGGGGATCGTCCTAAATGGACACGTGTGCATGACCCTCATCAGTCTTATGGATATTATTATGGCCTTGTATCACATGGTGCTGATGAGAACCGCACTCCCTCAAATTTCCATGGCCGGCTGCAAAGTAATGACTCTGGTCGGGATGGTGCTAAATGGACACGTGTGCAAGACCCTCATCAGTCTTGTGGATATTATACTGATAATAAGAAGCGCACTCCCTCAAATTCCCGTGGCCGGCTATGTAAGAAATATGGTCCGGATGGTGCTAAATGGACACGTGTGCAACACATGCATCTGCCTTATGGACATGATGGCCTTGTATTCTTGCCATGTGAGACCCCAATGCCCACCAGAGTACTGGCTAACGGTCAGGGTTGTGGTTCCAACAGTGGGGGAGGCAATCCATCTGGTGGGTCAAATGGTAACCAGCATCAGGGTGGGGTAAGGGTACCCAGGGCGAGTAAAAGAGGTGGTCAAAGTGAAGGCAAAGTGCGTCGACGTTACCGCAGAAGAGGTACTCATCCAAAAATTGGTGGAGGTGACATAGTTAAGATGTTGAACAAAAGTGGAACAAGTACACATCCGGAAAATGGTGGAGGTGACATAGTTAAGATGTTGAATAAAGGTGGAACAAGCACAAATCCGCAAAATGTTGTAGGTGGCATTGTCGAGGATTTGAGCAAAGGTGGAACAAGTACACGTCCAGAAAATGGCGTAGGTGAAGTTCAGGTGTTGAACAAGGATGGAACAAGTACGCTTCCAATAAATGGGGAAGGTGACAAAGCCGTTAAAAAAATAAAATTGAAAAAGGGTATAAGAAAGAGACGTCAGAAAAATGGTGGTGACATAACTACGGTGTTGAACAAGGATGGAACAAGTACGCTTCCAATAAATGGGGAAGGTGACAAAGCCGTTAAAAAAATAAAATTGAAAAAGGGTATAAGAAAGAGACGTCAGAAAAATGGTGGTGACATAACTACGGATGTTGTAGGTGGCATTGTCGAGGATTTGAGCAAAGGTGGAACAAGTACACGTCCAGAAAATGGCGTAGGTGAAGTTCAGGTGTTGAACAAGGATGGAACAAGTACGCTTCCAATAAATGGGGAAGGTGACAAAGCCGTTAAAAAAATAAAATTGAAAAAGGGTATAAGAAAGAGACGTCAGAAAAATGGTGGTGACATAACTACGGTGTTGAACAAGGATGGTACAAGTACACATCTGAAAAATGATGGAGATGATAAGGTATCGAGCAAAGATTGAACAAAGCCTTTGCCACCACCTTCTCTGAAGAGCTAGAGGCAGTACTCGGCACCCCCCTTGCTTCATCTCCAATGGGTGCAATCCAGAAACAAGAGGTCGTGAAACATAATGCAATATATGTCCTTATAGGTCTCTTGGTGCCCTTCATTTTGTTAATTATGTTGTGTCTTGTTCTAGTAGCATTGCAGGCTTGTTATTTAGGACCTCTAACGACCAAAAACATGTATTTTACTGGAAAAACATACTACTTGAGTTTTTAAAGTTCAGGAAAGTTTATTTTACAGTAGTTGGGCCATCTAGGTTAGAAAACTAGACCAATGGTCTGATTCGTTAGAGGTCTTTTTTTTTTGTTTTTATCTTTTTTCCAGCTAGTGTTACATTATTTATCTTCTTCCTATGTAACGTTTGATTATTTACTGTCATTGCACAGTCGATATATCCCCTTCTAAACTCGTTGCAATAACTCTACGTATTTAAAGAACTATACAAAATTCGTACTCCTATCCAAAAATGAGTGTCTACGTTTATATTTGGGTTGTTCCAATGTACATGTTCATTCTCGTAAGGAGTTATCCTTGTCATTATATAGCTTTTAAAAACCTAATTTCTAAGAATCAGTGATAAATGTAAAAACTAATTTATGCAATGATTCATAAAACTTATGTATTTTTATTTTTATTTTCAAGTGGATATTTATATTCAGATAGGTGACCAAAATGTATATTATACTACTAGTCCTAATACCCGTACGATGTACGATAGTTATATATAGATTGTATTATAAAGAAATTCGAATAAGCCTCATACATGATTCGTGATTATAAAATAAAATGTTGTTAAAGTAAACCGATTATGAAGCTAATTTATGATAAACATTAATGATGAATATAATATATGTTTAATTAGAGTTTTGGATTTACCTTAAATTTTTAGAATCACATCAAAATCAGAACTTGTAAGCATAATGGATGACGGCAAATACCCTTGTGATTTTGGATCGTAAACTCAAACTTTTGAAGCCTTCATGTTAATAACTTATTATAAGTAATATAAGTTATAGAAGTTGAAGAATTGAGAAAAAAAAGAAACAATTTATTAATGAGAAAACGATCAATCAAATAAGGTTGTATTAATAAGTCAAGAGTCAGAATTTAATTTTAAGTCTAATAAGAAAACTGAATCTATATACAACTAAAAAGACTAATTTAATAACATAAATAAATTAAAACAACACGTGTCGATCAAGGATTACGCCACGTGTCTTTTCAAGAATATCTCAATCCTGTTTTAGTTTATTGGTAGATACTTTGAGTCGAAATTCAATCTAATGTCATACAAAAGATAAATTTGCTTTTATATTGTTAACCTCAAGTACTTCGAACAAGAAGTTGTTCTAAACAAAATAACTTGGATAGTTTACGGTGCTGTGTAGAACTTGCTTGACTTAATAAAGTAAATGTTCATAAAAGTTGTTTGTTTAGGACTTAAATATCTTGAATATTTTTGTAACCAGTTCAATTTTGGATAAAACAGTATTTCTGAGAGGACTTTTTTATCCTGATATTGATACCCGTCAGTTTCATCTTGAAAGACTAATATTAAGTTACTCAATGTGAGTGGATATTATCAATTAAATATTTATTGAGAAAATTCGTGACAATATACTTAGTATATTATAAAATTTTAAAATTGTATTTTGATGTGTTAAGTTAAATAGGATATATGCGTAATTCCCATAAGATGGATTTCATCGAATCTTTTGATTTATCAATAACTTGTTATGTCAGCCCATATTCTTTTAGTATGAATAAAGATAAATACTTGAAAATCTTGTTAAACTGTATTTTGATAGTTAAAGATATAGTATTTTTTTTGTTTTTTGAAAACTGAATTTACTTTAGTAATTATTGAAACAAGACGGTTTTCATAAAGACTTAAGGCATCAGTATGTAATAAACTATACGTAAATTATCCAGCTATATGTGACATCCATATACGTTGTCACGTTAAGTGTCAAGTTGTCACTTTGCAAGTTTAAGATTGCTCGAATACATATACATACAATATAAACTGATTAAAAGTGATAATATATAATGAACACGGATCTCTAATTATATATGTAGTATTACGCAACCCAGTGGGCTTCGATGATCTAGTCTCAATGTGTGGCAAGTTTTTTGAGAAGATCAGCCCATGTCCAATCAGACCACTATTATAGTAATTTATTTTGTTGAGATTTAATTGAGAAAATTACACAGAGAAACATATCTAGACTCTTTTTCTCAAACTAATAGGGTCAATAATCCTTCACGAGAGCTTACTGGACGAACCAAACACGTCTACCATATGAAACAAACATGTAAGGATCAAGTGAGTGTCTCGAAATGACCATTAGTCCATTACGGTCCTCAGATTAACCATTGCGGTCCTCGCATTGATCTTTGCAGTCTTTGGGTTAACCATCATTATATTTGTTAAAGATCGGTAAAGTTAGCTCGAGTTGGACGTAAAGGTCGTCGTTAGTGAAAAAGTTAAGTTTCTGCTTAACTTTTGTTTTATATATTATAATAATTTTTTTTGAGATGTGTGTTTAACGAAAAGGTAAAAGTACACAAATAAAATATACATAACACAAAAAAAAACCCTAAGTTACAAGATCTATTTAGTTGAATGATGTTGAAGCAACCTTTTTCCCCTATATGATTATCTTATAAGAAAGTTGATATTGATATCGATCGGTTTATGTCAATATCATTTCATACAATATTTTATTTCTCTTTTATACTCGTTGATGCAGTTTCTCTTAACAATCAAATGGCTCAAGAACACTCGATTAATCAAAGACTAAAACCACATGGGTTTTCTTGACAAAATATCAATTTTATATAAATTCAAATAATCACAAAAACTAAGACCCTATAAATAGACCTTAGATCCACAAAAATAGGCAACAAAATAATTGGATAAAAGGAAACTAAATAAAATACTAATACAAATAAAACTAAACTTGGAATATTAAATCTTAGATAATTCCCCTGCATCATTCTCCTCTTCTTCGAAAAAAACTCGTCCTCGAGTTTTGTCTTTAGACCAGAGCTACATGCACGGAAAACCCGAACCTTGAAAACGACACAAAACATGTTGAGTGTCATAAAGAATACACACAAATCTCATGCAACGTAGTCGAGAACTCACATCTAGTCTCACCACAATCTTTACCCCCTTTTTTTTTTTCCGCCACCGAACCATGCATATAACGAAAGTGTGTCACAAGGTTTCAGAGTTGAGAGCCAAAGATACCGACACATAGCTGTGCACTTCCATTAACCCGACCACCATAACATGCATCCCCCGGGATCAAACGAAATATATTGGCAGTTTACTAACTTACCTTCGGCAATGAAAACGTGCACTATTTGATTTAACAACAAATGCTCGAATAGTATGTAAACTCGTCCATCCATGCCTTTAATTTCAATCGGTAGAGGAATTAATTCCAAGGCACAAAAGCCTCACGCATGAATGTGGTTCAAGTAATTGAACATCCACGTAATGCTGCAAGTATGTGGACCCACTAGTTGAAAGTTTTCTTGAAATAACAAAGAGCTTATCTCATATAATAATAATAATATGATTTGTAGAATCCAACCAAAAAAATCAAGTTTTACTATATTCCACATGTTGATCACCCCAAATTTCTTGAAAATTGGATTTAAATATGCATTCGATTTTAGGCCAACTAACATCCCAATAATATAACCAACTCTTAGAAGAGTTGGCCAGCCGTCACATGCGACATCTGGGGCCACTTGGGGAGCTTCTACCAAATATGGGCGTGGGTTCGATACCCCAAAGGGGGAAAGGCCTAAATCCAAGTGGGCTTCAGACTATGTGTCTAACCGGGGCTAGGGTTGTGCGGCCTGACCTAGTTGGTACCTATATGGTACACGGGATTAAGGTGTTCCTGCCAAAATACACTTTTTACCAAACATCTCAATAATATTGGTAGAATAAATCCCACTAAATAGCCACTCCCATGTATCAAGGCAAGAGATAATGTCTATACCCAAAATCAACGACTTACCCCAAAAATTGGACCAACACTTGATGCAATTTACAGTAACGACTTTCTCCCTTCTCCCTCTTATGACAACCATAGGCAGCATAACCCGACAAACAAAATTGAAGCAACAATAAGAATAAACTTGACGTGGAAGCTTCAACACACCGATAGAAAAGGATGATATCTTTTAATATCAAATAAAAGCATAGGAAAGCATCCGTCTTTTTGCCAACGATATACAGGTTTGAAGGAACTGACCTTGGCATAAAGATGATTTTAATGTCTAGAGTTCTCAATACTATCACGTATATCTGAAAAATCTTATGAAAACTTTCAGATTTGAAAACTCGTAAAGCATCTGACATTAGATCTTCTGTATTAGTTGAGCAACCGGTAGCCCAAGAAAACCATTTCTCGTCCTCATATTCATCAAAAACAGGTAAAGAATCATAAATAAAATCATACATACCATAAGGATCATCCTCTTCCCCAAAGTTTTCGTCCCGGACGTAACCCTGTGGTTCGGTTCCCTTAAGCGATAGTGTTTCCAGATCTAGGACCCGTTGCTCTGGTCTTTCGATCTCAAAATCCCGTGCGTTAGCAAAGACTCCATCACTTCCTCGGTCGGCGAATCTGTGAACAGAAAATCCATCTTCAACACGAGCACGTGAATCGGGATCATCTATGTTGTTGCCTCGTTCGACGATTCTACATACATGAGAGTAATCACTATCACGTCGAGCCATTTGATAAACCATAACTCCGATACCACCTGAATGCAGTTTCTCTTAGCAATCAAATGGCTCAAGAACACTCGATTAATCAAAGACTAAACCACATAGGTTTTCTTGACAAAATGTCAATTTTATATAAACTCAAATAATCAACTCCTGTTTACAAAAACTAAGACCTCTATAAATAGACCTTAGATCCACTAAAATAGGCAACAAAATAATTGGATAAAAGGAAACTAAATAAAATACTAATACAAATAAAACTAAACTTGGAATATTAAATCTTAGATAATTCCCCTGCATCACTCTTTTTTTTTTGTTCAGTTTTTTTTTTTTTTTTTTTTTTTTTTTTTTTTTTTTTTTTTTTTTTTTTTTTTTTTTTTTTTTTTTTTTTTTTTTTTTTTTTTTTTTTTTTTTTTTTTTTTTTTTTTTTTTTTTTTTTTTTTTTTTTTTTTTTTTTTTTTTTTTTTTTTTTTTTTTTTTTTTTTTTTTTTTTTTTTTTTTTTTTTTTTTTTTTTTTTTTTTTTTTTTTTTTTTTTTTTTTTTTTTTTTTTTTTTTTTTTTTTTTTTTTTTTTTTTTTTTTTTTTTTTTTTTTTTTTTTTTTTTTTTTTTTTTTTTTTTTTTTTTTTTTTTTTTTTTTTTTTTTTTTTTTTTTTTTTTTTTTTTTTTTTTTTTTTTTTTTTTTTTTTTTTTTTTTTTTTTTTTTTTTTTTTTTTTTTTTTTTTTTTTTTTTTTTTTTTTTTTTTTTTTTTTTTTTTTTTTTTTTTTTTTTTTTTTTTTTTTTTTTTTTTTTTTTTTTTTTTTTTTTTTTTTTTTTTTTTTTTTTTTTTTTTTTTTTTTTTTTTTTTTTTTTTTTTTTTTTTTTTTTTTTTTTTTTTTTTTTTTTTTTTTTTTTTTTTTTTTTTTTTTTTTTTTTTTTTTTTTTTTTTTTTTTTTTTTTTTTTTTTTTTTTTTTTTTTTTTTTTTTTTTTTTTTTTTTTTTTTTTTTTTTTTTTTTTTTTTTTTTTTTTTTTTTTTTTTTTTTTTTTTTTTTTTTTTTTTTTTTTTTTTTTTTTTTTTTTTTTTTTTTTTTTTTTTTTTTTTTTTTTTTTTTTTTTTTTTTTTTTTTTTTTTTTTTTTTTTTTTTTTTTTTTTTTTTTTTTTTTTTTTTTTTTTTTTTTTTTTTTTTTTTTTTTTTTTTTTTTTTTTTTTTTTTTTTTTTTTTTTTTTTTTTTTTTTTTTTTTTTTTTTTTTTTTTTTTTTTTTTTTTTTTTTTTTTTTTTTTTTTTTTTTTTTTTTTTTTTTTTTTTTTTTTTTTTTTTTTTTTTTTTTTTTTTTTTTTTTTTTTTTTTTTTTTTTTTTTTTTTTTTTTTTTTTTTTTTTTTTTTTTTTTTTTTTTTTTTTTTTTTTTTTTTTTTTTTTTTTTTTTTTTTTTTTTTTTTTTTTTTTTTTTTTTTTTTTTTTTTTTTTTTTTTTTTTTTTTTTTTTTTTTTTTTTTTTTTTTTTTTTTTTTTTTTTTTTTTTTTTTTTTTTTTTTTTTTTTTTTTTTTTTTTTTTTTTTTTTTTTTTTTTTTTTTTTTTTTTTTTTTTTTTTTTTTTTTTTTTTTTTTTTTTTTTTTTTTTTTTTTTTTTTTTTTTTTTTTTTTTTTTTTTTTTTTTTTTTTTTTTTTTTTTTTTTTTTTTTTTTTTTTTTTTTTTTTTTTTTTTTTTTTTTTTTTTTTTTTTTTTTTTTTTTTTTTTTTTTTTTTTCAATCGGTAGAGGAATTAATTCCAAGGCACAAAAGCCTCACGCATGAATGTGGTTCAAGTAATTGAACATCCACGTAATGCTGCAAGTATGTGGACCCACTAGTTGAAAGTTTTCTTGAAATAACAAAGAGCTTATCTCATATAATAATAATAATATGATTTGTAGAATCCAACCAAAAAAATCAAGTTTTACTATATTCCACATGTTGATCACCCCAAATTTCTTGAAAATTGGATTTAAATATGCATTCGATTTTAGGCCAACTAACATCCCAATAATATAACCAACTCTTATAGAAGAGTTGGCCAGCCGTCACATGCGACATCTGGGGCCACTTGGGGAGCTTCTACCAAATATGGGCGTGGGTTCGATACCCCAAAGGGGGAAAGGCCTAAATCCAAGTGGGCTTCAGACTATGTGTCTAACCGGGGCTAGGGTTGTGCGGCCTGACCTAGTTGGTACCTATATGGTACACGGGATTAAGGTGTTCCTGCCAAAATACACTTTTTACCAAACATCTCAATAATATTGGTAGAATAAATCCCACTAAATAGCCACTCCCATGTATCAAGGCAAGAGATAATGTCTATACCCAAAATCAACGACTTACCCCAAAAATTGGACCAACACTTGATGCAATTTACAGTAACGACTTTCTCCCTTCTCCCTCTTATGACAACCATAGGCAGCATAACCCGACAAACAAAATTGAAGCAACAATAAGAATAAACTTGACGTGGAAGCTTCAACACACCGATAGAAAAGGATGATATCTTTTAATATCAAATAAAAGCATAGGAAAGCATCCGTCTTTTTGCCAACGATATACAGGTTTGAAGGAACTGACCTTGGCATAAAGATGATTTTAATGTCTAGAGTTCTCAATACTATCACGTAATTCTGAAAAATCTTATGAAAACTTCCAGATTTGAAAACTCGTAAAGCATCTGACATTAGATCTTCTGTATTAGTTGAGCAACCGGTAGCCCAAGAAAACCATTTCTCGTCCTCATATTCATCAAAAACAGGTAAAGAATCATAAATAAAATCATACATACCATAAGGATCATCCTCTTCCCCAAAGTTTTCGTCCCGGACGTAACCCTGTGGTTCGGTTTCCATTAATTGATAAAGACAAATGAACGAACATAGGCACAATAATTCTCTGTTCGACTATCTGTTTGTGAACTGTTGTTTATTTGTTATTTGTTTTTTTTTCCGGTTTTTTTACAATGCATAAAATTTACTAAACAACCAACCGTATGAATATGTACTTGATTTATTCTTGAAATAAGTATGTACTCCAAATTCATTATTCCACAAGCCATGTAACATTAGCTTTGCTCTTTCATCTATTTTGTTCATACGACCCTCTAGCGTTATTGAAATTAAACTGTTAATGAAAAAGTATGTACTCCAAATTCATTATTCCACAAGCCATGTAACATTAGCTTTGCTCTTTCATCTATTTTGTTCATACGACCCTCTAGCGTTATTGAAATTAAACTGTTAATGAAAAAGTATGTACTCCAAATTCATTATTCCACAAGCCATGTAACATTAGCTTTGCTCTTTCATCTATTTTGTTCATACGACCCTCTAGCGTTATTGAAATTAAACTGTTAATGAAAAAGTATGTACTCCAAATTCATTATTCCACAAGCCATGTAACATTAGCTTTGCTCTTTCATCTATTTTGTTCATACGACCCTCTAGCGTTATTGAAATTAAACTGTTAATGAAAAAGTATGTACTCCAAATTCATTATTCCACAAGCCATGTAACATTAGCTTTGCTCTTTCATCTATTTTGTTCATACGACCCTCTAGCGTTATTGAAATTAAACTGTTAATGAAAAAGTATGTACTCCAAATTCATTATTCCACAAGCCATGTAACATTAGCTTTGCTCTTTCATCTATTTTGTTCATACGACCCTCTAGCGTTATTGAAATTAAACTGTTAATGAAAAAGTATGTACTCCAAATTCATTATTCCACAAGCCATGTAACATTAGCTTTGCTCTTTCATCTATTTTGTTCATACGACCCTCTAGCGTTATTGAAATTAAACTGTTAATGAAAAAGTATGTACTCCAAATTCATTATTCCACAAGCCATGTAACATTAGCTTTGCTCTTTCATCTATTTTGTTCATACGACCCTCTAGCGTTATTGAAATTAAACTGTTAATGAAAAAGTATGTACTCCAAATTCATTATTCCACAAGCCATGTAACATTAGCTTTGCTCTTTCATCTATTTTGTTCATACGACCCTCTAGCGTTATTGAAATTAAACTGTTAATGAAAAAGTATGTACTCCAAATTCATTATTCCACAAGCCATGTAACATTAGCTTTGCTCTTTCATCTATTTTGTTCATACGACCCTCTAGCGTTATTGAAATTAAACTGTTAATGAAAAAGTATGTACTCCAAATTCATTATTCCACAAGCCATGTAACATTAGCTTTGCTCTTTCATCTATTTTGTTCATACGACCCTCTAGCGTTATTGAAATTAAACTGTTAATGAAAAAGTATGTACTCCAAATTCATTATTCCACAAGCCATGTAACATTAGCTTTGCTCTTTCATCTATTTTGTTCATACGACCCTCTAGCGTTATTGAAATTAAACTGTTAATGAAAAAGTATGTACTCCAAATTCATTATTCCACAAGCCATGTAACATTAGCTTTGCTCTTTCATCTATTTTGTTCATACGACCCTCTAGCGTTATTGAAATTAAACTGTTAATGAAAAAGTATGTACTCCAAATTCATTATTCCACAAGCCATGTAACATTAGCTTTGCTCTTTCATCTATTTTGTTCATACGACCCTCTAGCGTTATTGAAATTAAACTGTTAATGAAAAAGTATGTACTCCAAATTCATTATTCCACAAGCCATGTAACATTAGCTTTGCTCTTTCATCTATTTTGTTCATACGACCCTCTAGCGTTATTGAAATTAAACTGTTAATGAAAAAAATTACAAATTCATTATTCCACAAGCCATGTAACATTAGCTTTGCTCTTTCATCTATTTTGTTTAACATTTTTTTTTCATGATGCATTATTACCGTAAAGTTTATAGTTATGCATTAGTTAACTTGCGCTTAATATGTGTTCGTTTCCATTAATTGATAAAGACAAATGAACGAACATAGGCACAATAATTCTCTGTTCGACTATCTGTTTGTGAACTGTTGTTTATTTGTTATTTGTTTTTTTTTTCCGGTTTTTTTACAATGCATAAAATTTACTAAACAACCAACCGTATGAATATGTACTTGATTTATTCTTGAAATAAGTATGTACTCCAAATTCATTATTCCACAAGCCATGTAACATTAGCTTTGCTCTTTCATCTATTTTGTTCATACGACCCTCTAGCGTTATTGAAATTAAACTGTTAATGAAAAAAATTACAAATTCATTTAAAAAGTTACAACCAATTAAGACTGTATATTAAACCATCATCGATTAATTGACCATAATCTTAAGTCGGTAATGTCTTTACCTCTAACTGTGTAATCCGGATTGAATTTTCAAAATATTGAATTTTGAAACTTTTTTTCGGAAGTTTAAAATTTTAATTTAACCTTAAATTTTAAATGTTTTAGAAATTATATTACCTTCATGCATCATGTGGATAGGATTATATCATAGTTGTATAGTATATACTATATACTCATTTCTATTCTATTATTAAAAAAAGGAGATAAAAAATCTTTATTTTTAGATATTCATTTGTGTGAAAGGAATGAGAGCCGTTGAGAAGTTAGGGACCAATTCCAAGGATAAAGGGTGGGTGACGACCATCACACGTGTGTATGTAAAGCTCCTTTTTTTTTGTCCACACGCCGGCCATCACATCGTCATTCTGGATAACTACTTCCCCCTCGTGTCCGGCAATCACTTTGTTTACAAAATTATACTAACTAATACTTTTTCTTTCGATTTAATTTCATTAAGCACCTCTGAGAAAATTAATAATCTTCTATTTTTTATGTTTTAGAAATAAATTCAAGTCTCACATTGAAACAATTAATAAACTTAAGCAATTGGTTTGACTGAAATTGTATCAGGTTCGAATTGTGTCAAAAACAGATTATACTACAATTACGGTATGAACTCCTATGTTGCTTCGAGGAAATAATACTTTGATCTTTTGCACTGTATTGTTTAGTTAACTTAAGAAAAGAAAGGAGATGAAAGGAAAGAGAAGTTTTCCTTCCTAATCACCTCAAAAATGAGGGGAAAACTTTTGAAACAAAAAACAACTAAACTTCCCCTTCTAATTCTTTCCACTCTTCCCTTTCCACACTTAAAAAAATCTTAAGAATGCATTTTATAATTTTCTTCTCTCCTCTCCTTTCCTCTCCACCCTTAAAAAAACTAAACAATACAGTGTTGGTTCGTATACTATTGAAAGAGAAGACCAATGCAAAATTTTAATTTAACGGGTACGTTTGTTGGTATAATTAACGAAGACTCAAATTAAAATAAAGTGATAACTTAAACAGGTATATTAAGATCATTAACTATAACCACCAATTTTATTTTTGATTAATTAATACTCTATTAGACTTGTGTTGTGCTAAAGTGCTAAACTTAAAATGAACATTTTCACATTAGATCCGTCCACATTAATATAATAATTGTACATAATGTCATATCGCCACCATTTTGCACCGAAACTTATGGCTTGTTTAATCATATTGTTAGCTTTAAGTTTGATTGTTAGTGAATTTATTATTATTCATTAAGTAAATATAACTAGAATTTATATTAGCTGAGGAAGCCTTTTAACTTTCGGCTTGAACCGGAAGGTACGATCACATGCATGCGACTTTGATCAAAATCTCTTCTTACTTTAGATTTGTCTGCATATTATTCAAATGTTTTTCTTATATCACTTTATGACTTTAGATCAATTTCAAATATGTTATCCTTTGATGTTAGTTGTTATTATACAACACCTGAAAGAATTTACTTTAATATACCAACATTTCAAAGGTAACCACAAACATATATGACAATTTGGACTCATTTATAAAAATGAATAGGTTTTGATATTTATTTTTTGGACTAAATTTATACTATATATACATACATACACACATATACTAGATCTATCCCGCATAAAAACGCGGACTAAAAAAATAAAATAAACATAGAATAAAAATCAAAAAAAAAAAAAAAAAAAAAAAAAAAAAAAAAAAAAAAAAAAAAAAAAAAAAAAAAAAAAAAAAAAAAAAAAAAAAAAAAAAAAAAAAAAAAAAAAAAAAAAAAAAAAAAAAAAAAAAAAAAAAAAAAAAAAAAAAAAAAAAAAAAAAAAAAAAAAAAAAAAAAAAAAAAAAAAAAAAAAAAAAAAAAAAAAAAAAAAAAAAAAAAAAAAAAAAAAAAAAAAAAAAAAAAAAAAAAAAAAAAAAAAAAAAAAAAAAAAAAAAAAAAAAAAAAAAAAAAAAAAAAAAAAAAAAAAAAAAAAAAAAAAAAAAAAAAAAAAAAAAAAAAAAAAAAAAAAAAAAAAAAAAAAAAAAAAAAAAAAAAAAAAAAAAAAAAAAAAAAAAAAAAAAAAAAAAAAAAAAAAAAAAAAAAAAAAAAAAAAAAAAAAAAAAAAAAAAAAAAAAAAAAAAAAAAAAAAAAAAAAAAAAAAAAAAAAAAAAAAAAAAAAAAAAAAAAAAAAAAAAAAAAAAAAAAAAAAAAAAAAAAAAAAAAAAAAAAAAAAAAAAAAAAAAAAAAAAAAAAAAAAAAAAAAAAAAAAAAAAAAAAAAAAAAAAAAAAAAAAAAAAAAAAAAAAAAAAAAAAAAAAAAAAAAAAAAAAAAAAAAAAAAAAAAAAAAAAAAAAAAAAAAAAAAAAAAAAAAAAAAAAAAAAAAAAAAAAAAAAAAAAAAAAAAAAAAAAAAAAAAAAAAAAAAAAAAAAAAAAAAAAAAAAAATACTATATATACATACATACACACATATACTAGATCTATCCCGCATAAAAACGCGGACTATAAAATAACTTTTTTTTCCAGTATTTTCGAAAAGGTAAAGTAATGAACCATTGATTGAAATACATGTCTTGTTTATTGTAAAATAATTATAATAGCTTTTCAAAGAAGCTATATCCATTTATTTTATATATTTAAAATAGTTAGCGGATGATTCGTTAGTGGATGATGATATAAGGGTGACATAAGAAAAGCCTTGTTGGCTATGCGAGAATATTGACAAGTTTAGTTTTTTATGTCATGTTTCCATCTCCTTTAGTATATTGAGAGATGGTGAATATGAGTATGGGGTTGTGTCCCACATTTAAGTTTAGATGTGTAATATCTCACCTTTTAATATTTTAATCAGCTAAATACATGGAGCCTAAATCATTTGATTATTTTACCAAAAATATTAAAAATAAGGGTTCTACATCTATGCTTAGATGAGTGACAACCTGTGAGTCCCAAACTCTCTTGATGGTTAACCCAGAATGTAAAATACAACAAGTCTAATAAGCACTAGATTGGACTAGTATTACTTGAATATAAATGCAAGTATATAAACAAAGTAATACAAGACTAAAATCAATAAAATAAAGGTGGAACACAATGTAATATTTTCAAGTGTATTTTATTTATGATGTTAAATAAAATACAAGGTTTGCGGAATCAAGATAATACAAATATGTAAGTATCCTAACAACCTATGAATTACAAATGATCTATATTTGTCAAATAAACTCTTTGGATCGAGATACTTAAAGTTGTGAAGTATCCCTGTTACGATCGAGAGTATTTAGACAAATTCACCTTTAATGCTAAAAGTAATTTTAACGAAGAAATGACTTTGTATTTATAGGCAAACAAATTCACCAGTGAATTTGTGCCGTACAAATATGGTTGCATGCATTTAATGAACCGACAAGGGCATTAAATGCATTGGTTAAGGTACAAGGATAAAGTCACATCAATATGACAATTATCCTTTTAACCAACCACCTTTACACACGTAAGCACTTTAGTAAAGAACAAGTGGAATGTTCTTTGGAAAGTGTGTAAAGGCAAAAAGTCAATTCCTCGATATCAGTGTTCAGACTTGTAAGGTCTAGAACACTGACAAACCCTCCAGTCGTAGATCTGGTAAGACTTCCAGTGGACTCCGCCATTTGTCAGTCTTCTTTATTCTAACTTCAGTCTTTGACTTCAGTGAGAATTTCTTCAGTAGAATAGATCTGGACTGGGGTGAAGTCCAGTGAGCTAATCTGGAGGATTCCAGATTTTCCTATACAAGTATTTGCTCACTGGTCTTCCATTATTTCTGAACAAATCTTCAGAGGGACTCCAGTTTCCAAGTCTGGAGTAGGTCCAGTAAATACTTTATATTTACAAATATTCAGAAGGACTCCACAGTAGATCCAGTAAATATCATTTCTTGACAGATCTTCAGTAAGGCTCCAGTAGTCGAGTATGGAGCGAGTCCAGTAAATCTGGACCTAACAAATTCCCCCTATTTGTTTAGAAATAATGCAAGGTTTTTCAAGCTTATATCTATACAATTTTGTATGCTTGAAAAACACTTGTTTTGACTTAGTCTAAAAAATTTATGTTACTGGGAAACACTTTATAGATCATCAGTGTTCCAGTTTCATCTTTTAATTCTAACTTAGACTAAATCTGATCATTTACTTTGTGAAACAAAATATGCAACTATATTTACAGCCATCAACAGAAAATAAGTTACAATTTTGTGAAAATAAATACAAGTACAAGTAAATGATACAAGAGTCAGGCCCTTCTCTTCGATGTCTGTCCTGGAGCATCTTCAGAAGCCTTTCTCTTTGGTGAAGGAGGATGGTACAGACTCTGGTGGTTTCATGCCTATTACAACTTCCATCTGTTGCTTTCTCTTCCATACCTTCTCAATCCTCTTCAAAAATGCTTTAACGTCAGTCGACAAATCAGTCTTCCCCCTGAACGTTAAGGCAATCTCCTTCAGTTCAGTCCATCCAAAAGCTTGGACTGAAGCACTCTTCCTTTCATCAGTAAAGTTACCTTCCCTGGTCAACTTTATCTCAAATCTGGACATGCCTTCATGATTTTCAGCAAGCTTAATCTCTGCACCAATAATCCTTCTGGCATCAGCCCTGAAATTCAACATTTCTTCATACTTGGCTTTTTGCTTAGCCATCTGGATCATGTACTCAGTTTCCTTGGATACTTTCTGCTGTTCAATGGCAGACTGGAGTTTTTCACGATTAATTTTGAGTGAAGTATCCAGAGGAATGAATGTGCTCAGATCAGCATCTTTGATTGCTTTTAGCTGTTTGGCAGTGAGTTTAGGTAAGCCTTTCAACTTCTTCCTGTACTCTATCTCCAGAGCACCAGCATTCTTTCTTATTTTCTTCTGGAGGTTCACCAGTTCCTCCGTCCTTTGTCTAATCAATTCCACTACACTGACTCCATACGTTACAGCATCATACGTTTGTTCTTCTTCAGAGTACCTGGAACAAATGTAGACATCATCCAATGCATCCAGACATTGATGAATTCTGGGGTCTTCCTTCATTCTTTTATAAACATCAATATGTATGCCCAACCTGCCAACATTGTAAGAATCAAGGGTCCCCATGATTTCCATCTCCCTTTTGTGGGCCAGCAATTCATTCTTTTGATTTTTCTTGAATATTTCTATCAATATGCATTCTTGTTCCAGTCTTTTTGAGGTGTCATCATCAGCAGTAGGGAGTTCTGATGAACCTTCAGCAGTTTCAGTTTCACCTCCAGATATCACATGTTTCTTTCTTTTTACAGACTCTTGAGTAGTTATGATATCTGGGAATGCTTCGAATTGGGGCTCACTGGCATCAGTGCCAGTAGCCTCTTCAACCTGCACAATGGCTTCAGTGCTTTCTGCGCTTCTTGTGCACTGCATCAGTACCAGTCACTCTTTCTTGTTGCACGATGCTTTCAGTAGCAAAGGCCTTTTCAATAGCACTTGTAACAACTTCTTTCTTTTTCCTCAACAATCCTTCTGGAACAGATTCAGTGGCAACAGACGACTTTTCCCCCTTGGAATGTCCACTAGTTTAAGACTTGTGGGCACTCCATAACTGTTCAAGCATATACCTGTCTGTAGCACCAAAAGTTCTTCCAGCCACTGGAGTTGTAATGTTCACTGTCTGCCTTAGCTCAGTCACTTCCTTCTTAATGATTTGAATTTCTGAAGACAAGTGCTTTGGCATTTCAATATTAATCATTTTTACTACTTGTGGCAACAACCCATCTTGAATTGTTCTAAGAACAGATCCTGAAATTTCTTCAGAAATTTCTTTCAGCATGCCCTGTCTGAACTTCTTAGTACATTCATCACTGATAGTGCTAACAACAGCATTCTGATCAAGTGTTGGCCTGCTTTCCAGAGAACTTATCCTGGTGGTCAACTTCTGAACCTCATCTGTCAGACCTGCCAGTGGTTGAACAAGTTCAGCTTTCACTGCAGTCTGAACAGAATTAACCAGCCTTGCTTCTAAGCCCTGGACTGCCACTTTGATATTTTCAGAGTTGTTATTTGTGGCCAGTACCAGCTCATTTAATTTTTCAAATACCAGCTTCTCATTTCCAGCAAACACATTCATTTCTGACGCAAGATTGTTAGACAATAAGGACTTGAAATCAGAAACAACCTGGGATGAAGACTGGAGTGATCTCTCCAGGTCCGCCACCTTACTTAAAAGGCCTTGGACCTCGGATGAAGACGAATTGGAGAGACCACTGGGAGGTGCCAATCCAGAAGCCAATCTGGTCACCGAAGGTACTTGTGCCTGGACCTCTTCAGTTAAAACTTCAGATGTTACTACAGTGGAGTCCAGCACACGGTGTTCAGATAAATCAATTTGGGTTTCAAGTGGTGGTGGTTGAGTTTGTGAAATTTGAAGTGTGAGAGGATTGAAATATGGAGTGGTTTGTGGAATTGAAGGTGGTGGTGGCACAGTGGATTCTGGTGGTGGAACATTTGATTCTGGTGGAGGTGGTGGCATTTTTGGTAAGTGTTCTATATTAATTACATCATCTCCAAGAAAACTCATGTCAGTATCAAAAATATTACCTTCTGACATGGGTGACTCAGCCTCATTCCAAACAAATGTTTCATCAACAGTCTGATCACCTGTCTGATCACCAACTTCTACATTCAAATCAAACTGAGCATCTTGCTCACCAGTTTCCTGCTCAACAACTTGTACAGTTTCTACCTGTTCAACATCTTGTACAACATTCTCTTCCTCAAAAACAGGAGACCCATCTATATTCATGACATCACCTGGATGGCTCATTTCAGCTCTATTTGGGTTGACCTGAACTCCAGCCCTCCTAAGGCGTCTGGCCGTTCTGGGTCGAGTAACATTTCCAGTCTGCTGACCCTCAGGAGCCACCTGGGTTACTGGTTGCACAATCTCAACATTTTGGACTCCAGAGGGTCCTTTACCAACCTGGTTTCCACCTGGAGCCTCTTCTGGCTCATCTGGTTCGTTTTCTTCCCTTTGGAAACTAAGCATGGTCTGAGGGATATTTACCTCATTTGGTGGAGATCTAAGGTTAGTCAATTCACGCATATACTCACATACAGAAAAGTGAGTGGTTTCATAATCATACTGGTCACCTAGAGCTCTTTTGAAAATAAGTGAAAGGAAACGAATATAAGGTACAAATGCTTTTCTACCTTTCACCTTAAGACGCTCTACCAGATCATCAAATAGAATTTGAGCAAAATCCACTCTGTATCCGAACCAGAGGCAGTAAGCAATCTGGAGATGTGTTTGATTTATCTGGTCAAGTCCTCCAAAACTGCCTCCCAAACATTCAACTATGTGAGTGAAGAAAAATCTCCATGAGTCTGACAGCCTGCTCATGTAGACTGTTCCCTTTCTGGATAGCTGGCCATGCTCATCCAGTATGTCTGTGTGCCCCATCAATCTGCACACTTCTCTTGTATTTAAGCCAGAGGGAAGTTCAATGGGCATCTCATTCTGTTCAAAATAGTTCAATTGAAGAACAGACCTGAGTGTATCAACAGTCAAAGCCAAGGATCTGGTACCTTGCTTAAGAGAATAAGAAATTGATGAAGTTTCATCATCATATACTGCAGTGTACCAGAATTCACAAAGATAGTCATGGTACATCTTCCCAGGATTTAGGGTCAATGCACCATAAAGTGGACATGAGAGAAAAAAGGTATTTAATCTCCCAATAATGGATTGAGCATTATGAACACTGGAAAGTGAGAGTCTGGCCATCCAGTTGTTCATGTTTATCCTTATGGCCTTTGCCTCTAAGGTGATATGGGGTGCCTTAACAACATTGGCAACCAGAGCATATTCTGCAGCAAGCAGATTTTTCGGTGAATTAGATTGTCTTGGTGCCATTTTGTTTGATAAATTGATGATATGAAGATGAAATTGAAGAATTAGGGTTTATGAAGATTTGATGAATTTAATATGAGAGAGATTTATGATTTGAAATTGAATGAAAAATTAAATGAAGGAATTTGAAGAATTTGAGAGTAAATATGTTCGAAGTAAATGCAAATGAAAGTGAAAGTGGGTATTATATAGGAGAGAGAATGTGGAACTCAAACGGTTAATTTTGAAATTATCAAATATAATTTTGATCGGGTTCTGAGATCCGCATTAAATACATCACATTACACATAAATGTGTGACGGTTTACAGCCCACAAACATTATCAAGTTGCACTTTTTGTCTTCCCAAGGTAAAAATACCATCATTTCTTTGAAAAAATGACATGCCACGTAGGATAATAAGATAAATATCAAGATAAATATCTTTTCAAAGATTTTGCATACGTGGCACGCACAATGACCAAGTATTTAAAAGGTATTATGACTGACAGACCAGTGCATCTGGAGGTTGACTGGACACTCCAGTATCACTGGTGGATTAGGTCAGTGATGCATGCACTGATGGTACACTGGAGGGACATTCCAGTAAAGTACCAGTGAAGACCATTTGAAAGAGACTGGTAACCTCAAACATGCACGTTAACTAATACAGACAAATGAGAGGGACACATTTACAAGGAGACAAAAGTCACCTCAAACATGCACTTCAACCTATCTAATTACCAGTGAGAGGGACATATTTACAAGGTACCAGTGATATTTTCTGGAAATTTTGTCCAGTGAGAAAATAAATTAATAAATTCCCCCTGAACTTAAAACATTTTTAAGAACAAAAATATATCTTTCAGTCTTCCCCCTGGAATGTTGATCCAGAAATCTATTAATGCAAAGATAATACACTAAGGCGTTCGATATCTAAACAGTCATAGATTTATAAATCTTTAAATCAAGGATCCCAGTAGTACACAAAGGCGTTCAATACCAAGGTTCCAGATTTAAGGGTTTCACATTCCCAACTCACCAACAAGATATTCAAAAGTTTTAACATCCAGTGGTTTAGTAAAAATGTCAGCGAGTTGTTTGTCAGTGGGAATAAAATGGAGTTCAATGTTGCCTTTCACAATATTATCACGAATGAAGTGATACCTGAGATCAATGTGCTTCGTTTTTGAGTGCATGACTGGATTGTTCGAGATAGCAATGGCACTGGTATTATCACAAAAGATTGGAGTCTTTGAATACTTAATACCATAATCAAGCAACTGGTTCTTCATCCAGAGTATCTGAGCACAACAACTGGCTGCAGATACGTATTCAGCTTCAGCAGTGGACAATGAAACTGAAGTTTGCTTTCTACTGGTCCAGCTGACCAGTTTGCCACCAAGGAAATGACATCCACCAGTAGTGGATTTCCTGTCTATCTTACAACCTGCATGATCTGAATCTGAATAACCCATTAGATCCATGCCTGAGCCTTTGGGATACCAAAGACCTAAACTGGGGACACCCTTAAGGTATTTCAGTATGCGCTTTACAGCAAGCATATGAGATTCTTTTGGATTAGACTGATATCTGGCACATAAACATGTTGAAAACATAATATCTGGTCTACTGGCAAGTTAAATACATCAGTGAACTAACCATGCCTCTGTAGACAGTGGTGTTCACTGGTTTACCATCTGGATCAGAGTCCAGAGTTAATGGTGCAGAAATTGGAGTGGGTTTAGATGGTGAAGAGTTCATATCATATTTCTTTAAAAGATCTCTAACATATTTTTCCTGATTAATAAAAATACCATCTCTGGTCTGTTTAATCTGGAGTCCAAGAAAATACGTTAATTCACCCATCAAACTTATTTCATATTCAGTTGACATTATTTTCGAAAATTTCTTGCACATTTTATCATCAGTAGAGCCAAAAATAATATCATCAACATAAATTTGTACCATTAACAGATTACCTTTTTCATGAAAAATAAATAAGGTATTGTCAATTGCACCTCTTTTGAAACCATTTTTCAATAAATGTTTAGTCAGAGTATCATACCAGGCACGTGGGGCTTGTCTGAGGCCATAAAGCGCTTTGTCCAGACGATATACCTAATGTGGATGCTTTTCATCAACGAAACCTGGTGGTTGTCTGACATAAACTTCTTCTTCAAGTTTTCCATTCAAAAATGCACTTTTCACGTCCATCTGGTAGACCTTGAACTGATGATGAGCAGCGAATGCTAAAAATATTCTGATCGCTTCAAGTCTAGCCACTGGAGCAAATGATTCATCAAAATCGACATCTGACTGGCAGTAGCCTTGTGCTACCAGTCTAGCCTTGTTTCTGATTACGTGGCCATCTTCATCTACCTTGTTCCTGAAGACCCATCTGGTTCCAATTGGTTCTTTCTTTCCAACTGGGAAAGGAACCAGGTACCAAACCTTGTTCCTTTCAAACTGGTGAAGCTCTTCTTGCATAGCAGTCACCCAGTTTGGATCTTCCATAGCCTCGTCAATCTTCTTTGGTTCTATCAGTGATAAGAAACTGACATATAAGCATTGATCACTGGAGGCTCTTCTGGTCAGAACTCCTCGACTGGAGTCACCTATGATCTGATCGATAGGATGAGCTTTTGTCCATCTGGAGTATTGACCAGGATTGTTACTGACAACAATATCAGTGCAAGAATTCAGTTGAGTCTCCTCTGGTGTTGCTTCAGGAGGAGGATCTTGCCAGACTACTTCAACATCTTCATCTGAGTCATTTAAATCACGATTTGTATCATGAAATTCTTCATTTGAAATCATTTCTTGAAGTACTGGTTCAGTTTCAACTGGGACTGATACCGGGGGAGTAGTACGTACATCTGATCCAATAATAATTTCAGAGGGTAGCTTGAAAATTATTGAAGGATAGAATGGAGTACTACTGGAGAGTTTCTTCTTCTGAACAGGTTCCAGATCAGGATGACTGGAAACTGTGTCTTCTGAATCTTTATTGTAGTTGATAGGATCAGATTCACAAAAGACAATTGGAGTTACTGGGGGAGTATCAAGGGTTGGTTTTTTATTGATTGCGGCATTTGATTCATCAAATGTGACATGAATTAACTCATGGACCTTCTCCAGTCTCTTGTTATAGACTCTGAAGGCCTTGCGAATGGCTGAATAGCCTAAGAAATACCCTTCATCAGCTTTGGCATCAATTTGCCTAACTGACTGGAGTCGTTCAGGATGTAAACTGGACATCCAAAAACGTGAAAATAACTAATATTTGGTTTTCTATTTCTTAAGACTTCATAGGCTGTCTTTTTGTGTCGCTTCACATACACTGATCGATTCTGGGTGTGGCAAGCAGTTGCAATTGCTTCAGCCCAGAAACTGGTAGACAGACCAGATTCAGCAAGCATACTCCTGGCAGCTTCTATCAGCGTTCGATTCTTCCTTTCCACCACTCCATTCTGTTCTGGAGAGTGGGCTGATGAGAAATTCTGGGAGATGCCAGTGTCAGTACAGAATGACTCCAGAGTTGCATTCTGGAATTCTGTTCCATTGTCACTTCTTAACTGACACACTTTCGACTGTACTTGAGCTCAATTTGTTTGATAAGACTGATGATTTCAGCAGCATCTTCATTTTTAGACCTGAGAAAGATAACCCAACAATATCTGGAGAATTCATCTACGATCACCAGGGTGTATCTTTTACCAGCACGAGTCTGAACATTCACTGGACCGAAGAGGTCCATATGAAGAGGTTCAGATATGCTGAAATTCTGTCTGGTCTTGAAACTGGTACGTTTCTGCTTACCCATCTCACATCCTGGACATGGCCTTTCCTTTTTGAAGAAAACTGAAGGTATCCCATCTGCCAGTTGTTTTCTAGACAACTTATTAATATTTTTGAAATTTAAATGGGATAACCTTTTGTGCCATAACCAGTTTGTGTCTTCGTCAGCTTGAGTATAGAAACACTGCCCTGAAGGAGAGCTTTCCATATCCATCACGTACACATTCCCTTTTCTGGGAGCAATCAATACTACCTTCCAATCCTTGTTGAATACAATGCCCTGAGCAATATTGAATAGAACTTGATAGCCATCATCACACAGTTGACTTACACTGATCAAGTTATATTTCAAACCATTCACAAATGCAACTCGTCTGAATTTGACTTGTCCATTGTTCAGAACACCATATCCCTCAGTTTTTCCACAACCATCATTTCCAAAAGTAATGGAGGGTCCGTCAGAAATTATGAACTCCTCCAGCAGGTCTTACATCCGGTCATCGTCCTGCCAGCTGCACTGTCAAGATACCAGATATATTTCTTTCGATCGCCCTGCACATCCACCAGATATATCAATTAGATTTTGGAACCCATCGACTGATGGGTTCACTGGACCCTCCCTTATAGGTCCCTGCAGGTATCTGGTTGAGTTCACTTTCTTCAACAGTAGTCTTAGTTGAAAAGACCACTGGGGTTGATAGTTTTGAAACCTTTTTCTTTTTCTCAACTGGAGAAATATATTTATCTTTCTTGAAAAAGGTTTGGTATTTTGTCTAGGTCCAGATGAAGTACCCTCAATAAAGTTTAATCTTGCATTAAAACTTTGAAATTGACGAGTCAGTAGTTGAAACTGGCTCTCTAACCTTGACAAAACATTTTCATCAGTTGACTGGACTCGAGGCTTAGGTAGGGGATTGGTCTTCTTCTTTTGAACCTGGGGTTCATTAGAAGCAGTCTGAGGCAAAGGTTTCTTCAGATTGACCTTTTTAACTGGAGCAGTCATCTGGAATGCTCCAGTCTTAACCTCTGGGGATTGAACTGGGAAAATATTGGCCTTGGGAGTTACAGGCTCATCATAAATGGTAATGGGCCTGAATCCCTCTGGTAATCGATCAATTACTGGTATTAATGATGCAACATGAGTATTTCCATCTAAATAAGCACGTTTTTGTGTAGGAAATTGATTTACTCCAGCATCATATGGCTTTCTGGTTTCAAGCCATGATTTAATCACCAGTTTTTCTTTCTCTAAAATGACTTCAAGATCTTGTTTTTCTTGAATCAGTTGTTCAGTTACCAGAACCTGGGCTTGAAATGCCAGTTCAATGTCTTGAAGTTCTTTTAATTTTGATTTTAAAACAGTTATTTCAGAAAAATTTGTTTCTAGACCATTTACACAGTCAGATCTAACAGTTTCAACAAATATTAAATCAGAATTAAGAGCTTCAGCAATGTCCAGTTTTAATTCTTGGTCAGTTTCCATATCATAATCACTAACCTTCTTGATAACAATGTCCACCCATCTTCCAGATGTGACATCTTCCTTCACCAGGTGCTCTTCGTCTGCCAGAGCCATGTAACAACAATCTCTTTCTTCTTCTTCATCAGCAGATGAGTCATCAGAAGGAACCCATTTCTCTTCAGTTGTTGCAATCATGCACTTATTATTATTTTCCATTTGTTGTGCCATGAGAGCAATTTGAGCCTTAAGCTTTTTGTATTTAGATTTATAGCTATCATCAGGCTTATTATTTGAAGTAAATGGACCAGACTTGGATGCAAACTGACTGGACTTGCAATCTTTCATGAAATGACCTTTTCTGCCACACTTAAAACATGTCAGATTGGTCTTATCAGTTGAAGAACTGGATGCAAATTGTCCAGATGGCCTATTTGCTCTTGCTTTGAAACGGTTGAACGTTTTAGCAATCATAGCAACCAGGTCATCATTTTCAGATTCATCACAGTCTGGAGAGATTTGACTAGATTCTCCAGATTCCATGAGTTTAGACACCATCTTCTTCATAGAAAATACATTCTCAGAAGATATCAGTGCTGTACTTTGTGGTTCAGTATGACTAACCACAATAGGACTACTGATGGTCCCAAACTCTCTTGATGGTTAACCCAGAATGTAAAATACAACAAGTCTAATAAGCACTAGATTGGACTAGTATTACTTGAATATAAATGCAAGTATATAAACAAAGTAATACAAGACTAAAAGCAATAAAATAAAGGTGGAACACAATGTAATATTTTCAAGTGTATTTTATTTATGATGTTAAATAAAATACAAGGTTGTGCGGAATCAAGATAATACAAATATGTAAGTATCTTAACAACCTATGAATTACAAATGATCTATATTTGCCAAATAAACTCTTTGGATCGAGATACTTAAAGTTGTGAAGTATCCCTGTTACGATCGAGAGTATTTAGACAAATTCACCTTTAATGCTAAAAGTAATTTTAACGAAGAAATGACTTTGTATTTATAGGCAAACAAATTCACCAGTGAATTTGTGCCGTACATATGGTTGCATGCATTTAATGAACCGACAAGGTTATTAAATGCATTGGTTAAGGTACAAGGATAAAGTCACATCAATATGACAATTATCCTTTTAACCAACCACCTTTACACACGTATAAACTTTGGTAAAGAACAAGTGGAATGTTCTTTGGAAAGTGTGTAAACAAAAGTCAATTATCGATATTATGTGTTTTGTGAATTTTTATGTATCAGTTATAATTTTCTTGATCTTTATCTAATAATCAAAAATATTGTTTTATTTATATTACATTAATAGTTGCATAATAAAAACCTTATATATATAATATATATATATATATAATATATAAATATATATATATATATATATATATAATATATATATATATATAGGAAATGTTATATTAGAATAAAAAATGTACTTCCCCTAATAGCTCAATGGTTTAGCACCAGCTTTTCGTGCTGGAGTCTCGAGTTCGAGACATGGGAAGGACATTTCAAGGTATTTCACAAATAAAGTCCTCCAGTGAAGCAGGTTTGAGTCCTGCAGAGGGGGCAGGGTTTTATCTCAATTAAATGTCGTGCCTTCGGGCGGTTTAGTTGGGGGTTTCTCCTCCTACTAGGTATTGAGGGTGAGGGGCTCTCTAGCGCGGACCCGGTTAAGACAACGTAAGCTAGATCCCCTGTTGCGAGCAAATGATCCACACCTTTCAAAAAAAAAAAAACAAAAAAAATAAGTAAAAAAAAAAAAAAAAACGAACAAAGAAAAGTAATGGTAATATAGAAATTAAAAAAAAAAAAAAAAAAAAAAAAAAAAAAAAAAAAAAAAAAAAAAAAAAAAAAAAAAAAAAAAAAAAAAAAAAAAAAAAAAAAAAAAAAAAAAAAAAAAAAAAAAAAAAAAAAAAAAAAAAAAAAAAAAAAAAAAAAAAAAAAAAAAAAAAAAAAAAAAAAAAAAAAAAAAAAAAAAAAAAAAAAAAAAAAAAAAAAAAAAAAAAAAAAAAAAAAAAAAAAAAAAAAAAAAAAAAAAAAAAAAAAAAAAAAAAAAAAAAAAAAAAAAAAAAAAAAAAAAAAAAAAAAAAAAAAAAAAAAAAAAAAAAAAAAAAAAAAAAAAAAAAAAAAAAAAAAAAAAAAAAAAAAAAAAAAAAAAAAAAAAAAAAAAAAAAAAAAAAAAAAAAAAAAAAAAAAAAAAAAAAAAAAAAAAAAAAAAAAAAAAAAAAAAAAAAAAAAAAAAAAAAAAAAAAAAAAAAAAAAAAAAAAAAAAAAAAAAAAAAAAAAAAAAAAAAAAAAAAAAAAAAAAAAAAAAAAAAAAAAAAAAAAAAAAAAAAAAAAAAAAAAAAAAAAAAAAAAAAAAAAAAAAAAAAAAAAAAAAAAAAAAAAAAAAAAAAAAAAAAAAAAAAAAAAAAAAAAAAAAAAAAAAAAAAAAAAAAAAAAAAAAAAAAAAAAAAAAAAAAAAAAAAAAAAAAAAAAAAAAAAAAAAAAAAAAAAAAAAAAAAAAAAAAAAAAAAAAAAAAAAAAAAAAAAAAAAAAAAAAAAAAAAAAAAAAAAAAAAAAAAAAAAAAAAAAAAAAAAAAAAAAAAAAAAAAAAAAAAAAAAAAAAAAAAAAAAAAAAAAAAAAAAAAAAAAAAAAAAAAAAAAAAAAAAAAAAAAAAAAAAAAAAAAAAAAAAAAAAAAAAAAAAAAAAAAAAAAAAAAAAAAAAAAAAAAAAAAAAAAAAAAAAAAAAAAAAAAAATAATAACCA
The DNA here is from genome assembly GCA_034093135.1 of Erigeron breviscapus. Taxonomy (NCBI): domain Eukaryota; kingdom Viridiplantae; phylum Streptophyta; class Magnoliopsida; order Asterales; family Asteraceae; genus Erigeron; species Erigeron breviscapus. The sequence goes on from CM067169.1 coordinate 101,186,466, forward strand.
AATACAAAACATACATGCTGGAGGTCTCGAGTTCGAGACATGGGAAGGACATTTCAAGGTATTTCACAAATAAAGTCCTCCAGTGAAGCAGGTTTGAGTCCTGCAGAGGGGGCAGGATTTTATCCCAATTATATGTCGTGCCTTCGGGCGGTTTAGTTGGGGGTTTCTCCTCCTACTAGGTATTGAGGGTGAGGGGCTCTCTAGCGCGGACCCGGTTAAGACAACGTAAGCTAGATCCCTGTTGCGAGCAAATGATCCACACCTTTCAAAAAAAAAAAAAAATCAAAAAATTGAAGAATCTTTAGAAACCTTTTTAAATTAAATTATTTACTATATGATTGTTTACACATGTTCATATGACTATATAAATGCTTCCAAATGTTTATATTAATATCTATATATATTTGATTACCACTATCTCATGAAAACATTTATTTACAAAATACTTGCATACATGTGATCGACTTGCATACATATGCTCATAGCACTATTCATGCACATGTGATCATAGAATCTATGTCTCCATATAATTGTATAACGGATGATAATTATGTTTCTACATAATTGTAAAATCCAAATTACGTAAATAACTCAAAAAACAATCACCATGTAAAGAATAATCAATGATTGAGCTTGATTTAAAAAGTTCCTAAAGGTTCTTGTAATTTTTAGGGTTCCTAAAATAACTTTTCACTATATATATATATATATATATATATATTATATATATATATATATATTATGTATATATATATATATATATATTATTTTTCGACTTTATTCTCAAAAAAATTAGGTGATGGTTTTGATATTAATTTTAGAAGAACAAGAGGTTGGGTAATTTGAAACTAAGTTCACGTTTGGTTTATAAAATTTGATGAAATCTGATGAAATTTGAATTGAATTTCATTCTTTAATGTGTTTGATTGTTCAAAGATGGAGGAATTTCATTTTGTTGAAATGTAAACATACTCTCATTTGATAGAATCTTTATTCCTTGGGGACGAGGGATGAAATTTCATTACATCCGTCACTTGAATCTTCAAAAAATCAAAATCATTCATTCAAATTCCATTCCTTTAAATTTCAATTCGTGTGACAAATTACATTGCTTTTAAAAACATTTTGTAAACTAAACTCGCTTTTGAGAAACACTTTACATTGGAGTTAACAAAGAGGTCAAAGTACCCGTTAAGGTTCTTTTTTTTTTTGAACAGTGAAGGGCCGGACCACGGGTATCCGGACTGAATACCGTGGGCCTACCCGATCCCCTCCCCCCGCCCGATCCACCCAGGTAAATTCAACTCGCTCGCCAAGAATATTGGCTAGTAACAACGCTCGAGATGAGATTCGAACGTGTGACCCGTGCTACAACATCCGGGGTGTCCAACCACTGCGCTAGCAAGTGAAGGACAAGTACCCGTTAAGGTACCCGTTACCAATGAAGCCTAGACCCACATATGAAGTTTAAATATGCGGGTTCGATCCTTCGGGGTGCCCAGATCATGTGGGGATTAAGATGAATGTATTGGACCGGCATCATATGACTCATATGGGGTGAGTCGATGAGTATAAAAAAAAAAAGTCAAAATAAGGGGGATAAAGGTATGTTGTGCGGTGAAAGACGAAAATGGAGATTAAATGAGAAAAGCGATATTCACGGGCGTGGTCAAGATAAATCTGAAGAGTTGGTGAAGTTATTACAGAACCAAAATCGTAAACTCGAATAAAAATAAAATAAAATACATCGACTTGAAACATCATAGGAATTAAGATGATAATAAGATTTCACCTTGTAGGCTTGTACTTTATTAATAGGTTGATTGGTAAAAATGTACATGCGCATTTTACTATGTATATAAACAAAATATAACAATTAGCTTAAACGATAGTTCGATGATGACCTTCATAATTATCTTGTTGATGTTTTTTTGTTATGTGGGCAGCGGTGGTTGGGTATTTGCTTTCTATCATAAACCACTTAATAAAAAATCACTTATCAAAAATGTGCCATTTTCACAGCTACAGCAAACTTGATTGATACATATCGTCGTTATAATATAATTAAAGTATATAAATAGTTTTGGTTTGATTCTTTCAAACAGTTTTGGTGATAATTATTTTGTTAACTAATCACCCATCTTGATCACATAACTATAGACCACTACTACTATCTACCAACACAACCAAAACAACATTGAAGCATTTTTAGGCAATACGTGACGAATTTTTTTATAGACATATGTCCTTTTTAATTTATTTAAGTAATTGTTAATTGTAAATACTCTATATATTTATTAGTTTCCCTATATACAACTTACAATTTTTTACGATTATTATATATATTTTAAGATAATCGAAGGAAATGTGTGGATTTACAATAATCTAATGATTTTATAATAAAAATGGGCATATATGATATATTTTTAGTTTAAATTGGACATCTATGATATTATTAACTTTAGGTGGATAAATATGATATAACCTACGAGCAAATAGCTCAATGATATAAGGTATCTCACAAAATTTTTTCAGTGATGCAAGATCCAGGTTCGAGTCTTATTGAGGGACAATGTTTTATCCCAATTAAATGTTGTGTCTTTAGGCAGTTTAATTGAGGTTTTTCCTCCTACAAGGTATTGAGGGTGAGAACTTTATAGCGCGGACCCGGTTAAGACAACGTAAGTTAGATCATCTGTTGCGAGCAATTGATCCACACCTTTAAATTTTTTTAGAGATATATGAGATTAACCCTTATTTAATTATATATTATTTTAATACGGAGTATGTCTGATCATTTAATTAGTTTATTATTTAGTTATATTTGATTATTTTATATTTATCATATATTTATAACTTTGTTTTAAATACATATGCTTTATATATAATTTCTGATCATATGCTAAATAGTATACAGAAGTTATATTACTAATAATAGAAAAATTAGTTATACTCCCAGTTGTTATGAAACCGTGTTGTGTTGAATTTGATATCAAGTAAAATATTAATCTTATAATAGTGATCTAAAGATTAAAGTGAAATCATTGGGTTTCTAGAGAGCTGATGGAGAAATGTTTAATTAGTTTAGTTTAGTTTAATCGATGTTTAACACTTTGACTTGAGTTCTTAAGTCTTAAGTCTCACTTTTCAAATTAGTGACCACTTGTGTGACGGTGTGACCTCCAAAATATAATGGTGAAAGCAACGGAGGACAATAACATGAAATACGAAAACTGAGGGGGGAAAAAAATCAATAATTATCCCTACAACAATTATGAAAAAGTTGTTCTAACTATCGACCACAACCTTTCAAAAAAGAAAAAAAATTATCAGACTAAAAAAAAATAATCAAAAACATACAATTTGAGGTCGGGAAATTTATAATTGATATTTAATTATTAAATTGAGAAAAATAAAAGTATTTATTATAATGGTCAGTCCAACTGGTCATGGACATTTTTGGTTCACCTAAGATCTTGAGTTTTGTATCCCGATTAAATTTTTGGAAAAAAAAAATAGATAACATTTGTAGATAAAATTAATATATTAGTAAAAAATATGATAACCTGAATATAAATAATTATATATACATAACGCATAATGAACATCTTTCAAATTTATCTTATATACTCCCTTATAAAAGAAACTGTCCCCCCTCCTTAAACTTTTAAGAACCTGATATGTCTAATTTACCCTCCATCTTAATACATCCTTATTTCCATTCTATACACTGTGACTAAAATACCCTTACAAAAGTTTAAGACCTTATTAAAATTCTCTTTGTTCATCAAATAATTTTTTTGTTTGTTATTGTCAAAAACTACCATACAAATAAAAGTTCCGATTAAGTATTTGATTTGAAATTAACATTGTCACAAAACCTCGAACGTTGTCTATTTTTACCGCTGCAACGCACGAGCACCTATCTAGTTACTTGAAATCAAATTAAACACTACATAAAAGGAACCGTCTACTGTCATTTTTTATGGGTTGGGTCCTAATACTTCGAAGTTGTATGAGGAAGATTAAGATTTAGATAGACCTTACCTTTACCTAGGTAGATAGACTGCTTTCAGGTTCTACCTAAATGGTGAAAATATACTTTCGGGCTTTGAATGAGATGAAGATCGAACCTCTATACATTAATACAAAATTATTAATGATCAAACTATAACAACAAATAAAAAAAATATACCCTTATCAATTTTTTTCAATACGACATAATTTTGCAATTTAAAATAACACTTCCACCATAACATGGTGAGAGCCTGACTAACGTCGGTATTTGATTGTTTAACTGGGTTATGCTACTTGCACACTCGATAAGAAACCAAAAAAGAAAAGAATAAGTATCCTGGAATGTAACAAACTTTGGACGAATGTCTATAGTGTGAAATAACTAAAGTTGTGTTCATTGTATGTAATAATCTTTAAATTATGTCTATTGTATGTAAAAAGGCATACGTGGCAACCATATATAGCTGCCACTTGTTAGTTTTTGATTGCTCGGATACATTTTCTTACATACAATAGACATAATTTAAAGATGATTACATACAATGAACACAACTTTAGTTATTTCACACTATAGACATTCGTCCAAAGTTTGTTACATTCCAAGATACTTATCCCAAAAAGAAACTCAATCAGGCTTTTAAGTCCAAACCATAAAAAAAACATTATTAGAAAACAATTTTGGGATAAGTATCCTGAAATGTAACAAACTTTGGACGAATGTCTATAGTGTGAAATAACTAAAGTTGTGTTCATTGTATGTAATCATCTTTAAATTATGTCTATTGTATGTAAAAAGGCATACGTGGCAACCATATATAGCTGCCACTTGTTAGTTTTTGATTGGTCGGATACATTTTCTTACATACAATACACATAATTTAAAGATGATTACATACAATGAACACAACTTTAGTTATTTCACACTATAGACATTCGTCCAAAGTTTGTTACATTTCAGGATACTAATCCCAACAATTTTATGTTTTGTAAGGATCGAACCACTAAGACACTAACTTAGAGGATAAAACCTGATCACTCAGCATTAGAACAAATGGATCATTGTCTACTCTTATCAAAAACTTTAATTTTCAGTCGCACAATTGAAACCTAACATTTAAACCTTAACCATCATGTCAATGATCCGTAATGTCCTGTCAGTGGGTGACAACCATTGTGCACTTACACTAAATCACTACTTATTGGCTTATCATCCAGCCACCGGTCTCTAGGTAGTTGGTTGAATATTTTGCTAAATTGACTATTGCTAACAAGTCAAAGTACTTTTATGATTGGATGGATTTAGGTAATGGTTCAATACAAGAAGTTCATGGATGTGATATCTTACATTACATAACATTAATTATTAATGCATAATAATTGTGTAAAATCTTGATTAAGTTCTTGTTTAATATATGGGATTATTACCTAGGAGTGTAACAAACTATCCCCAAATATTTATGTTATGCAACTAACTCGAAAAACGTTTGTGTAATGTATCAAACTACTTATTTTGGTCTATATTATGTATGTTACCGGTTACCATTGAAAAGTGACCGGTTGTGCTTGTAGAGATCAGTAGATCCGGCGACCCCAATAGATTTCGGCAAGAACAGCAGATTCCCGCGTGGTGGTGGTGGTGAAAAGGCTAAATATATAAGAAAGTAAATACAAAATCACAAATTGATTGCTGCTAACAAAGTAACCAAATATACACTAATCGATTTGTACACAAACCGATATGTAAATCCAGTGACATTCAACCAAATACACATTAATCGATTGTTGCTACCCAAACCCTCTTTGTTGCTGCTACTGGCCTAAAATCCCTTTAACAAAACATTGAAAGACTTCACATCCTTGTTGAAATTTCCAACACACATATACATCATCTATCTACCTCATTCTTCTCCCTTCGTCGCCCCTTATCCCGATTTGCAGCAACATAAAAAACCCAATCCATTTAATGAAGCTAATTTTCGATCTCTGATGAGTAATTCTGGCACCGGTGTCGACTAGATTTATATATATAAAAATTCATCAGATCTGAAGTTTCCTTTCACTGGCGTTGTTGTCGCCGACCCCACCATCCTTTTACTCCGTCATCTAATTTCTCTTCACCGGCGATGTGTCTTTTCACCCGTGTGACGGGTATTTTCGTATATATGTATGTATGTGTATTTGTGTGTACAGGTGTATTGATATAGATATGTTATAGATTATAGATTATAGATATAGACACATATACATACATAGATATAGAAGAAGCAGGTTGAATTGAGATGAGGCCTAAGAACCTCTTGAGTATATTGTTAGCGTATATGGATCCATGTATGTGTTGTTAGCGCAAATGTGAGTATGCAAGTGATGGTATGGCGATGCCATTGGCTACATGTGATAGTCCTTTGTGTGTTTTTGCCCTCCTTCGTGTGTATAAGCGTATGCAATGGTATTCACTAAGCTTTGGCTTACTTTTTAGTTGTTTACCCTTTTTATAGGTTGTCCCGGAAGTGGAAATAAAATTTAGTGCTTGAAGAATATGGATGATTTGAATGGTAAAATGTTGACTTTTGCGGAAAATGGTTTGAAGCTAGAACCCGTAGTAGCCCCCTTTGAACTAATGGCTCTTTCGTACAGTTTGATTATGTATATTTCTGCAAAAAAAGTTGGTTTGAGTCATGGTCTTTCGTACATAGTGTATTTGGTCAACTTTGGTTGATGACATAATGTAACACCCCAAAGTTTTAAGGTAAAAGAAATTAACCCCTTTTTATAGTTTTGACATTAAATTAATTTCCTAGTATTTTATTTTTGATTATGGGGTTAATTTAGTTAGATATTTAGCGGAGTGGGTATTTTATAAGCAAAATTAGAAGAGGGCGTGGCAAGCCCATGGAGTGCCAGCCATCTTTTCTTTGTGACTCACTCTTCCATTCTCTACTTCTCCATTATTCCTTCATGCATCTCATTCTTGTTCTTTTAAAATCAAAGTTTAATTCTCTCCAATTCAAGGATAATAACATCAATAATAAATCATCACCATCAATCTTTATCAAGCAAAATTGAAAGTTAGGGTTTGAGGTGTGAGTGGTGGTGGCCGATTTTCATAGAGAAAAGAAGGGAAGAAGAAGTTCCAAAATTAAAGTCTTGAATTAGCTTATTATTATTGAGGTATTGATTTCCCTAACTTAGCTTTTATCTTTCAAGTGGAATTAGGGTTCATGGAGTGAACCAATTTGGGGGTTGTGATAGAAATTGAAATATGTTAATTTCCCCCCCAATTCCTTAGATAACCTAGTTTGTCATTGAGTTATGTGTTGAGTTTGATTATGAAATTGATAAGCTAATGTGAGTATATTTGCATACCTTTATGTTTACGTTGGGTCAATTGACCACATCATGTTGAAGTTGTTTATCCATGTGTGGAAAGACCACCATGTTGAAGTTGTTTATCCATGTGTGGTAATTGATTCGGCGTCAGGCCCATTTGGGGCATAGTATTGTTGAGGCCTAAGAACCTCCGGGGCCTAAGAATCCCGATAGTTGTTTGAGAAGAGGCCTAAGAACCTCCGGGGCCTAAGAATCCCGATAGTCTCATTGGTTAGCTTATATGGATCCATATATGTTGTTTAGTGTGCAAGGTGAGCATGTAAATGTGGCATGACGGTGTCATAGGTTACATGTAAAAGTCCTTGTACTTTGCCCTCCTTCGTATTCGTAAATGTATGCAAGTATATTCACTAAGCCTTTGCTTATATTTTAGTTGTTTACCTTTTTATAGGAAGTTCCGGAAGAAGGAACTAGTGATTTATTTGAAGTTGATGTGTTAGACGAAAAGATTTTGAAGGCCTTGAAGGTATTTAGGTCATTCTTGGAAGAATGACAATCTTTTGGATCAGAAGCTTAGAATTCTCACCTCATATGGCTCTTGGTACAATTGGGTTTGAAAGTCGTATTTTGGTTAAAATTCTGTTTATGTCAAGTGTAAAGCTTTTGGAAAACTTGTAAAGTTGTAAATTGGGCGAAAATGGTGTCAAGGTGGGTAAATGACCCATTGATGGTGTGTATGAGATTTGAACAAGAAAAAGTTGTAATTATGTTTTAAAATGTGTCCTTATATCAGTAAGAATTATTAAAATGCGTTTGAAATGTTGGTCATGATACTGCAAGAGTTGGAGTTCGTTTTATGTGTCAAACATGTTTGGAGTTGCTGAATTTTTGAACAGGTCTGAGACCAGTAGGATCCCACTGCGGCGCAGTGGGAGGGTCTCAACCCCACTGCGGCGCAGTGGGAGACTTTTGTCTCGTAGGTCAGAAAGATTCCACTGCGGCGCAGTGGGAGGGTGTCATACCCACTGCGGCGCAGTGGGTACATGCTGTAAAAAAAAAAAAATTTACACTTTTGGTTTAATCGAGTCTAGTCCTTTCAAGTTGGTATCAAAGCCGAGGTTTAAGGGATTTAGGTATTCCCTTGTGTAGAGAGTGCCTAGACTTAAACCTTAGTTGAGACTCGACCTTAAGTAACCGAAATTTTATATGGGACCGAAAGAGTGTTTAATGATGTTAGCTTATAAACTTGCTAGTATTAAAGCACAATAAGAAGCCGGCCTTATTGTGGTTGAAATACTAACAAATTTATAAACTAACGGCATCAAACATTGGGACGGTTTAGTATAAAGTTATAAGTTTTGGCTTTTAGTTAGTAGAGAGAGATAGGTTGCGTGTTTTAAACAGTTTATCTACTCTTACTATAGTATGGCTGATCAACATCACGAAGAAGACGAAATCGATAGAAGAAATGAGGAGGAAGTTATCTTTCCTGAGGGTAGCATGGATATCTCCGATCAAATAGGGAGGGCATTGGAAAAGTATACTCCTCTTTTACTAAAGAGGTTGAACCAAACTTTAGAAGGAGCTGTGAACGATCATCTTGCTCAAATGATTAGAGAAGAGGTTGCGGTCAATGTGCAACGGGAGTTTGAGAAAAGAGATGCCAAGGATAAAGGTAAAAAGGTCGAAGATGAAAGGGAAGTGTAAGTAACAGGGGAGAAGGTCTATAAGAAGAAGTTCACTTTTCGAGACTTTGAAGTGTGTCACCCACCGGAGTATCACGGTGATCGTGATCCCATCGTTTGTACACGATGGATATAGGAGATTGAAGGGGCGTTCCGCACTAGTCAATGCCCCTCACACTTGAAGGTCATCTTTGCGGTTGGTATGCTAAGGAACAGTGGGAAGAGATGGTGGGATGGTTTGTTGGCAATAAAGAAGGAAACTTTAGATCATGTCGAATGGCCCGAATTCAAGACTATGTTCTTTAAAGAGTTTAGGTCGGAAGCTGAAGTGACCAAGTTGAGAAGTGAATTTCTCAACGACTGCCAAGGCAACATGAGTTTGAACGAATTCCGAGCCCAATTCTTGGACAAGGCTCAATTTTGTCCAGAATTTCTCGAGAATGATCAATTGCTCAAAGAACAATTTTACTTGAAGCTGAAAAAGAGTCTACGAGAGAAGATTAGCCTACGCCAAATGGAGTCTTTTTCCATGTTGGCGGATGTGGCTAGGGATCATGAGATTGAACAATCTAGGGTAGACGAAAGTGATTTAAAAAGGAAGCATGAAGATGTGAATTCTCCCAACAAACGGTTTAGACAAGAGGGCAGTTCCGGCAACCACTCTATTAAAAAGAATGTTCCTTTTTGCCGACAATGCAAGAGGAGCCATTCGGGAATGTGTAAAGCGGCGGAGAAGGGTTGCTATACTTGTGGGAAACCAGGGCACACAAGCCGGGAGTGCAAATCAAAGCCTCAGAAACCTATCATATGTTTTAAATGCTTTGAGGAAGGTCATATGAGGAGTTCATGCCCTAAGTTGACGGAAGGGGAAAGACATGAAGAAAGAAGAAGGGAGGCGGAAAGGAAGAATGCCCAAACTCATGGGAATCAACGAGGAAGATCCTTCCAACTAACTGTGGAGCAGGCAAGGAACACCGATGATGTTATTACAGGTACATTTCTTGTATATGATGTGCCTATGCGAATTCTCTTTGATTCGGGGGCGAATAGATCATTTGTTGCAATTAGAGTAATTCACGTTATTCCCGTGTCCAAATCATGTCTAGAAAATACCTTGCAAGTTGAAGTTGGTAATGGTAGGATGGAATTAGTGAAAGAGGTGTATAGAGGGTGTGAGATCAAAATTTCTTCGGAACTCTTTCAAGCCAATTTAATTCCTTTTCCGATGGGAGAGTTTGATATAATCTTGGGTATGGATTGGTTGAGCTCATGTAACGCTAAGATCGCGTGTGATGAAAAGGCAATATATTTAAAGACCTCCAAAGGTGAAGATTTGGTAGTTTATGGTGATAGGAAGGAGCGTTCTATATCCATTTGTACCTTTGCTCGTGCCAAACGCTATATGTCTCATGGATGTCATGCTTACCTTGCCCACATTGTTAATGTTGAAAAGAAACCTTTATCTATTGAAGACATTCCAATCGTTAGTGAATTTGCCGATGTTTTTCCAGAAGACTTGCTGGGTATTCCCCCCGAACGGCAAGTTGAGTTTTCAATTGATCTTATTCCGGGGGCTAACCCCATTGCTAAAGCTCCTTACCGTTTGGCTCCAACGGAAATGCAAGAGATGATGAAGCAATTACAAGAATTACTTGATAAAGGTTTTATTCGACCTAGTAACTCTCCTTGGGGCGCACCGGTACTTTTCGTTAAGAATAAGGATGGAAGCATGCGTATGTGTATCGACTATCGTGAACTCAACAAAGTCACCGTAAAGAACAAGTATCCTTTGCCTAGAATCGACGACTTATTCGATCAACTTCAAGGAGCATCATATTTCTCTAAAATAGATCTTCGTTCGGGTTACCATCAACTCAAAGTACGTGATGAAGATATTCCTAAAACCGCTTTCCGTACTCGTTATGGTCATTTTGAGTTTGTTGTCATGCCTTTTGGTCTCACGAATGCTCCCGCGGCTTTCATGGATCTCATGAACCGTGTTTGTCGCCCTATGCTTGATAAGTCCGTGATCGTTTTCATTGATGATATTCTTATTTATTCCAAAAGTTCAACCGATCACGAAGTTCATTTAAGGGAGGTGATGGAAACTCTACGTAAGGAGAAACTCTATGCCAAATTCTCCAAATGTGAGTTTTGGTTAAGAGAAGTGCAATTTCTTGGTCACGTTGTTAATAGTGAAGGAATTATGGTGGATCCGGCTAAGATTAATGCAGTGATGAAGTGGGAGCAACCTAAGAATCCGTCGGAGATTAGGAGTTTCCTTGGTCTAGCGGGCTATTACCGTCGTTTCATTCAAGACTTCTCTAAAATAGCTTCCCCATTGACCAAGTTAACTCGCAAAAATATCAAGTTTGAATGGAAAAGCGAACAAGAAATGGCTTTTCAACAACTTCGAGAAAGGCTAAGTCAAGCACCGGTTCTTGCTTTACCGGATGGACTTGAAGATATGGTGGTGTATTGTGATGCATCATCTAATGGCCTAGGTTGTGTTCTTATGCAACGAGGTAAAGTCATTGCCTATGCTTCAAGGCAATTGAAAGAGCATGAAAAACGGTATCCTACTCATGATTTGGAGTTAGCGGCGGTGGTTTTTGCTTTAAGAATTTGGCGCCATTACCTTTATGGAGTCAAGTTTATCATTTATTCCGATCATAAAAGCCTCAAGTACTTCTTTGAGCAAAGAGATCTCAACAATCGCCAACGAAGATGGCTAGATCTTTTGAAAGATTATGATTGCGAGATTTTGTATCATCCCGGGAAGGCTAATGTGGTAGCGGACGCCTTGAGTCGGAAGAGTTCTCATCATGCCTTAGTCGTTTCTCCCCTTTGGGTTTTGATCACTAATGACTTCTTTGATCAAATTAGAGAAGCTCAAGAAAACGCTTTGCAACGAGATCCTAAGAAAGAAAGGATTCAAGGTCAAATCCAATATTTTACCAAGGATTCTCGTGGCCTTCACCGTACGATTTGGGAGAATTTGGATTCCTTTCTCTTGTGAGTTGAAACAAGTTCTACTTGATGAAGCTCACAAATCCAAATATTCTATTCACCCCGGTGCTACAAAGATGTATCATGACTTGAAAGTAGAATATTGGTGGCCCGGAATGAAGCGGGATGTGGTGAAATATGTCGAAAAGTGTTTGACTTGTGCACAAGTAAAAGCGGAGCATCAAAAGCCTTATGGTATGTTGCAACCGTTGGAAATCCCCAAATGGAAGTGGGAAGAGATCACCATGGATTTCATCACAAAATTGCCCAAGACCCCTAGAAATCAATTTGATACAATATGGGTAATTTGATAGATTAACCAAGAGTGCCTTGTTTCTTCCTATTCGTGAGGCATCATCATCTGAAGTGTTGGCAAAGATCTACGTAAAAGAGGTTGTAGCTAGACATGGAGTTCCCATCTCCATTGTTTCGGATAGGGACACTCGATTCACTTCTCACTTTTGGCGGAAATTTCATGAAGATATGGGTACCAAGCTCAAGCTTAGCACCGCCTATCACCCACAAACGGATGGTCAAAGTGAGAGAACCATTCAAACGCTTGAGGACATGCTTCGGGCATGTATAATCGATTTTGGAGGCACTTGGGATCTTCACTTGCCTTTGGTAGAATTCTCCTACAACAATAGCTACCATTCTAGTATTCAAATGCCGCCGTATGAAATGTTGTATGGACGAAAGTGTCGATCTCCAATTTGTTGGGGAGAAGTAGGTCAAAGAGAAATAGGTGGCACGGAAGTAGTGTTAAAAACCATCGAAAAGATAGATGTGATCAAAGAGAGATTAAAAGCGGCTCAAGATCGGCAAAAGTCTTATGCGGATAAAAGGAGAAGACCGATTGAGTTTCATGTGGGCGATCGTGTCTTGTTGAAAGTCTCCCCATGGAAAGGTGTTCTACGGTTTAGAAAGCGTGGAAAGCTAAGTCCTCGTTTCATTGGCCCGTTTAAAATTTTGGCCAAGGTTGGCAAGGTTGCTTACCGTTTGGAGTTACCGGATGAACTTTCGGGAATTCATCCAACTTTTCATGTGTCTCATCTTAGAAAATGCCTTGCCGATGAGTCTTCTTATGTACCATTGAACGAAATTGAGGTTGACAACAAGTTGAATTATATTGAAGAGCCGATTGCCATAGTAGAAGAAGAGCTTAGAAGAGTGCAAAATAAGATGGTGAGGACTTATAAGATTTTGTGGAAGCATGGTAAGATGTCCGACTGTACGTGGGAGTCCGAGCATGATGTTCTAGTTTACTATCCGTCTTTGCATATGGCTTGGATCACGAGGTCGTGATCCGTTCCAAGTGGGGGAGAGTTGTAACACCCCAAAGTTTTAAGGTAAAAGAAATTAACCCCTTTTTATAGTTTTGACATTAAATTAATTTCCTAGTATTTTATTTTTGGTTATGGGGTTAATTTAGTTAGAACTTTAGCGGATAGTGGGTATTTTATAAGCAAAATTAGAAGAGGGTGTGGCAAGCCCATGGAGTGCCAGCCATCTTTTCTTTGTGACTCACTCTTCCATTCTCTACTTCTCCATTATTCCTTCATGCATCTCATTCTTGTTCTTTCAAAATCAAAGTTTAATTCTCTCCAATTCAAGGATAATAACATCAATAATAAATCATCACCATCAATCTTTATCAAGCAAAATTGAAAGTTAGGGTTTGAGGTGTGAGTGGTGGTGGCCGATTTTCATAGAGAAAAGAAGGGAAGAAGAAGTTCCAAAATTAAAGTCTTGAATTAGCTTATTATTATTGAGGTATTGATTTCCCCTAACTTAGCTTTTATCTTTCAAGTGGAATTAGGGTTCATGGAGTGAACCAATTTGGGGGTTGTGATAGAAATTGAAATATGTTAATTTCCCCCCAATTCCTTAGATAACCTAGTTTGTCATTGAGTTATGTGTTGAGTTTGATTATGAAATTGATAAGCTAATGTGAGTATATTTGCATACCTTTATGTTTACGTTGGGTCAATTGACCACATCATGTTGAAGTTGTTTATCCATGTGTGGAAAGACCACCATGTTGAAGTTGTTTATCCATGTGTGGTAATTGATTCGGCGTCAGGCCCATTTGGGGCATAGTATTGTTGAGGCCTAAGAACCTCCGGGGCCTAAGAATCCCGATAGTTGTTTTGAGAAGAGGCCTAAGAACCTCCGGGGCCTAAGAATCCCGATAGTCTCATTGGTTAGCTTATATGGATCCATATATGTTGTTTAGTGTGCAAGGTGAGCATGTAAATGTGGCATGACGGTGTCATAGGTTACATGTAAAAGTCCTTGTACTTTGCCCTCATTCGTATTCGTAAATGTATGCAAGTATATTCATTAAGCCTTTCTTAGTATTTTATTTTTGGTTATGGGGTTAATTTAGTTAGAACTTTAGCGGATAGTGGGTATTTTATAAGCAAAATTAGAAGAGGGTGTGGCAAGCCCATGGAGTGCCAGCCATCTTTTCTTTGTGACTCACTCTTCCATTCTCTACTTCTCCATTATTCCTTCATGCATCTCATTCTTGTTCTTTCAAAATCAAAGTTTAATTCTCTCCAATTCAAGGATAATAACATCAATAATAAATCATCACCATCAATCTTTATCAAGCAAAATTGAAAGTTAGGGTTTGAGGTGTGAGTGGTGGTGGCCGATTTTCATAGAGAAAAGAAGGGAAGAAGAAGTTCCAAAATTAAAGTCTTGAATTAGCTTATTATTATTGAGGTATTGATTTCCCCTAACTTAGCTTTTATCTTTCAAGTGGAATTAGGGTTCATGGAGTGAACCAATTTGGGGGTTGTGATAGAAATTGAAATATGTTAATTTCCCCCCCAATTCCTTAGATAACCTAGTTTGTCATTGAGTTATGTGTTGAGTTTGATTATGAAATTGATAAGCTAATGTGAGTATATTTGCATACCTTTATGTTTACGTTGGGTCAATTGACCACATCATGTTGAAGTTGTTTATCCATGTGTGGAAAGACCACCATGTTGAAGTTGTTTATCCATGTGTGGTAATTGATTCGGCGTCAGGCCCATTTGGGGCATAGTATTGTTGAGGCCTAAGAACCTCCGGGGCCTAAGAATCCCGATAGTTGTTTTGAGAAGAGGCCTAAGAACCTCCGGGGCCTAAGAATCCCGATAGTCTCATTGGTTAGCTTATATGGATCCATATATGTTGTTTAGTGTGCAAGGTGAGCATGTAAATGTGGCATGACGGTGTCATAGGTTACATGTAAAAGTCCTTGTACTTTGCCCTCATTCGTATTCGTAAATGTATGCAAGTATATTCACTAAGCCTTTGCTTATATTTTAGTTGTTTACCTTTTTATAGGAAGTTCCGGAAGAAGGAACTAGTGATTTATTTGAAGTTGATGTGTTAGACGAAAAGATTTTGAAGGCCTTGAAGGTATTTAGGTCATTCTTGGAAGAATGGCAATCTTTTGGATCAGAAGCTTAGAATTCCCACCTCATATGGCTCTTGGTACAATTTGGTTTGAAAGTCGTATTTTGGTTAAAATTCTGTTTATGTCAAGTGTAAAGCTTTTGGAAAACTTGTAAAGTTGTAAATTGGGCGAAAATGATGTCAAGGTGGGTAAATGACCCATTGATGGTGTGTATGAGATTTGAACAAGAAAAAGTTGTAATTATGTTTTAAAATGTGTCCTTATATCAGTAAGAATTATTAAAACGCGTTTGAAATGTTGGTCATGATACTGCAAGAGTTGGAGTTCGTTTTATGTGTCAAACATGTTTGGAGTTGCTGAATTTTTGAACAGGTCTGAGACCAGTGGGATCCCACTGCGGCGCAGTGGGAGACTTTTGTCTCGTAGGTCAGAAAGATTCCACTGCGGCGCAGTGGGAGGGTGTCATACCCACTGCGGCGCAGTGGGTACATGCTGTAAAAAAAAAATAAAAAAAAATAAATTTTTTTTTTACACTTTTGGTTTAATCGAGTCTAGTCCTTTCACATAATGGGTAAACGACCCATTTGGTTGTAAAAAGTGTGTTTGGACCAATGAACACTTTGGTTATGTTTACTATTGTGTTTGAAACTTGTCTAAATCAGTATTGTGGTTTTACCAAGTCTGAAAATGAGTTGAGAATGGTTTGCAAGATGTTTAAGTGTCAAAATGTTCGAAACTGCATTTGACGGTCGTTCGTAATTTGATGGTCGATGATGACGGTCGCTCCTGGAACATCGACCGTCAAACCCTCTGACTTTTTTCCAAAATTTTTTCGGGACTTCGTTTGACCTTTTCGAGACCCAAATCTTATACTGTAGTCTTATATTAACATATTAAGAAGATTCCAATTGTTGTTTTTCAAATTTGATGACTTTGATTTTTGGCGAAAAATTGTCCATATTTTTCTAAGTATAAGTTAACTAAATTGTTTTCTTTTCTTTTCATTTTCATATTTTTGGGTCTAAATTGAGTTGAGTCGTTTCAATAAAGGATGTGAATTGTGCGTATGTAATCGCTTTGGTCAAGTTGTTTTTAATCATTGGAGGATCAAAGGATAATCACATGTCATAGCATTCGCTTTTGTCTTGTAGCAACCCTTTGAATGTAGGACAACACATTATTCTCATTGTACGAACGTTCACTCACTCATTGCTGTCGTTAGTCCGTTATTCTTCCTTTCTTTTTACTACAAATTACTAGTTTTGGGTTGCTACTAGTACCCGAATGAGGATACGAGCGGAAATCTTGTTGGAATAAACATGGTTTGATTCAAGGGAAAATACTCACCAGATGATCCTGTGGAACCTGTAAGGGCATTAAACATATTTGTCATTGATTTCGGGTTCCCAAAACAAGGTGATTGATTAATAATGGGATGAGTAATTCGGCTGTGGCTTGATGCACGAATTGGAGAGGAGAAAACACACGAATTTAAGGGTGAATTATGTGTTGGGATTAACCTAAACTTAGGGTTAATTACTCTCTATTTATAATGAAAGTAATTACACATTCAACCCCTTTGGTGTTTAATGTGTGTACCATTAGTCCTCTTAGTTATAATCACCTAATGGGAAACCCTATACTACGTCTCTAAGAGTAAATACGCCCATCATATATTTACTTAGACATAGGGATTTCATTATCGTCAATTATCATATCAGGAATGATAAACGATCAGTGACGGTCACACTAACGTGGTTCCAACAAATCTGTCCCCAGCCAGGGGCTCTGTCCCTTGGACCCCATCAGGGGTTGCCGCCCTTTGGATCTGCTCCCAGGGGTGCTGCCCCCGTAGCCCATAAGTTTATAATAAGTTCAGATGGGTGTGCACTTCGTACCTCCAAGCCTATATGATTTCTTATTATAAAAATAATGGTCAAACAAGTTTATTCAATAACACGAAAATATCCAACATTGTCTAATGACATGCATATATGAGAGTTTTCCTTAGAGATATCACTTTACGAAATGCAAACCAGATTAAGACAAGTAGTCGCATTACTGTCTCGTAAACTGGAGACCAATTCAAAACTCGTCTTTCAAATAATAAAAAAGAACTTCTTAGTAGCTATACATGAGTAGTTTTACATTTATACTATACGCTCGATCTCGACCTACTTCTTCTAATTTAAAAGAGATTAAAGATACGAAAGTATATGCGAAAGTAGAGCACATGAAGGCATACAAAAAACTAGATCGTGTTTCACACTTTGAGCCATTGATAGCGATCGATCCCATCGTGTCTAGTTTTTTATATATTTTTATTTTATTTTTATAAATATAATAAAGTTATAGATGGTGGCATGCTTTGCCAGGTGTTGGGGTACTAGTAGAATTTATACAAATATATAAACACAATCCTTCTCTCCCACCATTCTCACATGATCTCTAATCTCTATATATATCCAATCTCATCTCTATATATATATCCAATCTCTAAAGTTACAAGTAAGTGGGAAAGTATAGTCTTATAGAAAAGCAACACAAAAAAGAGAAAGTGAGTAATAGTATTTCCATAAATGGAAAGTATTAACCACCTTAAACAAGACGGGGCAACGGTGTTAACTACCACCAAATTACCTTCAAGATTTAAGAGGATTTGTGTCTTTTGTGGAAGCAGTTCAGGGAAGAATCCTGTTTACCGCCATGCCGCCGTCCAACTTGGCAACGAATTGGTACGTCATCTCTATCGCTATTAGTATATTACTAGTAATAAATTGCACGTTACTAGCTAGTCAGAGATCTTTCTAGAAGTAGTCTCTAGTTTCCTCAAATCCAACTGAGATTAAGTATTGTTATATATTGAAAATTAACTTTTGTGGAGTTTTTGATGCAGACTGTACAAATTAATAAAATAATTGTGGTATATTAATCCAAAATTGTGGTATCTATATCACCATCTTCTATTTGATAATCTTATACTATAGTACAAAATATATGCAAATAAAATATAATGATTATGATAACAATCTTTGTTATGTCATAGGCTTGTCATATATATTCACTAATTATGTGCATCTAAAATGAGCTAATAGATTTCTTGTGGTGAAGTACATACATGCAGTCCTAAATCCTAATGAACCCATGCATTTGACAATGAGTCGATATTTCTGTCACACTACAAAATGCCAAGTTTGATTATTGCTAATATGTAATTCAATTGATTTTTTTCCCCCACTAGCTGTGTTTATTTTTTGTAATCTGTTTATTAATTCATTTACATTATTTATCAGAAAAAAACATCATATCCCAAAAATCGGTTTCTTTTGGTTTTTTGTGCGTGTATATTTGTGGGTCGTCTTAATTTCAGCTAAATGTGACGTGGGTCGATTGCTGGTCATGTATGCAACACTCAAAAGTCTGAAATTATATATGTTGTTCAATATTTAATTAAATTAAATAGAAGTAGCATGTATGATGATATATACAAGTTGCGTATAAACTTAATGCTCTACTTATTTAATTGAGTTCTTTTGATAAACTATAGAACAAATTGCATTTTTGGTCCTTGTGATATCACACGGTTTGCAAGAATGGTCCAACTTATGCCAAAGTGGCGATTTTGGTCCAGTATTCATGTATTGGTGGCGATTTTGGTCCAATTTAACAATTCCGTTAAGAATAAGCCGTTAAGTGGGTCATGTGCCCCTCACGTGAGGGGCAATATTGTCTTCTTAAACATACAGGGACCAATCTCGCAATTAAGTAGGTTATGTTTATCTCTTCCCTCTACCCTTACCGTCACCATCAATCTACCATTTCCAAAAACATCATTCATTTTCTTATCACTTTTCCAAATGGAAATTGAGAAAGAAATAAAATAGAAATATGCGAAATGTTGAAACTGAACATACAAGTTGCATTGCATTAATTATCAAAGGACAAAAAAGATGTAGCATTGTAATTGCGTTTTTCTACTATCAAAAGCAAAGTGAACCTCATACCCCTTTTTGTTTTTTGCTCTGAACCTAGCGAAACACGGATCGAACACATCATCCAATTACTTTTCTTTTTAGCACAAAATATGTATAACAAGAACACCACTTCTATAACGTTTGTCAATTAATATATCCGGCCATCATTACCGCCAAATACCGACCATCATTGTAAAAGACAAGATCCATCCGTTTAGATGTACGTGGTTGTGGTCAATAGCACGACGGGAAAAATCTACTGTTTTTTTTTTCTTTCTTCCTTAGAAGATTTCAACACCACCACCACCATAGGCCACCATCGCCGGAGCTGTCCTTCTCTTGTTGCTGCCGTTTCTTCTCTTTATATATCCACAATCCACCTACTGCCATCGCCTGCCACACACCACCGGTACAGAGCCGTCACCATCAGATCTGTAACTCGATTCACTCGATCTAACAAATAGGTCAACTGGTCTTGCGTTCAAATTGACTCACATGGTAGACAAGACATGGAGCCTTATCACAGTTTGTAGATCTTTGGTCCTTGCTTTATTTGAAAAATTTAAGATTGTTGGGAGTTTGTTTGACATGATTTGGTGATTTTATCATGAGATTATATAGATAAAGATTTAAGAATATCTATAAATATAGATTTGGGGATTTTCAAGGTATGAAAAACCAAAAAAAAAAGAAAAGAAAAAAAGATATGGTTGATAGGATTGTGGGAAAAGACAATATTGCCCTCACGTGCCTCTCACATGTCTCCGTTAATGGAATATAGTAAACGTCTGTTAGCATTTGGACCAAAATCGCCACCAACATATGAAAACCGGACCAAAATCGCCACTTTGGCATAAGTTGGACCAGTCTTGCTAAACGTGTGATACCACAGGGACCAAAAATGCAATTTGTTCTAAACTATATATTAGAAGTATATATTCATCATGTAATGGAATAGGCTAAACATATAAAAAAATGCCATTAGTCCATTTTTGACACGTAAGTAAACCTTGTTCACTGCTTTTTATTCGTTTATGGTTCATATTCATAATATATAATAAATAATAATAATAATTAAAATAATATATAAGCTAGAATTAAAGAAGGCCATACATATATATTTGAACCATTACTTTAGTCAAAGTCAACAAAGCGAAAGGCTTTGTTTAATTAGTAAAATGGCCTTCATAAACATCGTCTTTATAAGACAAATATGAAATATGGCACATACGAGTATACAACCACCCAAATTTTAATTGACACATAGTTGATACCATGATTTGTTAATTAAGCATGAGTAATGATTTATACAGCTAAATATTATACAGTATAATATGTACATTTATAATAATGACAAACATATGTTGTAGATTTATCATAATCGACACAGCCACCTCGGTCCAATGACCCCGCTTCAACCTCTAAACGACACGACCCATATAATGACTGAGGTGGTGTGCATCATTACATCACAAGACTTTCAAAATAGCTAAATTGGCTACTTAGCTAGTTAGTTACTGGATGTGTATTGGATGTTTGTTTGTGGAGACAAAAAAGCAACATACTTTTGGTGTTTTTATGAAAAAGGTATAACCTTACCTCTTGTACGATTTATGTCATGCTATATCCTATGAAAGAACATGTCAAAACATTATCGAGTTAGGTACATTACTACACAACATAATGATTAATATGTGTGTTTTATATGCCGACAATTAATGTTTTGGCTTCTTTCTAAAGGAAATTAGTCAACATATACTACTAGTATTTTGTTTCTTATCGTTATATGTTTTGAATTTATAATGACTTACTTAGATACTCATTTGATCGGTCACCAAAGATCACAATAGCTAGGTGCCGTCTATTTACAAGAGCATCATCTACCAATAAACTAAAACAGGATTAATACTTTTTATAATCGACACTTGGCTCATTCTGTAGATGACATGTGTCCCTTTTAAGTTTTCTATTTTAAGTTACCTTATAAATATCAAATACTTATATTTATTCAGATTTCATATCAAATACTAATTAAACTCTAAACTTTGACCTATAAATACAAAATACATATTAACCCATATGATTGATCGACATTAATAAAATTACACTTCACATTCATCTTTTATCAAAAGTTATTACACTAATTGTTTATAATTGTTTTGTCACGATGTAAAAACGATTTACGTTAAAAGAGCCATAAATTGTACATGTATTTGGATTTCTAAACTTTTTTTTCCTTTCATTATATACTACATGTCTCAATTCTTCAACTTTTATTACTTATATTACTTATAATAAGTTATTAACATGAAGATTTCAAAATTTTGAGTTTACGATCCGAAATCACAAGGCTATTTGTCGTCATCCACTATGCTTACAAGTTCCGATTTTGATGTGATTCTAAAAATTTAAGGTAAATCCAAAACTCTAACTAAACATATATTATATTTATCATTATTGTTTATTATAATTTAGTTTCGATCATCGATTTACTTTAACCACAATTTATTTCATACTCACGAATCATGTATGAGGCATATTCGAATTTTTTTATGATACAATTTATATAGCTACCGTACATCGTACGGGTATTAGGACTATGCATGAATATAAGAAGTAGAATGACTCAAAATGTCATATCAACTGTATACCAGGCTATCATCTTTCATCATTTCTAACAGTTTTATTTTTTAAATTATTTTTTATTGGTAATTAATAATAAATATAAACAAGTCTATTTATAGGAGACTATATATATAATATACGAGTATTAATACCCGTACGATGTACGGATTGACTTTATATCGTACTATTGATGATTTTTAATGTAGAGAAAATAAAAATTATACATGATCCCTACAATACATGCATTATAAATTATGTCTAAGTAATGATATTTTCTACTAATATACAGTTATATTTGTAAATACATGATCCCTATAATACATGTATTATAAATCAAGTCTAATAATTCATGATATCTATTCTAATATAAAAAATCATGATGATCGATACATATATTTGTAATTTTATATACCACATAAAATAGTTGGAGTAAATTGTATATGTAGATATTCTTTTGAGTCATTTTAAAATAATTAAAATGACGTGAAAGCATATATATCTATGGACGAATGACTTAGCTTGATCGTCGCATTGTTTTCCATTGTTGATGATAATACGAATACGAATACTAAAAACACCTCAAACTTAAACTATCTTATATACTACTTAGGTAATTGTATAAAATAAACTTCAGAATTTTAGTTAAATATGGATTCGAACAAATAGATATATACGAATTAATCACTATAATTATTATTATTTTAGATATTTATTTAAATTAAAGTTTTAAAACTAAAGATGACACATGTCGCTTAAAGAATGCGTCATATGTCGTTTTAAAAAAGTATCAATCTTGTTTTAGTATATTGGTAGATAAGTAATATAAACGGGCTATATTCTCCGTGTATTGCACCGAATAAACTATTGAAAACACAAATAAGACCGTTAGTAACGTGGAGTGTTAAGACAGGGTTTCGTGCTTAAAAGATATTGTTATAGTATAAAAAAATGGAAACATTAAAATAAAGAAATGTATATATACATGATAATTAATTTAGTTAATTAAATATAATTGGAGAATATTGAAATGTGGCAGGTTGAAAGGAAGATTGATTTAGTCTATGGAGGAGGAAGCATTGGGTTAATGGGCCTGGTTTCCAAGTCCGTCTTTGATGGTGGTTGCCACGTCTTAGGGTATATATATACTACTACTTTTTACTTTTAATTCACTTACATTCTTAATTTCTTGTCAAAACATATACATATTTGCATAATTTTATAAGTCGAAAACCTTTTGACAACAATACTATCTAAAACTAAACCAATAAAATGAGGAGTTAAATCAAAATCTTGTTAATGCATTTTTTGGTTTATTTTAGTATGTTTATGTTTATATGCGGAGTTCATTACATTGTGATGTATATATAACCAACGTATAGCTTAACCCCTTTATATTAATGTGATATGCTTTGAAAAATTGTTCGATTTATTGTTCTTCTATTGTAGTTAAAGAATACTAGATATATCAGTATCTATTTTTTCTAGCTATGCAAGTTATGCATCTTTAGTTCTTTACGCTTTTTTTTTTTAATTAGGAAAACCAAAATGTTAATAACTTTTGCGTTTTGTTAGTGATAGTCCTTAGAACCTTTAATTATAAACTAAAAATGTAAGCCGCACAACTCATGTCCTAGTAAGACCCTTCCACCATATATCCCACTGATGAACGATATTTATGGTTAAATATCCTCAAACATGTTTCCAGGTTCGAACCTGCGCCCCATCATTGGTAACGGGTAAACATGGTGGGGCCTAACTTTTTAGGGGACGGTTGGCCACTTGAGTTAACTCAAGCGGTTACTTGTACTTCATTGTTAAGAAATATAGAGAGTTGTTTTATATATAAAGCACCATTTTGTGCATTTAACAATGTATTAGTGTCATTATCGAAGTCCTTAATTTTAGTTAATTCGAATTTGTATCAAATGCATAACTGATTGTAAAGTTAACCATGTCCTTTGTGCTGCATTGCAGAGTCATACCTGAAGTGCTTATGTCCAAAGAGGTAACTAATTACTATATAGTCTCATAAATTGCTTAGTTTTCTTATATTATGTACAAATCAGACTAATGTTGGAAATTTCAGATTATTGGAGAAACTGTTGGTGATGTGAAATCCGTGTCGAATATGCACCAACGAAAAGCCGAGATGGCACGCCAAGCCGATGCGTTTATAGCATTACCTGGTACTAGTTCTGATTGCAATGTTTTAGATTTCTATAAAGAATACATGACTTCAGTATTTGATTTTGAGAGAACACAGCAACTTGAAAATTTTGCAAATTTACAGGTGGGTATGGTACACTTGAGGAGCTTCTTGAAGTCATTACATGGGCACAACTTGGAATCCACCAAAAACCGGTAATTGATAATTTCATAACGCGGGTACAAGTAGAATACGCAGACATAGTATACATATCACATGTGCAATACACTTGTATAGCATACATACATTTTACATCACATACGTACAAGATTGTTTATCATTTTGGGTATGTACTATACAGGTAGGATTGTTGAACGTAGATGGATACTACAACTCATTACTGTCTTTCATAGAGAAGGCTGTTGACGAAGGTTTCATCACCCCTGAAGCCCGTCGGATTATTGT
The DNA here is from genome assembly GCA_034093135.1 of Erigeron breviscapus. Classification (NCBI taxonomy): domain Eukaryota; kingdom Viridiplantae; phylum Streptophyta; class Magnoliopsida; order Asterales; family Asteraceae; genus Erigeron; species Erigeron breviscapus. Next base: position 101,211,129 of record CM067169.1, read on the forward strand.
CTCTGCCCAAACCGCTCATGAACTCTTGTCCAAGCTAGAGGAGTACAACCCAGAAAATAATGGGTCAGAAGTTAAGTCGAGTTGGGAAATAGAGCAACAATTGGGTTACACCATAAAGTCAGATATTGCACGTTGACTTAATATCATCCCTTCAAATCCCAACAGAAAACCATTAACTACCATTAGATTGGAAGGTCACAAGAAGTTTGTTCTGATTTGTTTAACAATCGATCTCAACTTTCCTGATTGAATTTGTGGATTCTTTTACATCATGTATATTCAGTTGTGCCGAGTGAATTGATTTGATAGTACATTTAGGAAGAAACAAAGGCATTGTTTTACATAATTTTAGCTATATAGTTTGAAACACAAAGTTGATTTACTATACACATATTTTCAGATGTTGTAATGAACTATACAGTTTAAACACAGTTTTGATAAAATTTGTTTGATAAATTGTTGGAAATAATCTCTGCTTGTGTTGTATAGAGAAAGAAAATGGGAAAATTTGCCCTTTGTTCTGCTTAAAGTAGCACTCGAAGAATTTGGCAAGAGGCTGCACATGATAGCTTCTGTTGTCTTTCTGTACTCGACTAGGTTTTTCATTTCTGAAGGGCATTTCTAGATGAAAGAAGCTTACCCTGATCAGAACCGTCACCCAATCCAAATACTAAGAATAGAGGCTGACATTGATTTTTATATTTACAAATTAATATTCAATATACGGTTCTTAGGGCCTTGCCAGGCAGTGCAATCCCCCAGGGCATTCCAGTGAAAGGAATATTCACTTGTATTCTAACCTTGGAATCGTAGGTGGCAAATTTCATGTCATGTACTGATGAACATTTCATCTCTTAACAGTCTAAAAGAGTAAAATAAAATAAAGATCTCATCTGAAAGGGATAACCTCCCTGTGACATAGCAAGGTTTTCTAATGTTGGTAACTTGGTATCCAGCACCATTGCAAACTATTTCTCAGGTACAATAACTAAAACATTTATGTTCACATCTTGAAAAGGAATTTTGAGATATGCACATATACCCACTTTTAGAAGGTTTTAATATCTATGCATTTGAATACATTTTGTACGATGTTCAAGCTATTTGGCCCATTTGACCTGCTTAACCCATATGACCCTTTTTTAGTTAACAAATTAGGAATAAAACATAACACTAACTGACCATATGTATAGAAATGGGTCAAACATCCAAACCTTTTATAAACTAAAAACGAATGAAAGAAAACTTACATGAGTTCCAGGTAAACTTGTCATCGCAACTGAACCATGTAGGATTTCCCCAATTAGCATAGTCTTCTCCATCATCTCCTGTAACAAAGTCAAGATATGTGCCATCCTCCATTGCATGATAGAGCCAACTAGCTGCCCACAGAAGCTCATCCCCATAACCGGTTGAATTGTAGTTGAACTTAACTTCAGGGATGTTTTTCTGTAAATTTCTCGATGTTCATTACCAGTATTTAACAATTCCTCTGCATGCTTTAGATATTAGAAGCAACTTTGAATATGTTGAATTACTAGACTTGAACACCAGTGTTCTGAAGCCATTGCTGCTGCTGTTTCAGCAGCACCATCTGACCTGGTAATCTTTTTTAATGGCCATTTCTCGGCCATGTCTTCAGGCCTATCCCAACATCTATGGTCCGCGGCTGGATCCCCCACCTGAATATAAGTAACGATCTTATTTGGTATTGTCTTATGATGAAAAAGATCGAGCACAGAAAAAAATCAGCGGACAGGGTTTCGTTAAAAGTGTCACAACACATTTACATTTAAGTGGGTCAACTTGGGTTGTTTTTTATCAAAAACCTATCAAATGGGTCACATGAAGAAAAACTAGCTACCTGTCAAACAGGTTGTAATCGTTATTATCACAAATGGCTATTCATAGAAATGAACAAAAGGTATAGCGCGTCAAGGCAACCCAGCCCAGACATTTTAACCCGTCCAAGAAACGACGAATTACGTATCTACATCCCACGCTTATTTACGGGTCACCTGATTGCAGCACATTGTTTCATAACTAAAGGTCTCTAGGTCAGCCAGTCTTTAACCTATTATCATAACAAACATATATATCCCTGAAGATAAATGCAAATATCAAAACGGTAAGCAGATGTGGTAATCTCAATTCGTCTATGGATTCACTATAAATGGCTTGATTTGGGTAATTAATTTCCTATAACACGTCAAATAAGTATACTGGGTTTGGTAGTTACAAATTATATATACCTGAATAAAGTTGTTTTCGGGATTTTACTAGCAAAGACTCTTTTGAGATCCTAAGGCACTGATACTTGGCTTTTACTATACACTTGCCATAAAAGATGATTCACAGTTCCACTATGGAGTCCATATAAGATCTTGAAATTACAGATCTCAGTCTCTTCAAGAAAGCATTATCATTGTCATTTGAGGTGATTGGTGACAAGGTGGCCATAAGAACAAAATTTCCATCATTATCAACATCAATTTCATAGACCTTGTGAAAAACATCTCGAAGTTCTTGAATCAACGTTTCATAAAAAAGTTTGTCACGGGGGATCACATTGATGACAAGAACACCGTGATCATGAAGAACTCTTTTCATGGCCTGGAGAACACATTTCTTAACAAACTCCGGAGGTGGAGCACTAAGCCCATAGACGGCCTCGCTCGAATCCAAATCAACCATAACTACGTCAAATTTAGCATTCAGAATATCCTCGCTAGTTCCTAGAGACCCGACATTTTCAATCAACTCCATGGCATCTCCAACGATTATTCGGATAGATTCCTCATCCTTTAACCCAAAATATTGCCTCGCGACACTCAAAACAATCTCGTCGGCCTCCACACCAACAACTTCAAACCCCAATTGAGCATTCAAGAAACTTAACAGAGCACCACCACCAACCCCTAAACACAACGCTCTTGGAGTCAACCCTCGTTCAATTCGCTCGTTTAAAGGCACAACAATCAAAAAGATTCCACAAACCATCGGAGTCAAATACGTATGAACTAAAATCCCCGTATCAACTCTAAACTCTACGTCCTTCATTTCCCTCAAACGTCCTAAATCCAATCCCCTAATATCACCCTTCCCATCACCTATACCACAAACAAGACGCACTTGCGATTGTATCAAATTAGGCATTCTTTTAAACCTCAACCGTCTCCTAAATTCTTTCTCTGTACCATCCTTCACTTCCACTTGAACATCCTCAACAACAAACTCGCCAACAAAACGACCAACAAACCTACCCACTATCACACTACACATCACATCATCTTCATAACTCAAAAACAAAACGTTTTTCGGGATACCCTTTTGGAAACACAATTTCGGGTGTAAAGCGATAACCAAGTCTTTTAATTCACTCTCTAGTTTCTCCTTATCTAAGGAATCAATAACCGGGGGCCGAAAATAAACACAATATTCATTTTTATCATCATTATTATATAAAAGATCATTATAATTAATATTATTATCAAAATGATTACCAATAAGGATGAGACGAGAGACATTGGAAGATGATAAGTTGAACAAGAGCTGAAGGTGGCCGGATTTTGTGCAGAAGTTCCAGTCGGTTTCACGGTGGTTTGGGATGATCATGGCGGCGATTAACGGCGGAAGGGTGTCTGACAACGTCGGAGAATCGAGGACGGCGACGTGAAGGAGTGGAGCGTGGAAGGAGGACAGGTGGCGGTGTTTGATTGGAGATGGGATTGTGAATGTGATGTATTGTGATGGAGTTAGGGTTTTTAGTGATTCTGACAGATTCACCTCCATTTTTTTTGTTTGTATTTTTTTTTTGAAAATTGAAATTTAGTGTTGAAGATTTAGGGTTTTAGTGATTCTGAAAGATTCACCTCCATTTTGTTTGTTTGTATTTGGTGTTGAAGATCAGAGTATTTGCTTTTTTACAAGAGAAAAGTGAAATTTATGTACTTGTTTTTTTCTTTTTATCTGAATAAGATACAGCATAATTATTTTCTTGGTGTATGGAATGAATAATTAACAATTGGTTGTATTATCTATACTCCTTTATAATAATTATCAACCTCTATTTTTATAAAGTGTTAGAAAATGATTAGATGCAAAAGTACTAAATTACCCTTAATAAATACCCATTATGGAAAAAGTTTTTATAAATTATCAAATTTGTCTTTAATGAATTAATTTACACTCTAAACCTTTATTTTAATAATTAATACTTTAAGCCCTTATCTTCTAAAATATTCCACTATCACCTTTACATCAACCTACATCAGTTGACACCGCCACCACCAATAATACCGTCACCGACACCACTAGACCGTCGTCACCACCGCCGCCGCCGCATTGCGCGGGTAAAATGCTAGTTAGGTTAATGGTAAAATAGAGTTCTTTATTAGGGTTTGGATTTGGAAGACCTAGGTTCGAGTTTAACACGACAATATTTTCTTTTAATATGTTGTCGTGTTTTTGAGCAGATTATTAGAGTCTTTTTCCTCTTACTAAGTATTGGGTGAGGTCCTTGAGCTTTAGCTCAATGGTTGAAAGGTCATCCCCCCTTGCATGAGGTCTTGTGTTCAAGCCTTGGGGAGGACATAGGAATTAAGTCCCTTTATGAAGGCTTGGATTGAGTATACCCATGTTCAAGTCTGAGGGGGCAGGGTTTACCCTTATTAATCGTCGTGCCTTCGGGCGGATTAGTAGGGGGTTTTCCCCCCATCGGGTATTTGAAATAAGCATTTCTACATCGAGGGGCTCTCTAGCGCGGACCGGTTAAGACAACGTATGTTAGACCTCTCGCTGTCGAATCGCGACAAGAAGTTTCCAGCGAAATTCACCTTTCAAAAAAAAAAATGTATTGGGTGAAGGGACTCTCTAGTGTGTACCCGGTTAAGACAACATAGTCTAAACCCTTTGTTGTGATATTCGATCCATACATGTTAAAAAAAAATCTAACAAATCGGTTGTACAATTCATGTGAAAAAAGTTAAGCTAAGAAGTTAAATTGCGTGACATAATAGTTAGATTAATCACCATCAAGATACTTTAACAGTTAAGAGTTTTGTTCTTTACAAGAGATATTCGATATTCTGTATGCAACTTTCACAAACATTTTAGGGAGTCAGTGATGGAAAACCGTTATATGAATACGTTGATTAGGTTGTGTACATCTAAGTCAAATAACTCGCCAGCTTATCTTTCAGATAAGCCGAAGAAAAAAAATTCATTTGGTTTCACACGAAGAGGACGGATAAGGAAAGGGTTTGAAAACGATTACGGAATACCTTTAAGACCGACTGACCGAGTATATATGAATCAAAAAGGCACTCCCCAGGAAAGCAACTCCGTTTATTCTAGCCCAAGTGCTCAACAACACACTCATATACTTTTTCCATTATAAGAAACGGAGGATATATGAGCTTACAGTTAAACCAGGTAAAGTTCAACAAATATTTGAACCAGATCACAGATTCATTCCATTTCACGAGTGATTAGATGACCCGGGGTCACTTTCAATTCAATGAAAATAGCAGTATTCAATTTGGTGCTTAGACTAGCCATTGTCTCCACTCGACGAAGGGTATGTTAAGGTCCAGTAGTCATGCCGATCTTTGCTCTGCATTAAGGCATGCTACACAAACGTCCATAAAAAAAAGCCATTATATTTCATTCGCATGACACAAAAATGAAGTACAAGTTTCCCAATTGATCATTCTCGCCTTCTCGGAACCCATTTAATCAAAAACCAGTATTGGCAGCACAAAGTCTACATGTTTTACAATAACATTCAAAGAAACAAAAATGATAAGTTTATCATATGATATACTAATCGATACATTCTGCTACAAAACTTCAAGTGTTGTATCCATTTTGTTTCAATTTCTATAAAAATCAAGCATTTCTTCTTCAACGGGATGAGTTTTACCAACTATCGTGAGACAGTGAAGAGGTGCACCAAAGTCAACGGTCCGTAACTGCTTCATTGAACCCGCCACCACCATCTGATCTTCACTTCCTAGCCGTGCAAAACCAACACAAAGTGTGTCTTCATTGTAAGCTGTCATATGAAAGATAATATCAGGCTGGAAGAATGATTTTAAATATTCCATGTCCCACAAAAATTACAAAACTATGACAAGTTTAAGATATCCTCCAAGTAAAGCAGACTTTCGTTTTTAGACAAACCGTCGACCTAAAATAACATCTTTGCCCATTTCATCATTGTAATCGAATTGATTTTGGTCTACATAGTTTCTTTCCATTCTAGAAGGATATTCTGGACATCTTTGATAGACATTTCAGTTAAATTAGGCATTTAAATCTAAATAAATTCGTAAGAAAACACCCCTCAAAGTTATTTTTCAAAAAATCTAGTAAAAACTTACCAGATTCTCCACGTAGTTGTTCAACTTCCAAAAGCTGATCAATAGCAACACCAATCGTCATAAAACTAGGAGGCTCGTAAATTTTTTTCCCTCTGAAGGATTATAAGAAAAAACACAGATATTAAAAGACATTAGTAAGGGTATGCAAGAATGAAACAGAACCATATGTCAGCCATCTTATATATTCTAACCTGCATAATGATTCCAGTGAAGGTTCTTTTACTCGTATATCTGCAATGTCAACAAAGATTTTGAAGTGACATAGAATCTTTGACCAGATGAATCTCCTATGTTCTAACAAATATAGAAGTTCTTATGCACCAGCATAAAATAACTCATGTACTTATGCTCTATTCAACATGAAAATGTGTTAAACTGCCTCTTTTAAATCTCGAAAATTGCTCTGTTTCTGATACTTTCCGATAATAAAACAAACATAAATTTCTACAAAGTGACATCAAGAGCATAGGTATAATACAATTACCTAACAAGCAGAGAGTATGCAGTCCAAGTCCACGGTTTCGTTGAATTTTCTCATAGAAACTGTCAGGCCTCCATGTCTCAGTAAAGAATGGGATTGAAACAGCCTCTCCATATCGATAAAGTTGTAAGCCACAGACCCCAACTGCATTCATTATTGATGCATTGTATATGACCTTAACCTCCACATCCATTTTTTTGGCCCGTACCACTAGATCACTGTGTGTTGTGGCTCTGTTTTCACAACTTATATGTCTTAGCAATAGAAAAGTTATATGGAAAAAAAACACAGTAGTTGTATAAGCCATATTGATGTCAACATTAAAGATAAATACCAAACATGACATATTTTCTTGAACTCGGAAAACGAAAGAAAAGACCTGGGGATTTGTTGACTTGGTTTTGCTCATTACTCATCATAGGGTTTCAGATAGAGGTCGTAATTTCAACACATTACCTTATGAATAGGTCAATTCTGGTAATCTTTTATCTAAAACAGTTCAATTGAAAACATATACGAGTAAATAACTAGAAAGGAAACTGGAACAGGTTACTCAAGCTGTGATTTTTAGGCATAAAACCTTCTAAATCATCTTTATATGCATAGAATAAGACGATTAGTGAAATTAAAAGATGTATCCATCTTTGCCATGATAATTTATCCTAAAAAGAACAAAAAAAATAGGACAGGAAAGTGTCCCCAGTCATCAGACAAAATGACAGACTATACTAAGCAACCTGACCCAATGGTGTCCAACCTCTAGTTTCAAGTAACAATATTGAATCTGAAAGATTAAAAGTTCATATTTGTTGTTGTTTACTTAGATGTGTTTCTACAGTGATTGTGAAGTGGCAGTAATCAATTCCGAATGCCAAATGAAAAGATTAAAAAAAAAAAAGAGTTAGGACAAAAAGATAGACTATACCAAGCAACCTGACCCGACGGTTTCCAATCTCCAGTCTTGAGTAACAATACTGAATCTGAACGATAAAAGTCCAATACTTGTTGATTAAGGGTTACTTAGATATGCATCTAAAGTGATCATGAAGTGACAATAATCAATTCTGAATGTTAAATAATAACCGATTATAATTTTGTGTTACTAACTATTTGGGGGTCAGAATTAGCAAATTTGTAGTAAAAATGAATACTATCGACTACTAACATAAAATGTAGAATCATCTGCCTATTAACCGATTATATAGTTTTAATCAAACTGATTAATAACTTATATAAGCTTTAATGAACACAAATATATATGTATATATAAGTGAAAAATAGAAAAGCAAGAAAGTATATGAACTAACCCAAAAGGATCTCCAACGACAAGAAAAGCAACATCGATATCACGAGCCTCCGTCAACATATCATCCGCCTTTTCCTCTACCATTTCCCTGTCTGCGACCGTAAGCGGCTTCCCGTACAACTTCTCCTATTAAAAATATCAACACCCAGTCAATACATATAAATACAAAATCAATCACACAGCATTCCCATTGATACATTAGACAAATAATATATATATATATATATATATAGATCAATATATAGATCAAAAAAGCAGTTACCAGAGTGGAGATGCCGTCATCGGAAATACCGAAAGAAAGAAGAGAAGTGTAGGATTCAATGTATAATTTTTGACATTTTTTAACAGCTTCAAGTCCTTTTAATGTTATGTCTTTTTCATCTCCCAATCCCAATCCTATTATATATAACATTTCTCCTCTTTTTTTTTTTTCTTCAATTTCTTCTTCTTGTATTTTCTGCTTCAATGTTTAAAAAAACCCTAATTATAACCCCTTCTCACTCCTGCTATTTGCTCTTGCTTTTCGATCTTTAAAACCCTAATAATTACTAGTTGATCAAATATTATATATATTTAAAACGCAGTCTTTAAAAACAAAGAGTCGATATGTCCGAGTGGTTAAGGAGACAGACTTTAAAACCCTAATAATTTTTATTTTTACATTTATTCATATAGCTCATATCAGATTTTTTGTTTGGTTAAAAATAGGGCTACGAACTAGACGTTGTTCGTGTTCGTTGAGTTTGTTTAGCTTAACGAATGATTCAAAAACGGATAAATGAACATAATGACTTGTTTATGGTCGTTCGTATGTGTTTACAAACACTAATGAAGAACACAAACGAACAGTAATGCACAAATTTTGTACTGGGTTTGAAAGCTGAAAATCAATTAAATTTTAATTTTTAAAATAAAAAGGTTAGTGAAAAACTTTATTATTCCTAAATCATCTATGGATAAATAAATTTAAAAAAAAAGGTCTTGTCATCTACAATATATATATAACAAAGTTCTAAATTCTTTTATGAATAAGTAAGGACCGTTAGATGAGTTCGAACTTTTAATTATACCTCTTAGATCAAAATAATAGTATCATTACCAAATTTATTATTAAGTTACACAACATTAGTCCTTCAACTTTACCCTTAGATCAAAGTATGATATTATTTCCAAATTTATTATTAGGTAAACACAATATTAATCCTTTACTTTAAATAATTAAACTTTCCAATCAAATTGACCACTCCCTTCGTTTCACTATAATTTCCTATATAAAAAATTTCGTGAATGACAATCATATAAAAAGTGATATATATGATTTATGAAGCATCTCGTCACTCTTTTTAACAAATAAGTTCTTGATTATTTATTATTATTTATTTTTTTCATATAAAAAATAATCATGCTAGGTGTCTAACTATCTATCTATATACAATAAAAAAAAGGACTTTTTTTCTATCTCAAAAGCCAACCGGACTAAATTAACAACATTTTCATTTATTTACTAATTTAGATCTCTTCATCTAATATACATATAATAATACCCACCTCATAAATTAATTTACAACATAAAATCACAAGAATCCTTAAAATAACTATACTACCTTCTTTTACATCAATTACTTTTACATTCATCACCACACCATCAACGTCACAACCATCCGTGTCCCCACTGCCATCGCCACCACCGACGCCATTGTTATCGCCGTCGTATCACGCGAACATCGTTTTAGTTCATTTGTGATTCGTATATATATATTTTTAAATTTTAGTTTATTAGTTCATTTGTGATTCGTATATATATATTTTTAAATTTTAGTTTATTACAAGCTTTAGATCAAAATGAGAATGCCAATTTTTATTTTATTATTGGTCAGCTTTAGATCAAAATGATAATGTAAATTTTTATTTTATTATTGGTCAATAAGAACATTAGGCTTTTCAACTTTATATATTTGGACCAAAAATTTTAAAAACTTACTATAGACATAAATAGTAGACCTTGAGGCGAAATTTTCTTAAAAAACAAAAATTAAATTTGAATTTTTAAAGGTGAAAAAATATCGACAATTCTAATTGGAAATCTGATATATGTTTAATACCTTTTTTAAAAAAAATGATATTTATTTGTTAAAAAAATGGTATTTGTATACTCTTTTGAGTGGTAATCAAATAAATATTAAATGTAAGTGTAATGCTTAGATATTGCTATATGCTTTCATATTTTATATAAGATTACTTTTATTATGTTAATTTCTTTATGTGTGTATTTATATAAGCATTAAATTATGTGAGAGATTATAAAAAATGACTAGTATAGTTACACGACTTAAAAATAAGTCAAATTTAACATTTAGTTTTTGATTTATAGGTATATTTGGCAAAATTAGCTGGTAGCTGGTAGTTGCAGGCTGGTAGTTGTAGCTGTATCTGAAAGCTGGTAGCTGAAAATTTGTAGCTGTAACTTTTCGGATATATTTAAGTGTTTGGAGTAGCTGTAGCTTTTTAATAAAATGTGTAAAATAGACAAAAATAAATAATACAAATTATATTATTTATATATATATATATAATCTTTTTCAATTTAATCTATAAAAAAATAATATTTAATTTGTTTGTATACATATACAAAATATAAATAAAAAACTCAAATATATATATAATACATTAATTTAATACTAATACTTTATATGGAAAATATATATGCTACTGCCTAAAATGCTAGTGTAACTTAAAAACATTATCACAAGTATTCTGTTAAAAAATATATATATACTGCCAACTCCAAAAGTATTTCCGCAGTCAAAACTCAACCATTAATGCAAGGCCACGATGGGTTATTAATGTAATTTACATCTCAAAGCTTCCAGCCTATGCAAAACGCTAGCATAAGTAACGTTTGAAAATTTAGCTTTTTGTTAAATTTAAAATCTTGAAACTCTTTTAACCAAACGAAACTTTTTATTTGATACGAGCTTTTTCTTAAAAGCTTGAAGCTTGAAGCTCCTAAAAACTTCAAAAAGCTTCTTGCCAAACATACCCTATATTCCGTTAAACAAATATGGTTTTCTTAGATTTCAAACTATCATTTGATACATTAATTTTTAGTTTTACTAATTGTTTATAAAAACATAAAATCATGAAATTTTATGTCTTTTTTCTTTATATAGAGATATATTTTAACATTGATTGTAAATGCCATAGTCTTCAATAAAAATTTGTTTATTTGTAAATTAACTCATTTTAGCAACATGCTAATTTACATCTTTTGCATCATGATACTAATTAATCAATTTTCAACATTTTGTTTTTATGTTTGTCAATTTACGATTTATGAAACGATAATATGTCATTAATTAAATATATTCTCTCGCGTATTACGCGGGACAATTATCTAGTTATTATATTAAATTAATGTTATTTATTCAACTTTTAACTTAAAAAGATTTATGTTAAAGCTTTTTCTATCAATATAGGTTATAAGTTGTGTCATCAATCTATTATTATATGGACTACTAAATTAGTGTTGCACCTTTTTTTTCACATTAATTTTCATTAAATAATAACAACTACCAAGAGGCTAGAAAGTCAAAAATACAAAACACAATCAAAAGTCAAAACAACACCATTGGTTCCATGAAATCAAATTAAACTTTGCTTTACATTTGATCCAATTATAAGAGAACGCCTTGATATCCGTACAAAGCTTTTGAATGTTTATAGTCTTCCCAGCAAATAAGGTTTCATTCCACGCCTTCCAAATCAACCAACACGCCGTTAAAATAATTCCTTGTTTCACTTTATTTGGAGACATTCCAGTTTGCATGTTTATAGAAGCTAGTTTAATAAATCTTGACAAGAGAAGGCGTATAAGGGAGAGATCTTACACCACTGGCTAATGAATTGCCATACCAAGGTTGCTTTGTGACAAGATCCAAGAAGATGATCCACGTCTTCATCCAAATCTTCACAAAGAGGACAAGAATGTGATTGAAGAGCAACATTCCTTGATGTCAATGTTGATCTTGTAGCCACTCTATTAAACCCAGTTCCAAGCGAATATATTTACTTTTATGGGTACCCATTTGATCCAATTGTGAGTGAACTGACTTGGAGTTTGCTGTGAGACTGAAGTAAGTTTTTGCCTCATCGATTTTACAGTAAAAGAACCCCCTAGATCAGCTATCCAACACCATTTGTCATCAGTGGAGGAAGGTACAAGAGGCTGTTTAACGTCCAAGCATTGTTGCAACTAAATAGATTGAATTTGGGAGAGTGAGGAGTAACGCTACCGCCAAGTCCAAGTTACATTGTTATCCTGTGAAAAGAAACACTCACAAACTAAAAGGATTTTGTTTACCTCACTCTCAAAAATATTGGGGAACATGTTTTTGATCTGGGTGTCGGAGGCCCAAACGTCTAACTAAAAACGAATCGAATCCTCACTACCAAACACACCTTTAATCATTTTGCCCAAGTTAATATCAAGATGTACCTTAAGCTTACCAAGACGCGCAATCCCATTCCAAGTGTCTGAGAGGGAAAATTTGTACAGATAGGAACATATTCCACCTGCTTGGTGTTTCTATTATCCAAAATTGTTTCGCAAAACTAGTAAGTTAGGTGTTGTAAACACCGGATTTCTCTATATCTTTACATATAAATGATTGTTGGATAAGATATCTTTACATATAAATGATTGTTGGATAAGAGTTTGGCTTTGGGTTTCTTCCTTCTTCCTGGATCCGAAAAACAGAAACACAGAGACATACTAGTATTGCAAAAAATTTTTGGAAAAATACAAAGCAAGCGGGTGGAATATGTACAAAATTTTCGCCCGAGAGGTGTATTTTGAAAAACTTTTCGAGATGTCTAATTTTAAAAAAATAAAATATATATATATATATATATATACAGTCAAACCTCTGTAAATTAATACTCGATAAATTAATACCTTCGATAAAATTAATAATTTGTCCAGACCCAACTTAAGAGAACTAGTGGAAATCAACACTCGATAAATTAATAACTCGTTAAATTAATAAAATATCACAGTACCAACACTTATAGAGGTTTCCTAAATCTATTAAATTAAGGGGGTCAATGTAAAAAGAAGATTACACAATTTCTTAGTCCTCAATCACCTTGCAAAACCCTCTTTTTGAGCTGCAAACTTTCACTCTGAAACCTAATCAAAATCAAAATAATAAAAGATGTCAGAATATATCCCACTGGAAATTCAGGAGGAAATCTTGAAAAGGCTTCCTGTAAAGCCAATAATCCAATTTCGATCAGTCTCAAAACAGTGGAAGCGTTTGATCGACAGCCCCAATTTTATTGTTTCTTACGGTGTTCGTCACCCTCAGCCCGATCGTTTTATTTTAAGGTACAAACTTTCTTCTTATTATCGTTTTGATAAATATATAACTTTTGTCCAACAAGATTTTGTTCCCACCATTGCTGACCTTATTAAGAAATTTGAACCCCATTCAATAAAGGTAGTTGGTAGCTCTCACGGTTTGCTGTGCTTTAAGGGTTATTATGGACAGATGGTTGTTATTTGGAATCCTTCTATTAGGAAATCCGTTAGTATTCAAGTCCCATCCGTTAGTGTTGGGGTTCACACTGTTATTGGTTTTGGGGTTTGTCCAGTCACTTTTGATCCTACTATTCTCAAGATTGACATATTAATGTTATGAGGAGAAACTGATGCCTGACATTAGGGAAGTTCAAGTTTTTAGTTTGAGCACTGGGCTTGGAGTATTCTATCTACCAATCAGTTAGGCTTACAGGGTCTCAAGTTGTTATTGATAGGTTTATTTATTGGTTTGCTTATGATACGAATGGTGCTGGATATGGTCGATCTCGATCACGTTTTCTGATCATGTCATTTGATTTGACTGCCAAAGTATTTAAAGAGATAAATCTCACAGATAGTTTAACTAACCCGCGTTGTGATATTCTGACTATATTTAACCTACGCGAGTCTCTTGTTTTGCTTGAATACCGTACAAAGTTTGAGGAAGACAAATCGGGTCGTTATTGTCTATGGATGATGAAGGAGCAAGGTGATAGTAGATCGTTTACAAAGTGTAACACCCCGAGCTAGGGCTCAGAATATTACGGAAATAAAATAGCACAAGATGGAATTAATGTAGAACCTGAACTAATTGCAAGTAAAGGATCCGGTGAATCCATAAATGAGATAAATCAAGTACAAAATGCATAACGAGCAAACGACCATCAAAGTTTACAAAATAATAGTCTAACGATGGCAATCGATCCTAAGCATAATGCAAAATGGGCAAATGAATCCTTGATCCACATAAGTCCAAGCCCGAGTCAAGAGCAAGTAACAATCATGCATCACGTCCTTGATTCACCTGATTACTTGAAAAGTGTACTAAACAAGTCAACACGAGGTTGGTGAGGTCGTAGTAATGGTTCACAAGGAGCCATCGTCAATAATCACAATACGAGTATGTAAAGGCAAAGCATAACTTACAAGTAGCCTTTAAGTGTCACACTATCAATCACATCAAGATTACACGTCATAAAATAATGCATGTAATAAAGTATGCACAAGTGATGTCAATATCAAAATATGTGCCGTATGCATAACAAGTCATAATGCACATCATAAGTGTGACCATCAAGTCAACAATGCAACGATGCTCACATGTCATCCCAATGAACAATGTGGCATCTCAAAATCATCGGCGTATATATGTCTATATACCCGGATGTCCATGTACGTCTCATCAATTCAACTCAAGTGTATACATCTATACACTCGGATGTCCATGTACGTCTCATCAATTCAACTCAAGTGTATACATCTATACACTCGGATGTCCATGTCCGTCTCACCAATAACCATATCAATACATATGCGTGTTAGTCTCAATCACAAATCCATCAATCATCAAACCATTCAACCCAACCAAAACTATACGTACATACACTTAGGAGGATTCTACTTTCAACGAGTCCTATATGCTTATATATAGGGTCACCCGCAACCTTCCCACCACATCTAAAACCCTTTGAAGGCATAATCGACTTCCATGTATGCACTACTAACCTAATTATAACAAAATACATCACAATCATGTACGAAATAAATCAAACGTGTCAATCAATCCATCAATCATTAAATCAAACAATCAACCACGTAATCACATAAAAGTACACTTTCCAGCCCGAATCTCAAACGAGTAGGGAGCTACGGAACTCACCTTGATTGGCAAAAGAACTTAATATAGAGTTTAAATGGAGTTAAAGCCGTTCAACAAGCTCCACGTGTCCAACACCTAAAATTATATAATACATACACATTATTAATTAACCAAATCCCTAATTAGGTCATTAGGTGGGATTCAAGACTTTGGCCGACTCGACATGGTCAATAAGGTAGTTGAGAATTTAGTTTATAACCGATTGGAGCCATCAAAAGATCGTCTTGTGTTAAAGATCGCCATTATTCACCCACGTATTTATGTGTATATATATTTATAATCTAGATAAAAACCCTAATTGAGTTCCATACGCATTTCAAGAGTTAAAGTGATTTCCAAGGCTCATTACATCATTAAAGAAGTCGAGTAGTGGTCTGGATCGAAGCACGGTACGTCCCTAGGGTTCTGGAGGTCAAACTAGGTCAAACAGGAAAACCCTAGAATTAAGCCACCGTAAATTACGGCCTAACCACCGTAAGGTTACGGTGCTTGCATCCTGCCCAGCGTAAGGTACGCTGCTGCCATCGTACATTACGGTGGCTTGGAATCCATCATTTTGGCGTCTCATGCACAAGTTCCCAACGTAAACAGAAGGATTTTGGCGTAATGAAAAAGGAGAGCACCGTAAGGTACGGTGCTCCTAGCGTACCATATGCCACCTGCCATCCACCACCGTAAGCTACGCCCTTCATACGCCCAGCCAAGCCACCACCAGCGTAATATACGCACAAAGTGGCGTACCTTACGCCACCACTGGTTCAGCTCGAGCAGCAGCAGGTTTTGAAGCATAAAACGACCCACTTTGACTTTAAACCAAATTCTGGACTTCGATTCGACCAAGGAGGGTATGAAATTGGTTTTGGCACATGAATGAACTTAAATAACTCTAACCCATGTTATAATTCCATCCCAAGACTTCCATTTTGTGATTAAATCAAGATTTGACCCAAATTTGTTAACCTAAACCCTAATTTGACTTTCCATGTATTTTTGAACTTAAAAACCGTCATGGCTCTTTAAATTCGACCAAAACTAGTTTATTAACATAAAATAAAGGATTTAGACGAGAATTGACTTACCAAAATTGCTCCAAGTGATGTAAATCCGAATTTGGCTAAAATGGTGTATTCTTGAACTTTGAAACCCTAAACTTGTGATATGATGATGATGAGATGATGATGATGCTTAATCTTTCACAAACCTAGTCCAACTTACTATAGAGATGCATTAATTTTAGAGAGAGGGAGAGAGTTTTGTGGGTGTGTTCTTACAAGCATTTAAGAGAGAAAGAGACAAGATAAGGAAATGAATGATTGGTTGATGGAGTGTAAGAGTTTGGGGTGGATAGGGTTGGGTCACTAGTTAGGTCAATAGGTCATGGGTTTAGCCCATGGGTTGATCCGTTTCCATTTACAAGTTAGTTCACATGTCGTCTTATATCGAGTCACAAGGTAAGTCATATAACTGACCCGTCTAACATATCACATAGTCATTTAATCCCAAAATAAGCTCAATTATATCATTAATTAAGATTGTTAAATCAAATTACATAATTAGTTAATCGGTCAAATATCGCGGATGTTACATCATTCCCCCGTTAAAAGAATTTCGTCCCCAAATTCAACAAAACACTAATCACTAAATAAATGTGGGTACTTAGACTTCATATGGTCCTCTCGTTCCCAAGTGAACTCGGCTCCACGTCTAGTGTTCCATCTAACTTTGACAATGGTGTAACGTTTGTTCTTGAGCTTCTTGGTTTGACGGTCTAAGATCTCCGCCGGCTCTTCAACAAAATTAAGCTTATTATCGACTCGTATCTCGTTCATGGGCACATGATGAGTAGGATCCGCCAAACATTTACGTAGATTACAAATATGGAACACATCAGGCACACCACTAAGTTCTTGCGGGAGTTCTAGTCGATATGCAACTTTTCCAACCCGTTCAAGAATCTTGAATGGGCCAATATACCTTGGCCCGAGCTTGCCTCGCTTCACGAATCTTACAACTCCTTTCCATGGTGATACTTTCAAAAGTACATGATCACCAACTTCAAACTCTAATGGTCTTCGTCTCACATCGGCATACTTCTTTTGTCGTTCACGGGCCAATTGTAACCTCTCCTTGATTCGACAGATCACTTTTATTGTTTCAACTACAATTTCCGGCCCGATGAGTTGGCTTTCACCAATCTCCGCCCAAGCTAGGGGAGAACGACATACTCTAGCATACAAAGCTCTAAAGGGTGCTATTTGGATGCTTGCATGATAACTATTGTTGTAGGAGAATTCAACCAATGGCAAATGATCTTCCCAACTACCACCAAAATCAATAGCACATGCCCTCAACATGTCTTCTAACGTTGTATTGTTTTTTCACTTTGCCCATCCGTTTGAGGATGAAACGCCGTGCTCATATTAAGTTGTGTACCCATTGCACGTTGAAAGGCTCTCCAAAAACTTGAGTTATACCGGGTATCTCTACCGGAGATGATAGAAACCGGAACTCCATGTTTAGACACCACTTCTTTGATGTACAAACGAGCCATGGTGTCAAATTTATCGGTTTCACGAATGGCCAAGAAATGAGCCGACTTCGTTAACCGGTCCACTATCACCCAAATCGTATCACGACCGCTTTTTGTCTTCGGCAACTTTGTGATGAAGTCCATTGCAATATGTTCCCATTTCCACTCGGGTGTCACCGGTTGCATCAACAATCCGGGTGGCTTCTTATGATCGGATTTCACTTGTAAGCAAGTAAGGCACTCACTCACATACCTAGCCACATCACACTTCATACCCGGCCACCAATAAAATTCTTTCAAATCAAAATACATCTTATCCGATCCGGGATGGACCGAATAAGGCGATCGATGGGCTTCATTCATGAGGAGTGTTCTTAGATCACCGAAAATGGGAACCCAAAGCCTTTCAACCAAATATAGCCCGTTGTCACTTTTTCTATCAAATTGTTGCTCCATACCATCCAAATTTTCATTACCAAAGTTCTCCGGTAGGGTAGCTTGAATTTGGGCTTCAATGATTCGGTCACGAATGTTTGGCCCTACCGTGAGACTCATAACCCTAGCCCATCTTGGCTTAACTCTCTCTTTTCGACTCAAGGCATCGGAAACAACATTGGCCTTGCCCGGATGATAACGGATATCACAATCATAGTCACTAAAGAGTTCAAGCCAACGTCTTTGCCTCATGTTCAATTCACTTTGGTTAAATATGTGTTGGAGACTTTTGTGATCGGTGTAAATCACACATTTGGTGCCATAGAGATAATGTCTCCAACACTTCAAAGCAAACACAACCGCCCCCAATTCCAAGTCATGTGTCAGGTAGTTTTTCTCATGCACTTTCAATTGACGAGAGGCATAAGCAATGACCTTGCCCCTTTGCATAAGAACACAACCCAAACCTTTCCCCGAAGCATCACAATAAACGACAAAGTCTTTAACTCCATCCGGAAGAGTTAGGATAGGTGCTTCACACAACATATCCTTAAGAGTTTGGAAAGCTTGTTCTTGTCTATCGCCCCACTCAAATTTTCTTTCTTTTTGAGTTAAGAGTGTAAGAGGTTGTGCAATACGGGAGAAATTTTCAATGAATCTTCTATAATATCCCGCCAATCCAAGGAATTAACGGATCTCGGATGGCGTTTCGGGTCTTCTCCAATCCTTGACCGCTTCAATTTTACTAGGGTCCACATGAATACCATCCTTGCTCACCATGTGACCAAGAAAGTGGACCTTCTCTAGCCAAAACTCACACTTGGAGAATTTAGCATACAACTTCTCCTTTCTCAACAACTCAAGTACTTCACGCAAGTGCTCGGCATGCTCTTCTTTTGATTTAGAATAAACAAGTATGTCATCAATAAAGACAATGACAAACTTGTCCAAGAAAGGTCGACACACCCGGTTCATCAAGTCCATGAACACCGCCGGTGCATTAGTCAACCCGAATGGCATAACGGTGAATTCAAAGTGGCCATACCTTGTATGAAAAGCCGTTTTAGGGATATCATCTTCATGTACCCGGAGTTGATGATAACCCGAGCGAAGATCGATCTTGGAAAAGTGCTTAGCACCTTGAAGTTGATGAAAAAGGTTATCGATTCTAGGAAGAGGATATCGGTTTTTCACCGTGAGCTTATTCAACTCCCGGTAGTCAATACACATCCTAAAAGACCCGTCTTTCTTCTTGACAAAGAGAATGAGAGCACCCCAAGGAGATTGGCTAGGACGGATGAAACCTTTTTCTTGGAGTTCTTTAAGTTGAGTTTCTAGTTCTTGCATTTCGGTGAGAGCTAGTCTATAAGGGGACTTTGCCACGGGTGCGGCTCCGGGAATAAGATTGATGCGAAAGTCAAGTTCACGAGATGGAGGTAATCCCGGTAAGTCATCCGGAAAAACATGGGGGAAATCACGGACAATAGGAACGGTCTTCAATTCTACCTTTGAGACGGTAGCACTAAAGACTTTAGAGTTGGAAGAATCGGAGGTTTCGCCTTGAACCCTAAGAATTCTACCATTAGACAAAGGTATCTTGACAACTCTCTCACCACAATCGATAGTCGCATTTACCACCGTCAACCAATCCATACCCACAATAATATCAAAGCTCCCAATATCTAGGGGCATAAGGTCGATAAAGAACTCGATGTGGTTTAGAGTCAAAATACAATCACGAAGTATTTGACTAAGTTTTGTTAGATCACCATTTACCATTTCTATATCAAGCACATAGTTTAGAGCACATGGATTCACATCAATCAAAGGAACAAAGCTAGAGGAAATAAGGCTAAAATCGGCTCCGGAGTCAAATAAAACCGTTGCATAATGACCATTGAGAAGAAACGTACCTGCAACAACATTGGGATCATTACGGGCTTCATTGGCATTGACCGCAAAGGCTCGGCCACGAGGTTGAACTTGATGACCTTGTTGTCCTCGGTTTTAATTTGGCCTGGCAATTTGAAGTTGGTTAGGGTGGACGGCTACTTGAACTTGTTGTCCAACCCATTGAGGACAATTTTGGCGGTAGTGATAAGGACTACCACATTCATAACATGCACCTCTTTGTTGGTTAGCACGAGGAGGAATAGCTTGAAGGGGGCTACATTTTGTGGGGCCATCCTCGGTGCCCTACAATCTTTGGACATGTGTCCCATTCGGTTACAATTGAAACACGCCCCACATTGAATGTTGGTAGGGTGGTGCTTGCTACATCTTCCACATAAAGGATGGGGTCCCAAATAAGCCTTTTTCACTGGTGATTGATCAAATAATCGCACTATGGCTCAACCGAAGGTGTGAGTGAGGTTTTGGGGTATTTGTTGGCGATTCCCTTCCGG
This sequence comes from Erigeron breviscapus, assembly GCA_034093135.1. NCBI lineage: Eukaryota > Viridiplantae > Streptophyta > Magnoliopsida > Asterales > Asteraceae > Erigeron > Erigeron breviscapus. The sequence goes on from CM067169.1 coordinate 101,231,907, forward strand.
TCAGAGGGCCGTAGGCCGCTTTACGCCTATGATTGTTTATTCTCAGCCGTTAAGAAGGCTGAGGGTTTGTTTACGGAGGTCGGGAGTATTAGTGATTAGGGTTTTAATTATGTCGAATGGTGGTGAATGAATGATTTGCCGTATGACATCTTCTCTTTATATAGAGGGTAAAAGCCTTGGAGAGGAAGATATGGATTTAGGGTAAATCTCTTCCTCTTTTGTGATATATCCTAAGTAAGGAAGATATATCTAGGACTCTTTAGGCCGTGTCCTAGTTTATAGGAACGTCTGATTTCGTTCCCTTATGGGGAGGTCGGATAAACATGGGATGGATTTGTATGTATCCGTTCCTCATTGTCTTGAGAGCTCCGGAATTACGGAGGTATACATCGTAGCTTCGGCTACGGATAGGTCTGTTTGGTACAATGTTTTAGTACCTTTGCTACTTACGGAGGGTCCTTCGTATCCAGGATGCTATACGGAGGTAAAGCTCCGTATATGGTATATCATCAAGCCCCCCAGTCTGATGGAAGAGTCTATCTGTAGAGTATCGAATTAGACTTCAAAATACAATCACGAAGTATTTGACTAAGTTTTGTTAGATCACCATTTACCATTTCTATATCAAGCACATAGTTTAGAGCACATGGATTCACATCAATCAAAGGAACAAAGCTAGAGGAAATAAGGCTAAAATCGGCTCCGGAGTCAAATAAAACCGTTGCATAATGACCATTGAGAAGAAACGTACCTGCAACAACATTGGGATCATTACGGGCTTCATTGGCATTGACCGCAAAGGCTCGGCCACGAGGTTGAACTTGATGACCTTGTTGTCCTCGGTTTTAATTTGGCCTGGCAATTTGAAGTTGGTTAGGGTGGACGGCTACTTGAACTTGTTGTCCAACCCATTGAGGACAATTTTGGCGGTAGTGATAAGGACTACCACATTCATAACATGCACCTCTTTGTTGGTTAGCACGAGGAGGAATAGCTTGAAGAGGGGCTACATTTTGTGGGGCCATCCTCGGTGCCCTACAATCTTTGGACATGTGTCCCATTCGGTTACAATTGAAACACGTCCCACATTGAATGTTGGTAGGGTGGTGCTTGCTACATCTTCCACATAAAGGATGGGGTCCCAAATAAGCCTTTTTCACTGGTGATTGATCAAATAATCGCACTATGGCTCAACCGAAGGTGTGAGTGAGGTTTTGGGGTATTTGTTGGCGATTCCCTTCCGGTCAGAGGGCCGTAGGCCGCTTTACGCCTATGATTGTTTATTCTCAGCCGTTAAGAAGGCTGAGGGTTTGTTTACGGAGGTCGGGAGTATTAGTGATTAGGGTTTTAATTATGTCGAATGGTGGTGAATGAATGATTTGCCGTATGACATCTTCTCTTTATATAGAGGGTAAAAGCCTTGGAGAGGAAGATATGGATTTAGGGTAAATCTCTTCCTCTTTTGTGATATATCCTAAGTAAGGAAGATATATCTAGGACTCTTTAGGCCGTGTCCTAGTTTATAGGAACGTCTGATTTCGTTCCCTTATGGGGAGGTCGGATAAACATGGGATGGATTTGTATGTATCCGTTCCTCATTGTCTTGAGAGCTCCGGAATTACGGAGGTATACATCGTAGCTTCGGCTACGGATAGGTCTGCTTGGTACAATGTTTTAGTACCTTTGCTACTTACGGAGGGTCCTTCGTATCCAGGATGCTATACGGAGGTAAAGCTCCGTATATGGTATATCATCAAGCCCCCCAGTCTGATGGGAGAGTCTATCTGTAGAGTATCGCATTAGACTTCAAAAACGATGCTCGCTTCCCAGGTCATCCTCTCGGAGGTCCCTCAGAAACAACGTGTGTTAAATCAGACCGGATGTCGTGAGATACTTATCCCATAATTTGTACTTGGACGGTTGGGATTGACTAACAATTTTAGCCTAAATACTCTCAATATATATATATCTTCTTTTATTCTTTATTAAAAATAAAGTTTTTTACCTTTCTTGGAGCGATATCTTCTTCAGCGGTGCTCCTGTAGTTCTTTCTTCCTCTCGCCATCGTTCCTTTGTTTAGGTATGTGCTTCCAATCTTGATTTATTCTTCAGATTCTCGTCTCATATCGTAGGGTTAATAGGGATGCATTTGAGTTTTACAACTTGAAACCCTAGTATTGTCTTTGACCAATGGGGGTCTTTAGATCCAGGTTTCTCTGTTATCAACCCTATCTTTGTGTCTTGTTGCCTGACTCTGTAATCCTTAGTTGATGTTGCCCCACTCTCCTTCCCCTTTCCATTATTATTATTTTTATGGAATGGGGTAGCGATGACTTCTTTACTATATTTCTCTCTTCTTTTTTTTCCCTTCTGATATTCTTAGGATTTTGCCCGTTGTGTGCCGTCCGTTCTTCCTCTTGTTTTTTTTTTCCGCGTCACCTTTTGTTCTTCTTCTTGCAGTAATGGCGTTCAAACAGATGATAAATAGGCAATCATCCCTTGCTCACCTTATCGTAAAAGCTACTCCGTCTGTTGCGGCTTCAGGTTCAGATACTTCTGTCGGGGGTTCCGGTGCTCAGGCTACTGACCGTGCGGGGTTGGAGGCGATTTGTCAAGCGAGTGAAACCATCCTCCATGGTAATAACCCGGTTATTAATTCCGTGGTTGAGGTATCTGACTGTCCTTCTAGCGGCGACAACTGTGATCCTACTGCTGATGATCAGGGCACCGTTGCTGGCCGCCTCAGAAGCAGAAAGAAGACTACCGCGAGGGGGCCAGGCGTGCCTTCTTCCAGAAAGAGGGCAAAACGGTCCGAGGACCCAAAGGATACTCTTGGTGCGTGATTACTTTGCATCTCTGCCCTTCAAATATTTCAATCTTATTATTTATGTGTGTTTTTGTAGGGTTCAACCCTTTCGTGCAGGCTCCTGGCGGTCATTCCTGTCACCGCAGCATTGAATCTCTTGCCCCTTCCGGATGGATATCGGATTTGATGGTTATGGATGTGTCCAGACTTTCCGAATTGTTTAATCAGTCTTCTTTTTGTGCTTCCGTAATTGGAAATGTGTTGGATTCGAGATTGCGCGAGCTTTCAGAGGATGGTTGTAACGCCCCTAACTTACAAAACGTACATAATGATATCAAAAGGAACTTAAAGGACAAAAGGACGTTATTCTTATTCAAAATCAAACCAAAGTCAAGCCAAAGTCAACTAACAAAATATTCAAAAGTACTTATAATCCAACATAAAGAACTAAAGCTTGAAGAACTCTAAGGCCAAAGGTGCTAAGTCCAAATCATTCTACGCTCTTCACTCGTTCCCAGTGCCCCCTTGATCACCTGCCGTATAAGAAAGAAAAAGGAATACGGCTGAGCAAAAGCCCAGTGAACGGATATGACAAAAGCAGGAATATAGTATGAAAAGTGAAGACATATTTTTATAAACAAACTTATTTTCGAAACAAGCATATTTCAAATCAAAGTACAAATATGTATAATTCCACAATATATTATACATCAAATATATATATCAAATATAAAACCAAGTTTCATAAAATAATGCATCTAAGAGTCAAACAAATAACTTATCAGGGCCGAATGAAATCATAGGGTAGCTACTCCACTAATCATTCATTTTTAGTGCGAAACGCCTCGTATGACACTACGATAAGCGCCCACCGTCAAACAAAATATTACCTAGGACCGATCCATACGCCTCCTATCAAAATATAATATAATGAGCTCGAACCACTACCGGGTTATCAAAAGGAGACGCCGTAGATCAAATCAAATACACCGCTATGGCCGGTGCCACGTCATCGGTGTCACAATAACGCGCCCATGGGACCTCCATGGATAGGTTACTCTTATATGCATATCTTAAGAAACCGTTTTGACCAACTTATATATATAGATATATCGAATAAGTTTTTAAGAGACTAAAAGGAGTTTTTGGACAATTTGAGTAACAAAATAATAAGATTTTTTTTTTTTTAGACATTTAAATATAAACTTAAAATCACATCTCCATTCACCCAATTCTCACAAATATATAATGGAGCCATCATGACTCATAATATGCGACTGTATTACTTTTTCGGGGCCAATACTCGAGGGACATATATGAGTGTACGAATTGAGAAACACTTGTACGAATCACCGCATCAAATTTAACCCAAACGTATCTCTTTCGGGACCAATACTCGAGGGACATATATGAGTGTACGAATTGGAACACTTGTACGAATCACCGCATCAAGTGTAACACCCAAACGCAACTCTTTCGGGACTATTATCAAATTGGGTTTCAAGAGACGGTTTTGACACACTTAATATATATCAAAAATATTATAATTTTCCAATCAACAAATATATTCAAAGGCTAACGAACAAATGATTTTTCAAATAATATATCGAATCCATACAATTTCCACAAAATTTTAAATGAAGTTTTGAGAGGAAAGATTTTACCGAAAGGATCCTAATACCACCTAGAATATCCGTACCTTATCGCCGATCACAACGAATTCAAAAATGCAAGAGCCACCAACGAAACGCGATCACCACACCGAATCTAATAATATACAAGAGTATAAGCACAAAATATATTCAAATAGGGAGCATGTAATATCCTTTATATTTATGGTTCCATTGTAGATATTATTATTAATTAGTATACTAATCTTAAATTATTATTACGGACATACCTTATAAAAAAATAGTAGTATTAATTCACTAGCTGGATATAACCGAATTCAAAAAGCCATATTTAAGTTAACATTACATTCTAGCATGTTAATTAGTTTTACAGTAAGCTTCAAATCAACCAAATATTAGTTATTAGCTATCACAGGATCGCCTATGACAACTTGATAAATTTCTTAGCATATATTTTATTAAACATAATAACTAATTAATGAGAGATGATTAGTTTTACAACATGTCTATCCACAATCATCAATTTCTATCACCAAAATAAAACCTGACTCTTGTAAAATATCTTAGAACAAACATAAAATAATTTTGTTAATTAATTATATATTTCCATGTTTTTGCTCATTTGTACTCTTCGAGTTATTAGCGTGATTTTAAAAACCCCACCATTCTGTTAAACATTTGGCCACCCAATATATGAAATGTCAAACCAAATGATAATAATTTTAAAGCTATTTAGATCAACAGATTAAATCATGAACGATGTAAATGTAAAGGACTTATATTAATTGTTTTAACATTCACGAATGTCTTGTTTAAATTATATAATGATCAACCCCATTTTATAAAAGTATATCTTAACCTATTGGTTCAATATCCCCATTTTAAGTAATGGTTAGAATATTTACATGTGATAATAATCTTGCTTTTATATCTAAGTCAGTTTTTGGATTAACAAAATACAAACAATATACATACCTCATGCCAAAACTCTCTCGACATCCCCTACGCCAAATCATAAGTCTTGTTTCTATTTTTCACCAACTAAATTTTATAACGAAGCTTGTTTCTACACGTGCAATCTCCAACTAATTGTGTTGTAGTATTTCGTATGGAGCAAAAACAGAACAAGAGAATGACTCTAGCAACTTGGAAGATGCATGTTTAGTTATATGAAGATTTTTATCTTTTTATATATTCATTTCCATCAATGTAACTGCCATAACTTTAACCATACGATAAGTCATATCAAAGGAAATTTAATTGTCATTATCCTCTTTTAAAAACTCCATTAATGTTGTCATTATCCAACCGATCACATACCTCACGTGATCAACACAATTACACAATTTAATTAGTTTTCTTTTATTTCTTAAAGTTATGATATCTCTCTATACATTGTTAGACCAAAGCTATTCCATTATTCACAGATAAGCCAATTTTATTATTTGGATACATTACGTATATCAAACTTATTACAAAATGCATCTTTTCAATCGCTAATGATCACCTTTTAAGACTTATGCATGTTTTATATTTTGTCATTTTTATAGTGTTTTAATTTTACGGGATATTATAATATTATCTCCTTAAAAAGAATTCGTCCTCGAATTCAATAATACGATAATATTAGGTTGCCATGCTTTATATAAAACATAAATCTAAAGTTTTATTTCTTATTTCTTATTCTTTGTTTATGTTTTCGTTATTATTACTATTATTATTATTAATAAATATTATATAACCTTTTTCTTTGTTCTCTACTTAATCGTATATATATCACCAAAAGATGGTTAGTTATAATTTAATGATCATTAATCCATCTTTCAGATCCATGAATATCTTTAGTTAATTAACATGAGATGTTACATGTTACTTACACCACGTTACTAGCTTTTGATTTGGTGTTATCAATATTTGTTTAGCTTTAATAACATATAATAACTTACTTACTATAATATCATGACATCCAAAAATATATAGAAAACATAAGACTAGCAGGTATAAATAATATGATCTAATATAACGATTAAGATAAACCAATCATACTAAACTTATGATAACACGTATCTCCTTAATTAGTTATAAATTACCTCACTCAAATATATATTTTACATATTGTCTAATTTAGAGTGTTTTGATTTATAGGATATTATAATTCCATCTCTAAAAAAAATTTCGTCATCGAAATTGAAAGAAAAAAATCCTAACCCAAAGTCTACCCAAATCTCACAGGTCATAACTTAGGTTTTAAGTTTCTACAGGAAAGTACCTATGCTCTGATACCATTCTGTAACGCCCCTAACTTACAAAACGTACATAATGATATCAAAAGGAACTTAAAGGACAAAAGGACGTTATTCTTATTCAAAATCAAACCAAAGTCAAGCCAAAGTCAACTAACAAAATATTCAAAAGTACTTATAATCCAACATAAAGAACTAAAGCTTGAAGAACTCTAAGGCCAAAGGTGCTAAGTCCAAATCATTCTACGCTCTTCGCTTGTTCCAGTGCTCCCTTGATCACCTGCCGTATAAGAAAGAAAAAGGAATACGGCTGAGCAAAAGCCCAGTGAACGGATATGACAAAAGCAGGAATATAGTATGAAAAGTGAAGGAATACTTTTATTGTCTTATGGCAGTCGCCTTATGACGTGGTTGTCTTATGACAGTCGCCTTATGACGTTGTTGTCTTATGGCAGTCGTCTTATGACTTGGTTGCTTTATGGAAGCGTTATCGGGCCTCCCCTGAACTTCTCATAAAGTGTTTTGTTATACATGTATATTGTGTTTTTTACGCGCGTTTTTGTTTTTGGTCGATCTTTGAAAGCTTTTATTTTTGCGAAAATAATTGGCAGGAGGAATTATAAGATAAAGTTCCTGACTGCTTAGCTTTCGTTTGGTGCTCCGTATCCATTCGGAGTCTCTGCTTCTTTTTCTTTGTCGTTCCGCGGAGGTCTCAGAAGCTATTTGATTCCGGATTTAAAGCTTCGCAAAGAGTATGTTGCTTTCCCCCCTTTTTTTTTGGGCGGAGCAAGATGTTTCCTGGGTGTAACTGTATCAGTCTTCCCATTTGGTGGTGCTACCGCATTTCCTTCCCACGTTGGGATCCTTTGCAAGGGGTCGGATGGTTGGATTACTTGTAACTCATCCTTTTCCATTGTCTGTAACTTTCCTTTCGAGGGTCGGGTCGACACTTCCTTCGTTTATAAGGTTTCCGTCATGGTGGCTTCGTTCGTTATTTCATGGTCCTTTCCACATGACGGGGGTTGCGCTTGCGGATGGTCTCTTGGTGTGTTCCCTGTTCCCGCTTTTAACGCTTTTTCGTCTACCTTTCTTTCCAAGTGCTGCATTTTTCCAGCAGTTATTGTGTCTTCTATGGCCTGTTGGAGGTTTCGACACAAATCTGTGTCATGCCCATAGTCTTTGTGGAATGCGTAGTATTTTTCTCGGTCCCTTTTTCGAGTTGTTAATCTGGGTGGTGCTGGGAATGTTTGCGCCGCTCGTTCCGTTGCAAGGATTTCCTTTGGTGATTTCGTTAACCTCAGCAGTATTGTTTTTCTGCCTTCCCTTGCTTTACTTCCCCACCTCGGATTTTCGATGGGGACCTCGGTTCCGGTTACCCCTTTGACGTCGATCCAGTTGTGAGCTTTAGTTGCTAATTCATCGTATGTTTCTGGTAGGTTCGTGGTGAGATGTTCGACTAGTTCGACTGCTCGTAGCCCATGGATGAGTCCTGATATCCTCTGGCTCTCCGGTAGTCCACTTATCTCCTGGGTTTCGTGTGTGTATCTTGCAATAAAATCCCTAAGTGCTTCTTCGCTTTGTCGCTTTATATTGTGTGCTGACACATGCATCTTCTGATGTTTTTCTGCGTATTGAATTGTGATCTAAACTTGATTTTCAGGGTTTCAAAATTGTTTATCGAACCCGCCGGCAAGCTATCAATCCATTCTCTTGCATCGCTAATCAAGGAGCATGAGAAAGCGTGGCAGGTGGTTGGCATATCCCATCTCTGGATCATTGCTATTCCGATAAACTTGTTCAAAAAATCGTTTGGGTCCCCTTGACCATCATCGTACCCCAGGTTTTGCGGGTATCTCATGTTTTCTGGCATCTGGTGGTTCTATATGTCGCTAGTGAACGGACTGCTTGCATTTGCTAGGTGTGCCATGCTTCTGGATTTATATTCGGGAGATCTCCGGTCATCGTCTCCGTTTGTTTCCTTTAATCCTGTCTTTTGTTCGAACCGACCCTGGGTTTGATTTCCTTGGTCAGGCCTATGTTCTGGAATCCCTGTTTGGGGGTTTCGTACTTCGATTTTGCGGGGGTCCCCTTGTGCGTTTGAGGAGCTTCGTTCGGTGAAGACATTCTGCTCCATACCGTTTTGAATTCTCCCTGTATCGTAGTCATAACGAATTATGGGTTCTGGTTCATATACCTGGCCCGTGTCCCTCAGGCGTCTAATTATTGCACACAACACATCATAGTTTGCTTGTACGTATGCATCGGTGATAATTTCCTGTCAACCAGCGTTAGTCCTTGATTTCCAGGTTGGCGTATTATCCCTGGCGTCTTTGCTTGCGGTCCGTTCGCTGGGAGGGTAGCCGTGTGTGGCTGTGTTTTTTCCGAATCGAAGGAAGTATGGTCCGGTTTGTGTTTGTTCTGTCTTTGAGGCCCTGTACGTGTGGGTTCGTTTAGGTTTTGTGATGGCAGGGTGGTCCCACCTTGATCTTTCCCCGATGATCCTGCCATAGGTTTGTGTTGGCGCGGAGATTGGGGTATCGTCATGGCCCCAATGCGGTCTTGACCTTGCGGTCCCAATGTGACCCTGTCTTGATCTTGTCCTCCCGCCATGGACCTGTCCTGGTCCTGACCTCGTAATCCTGGTACGGACCTGTCCTGGTCTTGACCTCGTAGTCCTGACACGGACCTATCCTGGTCTTGACCTCGTAGTCCTGGTACGGACCTATCCTGGTCTTGACCTCGTAGTCCTGGTACGGACCTATCCTGGTCTTGACCTCGTAGTCCTGACACGGACCTATCCTGGTCTTGACCTCGTAGTCCTGGTACGGACCTATCCTGGTCTTGACCTCGTGGTCCTGGTACGGACCTGTCCTGGTCTTGACCTCGTAGTCCTGACACGGACCTATCCTGGTCTTGACCTCGTAGTCCTGGTACGGACCTATCCTGGTCTTGACCTCGTAGTCCTGGTACGGACCTATCCTGGTCTTGACCTCGTAGTCCTGGTACGGACCTATCCTGGTCTTGACCTCGTAGTCCTGGTACGGACCTATCATGGTCTTGACCTCGTTGCATCGGTCTTAACGTACTGTGATCGGCCCCTATGGACGCTCCATGTACCTCCCGGTCCGTTAGTGTTAATGCCTAGCTAGGGTTTCCCGGGTTGTCTAGTATTATTGAGGCTCTTGTCTGCAGTCCGTCTGTCCGGGAGATATCTCTGACGGTGCATGATCTTTCTTGGTTCACAGGAGTGGATCCTAGTTTCTGACTCTGTTTATGCGATACTGTAAGGGTAGGTCTACACGGGCCCTGACCTGTCGACATAAGCAAAGGTCGATCCGAACTTTGCCCTTGTAAATCCTGTTTATCCCTTTTTATCGCGTTTCTGTCGTTGCGTGTAATGGCTGGTAGGTCAAAATTTGACATAGGCGTGTGGAAGGGATACTGTCCTTGGAGGTGCAGTCCTCCTGGTGACACCTGAAGTCCCTCCGCATTCCGCGGATTTGACAGATGACTGCTATCTCTATCGGCCATGGTAGCTGATTACTCTGATTGCGGGTGGGTTCGAAAAAAAAAAGGTATGTGCAATGTTGCTTTGTTGTTGTTTTTTTTTGCTGGGTCCCACGGATGGCGCCAATTTGATTGATCAAATAATCGCACTATGGCTCAACCGAAGGTGTGAGTGGGGTTTTGGGGTATTTGTTGGCGATTCCCTTCCTGTCAGAGGGCCGTAGGCCGCTTTACGCCTATGATTGTTTATTCCCAGCCGTTAAGAAGGCTGAGGGTTTGTTTACGGAGGTCGGGAGTATTAGTGATTAGGGTTTTTAGTATGTCGAATGGTGGTGAATGAATGATTTGCCGTATGGCATCTCCTCTTTATATAGAGGGTAAAAGCCTTGGAGAGGAAGATAGGGATTTAGGGTAAATCTCTTCCTCTTTTGTGATATATCCTAAGTAAGGAAGATATATCTAGGACTCTTTGGGCCGTGTCCTAGTTTATAGGAACGTCTGATTTCGTTCCCTTCTAGGGAGGTCGGATAAACATGGGATGGATTTGTATGTATCCGTTCCTCATTGTCTTGAGAGCTCCGGAATTACGGAGGTATACATCGTAGCTTCGGCTACGGATAGGTCTGTTTGGTACAATGTTTTAGTACCTTTGCTACTTATGGAGGGTCCTTCGTATCCAGGATGCTACACGGAGGTAAAGCTCCGTATATGGTATATCATCAACCGGCTCCACCGCCGCCATCACCCTACCCCGATTAGCATTCTTGGGATCAAATCTCCCCATCTTCTTCACCCCACTAGACTCCGACACTTCTTTCCTCTTAGATGACTTGCTCAACACCCCACTTCTTACCAAGTCTTCGGTCACACTACTGGCTCGGTTTATAGCATCGGCCAAGGAAGTAGGCATGACCGAGTTAACAAGAGAACGGACTTGAGGATTCAAGCCCAATACAAATTTTTCAATGGCCCGGGGCTCGGGTTCCACCAAGTGGGGAATAAGAGTAGACAATTCTTGGAACCGTCTAATATAGCCCTTGTAATCGGCTCCTTCCATTTTAAGATGGACGAACTCAATGGTTAGATTTTGGAGTTCGTAAGGAGGGCAAAACTTATTCTTCACCTTGTTCTTGAAGTCGGCCCATGACAAGTTATAGGTCCGACCCAAAGTTGCCTCTTGGTTCCACCAACTCAAAGCATCATCTTTAAACATACCGGATGCATAATGAATTTGGTCATCATATGTGCAATGGCTCCTTTCAATCACCGCTTCAATCCTCTCGAACCATCTTATACAATCCACGGGCCCACCCATACCATCAAACTCCGGTGCCCCACAATTCTTGAAGTCTTTAAATTGGCAACCTTGGCGGTACACTCCATGTTGGTTAAACATGGGCATGTAGTTATCAACTTCCACCGGTTCCTCCTCATATCCCACTACAACATGAGGTTGAGTACCCCCATTATTCACATTCCCTGGGGCTTCAACATTTTGAGGTTCATTAGGTTGTGCCCTATTGTTTCCTTCAAGAGTTGTCGTGACTTGGGCAACTATAGTTGGCATGATATTGGTGACTGTTTGAGCGATCACCTCCGCCAAGTTTGGCCCGGTGGCCTCACCACGACCCCTACCTCCAACACGGCCTCTACCACCACGACGTCTTTGAGCTTCCGGTTGGGCTTCCGGTTTAGGCTCATTAGAGTTAGCCCTATAGTTTGTTCCGGCTCTCCTTGGTCTCACCATTTCTATAAAACAAGTAACACGTTGACCTGATGGTTAGTCTCAAAATGCTCACATGTTAGTCACACAAGTAGTCAATGCTCTCATATCGATGCAACATGCATAATTCATCTCATTATACTAAGGCAAAAGTGCTAGAGTTCTAAGGGGATTGTTACTTATCATGTCATCATGCTAAGTTCACTACGATCGTTTATCAACATTTTAAGTACTCATGCTCAACACATCATACAATCAAGCAACTAACACGAGTGGTTCAAAGTATAATTCGAATCCGATATGCCCTCTAGTTATTGACCGGGTTTGTATACAGGGTGTACCAGCGACTAACCCTCCACCCAATCAACTTCCATTAAGCATATCGGTTCCTTATTATACCCTAAGCCAAGCGTGTGCAATCCGTGATGTCATTAACTTGTTATAATACCGGGTAACCATAAAATAGTTGATCAGGCTCTTTTAGGGTTGCCACAGTGTTATATCAAGTTAACGCCATAACTTCATTTTGCCCTAATTCATCAAACTATCACCAATCAATAACAACAATCCATCTCGACCACAATCAAGTTCAAATCAATGTACACGTTAACCACATTGTACTCATCACACATTCATCACATTGTACTCAAGTCATCACATATATGTTGACCACATTGTACTCATCACACGTTCATCACATTGTACTCATCACACATATATCACATTGTACTCATCACACATTCATCACATTGTACTCATCACACATTATCACATTGTACTCATCACACATTATCACATTGTACTCATCACACATTATCACATTGTACTCATCACACATTCATCACATTGTACTCATCACACATTCATCACATTGTACTCATCACACATTATCACATTGTACTCATCACACATTATCACATTGTACTCATCACACATTATCACATTGTACTCATCACACATTATCACATTGTACTCATCACACATTATCACATTGTACTCATCAACATTCGATCACATGTACATAATTCATCTCATTATACTAAGGCAAAAGTGCTAGAGTTCTAAGGGGATTGTTACTTATCATGTCATCATGCTAAGTTCACTACGATCGTTTATCAACATTTTAAGTACTCATGCTCAACACATCATACAATCAAGCAACTAACACGAGTGGTTCAAAGTATAATTCGAATCCGATATGCCCTCTAGTTATTGACCGGGTTTGTATACAGGGTGTACCAGCGACTAACCCTCCACCCAATCAACTTCCATTAAGCATATCGGTTCCTTATTATACCCTAAGCCAAGCGTGTGCAATCCGTGATGTCATTAACTTGTTATAATACCGGGTAACCATAAAATAGTTGATCAGGCTCTTTTAGGGTTGCCACAATGTTATATCAAGTTAACGCCATAACTTCATTTTGCCCTAATTCATCAAACTATCACCAATCAATAACAACAATCCATCTCGACCACAATCAAGTTCAAATCAATGTACACGTTAACCACATTGTACTCATCACACATTCATCACATTGTACTCAAGTCATCACACACATTGTACTCATCACACATTCATCACATTGTACTCAAGTCATCACATAGTTGGTCTTAACTACGAACTCACAATGTACACCTTTTAGGGTTCACATAATTCACGTTGCACACAAAATTCCTAACCATGCATGCTATATGAAGAGTTTTAACTTAAGCCGTAGTCTAGGTCAAACCGCCTAATTCTCTACGACCACGCATGGGCCACCATTCTGTAACACCCCGAGCTAGGGCTCAGAATATTATGGAAATAAAATAGCACAAGGTGGAATTAATGTAGAACCTGAACTAAATGCAAGTAAAGGATCCGGTGAATCCATAAATGAGATAAATCAAGTACAAAATGCATAAGGAGCAAACGACCATCAAAGTTTACAAAATAATAGTCTAACGATGGCTATTGATCCTAAGCATAATGCAAAATGGGCAAATGAATCCTTGATCCACATAAGTCCAAGCCCGAGTCAAGAGCAAGTAACAATCATGCATCACGTCCTTGATTCACCTGATTACCTGAAAAGTGTACTAAACAAGTCAACACGAGGTTGGTGAGTTCGTAGTAATGGTTCACAAGGAGCCATCGTCAATAATCACAATACGAGTATGTAAAGGCAAAGCATAACTTACAAGTAGCCTTTAAGTGTCACACTATCAATCACATCAAGATTACACGTCATAAAATAATGCATGTAATAAAGTATGCACAAGTGATGTCAATATCAAAATATGTGCCGTATGCATAACAAGTCATAATGCACATCATAAGTGTGACCATCAAGTCAACAATGCAACGATGGTCACATGTCATCCCAATGAACAATGTGGCATCTCAAAATCATCGGCGTATATATGTCTATATACCTGGATGTCCATGTACGTCTCATCAATTCAACTCAAGTGTATACATCTATACACTCAGATGTCCATGTCCGTCTCACCCATAACCATATCAATACATATGCGTGTTAGTCTCAATCACAAATCCATCAATCATCAAACCATTCAACCCAACCAAAACTATACGTACATACACTCAGATGTCCATGTCCGTCTCACCCATAACCATATCAATACATATGCGTGTTAGTCTCAATCACAAATCCATCAATCATCAAACCATTCAACCCAACCAAAACTATACGTACATACACTTAGGAGGATTCTACTTTCAACGAGTCCTAGATGCTTATATATAGGGTCACCCGCAGCCTTCCCACCACATCTAAAACCCTTTGAAGGCATAATCGACTTCCATGTATGCACTACTAACCTATATATAACAAAATACATCACAATCATGTACGAAATAAATCAAACGTGTCAATCAATCCATCAATCATTAAATCAAACAATCAACCACGTAATCACATAAAAGTACACTTTCCAGCCCGAATCTCAAACGAGTAGGGAGCTACGGAACTCACCTTGATCGGCAAAAGAAGTTAATATTGAGTTTAAATGAAGTTAAAGCCGTTCAACAAGCTCCACGTGTCCAACACCTAAAATTATATAATACATACACATTATTAATTAACCAAATCCCTAATTAGGTCATTAGGTGGGATTCAAGACTTTGGCCGACTCGACATGGTCAATAAGGTAGTTGAGAATTTAGTTTATAACCGATTGGAGCCATCAAAAGATCGTCTTGTGTTTAAAGATCGCCATTATTCACCCACGTATTTATGTGTATATATATTTATAATCTAGATAAAAACCCTAATTGAGTTCCATACGCATTTCAAGAGTTAAAGTGATTTCCAAGGCTCATTACATCATTAAAGAAGTCGAGTAGTGGTATGGATCGAAGCACGGTACGTCCCTAGGGTTCTGGAGGTCAAACTAGGTCAAACAGGAAAACCCTAGAATTAAGCCACCGTAAATTACGGCCTAACCACCGTAAGGTTACGGTGCTTGCATACTGCCCAGCGTAAGGTACGCTGCTGCCACCGGAATCCATCATTTTGGCGTCTCATGCACAAGTTCCCAACGTAAACAGAAGGATTTTGGCGTAATGAAAAAGGAGAGCACCGTAAGGTACGGTGCTCCTAGCGTACCATATGCCACCTGCCATCCACCACCGTAAGCTACGCCCTTCATACGCCCAGCCAAGCCACCACCAGCGTAATATACGCCACAAAGTGGCGTACCTTACGCCACCACTGGTTCAGCTTGAGCAGCAGCAGGTTTTGAAGCATAAAACGACCCACTTTGACTTTAAACCAAATTCTGGACTTCGATTAGACCAAGGAGGGTATGAAACTGGTTTTGGCACATGAATGAACTTAAATATCTCTAACCCATGTTATAATTCCATCCCAAGACTTCCATTTTGTGATTAAATCAAGATTTGACCCAAATTTGTTAACCTAAACCCTAATTTGACTTTTCATGTATTTTTGAACTTAAAAACTGGCCATGGCTCTTTAAATTCGACCAAAACTAGTTTATTAACATAAAATAAAGGATTTAGACGAGAATTGACTTACCAAAATTGCTCCAAGTGATGTAAATCCGAATTTGGCTAAAATGGTGTATTCTTGAACTTTGAAACCCTAAACTTGTGATATGATGATGATGCTTAATCTTTCACAAACCTAGTCCAACTTACTATAGAGATGCATTAATTTTAGAGAGAGGGAGAGAGTTTTGTGGGTGTGTTCTTACAAGCATTTAAGAGAGAAAGAGACAAGATAAGGAAATGAATGATTGGTTGATGGAGTGTAAGAGTTTGGGGTGGATAGGGTTGGGTCACTAGTTAGGTCAATAGGTCATGGGTTTAGCCCATGGGTTGATCCGTTTCCATTTACAAGTTAGTTCACATGTCGTCTTATATCGAGTCACAAGGTAAGTCATATAACCGACCCGTCTAACATATCACATAGTCATATAATCCTAAAATAAGCTCAATTATATCATTAATTAAGATTGTTAAATCAAATTACATAATTAGTCAATCGGTCAAATATCGCGGATGTTACACAAAGCTTACAACATCAACTTGTACGATGATATCAGGATAAAAGTAACAACAGATTCCATACAATATTTCATGTCGTAATACTAGGTTTGACATCAAACATAATGGTAGTATATAATTTTGGAAGTTACAATTCAGCATCACATACACGATCATATTCGTCAGTATTTAATGGAATATGCTGTATTGCTAACGATATGCTGAAAGAAGTTTTGAAGTATACAAGAAATAACAACGTAGCACAATAAAGAAGAAAAACTGTGCATATAAGTGAATTGGTGGAAAACAGAATCCGGTTCAGCTTGATAAGCTTCCTGCTTTTATGGTCTTACTATGGACCATACTTTACATATGAATGATTGGTTGATGGAGTGTAAGAGTTTGGGGTGGATAGGGTTGGGTCACTAGTTAGGTCAATAGGTCATGGGTTTAGCCCATGGGTTGATCCGTTTCCATTTACAAGTTAGTTCACATGTCGTCTTATATCGAGTCACAAGGTAAGTCATATAACCGACCCGTCTAACATATCACATAGTCATATAATCCTAAAATAAGCTCAATTATATCATTAATTAAGATTGTTAAATCAAATTACATAATTAGTCAATCGGTCAAATATCGCGGATGTTACACAAAGCTATACAACATCAACTTGCTACCAGATATCAGGATAAATGAAATACTAGGATTTAGGAAGACTGGTGAACTAATATTGGAAACACAGGCAGGATTCGAGCAATATCGCGAAGTTCAAATTTACAATCCCAACTCAAAAGCCATTGATATATTCCATGGGTACTGATCACAAATAGATGATCGCATTAAAAGATGTGGGACCGCTTGCCATTAGTCGAGGTAGAATAAATTACTTTCGTCTTGTATAAGTGATGTCAATATTCACTTCAAATTTCAGGCTTGCTTAAAACCTTTCCTTTTGCAAATGCTTGAATTATTATCATTCCATTTCTTTGTGTTAGATGATCCAATATGATTCGATGTTCTTCAAATTTGTGTGTGGGAATTGTTGATTTTAGTTTCTTTTTATATAGATTTGTGATTTGATCAGGTTTTTTGGTTTACAAGCAAATGAAGTGGTGCTTCTGTCGGCCTTTATGTGCAACAGTCCACCAGTGGAATGAGTTTAGCTTAGTTTTAATGATGGCGCACATGAGGGAAATTAAAATGTATAGTCTTCCGATTGCTGTTTTTTTTATATTCATGCAGATTACCTTAAGTAACAGAAGTTCAGATGGTTGACTTTTACTTTTGAATTGAGACAAATATTTCTTATATCAAATGATGACGAAAGTTACATATATGTTATTAAGATATTACATATATAATGTTGATTTGAAATCAGAGTCAAGTATATGTTTTTAGTAGCCTCAAGAGTCGTTAGTCTTATGTCAAATCACTGTTATGGGATGAATATCAGGATAAAAGTAACAACAGATTCCATACAATATTTCATGTCGTAATACTAGGTTTGACATCAAACATAATGGTAGTATATAATTTTGGAAGTTACAATTCAGCATCACATACACGATCATATTCGTCAGTATTTAATGGAATATGCTGTATTGCTAACGATATGCTGAAAGAAGTTTTGAAGTATACAAGAAATAACAACGTAGCACAATAAAGAAGAAAAACTGTGCATATAAGTGAATTGGTGGAAAACAGAATCCGGTTCAGCTTGATAAGCTTCCTGCTTTTATGGTCTTACTATGGACCATACTTTACATATAAATGATTGGTCTGATTATGTTATTTAGTTTGTTAATATACCCATTGTTTTAAGGTTCATTATGTGAATTGCATCTTGGGTGATATATATATGTTTTTTTGGCTTGATTAAATACTGTCACTTAGTTGTACTGACAGAATTGATGCCGAGCATTATTATTATTATTATGAATAAACGTGGATTTGTAGTCTGTATGTGAACCATTTACACTTTCATTTGGATACCATTTCATTTATCTTTCATCATATATATTTTAATACATAATATAACTCATAAATCCTACTTCTAAATGTCTATAGATAAATGATTCAGTTATAGCTACTCTTACAGCTGTTTTTTGTCATGCAGTTTGAATCTTCAACTTATTGACTTAAATAGTTGCTTAAACATATCGCCGGGAACCTTTGTCAGTTTTTGGGTTTGTTTGGCCTAAAAAAAATCATCATTGACAAATTTGACTTTCTATTAGTTATAGGTCTCATTAGATTGGTTTGACCCATTAACAATTTGCCTTGTTTGTTTATATTTTATACACAAAGTATACTTCACAATAATAATGGGGTTTAGTATTTGTGAATGTAACTAACTGTAGACGAATGTCTATAGTTTGGAAAAACTGAAGTTGTGTTAATTGTATGTAATGAACTTTCAAATCATGTGCATTGTATGTATCTGACCAATAAAAACTTACAAGTGGCGGCTTATATGGTTGCCACATATATCGGAATACATACAATACACAGAATTCGAAAGTTCATTACATACACAATTTCTTCGGTCCTCTCTATGGATGCTAACCATAGACTCAATAACCAAAAAAATGGCTCAGGATCCGACACACAGACAAAAATTAATAGGGGTATTGGCATTACAATAGAACACAAGGCATCTTCTGCATTTGCAGAAAGCTTAAAGGTTAGGGAAGTCGATGGGGAACCTCTATTAGATACGGATACACTGAAAGCATTACTCAGGTTATTACTACTGTAACAGGTAAACTTTGCTCTACGGTGAACTAGATATGTTTATGTGTGCATCCCGTAACAGTTTTCAGAAGTGGCAATTCTAACCAAATCACTGATGGGTGGCCGGTTTGAGTTATGTATTATTTGTAACTGATATATTATGAATACTGATTTAACTAAAGTCATCAGCTTAAAAGAAAATGGCCAAACAGGTCAAATTAGTTAAAATTTGTCCAAAGTGTTAGAAAAAAGAATAAATGGGCGCTCTACCTTTGAAAGTTGATTCACCTACTTTGAAACCTGACGTCTGTTTCCGTGAGCCTCCCGAGAAAGGACTTCCGTGTAGACTCTTGTTAAATTTATGTACCCATACTTCTACCAAGGTCCAAGCGTGTCAATGTATATCTGCTAGTCTGCTACTAGATATGATCAAGCCAGATACTGAAGGCATAGTGGGAAAGGACTAGTATATATTCTCAGACACTTTATGGCTATTGGTCTAATGTTGTTTATGGACGATCTCAACTCTTACATGGTATCATCTGACCTAACTTTTTTTCTTTTAAGATATCCAAATGATTACTTTTTATATTGTATATCATAGGTCTTCTGCTTCTAGAGTTGACTTGGCCACAAATCACTTGCGTGTTGCTTATAACTTCTAATTTGACTCCTCCCACACTTTCAAAAATAATAAAGGGAAAAGGAAAAGGTTATTGAAGTAGAAGTAATTTCACATCCTGTTGGACTGTCAATTGAGTGCGATGCTCCAATTTTATGAAGCTCTTGAATCATCGCAATATTTCCCATCTAGAGCAGGCTATTTTAGTTCATGTGTTCTTTTGCTGATCTGTAGGTTCTCTAATGTTTGTATGTGTGGGAAGCAAGATGGATGGTCAGGTGGGTTGTTAATGGGTCAAATCACCTGATTTTGAAAGTGATCATTTCTACGGTATGTGTCAAAATAAGTCTGGTTAGATTGATTTGCATATTTTCATATTGTCAATTTTTTGTCATTAGCCCTTGTCGATTACCTTTATTTACACTAAACTACGACAAGCAGCAGTATAGCTAAACAATTAATTAAGAGTTTTTAAAATGCAACTGAAAGATACATTTGATGAGCGAAAGGCATGTTCAGTGGCTTGTAGCTAGAAATCATATGCTGAGTCAATTACTTGGTAATACGCAATACCTGTATGCACCAAGTATGATTTATTAAAAGGTATGGATAGGCTATGCACTTAGATTCACACGTAAAAGAATTTGGTCATTCCAGTTGTTCTTTTCATTGGCTCTGTGTCCAGATATGTCTAATTTTGTTGCATAATTGACACGATCTTCGTCCATCAATATGCCAACTAAACTTTGTTTGTGTTATGTTTATGTGCTACAAGATGGGTAAAGAAGTTCAGAAGGATCCGGTGATAGAGGAGGAGGTCAAGTACTGCTATAGACTTATGGACACTTGAGGTCCGTTTTTGGCTAGCTTTTATTTGTTATACTAATTGTTCTTTAACATACATATATTCTTCTTCTGTCATCTCTTTCTTCTTCCTCACGAATTCATATTATTGTTTCCTGTTATTCTTGATTTTGTATATCATATTGAGATATTGTAATAGAACATTTAACAGATAGCTGGGTGGTTTGTGGTTATATTGATTCTGATGATAATCTCATTGTAGTGGCCTGGATGTCACAAGTGGCAGGTATCAGTCCATCTAATAGATGGTTGGTAGTTTCAGGTTTGATTTTCCTTTCTCATTTTGGCTCATGTCCATTATTTAAATTCTTATTTTCTATGTTTCTATTTTCAGGATTTTCAGGTAGTGAAGGCGATGTTAAAGGATAATACGAAGTATCAGCGAAAAAGCTCTTTAATTAGGTGCTCCTTGTTTTGCTTTTGCTATCTTCGTGGTTTTATATTAATTCTGACATTGCTTTCGCCTTCCCGTAGTCTCAATGGCCATAAGAGTTTTATATGGCTTTTATTGTCTATCTAAATCCGAGTTCTTTTGGGACTTGATGTTACTTGTAAAATACAATATATTAGAGTTTGGGTAGACATTTAATAACTAAATAAGTCTGGGGGTGTAATGTGTAAATAATAGGTCAGTTGTTAGAATTGGCGGGGAGAGGCGGTTACCAGAATTTGTGTATAAATACTCTATCCTAATATCATAATATCAGATTTGTGTGTGTAAATTCTCTCTTTCTCTCAAAATTCTCTCATATCTCCAATTATCTTCTAACATTTTGGTATCAGAGCCATAGGTCCTCCAACCTTTGGCCGTGATTCCGATCACTATTCCGACGACTTTCCACCATTGATTCCGGCGAACATCGCTTCTTCTTCCTATAAACACGCGATGACGACTCGAAATCAAGAACTGGAAAAGCTTGCGAAGGATATGGCACGAATGGATAAAGTAACCACCACAGGCCTGAGTAGTTTACAACAAACGATCGAAACGATTCGTCAGCAAATGGAGGAGAATCGACAACAGATGGAGTAGAATTTTGCTCGAATTGAAAGTCAACGGCCGGTCAGCGCCTTAATTCCAGGAAATAAAGGTCGATTATCCAGTAACCGCTTCACAAGGCTTGAATTTCCTAGATTTGAAGGTGATGATGTGGAAGGCTGGCTATAGAGAAGTGAGCATTTCTTTTCTCTTGATGAAACTCTTGAAAATTATAAAGTGAAATATGCTGCTGTTAATCTAGAAGGTAGAGCTTTGTCCTGACATGTTGCTTATGTTAATTCTATTGGAAAAGACATAAGAGAGATAGCTTGGGATGAATACAGTAGGTCAATTGCTGCTAGGTTTGCTCAAAATTTGGTAGAAGATGCTATGGGAGCCTTAAAAGCATTAGTTCAAACTGGAGAATTAGATACTTATTGTGATGAATTTGATTTGTTGCTTAATAAGGTTAAATTGCCAGAGGAGTACACTGTAAGCATGTTTGTAGAAGGACTTAAGCCTGAAATCAAGTGTCCTATTAGATTGTTTAAGACAAAGACTTTGAAGGAGACATATTCCTTGGCAAGGCTGCAGGATAAGGCAAATAAGGCATTAACTACTAAATCAACCACTTCAGCTAGTAGTAGTTACAGACCTGCTTATCAGAGAACCAATGCCTTGACTAGTATTGCCAAACAACCTATTTTAGCCACTCCTATCAATTCAGTTCCATCAACAGCCCTAGTTCCCAAACCTGTCACCAACAAATTCATGGAGGACAAAAGGGCCAGAGGAGAGTGTTTTTTCTGCAATGAAAAATTTGTTGCTGGCCATAGCAGGGTATGTAAGGGGAAAAAACAACTATTTTTAATGGAAGTGGAGGAATATCCTGAGGAAATAGTTGAGGGTGATACACCAGCAGTTTTAGAACAGCCTGCAAATGCTGCAGAACAGAATGCAATAGTTCCTTTAGTTCAGGGAGCACCACAAATATCTCTAAATGCTATGATGGGGATACCTTCCTATTCTACAATGCAGATTGTAGGAACAGTGGGTACAAGAAGGTTGCATATTCTCATTGGATAGTGGGGTTATAAGGCACAATACTAGCCCATTTGCAGCTCCTGTTGTATTGGTAAAAAAGAAAGATGGATCTCGGAGAATGTGCATTGATTATAGACGGTTGAATGATGCTACTGTCAAAGATGTTTACCCCATTCCCTTAATTGAGGAATTATTAGATGAATTTCAAGGGGAAACAATATTTTTCAAACTGGATTTGAGATCAGGGTATCACCAAGTGAGAATGGCAGGACCAGATGTGTACAAGACAACCTTTAGAACTCATGAGGGTCATTATGAATTTCTAATCCTTCTTTTTGGTCTGACTAATGCTCCAGCCACATTCCAGACTCTCATGAATGCTACATTCAAACCACTTTTGAGGAAATGTGTACTTGTGTTCTTTGATGATATATTGGTATTTAGTCCACAATGGGAGCAACACATGAAGGATTTGGAAGCTGTTTTGGAAATAATGAGACAAAATGAGTTAAAGGCAAAGAAATCAAAGTGTGTTTTTGGAGCTGAAAAGATTGAGTATTTGGGGCATGTAATTACCAAATATGGAGTTTCAACAGACCCTTATAAGATCAAAGCAATACAGGAATGGCCAATTCCAGAAAATACAAAACAGGTCAGAGGATTTTTGGGTCTGGCTGGATATTACAGGAGATTTATCAAGAATTTTGGGGTCATAGCAAAACCATTAAATGATCTCCTGAAGAAAGATGGGTTCCATTGGGGATCAGGGGCTGCTATTTCTTTTGATCAACTGAAAATGGCTCTCAGCAGTTCACCAGTTTTGAAACTACCAGATTTCTCTTCCCCATTTGTACTAGAAACAGATGCATCTGGAAAAGGTATGGGAGCAGTACTAATGCAAAATGGACACCCATTAGCATTCATCAGTAAGGCCCTTTTTAACAGGCAACAGGCTTGGTCTGTGTATAAGAAAGAATTGTTAGCCATTATTATGGCTGTCAGACATTGGCATCATTATTTGGCTACTGGTCACTTTATAATCAAGACATACCACCAAAGTTTGAAATACTTGATGGACCAGAAGGGGGGGGGGGGGGGGGGGGGGGGGGGGGGGGGGGGGGGGGGGGGGGGGGGGGGGGGGGGGGGGGGGGGGGGGGGGGGGGGGGGGGGGGGGGGGGGGGGGGGGGGGGGGGGGGGGGGGGGGGGGGGGGGGGGGGGGGGGGGGGGGGGGGGGGGGGGGGGGGGGGGGGGGGGGGGGGGGGGGGGGGGGGGGGGGGGGGGGGGGGGGGGGGGGGGGGGGGGGGGGGGGGGGGGGGGGGGGGGGGGGGGGGGGGGGGGGGGGGGGGGGGGGGGGGGGGGGGGGGGGGGGGGGGGGGGGGGGGGGGGGGGGGGGGGGGGGGGGGGGGGGGGGGGGGGGGGGGGGGGGGGGGGGGGGGGGGGGGGGGGGGGGGGGGGGGGGGGGGGGGGGGGGGGGGGGGGGGGGGGGGGGGGGGGGGGGGGGGGGGGGGGGGGGGGGGGGGGGGGGGGGGGGGGGGGGGGGGGGGGGGGGGGGGGGGGGGGGGGGGGGGGGGGGGGGGGGGGGGGGGGGGGGGGGGGGGGGGGGGGGGGGGGGGGGGGGGGGGGGGGGGGGGGGGGGGGGGGGGGGGGGGGGGGGGGGGGGGGGGGGGGGGGGGGGGGGGGGGGGGGGGGGGGGGGGGGGGGGGGGGGGGGGGGGGGGGGGGGGGGGGGGGGGGGGGGGGGGGGGGGGGGGGGGGGGGGGGGGGGGGGGGGGGGGGGGGGGGGGGGGGGGGGGGGGGGGGGGGGGGGGGGGGGGGGGGGGGGGGGGGGGGGGGGGGGGGGGGGGGGGGGGGGGGGGGGGGGGGGGGGGGGGGGGGGGGGGGGGGGGGGGGGGGGGGGGGGGGGGGGGGGGGGGGGGGGGGGGGGGGGGGGGGGGGGGGGGGGGGGGGGGGGGGGGGGGGGGGGGGGGGGGGGGGGGGGGGGGGGGGGGGGGGGGGGGGGGGGGGGGGGGGGGGGGGGGGGGGGGGGGGGGGGGGGGGGGGGGGGGGGGGGGGGGGGGGGGGGGGGGGGGGGGGGGGGGGGGGGGGGGGGGGGGGGGGGGGGGGGGGGGGGGGGGGGGGGGGGGGGGGGGGGGGGGGGGGGGGGGGGGGGGGGGGGGGGGGGGGGGGGGGGGGGGGGGGGGGGGGGGGGGGGGGGGGGGGGGGGGGGGGGGGGGGGGGGGGGGGGGGGGGGGGGGGGGGGGGGGGGGGGGGGGGGGGGGGGGGGGGGGGGGGGGGGGGGGGGGGGGGGGGGGGGGGGGGGGGGGGGGGGGGGGGGGGGGGGGGGGGGGGGGGGGGGGGGGGGGGGGGGGGGGGGGGGGGGGGGGGGGGGGGGGGGGGGGGGGGGGGGGGGGGGGGGGGGGGGGGGGGGGGGGGGGGGGGGGGGGGGGGGGGGGGGGGGGGGGGGGGGGGGGGGGGGGGGGGGGGGGGGGGGGGGGGGGGGGGGGGGGGGGGGGGGGGGGGGGGGGGGGGGGGGGGGGGGGGGGGGGGGGGGGGGGGGGGGGGGGGGGGGGGGGGGGGGGGGGGGGGGGGGGGGGGGGGGGGGGGGGGGGGGGGGGGGGGGGGGGGGGGGGGGGGGGGGGGGGGGGGGGGGGGGGGGGGGGGGGGGGGGGGGGGGGGGGGGGGGGGGGGGGGGGGGGGGGGGGGGGGGGGGGGGGGGGGGGGGGGGGGGGGGGGGGGGGGGGGGGGGGGGGGGGGGGGGGGGGGGGGGGGGGGGGGGGGGGGGGGGGGGGGGGGGGGGGGGGGGGGGGGGGGGGGGGGGGGGGGGGGGGGGGGGGGGGGGGGGGGGGGGGGGGGGGGGGGGGGGGGGGGGGGGGGGGGGGGGGGGGGGGGGGGGGGGGGGGGGGGGGGGGGGGGGGGGGGGGGGGGGGGGGGGGGGGGGGGGGGGGGGGGGGGGGGGGGGGGGGGGGGGGGGGGGGGGGGGGGGGGGGGGGGGGGGGGGGGGGGGGGGGGGGGGGGGGGGGGGGGGGGGGGGGGGGGGGGGGGGGGGGGGAGAGGATTTTTGGGTCTGGCTGGATATTACAGGAGATTTATCAAGAATTTTGGGGTCATAGCAAAACCATTAAATGATCTCCTGAAGAAAGATGGGTTCCATTGGGGATCAGGGGCTGCTATTTCTTTTGATCAACTGAAAATGGCTCTCAGCAGTTCACCAGTTTTGAAACTACCAGATTTCTCTTCCCCATTTGTACTAGAAACAGATGCATCTGGAAAAGGTATGGGAGCAGTACTAATGCAAAATGGACACCCATTAGCATTCATCAGTAAGGCCCTTTTTAACAGGCAACAGGCTTGGTCTGTGTATAAGAAAGAATTGTTAGCCATTATTATGGCTGTCAGACATTGGCATCATTATTTGGCTACTGGTCACTTTATAATCAAGACATACCACCAAAGTTTGAAATACTTGATGGACCAGAAGGTAACAACACCTTTACAACAGAAATGGCTTGCCAAACTATTGGGGTATGACTTTGAAATTCAGTATAAAAAGGGGTGTGAAAATTTGGTGGCTGATGCATTATCAAGGGTGCAGGGTTTGACTATTTTTCAGATGGGTGTCATTTCAATTGATGATGCTCTACTGCCAAAAATACAAGCAGCTTTGTAACAATCACGATTTTTGACTTGTATTAAACGTGACTAAACATGATTAAATGTAATTTGATTTCACAATTAGGTGAAATTTTATTTTAAATTGACCCGTTGACTTGACGTGTGCTTAAATTGATTCACTCATGGTAATGAAATGATTTAAATGCTATTTGACGATTTATTTACGTGTATTATACTTGTTGAGATTATATTTCGGTATTAAGTCGGTTATATGACGTAACGTGACGTTTAATTATCTAGAAATGTTGTCGGGTGATCCATGGGTTGACCCATGACCCATGAATCACCATACTTGACCCAACCCTATCCAAGACCCTCCCCCCCAATCCTACTCTTACATTTCTCATCCACTCATTCACCCTACCTCTCTCTCCCCCTCACATTGAATGCAAGA
Source organism: Erigeron breviscapus (assembly GCA_034093135.1). Classification (NCBI taxonomy): domain Eukaryota; kingdom Viridiplantae; phylum Streptophyta; class Magnoliopsida; order Asterales; family Asteraceae; genus Erigeron; species Erigeron breviscapus. The sequence continues at coordinate 101,258,622 of CM067169.1, forward strand.
ACAACAAATTTGCATCTATCTATCTCTCTCAAAATTCTTGGTTCATTATATGTTATTCCAACTAGAATAGTCATAAATTCATCACCTTCATCATCAAGTAATCATCATCTCAAAAATTGGAAGCTTCAACTTCAAGAAATCTCCATTTATTGTTAAATTTCAGATTTAAGGCTTTGTGGGAAACTTTGGTAAGTTAAACTTGTCCCATTATTACCATTTCATGTTTGTAAGCATATCTTTAATTATATACAAGTGACTTTTAGTCAAGAATCAAGCCAAAACAATAAATGAGTCAAATTAGGGTTTTAATGGAAAAATGGGTCAAAAACGGGTTTTTCGGTTGTTTGATGGAATGGGTCGAATCTTAGAATGGGTTGTGTGTGAAAACATGTTTCTAATCTATCATAAGTAAACCTTGGTCAAAATTCGGATTTTAAATCCAAGAAAAACCGAAATTAGGGTTTCTACATGTAAATACACATATTTTGGGTCAAAAACTATATTAATTATAAAAGTGATGATTTAAAGTCGATTTGAATGAGGGTTTGGAATTGTTAACTTATACTTAGATTACTAAAGCTTAAAACAAGTCTAATTTGTCATCAAATCGTTTTCAATGGCTCGAATTAGGGTTTAAAATCGTGGGTCAAAGTTTGACTCGAAAAGTCAACTGGTTCATCTTCTTAATTCCTGCCTAGATTTCGTATGATTCTAGCTTGGCGTAATGTACGCCCATTTGGGGCATAGGATACGCTGGTTTCTTCATTTTTGGCGTAGGGTACGGTCCTTGGGGAGTAACCTACGGTGCCCTAGATCTTCATTTTTGCCCTTACGCTCAAAGCTCACTGTTTATGCCCCTTTTCTTTGAACCAGACGCTGAAATGATGAGTTACAGCCCACTGTAACTTATGGTGGGAATCACCGTACCATACGCTACATCATATTGAACCACCGTACCCTACGTTACTTCTTGCCGTACCTTACGCTACCAGTATTTCTTCTGCCGTAATGTTACGCCGCCACCACCGTAATTTACGGTGGTGTGCATTTCTCAATTTCCTGAATTTTTGTTTTGATTTATTATCCTTTAGATCGAGTCTAGCTTTTGGTTAGCTCATCTCTCGGGTTTCTTGGGGTGTTATGTCTAGCCTTAGGAAGAGTCTAAAGACGAGAAACCTTAAATTCTTCCATGTCAAGCAAACTTGAATCCATATAAGTATATACGTATATATACATATATGTATATGTATACATATGTATGTATATATGTATATGTATAGTTATATATGAATAGACCTAAGCGTTACTAGTGTCGAATGACTTATGTATATACATATGCACGTATATATAAATATGAGAATAGAAATGGGTACACGTAAATATATTAATACTTGTGTCGTGTATAAATAATGATAGGTCGTGACGGTTGAAGGATTCGGGGCAATTATAATTCGTTGAATATTTATAATTTAATTACAACTCGACGTTCAAGGCAAAGGTGAGTTTCGTAGCCCCTACGTTTACTTTATTTGGGGTGGAAAGTGTACTTGTTGTTAAACGGTTGTCGGTTGATACAATTTGTTGTGATATGAATTGAGACGTTAGATATCTAATTGATTGATGGTGATACGTGTTATGTGACGCTTATATGTGACGTTTATAATTGTGACGTATGACGTATATACTACTATTATGTATTGACGTGACGGTGGATTGACGAATCCATACCCGGTATGATCATGGCCACTTTATTATGATGTTATACTTGTGACGTATGACGTATATTATATATTATTATGTATTGACGTGACGGTGGATTGACGAATCCACACCCGACATGATCATACTCGGGATAAGGGTTTTTGAGCCCATATTATGACGTTTATATTGACGATTATTGTGACGTGACGTTTATTGTATTGTCTTGTATTGACGTGACGTTTATTGTATTGTCTTGTATTGACGTGACGTGATTAGGTATTCTAATCCTCATTTATCGATAACGGTTGATATCCCGACACTTGATTTTATTACAAAAACCTACGAACTCACCAACTTTATGTTGACACATTTTAGTACCCTTTTCAGGTGAACAGGTAAACCAGAGACGTATTGGATGATTGTTTGATTGTTTGCATGCTAGGATGGACTTGGACTATTTCTTGGATCCGTGATTCATAGTTCCCGCTAATGGGTTATGCTTAGGATCATTTACCATCTTTTGAACTATTATTTTGTAAACGTTTGATGGGTGTGCTCCTTATGCATTATTCTTGATCCGGTACTTGTATTTGAATGATTGTATGGATTGTCTAATCCTTTTAATGCATTTAGACTTGTCTCTACTTAATTTCCATGTCGTGCTGTGCTTAGTATGTAACCCTCGTGTTTCCGCCTTGACGGGGTGTTACAGAATGGTATCAGAGCCGTGGTTGTAGAGAATTAGATGGATTGACCTAGCCTATAGCCATTGCACCCACATTTCATATTAGCATGCATGATAGGAAATTTTGTGTGCAACGTGAATTGTATGACGCATAAAACTTGTTTAAAACGGAGTTCGTAGGTTTTTCATGACTTGTGACTTGATTGATTATGACTTGATTGATTATGTGATGACTTGATTGACGTATGTGATTGTGTCGGGATATCACCATGGCTTGTCGAATTGACGTTGACGTGTATTCTTGTAAATTCTTGAATTGTTTAACCCTAGCAAAGTGAAATGATGGCATTAATGGAGTATGACACTCGGTAACCCTAGAGGCGCCTGATCAACAAATTTATGGTTACCCTATGTCATATAAAGTTAATGACCTCGTGGATTGCGCATTGTGGATAAAGTATAGTAGGTAACCCGGTATGCTTGATGAGTGTTGGTTAGGTGGAGGGTTAGCCGCTGGTACATCCTGTATACATACCCGACCAATACTTAGAGGGCATAACGGAACCGAGTCCCGACATCCATTCAATATATTAACGGTGTGGAGGGTTAGCCGCTGGTACACCTGTATACATACCCGACCAATACTTAGAGGGCATAACGGAACCGAGTCCCGACATCCATTCAATATATTAACGGTGTGGAGGGTTAGCCGCTGGTACACCTGTATACATACCCGACCAATACTTAGAGGGCATAACGGAACCGAGTCCCGACATCCATTCAATATATTAACGGTGTGGAGGGTTAGCCGTTGGTACACCCTGTATACAAACACTTTTAATGTGTTGAATGTTGAAGTTAAGATTCGGACTATGCTTTACCCGCCTTGTTATGACTTGACCCCTTTTATATTGTGTTAATCGATTTGTGAATTGTGTTGATTGATTATGAATTGTATGATTGACGAAGCCTTAGATTATTGCCATGATAAAATCCCCGTAGAGATATGCATGATAGACGGTCTAGGGAAAACCCTAGATGGAAAATGCTTGTAACGTGATAATTGGTTTTGGATAACTCGTGTGTGTGAATCGTGAGAACTAACTTGCTAATCTAACCGTGTGCTCAGGACAATGGTTAGGCCAAAGAGAGTCGTGAGACGTCCCCGAAATCAAGATGAACAAGAGGAGAATGTAGGTGGTCGTGGTGGTAGAGGTGGTCGTGGTGGTAGAGGAGGTCGAGGAGGTCGTGGTGGCCGGGGTGGTGCAAATCCTCGGGTATCAACCGAGGTTATCACTCAAGCTTTAAATGATCTCATCCGGATCTCGTGGCCCGAATCTCGGCGGCCATGGAAGCTAACAATGAACAAAAGGAACCGGAAGATGAAGCGGTTCATGTTGAAAATGAGAATGAAAATGAGGATGTGAATATGAGTGGTGCTTATGTCCAACAAAGAAATGATAATGCCTACCGCCAAGGTTGCATCTTCAAAGATTTCAAGGCTTGTGGAGCTCCGGAATAGAAGGGAGAAGGTGGAGCCACCGGTTGTTTGGAGTGGCTAGAGAAGATTGAAGCCGTTATTCCTAGAAGTGGTTGTACCCAAGACCAAAGGGTTTGTCACGCCACCGGCATGCTAGGGGGTGATCCTCTAGAGTGGTGGAATGTGGAAGTGGACAATTTGGGGATTGATCTTGCAAATTCCATACCTTGGGAAAGCTTCAAGCAAATGATTGTTGCCAAGTATTGTCCACCGTATGAGATGAGGAACCTACAAGAAGAATTCACAAGCCTCTCCATGAAAGGAGCCGATCATGTGGGTTATACCCGTCGGTTCAATCAACTTTCTAGGCTCATCCCTCATCTTGTAAGACCCGAAGATAAGAAGGTGGAGAAGTATGTTGTCGGTTTGCCTCATAAAGTGAGAGTGCTTGTCTCTCATCCCACCATGCCACTATCCATCACCCGAACCGCTAGTGTCACCATGGATCTTGTGAAAGGTGGTGAACTAGGCAAAAATGAAGTCAAGAGAAAAGATGTGGCCGAGTTAAGCGACACCAAGAAGGATGAAAGGCGTGATCACAAGCGTCATAATCGTGGTGGTAAGGTGTATGCGGCGGTTGTGCCACATGTTGAGCCCGCAAAAGGTGGTTATGTTGGGGCTATTCCTTTGTACCCTAGGTGTAACCGTCACCATTGGGCTAATGTAAGGTGTGATGCTTGCTTCCATTGTAAACAACTGGGTCACACTTCAAAATTTTGTCCTATTAACGGTCGTGTTGCTCCTTTGAATGTTGCTCCCCTCAATATGAGACGTCCCCCGATGGCACCGGGTACTTGTTATGAGTGTGGTAGCCAAGACCACTATCGTAATCGGTGTCCTAATCTCATTGGCCAACAAGTTCAAGTGACCGTGCATCCTAATCAATTGCAATATGCCGGTCCAAATCAAAACTGGGGAAATCAAGGTCAACAACAACATTAAGCTCCGCAACAACTTGCCCCCCGTGGAAGAGCTTTTGCCGTGAATGCGGCCGAGGCTCGTGTCGATCCTAATGTCGTTGCAGGTACATTTCTCCTCAACAACCAATATGCTACCGTATTATTTGATTCCGGGGCCGATTTTAGTCTTGTCTCCAATGATTTCATACCGTTGATTGATGCTAGCCTTAGTCCTTTGTCGTATTACTTTGAACTTGAAATGGTAAATGGCGGGTTAACTAAAATTGATCAAGTTGTTCGTGATTGTACTTTAGAGTTATGTGACTACCCACTCCTTATAGACTTGGTTCCTTTCGATATCAATAGTTTTGATGTGATCGTGGGTATGGATTGGATGTCGGCAATGAATGCGGTTATAGATTGTAGTAGTAAAGTGGTGAGAATTCCGTTAGATAATGGTGAAGAGCTAGTGGTTCAAGGCGAGACGACCCAGACGTGGGAAGGAAGGATTTATAGTGTTAATGTCACAAAAAACCGAACTAAAAGTCGTGCCTGTGGTTAATAGTTCATGGATGTATTCACGGATGACCTACCGGGTTTGCCTCCATCCCGTGAGCTTTATTTCCGTATTGATCTTGTTCCAAATGCTTCTCCCGTGGCCAAGGCACCCTATCGCCTAGCCATCACCGAAATGCAAGAGTTGGCCACCCAACTCAAAGAACTCCAAGAAAAGGGTTTTATCCGCCCTAGTCAATCACCGTGGGGTGCACCGGTCTTATTTGTCAAAAAGAAAGACGGTTCCTTCCGTATGTGTATCGATTATCATGAACTAAACAAACTCACGGTGAAAAAACCGTTATCCCCTCCCTAGAATTGACGACTTATTTGATCAACTCCAAGGTGCTCGTTACTTTTCTAAGATTGATTTGCGGTCGGGTTACCACCAATTGCGTGTCCATGAAGATGACATTCCCAAGACGGCCTTTCGTACACGTTATGGGCATTTTGAATTCACGGTTATGCCTTTTGGGTTGACTAATGCACCGGCGGTGTTCATGGACTTGATGAACCGGGTGTGTTCGCCCTACTTAGATGAATTTGTCATCGTCTTCATTGATGACATCCTTATCTATTCCAAGACCAAAGAAGATCACACAAGCCTTCCATGAAAGGAGCCGATCATGTGGGTTATACCCGTCGGTTCAATCAACTTTCTAGGCTCATCCCTCATCTTGTAAGACCCGAAGATAAGAAGGTGGAGAAGTATGTTGTCGGTTTGCCTCATAAAGTGAGAGTGCTTGTCTCTCATCCCACCATGCCACTACCATCACCGAAATGCAAGAGTTGGCCATCCAACTCAAAGAACTCCAAGAAAAGGGTTTTATCCGCCCTAGTCAATCACCGTGGGGTGCACCGGTCTTATTTGTCAAAAAGAAAGACGGTTCCTTCCGTATGTGTATCGATTATCATGAACTAAACAAACTCACGGTGAAAAAACCGTTATCCCCTCCCTAGAATTGACGACTTATTTGATCAACTCCAAGGTGCTCGTTACTTTTCTAAGATTGATTTGCGGTCGGGTTACCACCAATTGCGTGTCCATGAAGATGACATTCCCAAGACGGCCTTTCGTACACGTTATGGGCATTTTGAATTCACGGTTATGCCTTTTGGGTTGACTAATGCACCGGCGGTGTTCATGGACTTGATGAAGCGGGTGTGTTCGCCCTACTTAGATGAATTTGTCATCGTCTTCATTGATGACATCCTTATTTATTCCAAGACCAAAGAAGATCACACCGAACATTTGAAGAAAGTCTTAGAGTTACTTCGAGAGAAGAAATTGTATGCCAAGTTCTCCAAATGTGAATTTTGGCTTGAAGAAGTTCACTTTCTTGTTCAAAAAGAAAGACGGTTCCTTCCGTATGTGTATCGATTATCATGAACTAAACAAACTCACGGTGAAAAAACCGTTATCCCCTCCCTAGAATTGACGACTTATTTGATCAACTCCAAGGTGCTCGTTACTTTTCTAAGATTGATTTGCGGTCGGGTTACCACCAATTGCGTGTCCATGAAGATGACATTCCCAAGACGGCCTTTCGTACACGTTATGGGCATTTTGAATTCACGGTTATGCCTTTTGGGTTGACTAATGCACCGGCGGTGTTCATGGACTTGATGAAGCGGGTGTGTTCGCCCTACTTAGATGAATTTGTCATCGTCTTCATTGATGACATCCTTATTTATTCCAAGACCAAAGAAGATCACACCGAACATTTGAAGAAAGTCTTAGAGTTACTTCGAGAGAAGAAATTGTATGCCAAGTTCTCCAAATGTGAATTTTGGCTTGAAGAAGTTCACTTTCTTGGTCACGTGGTGAGCAAGGAGGGAATTCATGTGGACCCTAGTAAAATTGAAGCGGTGAAAAATTGGAGACGGCCCGAGACGCCAACCGAGATTCGTCAATTTCTTGGTTTGGCGGGGTATTATCGACGATTCATTGCAAATTTTTCCAAGATTGCCCAACCTTTGACCTTGTTGACTCAACGAGAAAGAAGGTTTGATTGGGACGAAAAACAAGAACATTCATTCCAATTGTTGAAGGACAAGTTGTGTGATGCACCCATTTTAACCTTGCTCGATGGAGCCGATGATTTTGTTGTTTATTGTGATGCGTCCAGGCAAGGATTGGGTTGTGTCTTAATGCAACGGGGTAAAGTAATTGCTTATGCATCTAGGCAATTGAAGGTGCATGAGAAGAATTACCCGACTCATGACTTGGAGTTGGGAGCGGTCGTATTTGCTTTGAAATGTTGGAGGCATTACTTGTATGGCACTAAAAGTGTGATCTACACCGATCACAAAAGCCTTCAACACATTTTTGACCAAAGTGAATTGAATATGAGGCAACGAAGATGGCTTGAGCTCTTTAGTGATTATGATTGTGTTATCCGGTATCACCCGGGTAAAGCAAATGTTGTAGTCGATGCCTTGAGCCGAAAAGAGCGTATAAAGCAAAGACGAATTAAACCCAAGAGCCTTGTTGTGATAAGGAGTGTTCGTGACTCCATCATTGAAGCACAAAGGTTGGCAACTAGGCCGGAAAACTTCATCAATGAAGCATTACATGGCTTAGAAGAACAATTTGATAGAAAGGACGATGACGGTTTGTGCTTTGTTGAACGATTGTGGATTCCCGTTCTTGGCGGGTGGCGGTTGAAATTGATGAATGAAGCTCATAAGTCGGCCTACTCGATTCATCCGGGTTCCAACAAGATGTATTTTGACTTGAGAGACTTGTATTGGTGGTCGGGAATGAAGAAAGACATTGCTAGATATGTTAGTGAATGCCTCACTTGTTTACAAGTGAAAGCCGACCACAAGAAACCGCCCGGTTTGCTAGTTCAACCGGCGACACCGAAGTGGAAATGGGAAGATATTGCCATGGACTTCATCACGAAGTTACCTAGAACGAGTCGTGGTCGGGACACCATTTGGGTGATAATTGACCGGTTGACTAAGTCAGCTCACTTCTTAGCCATCCGGGAAGATGATAAATTTGACACCATGGCACGCTTGTACATCAAAGAAGTGGTATCCAAACATAGAGTGCCGATTTCCATCATAACCGATCGGGATGCTCGATTTACTTCAAAGTTTTGGAAGGCGTTCCAAAAAGCAATGGGTACTCAACTCAACATGAGTACGACGCTCCATCCTTAAACCGATGGTCAAAGTGAAAGGACGATTCAAACGCTTGAAGACATGTTACGAGCTTGTGCCATCGAATTTGGTGGCAATTGGGACGCACATTTACCGTTAGTCGAATTCTCTTATAATAATAGCTACCATGCTAGTATCCAAATAGCTCCGTTTAAAGCATTGTATGGGAGAGATTGTAGGTCACCGGTAGCTTGGGTGGAAGTTGGTGAAAGCCAACTCATTGGGCCCGTGAAAGACAATTGAAGTATGCAAACGTGAGACGACGCCCTCTCGAGTTTGAAGTTGGTGATTATGTGTTGTTGAAGGTATCCCCGTGGAAAGGCGTAGTTCGGTTTGTGAAGCGTGGCAAGTTGGGCCCGAGGTATATTGGCCCATTTAAAATCCTTGAACGAATTGTCCTGGTGGCGTATCGATTGGAGCTTCCTCAAAATTTGAGTGGAGTTCATAACGTTTTCCATGTTTGTAATCTTAGGAAGTGTTTGGCCGATCCAACACTTCACGTGCCTCTTGAAGAAATCCGTGTCGATAAAACGTTCAGATTAGTGGAAGAACCGATAGAAATTCTAGACCGGGAAACTAGGAAGCTTAAGAACACTCGGTATACACTCGTTAAAGTGAGATGGCGAGCTAGACGTGGGCCGAATTTACTTGGGAGCGTGAGGACTCAATGAAAGCCAAGTATCCTCATTTATTCGACGAATCTAGTTAGATTTAAATTTCGGGACGAAATTCCTTTAAAGGGGGAATGATGTAACAATCACGATTTTTGACTTGTATTAAACGTGACTAAACGTGATTAAATGTAATTTGATTTCACAATTTAGTGAAATTTTAATTTAAATTGACCCGTTGACTTGACGTCTGCTTAAATTGATTCACTCATGGTAATGAAATGATTTAAATGCTATTTGACGATTTATTTACGTGTATTATACTTGTTTAGATTATATTTCGGTATTAAGTCGGTTATATGACGTAATGTGACGTTTAATTATCTAGAAATGTTGTCGGGTGATCCATGGGTTGACCCATGACCCTTGAATCACCATACTTGACCTAACCCTATCCAAGACCCTCCCCCCCAATCCTACTCTTACATTTCTCATCCACTCATTCACCCTACCTCTCTCTCCCCCTCACATTGAATGCAAGAACAACAAATTTGCATCTATCTATTTCTCTCAAAATTCTTGGTTCATTATATGTTATTCCAACTAGAATAGTCATAAATTCATCACCTTCATCATCAAGTAATCATCATCTCAAAATTTGGAAGCTTCAACTTCAAGAAATCTCCATTTATTGTTAAATTTCGGATTTAAGGCTTTGTGGGAAACTTTGGTAAGTTAAACTTGTCCCATTATTATCATTTCATGTTTGTAACCATATCTTTAATTATATACAAGTGACTTTTAGTCAAGAATCAAGCCAAAACAATAAATGAGTCAAATTAGGGTTTTAATGGAAAAATGGGTCAAAAACGGGTTTTTCGGTTGTTTGATGGAATGGGTCGAAATCTTAGAATGGGTTGTGTGTGAAAACATGTTTCTAATCTATCATAAGTAAACCTTGGTCAAAATTCGGATTTTAAATCCAAGAAAAACCGAAATTAGGGTTTCTACATGTAAATACACATATTTTGGGTCAAAAACTATATTAATTATAAAAGTGATGATTTAAAGTCGATTTGAATGAGGGTTTGGAATTGTTAACTTATACTTAGATTACTAAAGCTTAAAACAAGTCTAATTTGTCATCAAATCGTTTTCAATGGCTCGAATTAGGGTTTAAAATCGTGGGTCAAAGTTTGACTCGAAAAGTCAACTGGTTCATCTTCTTAATTCCTGCCTAGATTTCGTATGATTCTAGCTTGGCGTAATGTACGCCCATTTGGGGCATAGGATACGCTGGTTTCTTCATTTTTGGCGTAGGGTACGGTCCTTGGGGAGTAACCTACGGTGCCCTAGATCTTCATTTTTGCCCTTACGCTCAAAGCTCACTGTTTACGCCCCTTTTCTTTGAACCAGACGCTGAAATGATGAGTTACAGCCCACTGTAACTTATGGTGGGAATCACCGTACCATACGCTACATCATATTGAACCACCGTACCCTACGTTACTTCTTGCCGTACCTTACGCTACCAGTATTTCTTCTGCCGTAATGTTACGCCGCCACCACCGTAATTTACGGTGGTGTGCATTTCTCAATTTCCTGAATTTTTGTTTTGATTTATTATCCTTTAGATCGAGTCTAGCTTTTGGTTAGCTCATCTCTCGGGTTTCTTGGGGTGTTATGTCTAGCCTTAGGAAGAGTCTAAAGACGAGAAACCTTAAATTCTTCCATGTCAAGCAAACTTGAATCCATATAAGTATATACTAATCTATCATAAGTAAACCTTGGTCAAAATTCGGATTTTAAATCCAAGAAAAACCGAAATTAGGGTTTAAAATCGTGGGTCAAAGTTTGACTCGAAAAGTCAACTGGTTCATCTTCTTAATTCCTGCCTAGATTTCGTATGATTCTAGCTTGGCGTAATGTACGCCCATTTGGGGCATAGGATACGCTGGTTTCTTCATTTTTGGCGTAGGGTACGGTCCTTGGGGAGTAACCTACGGTGCCCTAGATCTTCATTTTTGCCCTTACGCTCAAAGCTCACTGTTTACGCCCCTTTTCTTTGAACCAGACGCTGAAATGATGAGTTACAGCCCACTGTAACTTATGGTGGGAATCACCGTACCATACGCTACATCATATTGAACCACCGTACCCTACGTTACTTCTTGCCGTACCTTACGCTACCAGTATTTCTTCTGCCGTAATGTTACGCCGCCACCACCGTAATTTACGGTGGTGTGCATTTCTCAATTTCCTGAATTTTTGTTTTGATTTATTATCCTTTAGATCGAGTCTAGCTTTTGGTTAGCTCATCTCTCGGGTTTCTTGGGGTGTTATGTCTAGCCTTAGGAAGAGTCTAAAGACGAGAAACCTTAAATTCTTCCATGTCAAGCAAACTTGAATCCATATAAGTATATACGTATATATACATATATGTATATGTATACATATGTATGTATATATGTATATGTATAGTTATATATGAATAGACCTAAGCGTTACTAGTGTCGAATGACTTATGTATATACATATGCACGTATATATAAATATGAGAATAGAAATGGGTACACGTAAATATATTAATACTTGTGTCGTGTATAAATAATGATAGGTCGTGACGGTTGAAGGATTCGGGGCAATTATAATTCGTTGAATATTTATAATTTAATTACAACTCGACGTTCAAGGCAAAGGTGAGTTTCGTAGCCCTACGTTTACTTTATTTGGGGTGGAAAGTGTACTCGTTGTTAAACGGTTGTCGGTTGATACAATTTGTTGTGATATGAATTGAGACGTTAGATATCTAATTGATTGATGGTGATACGTGTTATGTGACGCTTATATGTGACGTTTATAATTGTGACGTATGACGTATATACTACTATTATGTATTAACCTGACGGTGGATTGGCGAATCCACACCCGGTATGATCATGGCCACTTTAATAGAATTAAGGATTTCTATTATTGAAAAAAGTGTGAAAAATATGTCCAAAGGGTTGTTAAAGAGTGTGGAGTTTGTCAGAAGGCCAAATATGAAAGAATTAACTCTCCTAGCGTGTTACAACCATTACCCATTCCTCAGTCCATCTTTACAGATATCTCTATGGACTTTGTATCTAGGTTACCAAGGGTTCAAGGTAAGGATACAATTTTGGTAGTAGTGGATAGATTAACCAAGTATGGTCATTTTATACTACTCAGCCATCCCTTTTCTGCTACTACTGTGGCCCAAGCTTTCTTAGATAATGTATTCAAAATAAATGGCAATCCTCAAACCATTGTGTCTGATAGAGATCCTGTATTTCTGAGTGCTTTTTGGAAGGATTTTATGAAATTGCAAGGAGTAAATCTGGCTATGTCTTCTTCCTATCACCCTCAATCTGATGGTCAGACTGAAGTCTTAAACAGATGCTTGGAATCATACTTGAGGAGTATGTGTATGGATACCCTTCTCACTTGGACTAAATGGGTACCATTGGCTCAGTGGTGGTACAACACTACTTGGCATTCTGCAATAAAAATGAGTCTATATGAAGCTCTATTTGGTATTAAACCTAATCTGCATCTGCCTTATATTCCTGGAGATACCTCAGTTGCTGCAGTGGAAGAATTTCATAGAGACAGAGAGAGTTTGATTCAGAAACTTAAGAACAATTTGCAAGTCGCCAGAAATAGAATGAAACAGTTTGCTGATGCTCATAGATCTGAGAGGGAATTTCAGGAAGAGGATTGGGTGTATGTCAAAATACACCCTTTTGCTCAAAAGTCACTGAAGAAACACTACTGCAGGAAACTCTCCCCAAGATACTTTGGCCCGTTTCAGATTCTGCAGAAAATTGGCAAAGTGGCTTACAAATTAGCTCTGCCTGCAGATGCTCAGATTCATAATACATTCCATGTGTCATTACTCAAACGTGCAGAAGGTCCCATTCCTGACCCAATTCCTATTCCACATGGGCCTAAATGGGCATTACAACCACGAGCTGTGTTGGATAGAGGTTTGGTCAAAAAGGGTAATAAGGCAGCTGTTCAGATTTTGGTTCATTGGCAAGGATTGCCAGTTACAGAAGCTTCTTGAGAACTCTTGGATGAAATGAAGATCCGCTTTCCAGACTTTTTCTTCTGATCTCCAATTTTGAGGACAAAATTTTTAGAAGGGGAGGGTATTGTTACTTGTAAAATACAATATATTAGAGTTTGGGTAGACATTTAATAACTAAATAAGTCTGGGGGTGTAATGTGTAAATAATAGGTCAGTTGTTAGAATTGGCGGGGAGAGGCGGTTACCAGAATTTGTGTATAAATACTCTATCCTAATATCATAATATCAGATTTGTGTGTGTAAATTCTCTCTTTCTCTCAAAATTCCCTCATTTCTCCAATTATCTTCTAACACTTGAGTTATTTTATTTTTTTACCTTGGTTTTGTGCTATTTTGTGTCAACAGATTAGTGTAACCGACAAATTGGCTACAAATGGTGTGCCATGTTGTGAAACTACGTGTTGGGTCTATTTACCCTCAATTGTTGTCTTGGTGGGTCTACACTTTGATATATGTTTCTTAGCCTTACTTAATTTTGAGGTGCTCATAAAGGTTGGCCAGCCTGATGATTGAAAGAATGCAGGTTAGTTAAGCTCTTGATGTTTAGTTCACAAATCATTTAAGAATTTGGTTGTAACTTTTACTTGCATTTTGTTTTTGCGGATTGTTTGATGATCAATTTACTCTAATTGCGACTATTGCTAGATTCTGCAAGAAGATATTTGAGGTGTGAAAGGACATTGTCAAGATGGAAATTGAGTAGGTTTTTTTTTTTTTGTTTTGTTTTTAAACCAAACACAATTTTATTTATTCTTCACGTTCAAAACTAAGGACTCGATCACAATGAAAATAAATACCATAGCTTGTGCCACCGTCTGTGAAGAACCCAGGTATGAACCCGAAAGCGCAACAGAACCACTGTTCCTAAGAACAACCAGCACGAAATGCAAAGTGTGATTTCTATATTTATGCATGATATTAAGTGATGCAACTGGTGTGGAAGAAAGTGACTATGGAAAATGAGTAGGCACAAAGTTAACTAGCTGCTCATAAACTAAAAACTAATACACTTGATATTATTTTTGTTTATGTTAGCTGAGTGTATTTTTTATTTTTTTTTTTTGAGAGGCTAAGGAATGATATTGTTTTAGTTCACGTATAATTATTGATATATGATATCACTTGCTTACTTTGCAAAACCATGTACATAAAGCAAAAAGGAAATGCCACAAAAGGGAAATGCCCTGCTTCCCACTGTCATGGTATAGGCAATTAATTATCTATCTATTTATGACTAAAAGAGGAGGTTGGGGTATACTTGGCACCCCTTAAAACTCTTTTTAGGCCTAAAACTCTCTCATTTTTTTCTAGATTTTTATTTTATTTTTTATTTGCTTATTAAATTATTATATACACAACAAATTTTTATTAATCGTTCTTATTCATATTATTTCTCTCCTTCCTATTTTTAATAAACAAATCAAGTTCAGTAAATTTCTCAACAAAAAAACATACGGTTTTTTTAAATCACTTTAATTTTATTTTTGGTATTATGTTCGTGTTTGTTTATTATTTGATATTGAATTGTTATGTTATTGTTATTTTTCATCTATTTTAATTTAGTTTGTTGTCAATTGTAATTTGATTATAACTTCTTCTTCTTTTGCAAAAGGGTTTTTCTTTTAAATTTGTTTTCTTCATGTTTTGTTATTTTTCACCTGTTTTGTTATTTATTATTTTGATATTTACCTTTGATATATATATTTTGAGACTATTCATCCATCGGACGGGCCTGAACACTAGTTAATTATATAATGCATGATAGAAGAAATCGACTAATGTAAACATATAATATACATTTTGAGAGGAAAAAGTTATATGCCTGTGCGTTGTGTGTCGGACGGGCCTACCATCACACGTTTCTGGCCACCCTTCTTTCTACTTCGGACCTCTTTATTCTAGTTTCAAAAGATCCGGAAGAGAACTTGCCAAGCTTATGGTGTGAGTCACATTTATCTTTTGTATGCGTTCGTGCTTGAAACTTCCACAACATCACCACTTATTTAGCATGTAATGTTTTTTGTTGGACAACATGTGTTGATAAGAACCCATCTTTTTGGTCTTTTATGAGTCTTGAATTTAAACTTGCATTTTACCACCATTGAAATCGTGTTTCTTTGTTTGCACTATGTAAACTAGCTTAATACCTAGTGTGTGACCGGGTTCAACGAATAATTATGTACTTTTTTTTTGAACAGCTATATTTTATTAGAATGCTTTGGCAAGGCGCCTAGGCAATAAAAAAAGTAGTACAATTACAAACTGGAAGATGGACTCATAACCCATAATGACCATGAGAGACTAACTTCCTATCACGATTAGAAATCCAACAATATGATGTAGAAACAATAGACTCGAACACTTTGAAGCATGTATCGTCGTTAGCCTTATAAACAACTTGATTTCTGTGTTTCCAAAGCGACCACACCACCATACAAAACAAATAGCTTCCAAAATCCTTTTGAATCTAGAAGAAAGCTGAGAAGACTCGATCCACTCTACAATCAATTTTGGGCTGGAAGTAGGCACATCTAGGTGAAACCTACTAACACATAATTGTGCAAGCTGAGTAGAGAAATTACAAAGTGAGAATAGATGATCAGATTCCACATTGTGCTGACATATTGGGCAATAAATATCTTCAATATCTAAACCTTTCTTACTTAGATTTAGCCGTGACGGGAGTCGGTCTCGTAATAGGCGCCACATGAAGATAT
Source organism: Erigeron breviscapus (assembly GCA_034093135.1). NCBI lineage: Eukaryota > Viridiplantae > Streptophyta > Magnoliopsida > Asterales > Asteraceae > Erigeron > Erigeron breviscapus. Next base: position 101,274,612 of record CM067169.1, read on the forward strand.
TGACTTTCTTAGGCACCAACGAATTCCACCTGGTCTTAATTGGCCCACAAGGCAACAGAGCACGTTCAAGACAAAGACGGAATTGGCGAATAGAAAAATAAGACTGACCTGGTACATTCCAAACCCACGAGTCCTCTCTATCAACGAGAGTGACCTGTTGGAGTAACGAATTTAAATCCTCCAGTTGGGATGATTCAGCCCCTCCCCGGATTAGTCTGCGCCATGACCATGCCCACACACCGTTCGACCATCTATTATTAACATCCACCCGTTTGTTTGTCTCCAAAGCAAATAGTCGAGGAAATCTAATAGCAAGAGCTTCATTCCCAACCCAAACATTTTTCCAAAAAAGGGTAGAACCCCCATCACCAATGCGTCTAATAATGGGGTATGTGGGAACAGAAAATAGATCATGGACCTCTCTAAAAGTAGAGCAGATTGCAGCCCATAAACCACGTGTTTTGCAAGAGAATTGCATTAAACTTTCTTGGCCATGGATTGTCAATATAACTTTCACCCATAAATGATTCATATTAGAAAGTGCTCTCCACCTCCATTTATAAATAAGTGCCAAGTTGAGAGCGTAAAGGCTCCCAATTCCCAACCCTCCAACCTCTTTTGAAGCTAGCGCTACCTTCCATTTAACCCATGCCATCTTATTGCATGAATCCGTAGAACCCCAAAAATTTTTGGCTCTTAAAGCTTCAAGAGTGCTGTTTACTTTCTTAGGGAGCTTAAACATGGAAAGATAATAAATCCCGAGAGATCCTAATATAGAAGAAATTAAAGTGGATCTCCCTCCAATAGAAAGAAGTTTCGCATTCCAAGCGGAAAGTCTTTTCTTGAACTTTTGTACCATGCAATCCCAATCTGTTAGCCCACAAGACCACTTCAGCGTTTTGCACCCCAATACCATAAATAGAGGACTTGTGAAAGTTGATCTTTAGACCCGAAATTAAATAGAAAAACTTGAAGGCATGCTTCATGGTTTCGAAGTTAGAAGAAGACCAATCACCAAGTAAAATCATGTCATCAGCATACATCTAATGCGAGATAGAGAGCTGATTAATATGGGCACCATGGAATCTTCCCGAGCTCACAAGGTTGTCAAATGCAACGTGAAGACCTTCCATTGCAAGAATAAACAAGAAGGGCGCCATTGGGTCACCTTGGCGAAGCCCCCTGTTTAACGAGAACTCTTTTGTTGGGCTCCCGTTCACAAGTACTGAAGCTCTGGCCGATTTTAGACAAGAGGCGATCCAACCGATCCACCGATTACTAAATCCCATCCCTTTCATAATACTGAACAAATAATCCCATACAATCGAATCATAGGCCTTCTCAAAATCAATTTTAAACAAGAGAAGATTCTTTTTGCGTCTAGAGAACCAACTAATGACCTCGCTTAATATTAAAGGGCCATCCAAGATTTGACGACCTTTAATAATGGCAGATTGTTCTTGACTAACAATATAAGGAATCACCTTTACAAGTCTATTGGCAATAGTTTTATATTGCACACCGATCAGACTAAGTAGTCTGTAGTCGGTAACAAGAAGTGGATGATCAGTTTTAGGTAGCAAGGTAATAAAAGTCGAGCTGCAACCATTGGGAATGATGGAGGAGTCACAAATTCAGAAACAACAGCAAAAATATCAACCTTTAACAGATCCCAATATCATTTTATAAAACCAAATGCAAAACCATCGGGACCAGGTGATTTCTCACTACCACAACTCCACACTGCCTTTTTCGTCTCTTCCAAAGTTATTCTCGCATCCAACAAATCAATGTCAGACGGAACCAATTGTTTCAACCTGCAGTTAGGGGTGATATGAAAGCAAGGAGTATCCAACTTACTGAACTTCTCTTGAAAGTAATTAAAGAAGACGTTTTTCACCTCAACCGGGTCTTCCACCCACATGCCGTGATGTTATATACCTGAGATTGCATTTGCTCTCCTTCTCCACTTCAGTATATGGTGAAATTTTTTTGAATTCTCGTCTCCTTCCATTGCCCATTTCAGTTTGGCCTTTTGCATCGAATCTCGACTCAAACGAGAATAATTATGTACTTACAAGTTATAAAAGGTGTATTGGAGTTAGTTTCTTATTACTAAACTAAAATAGAAGGGAAAAAAAATTAATCAGTATGCAACAAAATGGGATCAAGAACCACTCCATGGTTCAACTCGAAACTCAACTTGACTAATCAAAATTACATTAATAATAACCATTGATATTTATCCATCCTCATCTTATTTATCCATCTTTAAATTTCTTCTTTCAATCTTTCAACTTTTAAATAGGGGAACATCACATTAATAATAACCATTAATATTAATGCTACGATCGACTCCCTGTCTCGAGCGATACCAAGACTGTTTGGAATAGATTTGTACCGAAAAAAGTTAATCTTTTTGTGTGGAGACAAAGGCGTGATTGCCTGCCTACTTCCATAAATTTATTTGCCAAAGGAGTAGATGTCTCTACGTTTAGGTGCTTCAACTGTCCTAATGGTGTGGAGTTCTCGAATCACATATTCCATGATTGCAAGCTGGTAAAAGATACTAGAAATCTCTTGTGCGATTGGCTGAAATTAGACATTCCCGATGAACCTCTGGACCGGATCCTCGCTTGGTGTGATGCTCTATTATCACCCTCTTGTATCTTTGGATTCATAATCGAGATAGAAAGGACACGTCTACGTGGGAAACTTGGAACGTGAGTCCTCTGGCTTATTGATTTTAGATTGTAGTAAGGTTTGTCGTGTCTTGTTTCCTCAGAACTTGTTTGGGGTCAGTGGCGGAGCCAATGTACACCTAGGGTGGTCACGGCCCCACCCTCAACCCATTTTGATTACTGTTTGTTTTTTCCGTTTTCATGTGTCCATGGCCGGCGGTTTTCTCAAATGGGGGCATAGATCTAATTTGCAGGTTTTTCAAGATAAAAGGATGACATACTTTTTAACATTTATCCATTCTAGTCCTTTGTGTATTATCAGAGTTTCAATCTAGTCCCTAAACTTTTCAAGTTATTACTTTTTAGAATAAAATGCATAGTAAGAATATTATCATTTATAGTTAATATTACAATCTAGTCTCCTCATTTAAATAAAAATGGGTCCCAAACTTTATAAACTTAACTGGATTATATCCCTTATAACTAGAGTGTTATTTGTATAAAATTTAAACAGAACATTTTTTTTTGTTTAATCCTAGGTATAAAAAAATCAAGACCGGCCTTGTTTATAAGTTTATATACTTCACTTGTAGATTTTATAAAATTTGAAGGAGTTTAGTAATAAAGAGAAAAAAAATTCTTATGCCCCCCATCTTATAAATGTCTGGATCCGCCACTGTTTGGGGTCGTATCAAAAACGCCAACCGGTGGCTCGGCCTTCGTTGGTGGGGTTTTTTCTTATGTCTTTGGTTTTCCTGTAATTGGCATAAGTTTTTTTCAACCTTTTTACGACCTTAGCAGTTAAAGTTCTGGGTAGGATCTAGAATATGTATTCAGTTGCTGTTTTTCTAGATTGTATCTTGACCTCTAGCGCCTTGCTAGTGGTTCCGTATTGATAATATATTACTTTTTTGTCGTTCAAGAAAGAAAATATATTTATCCATCTCTAAATATGAAGTTTGGATCAATTTAACCGAATATTTTAAAGAGGGATATAAACCACGGAAGTAACAAACAACAGGGACGATTTTTACAATTAACTCTAAATTTAAATTATCTATTAAGTTAAGGGGGTCAATCCGTCAATGTAAAAACAAGATGACACGATTTCTTCGGTCCTGTCTCTAGTCCTTAATTACTTTGAAAAACCCTCTTTTTTTAAGCTGCAAACTTTCACTCTGAAAAACCCCATTAACCTAATCACAATCAAAGTAATCGAAAATGTCAGAATACATACCTATAGAAATTCAGGAGGAAATCTTGAAAAGGCTTCCAGTAAGGCCATTAATCCAATTCCGATCAGTCTCAAAGCCATGGAAGGGTTTGATCGACAGCCCCAATTTCATTGTTTCTTACGGTGTTCGTCACCCCCATCCCGATCGCTTCATCTTAAGGTATAAACTTTCTTCTCATATTAATGACAGATATATAACATTAGTTGATAATGATGATGATAATAGTTTTGTCCAACAAGATTTCGTTCCCACCATTCCTGACCTTATTAAAAAATTTGAACCCCATTCAATAAAGGTAGTTGGTAGCTCTCACGGTTTGCTGTGCTTTAAGTTTTTATTTGTACAGATGCTTGCTCTTTGGAATCCTTCTATAAGGAAATTCGTTGGTATTCAAGTCCCATATATCCGTGTTTCGCCCTATGAAAAACTTGCTAATGTTGGGTTTCACTCTGTTATTGGTTTCGGGGTCTGTCCCGTCACTTTTGATCCTACTGTTCTCAAGATTGAATATATTCGTTATGAGCGGAAAATGAAATATATGCCTGACAGTCCCTTGGAAAGTTCAAGTTTTTACTTTGAGTACTGGGACTTGGAGTATTCTATCTACAAATCTTCCCCGCGAATCAATTAGACTCGGAAGCTCTCAGGTTGTTATCGATGGGTTTCTTTATTGGGTTGCTTTTGATATGCTTGATGCTGAAGATGACCAATCTCAATCACATTATATGATAGTGTCGTTTGATTTGACTGCCAAAGAATTCGAAGAGATAAATCTCACTGATAGTTTAACAAACCCGCTTTATAAAATTCAGAGTATATCTAAGCTAAGGGAGTCTCTTGTTGTGCTTGCATGCCACACAGAGTTTGAGGAAGACGGGTCAGTTTGTTCTTTATGGATGATGAAGGAGCAGGGTGTTAATCGATCATTTACAAAGCTATACAACATCAACGTTCCAGATCTCATAATAAACCGAATACTAGGATTTAGGAAGACTCGTGAACTAATAATGGAAACATTTATTAGCCGGAGTTCACAAAATGCGGAAGTTCAAATCTACAATCCCAACTCAGAAGCCGTTGATAATCTCGGGATTCATGGAGTCAAATATTCTTTCCTTATGTGCTCTTATATGGAAACACTGCTTTTGCTTGATCAGTTCAATGGTTCTATATATTCCATCAGTAACTGATTAAAAATAAACGCATACAAAGATGTGGGTGGATTTACCAAGTAATGTACTACAAGAGGGAGGGTCTGCTAGTCATTAGTTAAGGTAGATTTAATTACTTTCATCTTGTATAAGTGATGCCATTATTCTCTTCAAATTTCAGACTTGCTTAAAAACTTTCGTTTTGCAAATGCTTGAATTATTAACACTCCATGTCTTAGTGTTGGATGATCCAATATGATTCTGTATTCTTCAAATTTGTGTTTGGTAACTGTTCATTTTAGGTTTATGATATGATTAGGTTTGTTGGTTTACAAGCAATTGAAGTGTTAGAATGAAATATTGCTTACCTTAATGTTAAAGATGGACCATATGAGGGAAATTAAAATGTATATACTCTCTGCAGATTAGTTTAAGTAACAGAAGTTCAAATGGATGCATATATTGACTCTTATTATTGAATTGAGGTAAATGTTTCTTATATCAAATGATGATGAATATCAGGATAGAAGTAACAACATATTCCATAAAATATTTCATGTCAAAATACAAGATTAACCTAATGGTATTATTTAATCTTGGAAGTTTCAATTTTGCATCAAATACACACTACCATATCAAAATACAAGGTTTGACATCAACTTTTTGCTTAGATTGCTTACTATATGCTGAAAGAAGTATGTGGCACAATAAAAAAGAAAAATGCTGCATATAAAAGCACAATCACTGTCTGTTAGTTTCCTGTTTCAGCTTCAGTGTGCCAAGTTATTCATGTATGTTTCTATCCTAATGAAAAACTGAGTTTGATAGCCTGTAAATACTCGAGTAAATCCGTTTTCGGGACGTACTCTTGAGATGCTTGGGACTGGATACTTGGATATTACTGTACACTTGTTACAAAAGCTAATTCTCAATTCCACTATGGAGTCCATATAAGATCCCAAAATTACAGCTCTCAACCTTTTCAAGAAAGCATTATCATTGTCATTCGAGGTGATTGGTAACAAGGTGGCTTCAAGAACACAACTTTCATCATTACCAACGTCAATTCCATAAACCTTGTGATAAACATCTTGAATTTCAAAGAAAAATATGTTATGGGGGATCACATTGATGACACGAACACTGTGATCATCAAGAACTGTTTTTATGGCCTGCAGAACACACTACTTAACAAACTCTGGCGGTGGAGCACTGACCCTGCTCACTCATGGCTGGTCGGTTTGTGTTATATTTTAATTCTAACCAGTTTTATTATAGATTAAATAAATTGATCAGTTTAAAAGACAATGGGCCAAACAAGTCAAATTAGATAAAATTTGCCCAAAGTGTTCTAAAATCTTTTAAAGTTCATTTCCCTTTAAGAAGTTGGGTTATTATTGAAAAAAGAATAAATGGGTGCTCTACTTTTGAAAGTCGATTCACCTACTTTGAAAGCTGACCTTTAATCTGTTGCGGTGAGCCTCCTGAGAAAGGACTTCTGCGGAGACTCTTGTTGAATTTATGTGTCTATACTTCTACCAAGGGGGTCCTTGTAGATATGTTCAAGGGAGATACTGAAGGCCCAGTGGGATGGTTGACTAGTATATATTACTTTATGGCTATCGGTCTAATGTTGTTTATGGTCGATCTCACCTCTTACATGGTATCACTATCCGATAGTCTGACCTAGCTTGTTTTTCTTTTAAGATTTTTAATGATTTTGATGCTAGAGATTTTTATTTTTAATTTATCACAGGTCTTTTGCTTCTAGGATTGACTTGAATCCCGAAGTCTTGCCTAACTTGGCCATAAATTACTTGCATGTTGCCGATAACTTGTTCTAATTTGACTCTTCAAACGCTCTAAAAAATGATAAAAGGGAAGGAAAAGGTGATTGAAGTAGAAGAATTGTCACATCCTGCTGGACTGTCAATAAAGTGCGCTGTTCCAATTATTGTTTACAAAGCTCTTGAATCATCGCAGTATCCTTCAAGAGGAGGTACTTTAGTCCACATGTTCTTTTGCTGGTCTGTAGATTCTCTAATGTTTGTACGTGTGGGAAGCAAGATGGATGGTCAGGTGGGTGGTTAACGGGTTAAATCACCTTAGCTTGAAAATGATCATTTTTTCGGTATATGGGCTAAACTGGTTAGGCTGATGTGCATTTTCTATTTTGTTGTTTGCCCTTGTCTATTGCCTTTTTGGCAGTAAACTAAGACAAGCAGCAGTCTACTTGATGAGACGAAAGGTAGGTTCGGTGGCTTGGAGCTAAAAATTCAGATGCTTGAATAAGTCAATTACCTGGCAATACATTTTTTTTAGTATTATTTTGTTTTGTTCTTTCTGAGGTGTATACTAACGAACTTGTCTACATCGATGCCATTATGCCAAAGTAGTTATTTTATATCATGAGTATGGTGATGCATGTTTTGAAGTATAGGTGTCGCTTCTTAGTTTATGGCAATGCATCCAAAAGCATTTTATTATATCGTTAAAGAGATGTTGATGGATGAGTGGATTAACCTGATATCCGTATTGAACAAAGGAAGGACGACATCTATGCAGCTAAGACAAGAACCCATGTAGGCACACACCATCTATTAATATATATTTCTAGAAGAAAGATGTTAAGATCATGGACATGTGTGATTAATTACTTGGTCGGGTTCAGGATGAATTAGAAATATATGGAAGGCATGAGTTTATCATATAAGATTCCAAATACATGTATCTGTATGCAGCGTATATAATTTTTATAAAGTATGGACAGGCTGTGCACTTAAGTTCACACGTAAATGAATTTGGTGATTCCAGCTGTTCTTTTCATTGGCTCTGTATCCAGATATGTCTAATTTTGTTGCATACTTGATTGCTGGCACAATCTTCGTCCATCAATATGTAATCTAATCTTTGTTTGTATTATGTTTATGTGCTACAAGATGATAAAGAAGTTCAGAAAGATCCGGCTATAGAGGAAGAGGTCAAGTACTGTTATGCAGACTTCAGGTATGTACTTTTCTAGCTTTTATTTTGTTATAGTAATTGTTCTTTAACATACATATATTCTTCTTCTATCGTCTCTCACAAATTCATATTATTGTTTCCAGCTATTTTGGATTTTGTATATCATATTGAGATATTGTAATAGAATATTCAACAAATAGTTGGGTGATTTACACTTGAATAGCAGGTGTAAATAAATGATTTGTGGTTATATTGATTCTGATGATAATCTCATTGTAGTGGCCCTGTGTTGGATTTCAGGCCCCAAATATACACTTTACACACTCACAATATATGTATATATATGTATGAAGAGAATAGATTTAACACTTTCTGTATATTAATGAAAAGGGGTACATAAACAAAAATTGACCACCTATTTATAACTAAATAAAACACACGAATGCACTAAAACTAAGTTAACGCACGTTCCTCCTGATTTAAAGCAAAAAATATATGTTCACCTCCGAATAACGGGGGGTCAACCCATGAATCAAACTTCACCCATGATTGCTTAATTAGTTTCTGATCCATGACCTGTATTTCTGACCCGTAACCAACCCAAACTCATCAGGATTAACCCAACACCCTGGATGTCACAAGTGGAACGTACCAGTCAATCTAATAGATGGTTGGTAGTTTCTGGTTTGATTTAGTTATCTTTTTTTTTTCTTTTCCAATTTCAGCTCATGTACAGTACTTATATTCTTATTTTTTATGTTTCTATTTTCATGATTTTCAGGTAATGAAGGTGATGTCAAATGCAAAATACAAAGTATTAGCAGAAAAGCTTAATTAGGTGCTCTTTGTCTCTGCTTTTGCTATTGTCATGATTTTATATTATTTTTGCCATTGTTTTTGTCTTTTCGTAGTCTCAATGGCCAGAATAGTTAAAAATGGATTTTATTGTCTGTTTAAACCTGAGTTCTTTTGGTGCTTGAGTTATTTTTTTAACTTGGTTTTGTGCTATTTCGTGTCAACAGATAGTAACCGACAAAATGGCTACAAATGATGTGCCATGTTGTGAAAGTGTGAAACTATGCTTTGGGTCTATTTACCCTCAGCTGTTGGCTTGGTGGCCTTTCCTGGACTTATGTTGGGTCTAACACTTAGATATATGTCTTGATCTTTGAAGCCTGATGATTGAAAGAATGCAGGTTAGTTAAGCTCTAGATCTTTAGTTTACTAATAAGAATTTAGTTGTAAGTTTTACTTGCATTTTGTTTTTGCATAGAAGATTTTTGTTTGAATTGTTTTAATAATCAATCTACTTTAATTGCGACTATTGATAGATTCTGCAAGAAGAAATCTGAGGTGTGAACGGACATTGTCAAGATGGAAATCGAGTAAGCTTTTTAGGCCAGTGCTTATAAAGAGGACCGTCCTCCAGCTTCTTGTCTGCCACATTAGCATCACATCACTCAGGACTCTCCTCAGGACTCTCACTGTCTATAAGGTATAAGAGGCCGTCCTCCAGCTTCTTGTCTGCCACATCACATCACTCAGGACTCTCCTCAGGACTCTCACTGTCTATAAGGACAGCTTCTTCAGAACTTCTTCGTCACATCATCATTTCTTTTATATTTTTTTTATACCAAAAAAACACCGTTCAAATAAAATATTTTTATTATTAATAACACATTACAACATTTATTTAAAAAGTTACGATCCTAGGGCATTAGAAAATAAAAATATCACGAAACTAGACATAATAAAAACATTAATAAAACATCATCAACGTTGACGGTAATTTTCCGGGAGGTTCCAAACATGTTCCACTAGGGCATTGCGAAGTCGATGGTGCGTCCTTCTATCACGTAACTCCGCGAAGACCCGCATTTGCGTTGCAACCCTTTCATCCCACGTACGTGTTGGCACATTAGTTGGATCGGACAAATAATCTTCCTCAAGGTCGGAAATTGCGCTACCGTTGTCTTGAACAATCATGTTGTGTATAATGACACAAGCATACATAATACGTTTTATTTTGTTCCCCGAAAACGGGCGGGCATTATGTTTAAGGATTGCCCAACGACCTTGAAGCACCCCGAAAGCTCGTTCGGCATCCTTTCTTGCAGCCTCTTGATAGCGCTTGAACTTACCAGTCTTTGGATCCATCGGGCATTTAAAAGACTTGACTAGTGTCGCCCATTCAGGATAAATACCGTCAGCTAGATAATATCCCTTGGTAAACTCTTCACCGTTAATAGTATATTGGAGTGCAGGAGCCCTATCTTGGAGCAGATCTTTGAACAAATCTGATTCATTAAGGACGTTGATGTCGTTGTTCGAACCTGCGGGGCCAAAGTAAGCATGCCAAATCCACAAATCATACGAAGCAACTGCTTCAAGCATGATCGTTGGATGTCCTTTGTCGCCTCGTGTGTACTGCCCTTGCCAAGCCACCGGACAGTTTCTCCAACCCCAATGCATACAATCAATACTACCAAGCATACTAGGAAAACCATGTATATGTTCATGCTTACTTACCAAACGTTGGACATCTTCACTTGTCGGCTTTCTCAAGTACTCAGTGTGATATAAATAATAAACACACTTACAAAAGTTATTTAAACAATCAACTGAAGTCGCACGACCCATATGTAAGTACTCATCTAGTTGGTCGGGATTAGCACCATACGCCAATTGACGTATGACGGAAGTACATTTTTGGAAAATGTTGAAACCACGCCTACCAGTGCAATCGGTTTGATTTTTTTGAAAAAACTGAAAATGTTTGGGTAGGGGTTCGATGGCGCTAAAGCTGTGTATAGCTTGGCATATACGGATAAACATCTGCTTGCGCATTCGAAATCATCTTCGGAAAAAATCGGCCGGAAAAGTTGGTGCATCAGAAAAGTAATCATTCCATAAACGTGCCGCGGATCCGGCATGATCTCGTGATAAAACCCTTCTGGGTCTAGGAACACGTGAACCTGATGCGCTATCGTTTGATTCTTCTTCGTTACAAAGATCAAAAACGGCGCATGCGATCTCTGGATTAAATAGCGTGTTCATTTGTGTAACGGTGTTGGTAAGGAAATTGAATTCATCACTTGATGATGATGAAGTAGACATAATTTTGGTGGTGTTTGAAATGAAATGTTTGTGTGATGAAATGTTTGTGTGTTAAAATGAGAATAAGGTTAGTGTTTAAATAGAAAGAAAAAAAAGTAACCGTTGAAGAAAAAAAAAAACAAACGGCTAAATTGGTCCCACATCCAACGTCCACAAACTTCTTCCGGAGAACTCCAAGCCTTGGACGCTCGAGAAGGACGATCGGTGTCAATAGCCGTCCGCGTCTTGGAGCTTCTTGGACGCTCGCCAAGACTCCCTATAAGCACTGCCCTTAACAAGCATGGAATGCAAATTGTGATTTACATATTTATCCATGATATGAAGTGATGCAATTGGTTTGAAAGAAAGTGACTATGGAAAATGAGTACCTAGCACACAAAGTTAAATGCCTGCTCAGTTGATATTAGTTTTGTTTATGTTGGCTGAGTGTATTTTTTTTAATCACTTGCTTACTTTGCAAAATCAGGTTCATCGAGTAAAAAGGGATGTTCCTTCCTTCCCCACTTTCATGGTATAGCCATATAGGTAATTAATTACTAATTATATGATGCATGATAGGAGAAAAACACTAATGTAAATATACACTTTAGATTTTAAGAGGAAAATGTCATCGTCGCATGGGCTAACTGTCACACCTTTAAAGTTTAATGGTGTGACACATCCATCTTTTGTATGCGTGTTTGAAATTTTAACAACATTACCACTATGCCCCTTTCATGCACTATGATGCATAATAACCACTCTAAATGTCAATGTATTTTAAACAATAACACAAACTTTTTTTAATTGTTCTATGTATTCAATAAACTTTTAAACTAGTTATTATTTGACTCGAATAACCATTCTTTTTTAATTGAATTAATGATGTGGACTATAAATTAAGGTTTTTGTTAAATGCTATTATTAACGTGCATTAATTGGTTGTATTTTTACCAACAATTTAAGGATAAACTTTTGATTAAAGGTATAACCTTATAAATTGTCATTAGAAAAATCCTAAGATTAATATCATTAATGATGTAGATATCTAAATTAAAAACCATTTTATGTTAATTTAAGTGAAAGTTGTGTTAATGAAGGTTATGATATTTATGCACACTAAAAGACTGTTTATTGGACAAAAAATGATTGATGTTCTTAAAGTTTTAGCTTAATAATTTTTGTAATTCATTCATTATTTTTCTCATCACTCTTTAATTTTTTCAAGTAGCTTGATCTTAGGGTATCTCTAATGGAGTTTTTTATAAATCTTTTTACTATTTTATAAAGTTTTTGCTCAAACCTTTTGTCACTGGAACGAAAAACTTTTTAGCAATAGCTTGAACAATATCAAATCTTTGCAAGAAATTGAAATCTCTTTTTTTATTATTCATAATTAAAAAATAATTAAAAGACATATTTTTGAAGTTTAACCATTAGAGCCATAATTTGATGAATAACTAAGCTTTTAACCAATAACTTGAGATGGGAATATTTCAATTAACAAATATTAATCAAAAAAGCGTAGATGTGAAGAAAAAATTTATATATGGTATATTTTGCACAAAAACTTTGAGCTGGGGCTATAACTAGTGGTTTGGAGCTAAAACTTGTAAATGAGACTAGGAACTGAGGGCTGCATTTCAACTTTTCTTACAAAATTTTTTATTTTAATGACCTTACAAGGATTTTAAAAGCTTTTTGGGACTGAGTTTTTTATTCTTAAAACATATCCAAACATGATTATTATTTTGAAAAAAAATATTTTTAAAAGCTCAGATCTTTTAAACTCTTAAAAGCCAATTACCAAAAAATATTAATTTGTTGGGCCTCTCTCTCAATCTACAAATACAATCACTCTGAAAACACTATGCTTTTGAAAAACGGCCGGGACCGGCTTAACCGTGAACCGGTGGTATCAACCAAGATACCTACTGTACTAGAATCGAACATGCGGTCACTACATTTGCATTATCTAACTCCTTTTTCTCTTTTTAAGTATTTTTCCGTTTTTTAGCATAGCAAATAACAAATTACATATCTGTGTTAAATTCGAAACATATGTGGAACATACTATGTGTTTAGTATCTTTATTTTAAAATATATAAATTATAAGGGGCCGATTTTGAAAACATTGGAGAAAACCTTTATTAAAAAGTATACAACATTCAATCATTCGTCTTCCCCCCCCCCCCCCCCCCCCCCCACACACACACACACCGAAAATAAAAAAAGAAAATACTATAAAAAATAATAAAAATAATCAAGATGTCAGTGTACATACCTTTCGAGATTCAGGCGGAAATATTGAAAAGGCTTCCTGTAAAGCCATTAATCCAATTCCGGTCAGTCTCAAAACCATGGAAGCGTTTGATCGACAGCCCTAAATTTATTGTTTCTTACGGTGTTCGTCACCCATAGCCCGATCGTTACATGTTAAGGTATAGACTTGATAGTGAGGACAAATATATAACTTTAGTTGATAATGATGATGATAGTTTTGTCCAACAAGATTTTGTTCCCACCACTCCTGACCTCATTAAGAAATTTGAATACTATTCGAGAGTTGTCGGTAGCTCTCACGGTTTGTTGTGCTATAAGAATGTATTTGATGAGATGGTTGTTATTTGGAATCCTTGGATTAGGAAATCCGTTGGTATTGAAGTCCCATATACCTGTGTTTCGCCCGCTGCTGATGTTTGGGTTAAGACTGTTATTGGTTTCGGGGTTTGTCCTGTCACTTTTGATCCTACTATTCTCAAGATTGAATATATTTATTATGAGCGGAAAATGAAATATATGCCTGACATCCGTTGGAAAGTTCAAGTTTTTACTTTGAGTACTGGGACTTGGAGTATTCTATCTACCAATCTGCCTCGCGGATCAATTGAACTTAAAAAAGAGTCTCAGGTTGTTATCGATAGGTTTATTTATTGGGTTGCTGTTGATAAGCTTGATGCTGAAGATGACCAATCTCAATCACATTATTTGATAGTTCCGTTTGATTTGACTGCCAAAGAATTTGAAGAGATAAATCTCACAGGTAGTTTAACAAATCCACTTTGTAAAATTCAGAGTATATCTAAGCTATGGGAGTCTCTTGTTGTGCTTGCATACCATGGACATTTCGGGTTGTTCTTTATGGATGATGAAGGAGCAGGGTGTTAATAGATCATTTACAAAGCTATACAACTTCAACATTCTAGATCCCGCACTAAACCGAATACTAGGATTTAGGAAGACTCGTGAACTAATAATGGAAACAGATATTAGCGGGAGTGCACAATATGCGGAAGTTCAAATCTACAATCCCAACTCAGAAGCCGTTGATAATCTCGGGATTCATGGAGTCAAATATTCTTTCCTTATGTGCTCTTATATGGAAACACTGCTTTTGCTTGATCAGTTCAATGGTTCTAAAAATAAACGCATACAAAGATGTGGGTGGATTTACCAAGTAATGTACTACAAGAGGGAGGGTCTGCTAGTCATTAGTTAAGGTAGATTTAATTACTTTCATCTTGTATAAGTGATGCCATTATTCTCTTCAAATTTCAGACTTGCTTAAAAACTTTCGTTTTGCAAATGCTTGAATTATTAACACTCCATGTCTTAGTGTTGGATGATCCAATATGATTCTGTATTCTTCAAATTTGTGTTTGGTAACTGTTCATTTTAGGTTTATGATATGATTAGGTTTGTTGGTTTACAAGCAATTGAAGTGTTAGAATGAAATATTGCTTACCTTAATGTTAAAGATGGACCATATGAGGGAAATTAAAATGTATATACTCTCTGCAGATTAGTTTAAGTAACAGAAGTTCAAATGGACCATATGAGGGAAATTAAAATGTATATACAAATGATGATGGATGACATATATTGACTCTTATTATTGAATTGAGGTAAATGTTTCTTATATCAAATGATGATGAATATCAGGATAGAAGTAACAACATATTCCATAAAATATTTCATGTCAAAATACAAGGTTTGACATCAACTTTGTGCTTAGATCGCTTAGTATATGCTGAAAGAAGTTTTTAAGCATACAAGAAAGAATAAATGTAGCACAATTAAAAAGAAAAACGCTGCATATTAGCATATAAAAGCTCAATCACTGTCTGTTAGTTCCCTGTTTCTGCTTCAGTGTGCAAGGTTATTCATGTAAGTTCCTATTTTAATTAAAAATGAGTTTGATAGCTATAGACTGTAAATACCCTAGTAAAGCTATTTTCGGGACTTTACTTTTGAGATGCTTGGCCCTGGATACTTGGCTATAACTGTACACTTGCTATAAAAGATAATTCACAATTCCAGTATGGAGTTCATATAAGATCCCAAAATTACAGCTCTCTTTTCAAGAAAACACTATCATCGTCATTCGAGGTGATTGGTGACAAGGTGACCAAAGGAACAAAACTTTCATTACTATCAACGCCAACTTCATAGACCTTGTGAAAAACATCATGAAGTTTAAAGAAAAGTATGTTATGGGGGAAAACATGATGACAAGAACACCTTGATCATCAAGAACTGTTTTTATGGCCTGAATAACACACTTCTTAACAAACTCTGACAGTCGAGCACTGACCCTAATCACTGATGGCTGCCCGGTTTGTGTTATGTTTTATTTCTAACCAGTTTTATCATAGATTAACTAAAATGATCAGCTTGAAAGACAATGGGCCAAACAGGTCAAATTAGATAAAATTTGCCCAAAATGTACTTCTAAAATCTTTTAAAATTCATTTCTCTTTAAGAAGTTGTGTTCTTATTCAAAAACAAATAAACGGGTGTTCTACTTTTGAAAGTTAATTTACCTACTTTGAAACTTATATACTTGTAATCTTTATGGGTATGCATTTTAGATTTATGTAGTCTTTTATCATTTATTTTGTGAAACTTACTTGCAATTTATGTATTTTTAGATTTGTGTCGCTTGAATAAACATATTGGTTGCAAGATGCATATATGTCAGGACTTGTGTTTGGATCTTATTTTTTATCATTTGGTCTTACAATGCAAACTTCTTGTTGACAAATTTTGTATTACTTGGTGTTTTATTTGAATAGAGGGTGTTGTCTGTTTTATGTTTATCTCAAACTTTTGTTTTTATGCTTGCCGAAATAGAGTTAGCCCTGCTTGAACTAGACCGTTGCTGAATGGTTTGGTTTCTTAGCCTGAGGTATGTGCAATCAAACTTACACTTTTAGATATACTTCACCGTATTTGTGTCACTCCTGTTTATCTCAAACTTTTGTTTTTATGTTTGCCGAAACAGAGTTAGCCAGCTTGAACTACACTCTTGTGAATGTATAACTGAATGGTTTGGTTTCATAGGCTGAGGTATGTGCAACCAACTTACACTTTCACATGTACTTCACTGCTTTATACGTATTTGTGTCAATCCTGTTTATCTCCAACTTTTGTTTTTATGTTTGCCGAAACAGAGTTAGCCAGCTTGAACTACACTCTTGTGAATGTATAACTGAATGGTTTGGTTTCATAGGCTGAGGTATGTGCAACCAACTTACACTTTCAGATATAGTTCACGGCTTCATACGTTTTGTGTCAAACCTGTTACACTGCCTTTTCAACTAGATATACGATTTTCCCACCTTTCTTTGCAAAGTAGTTATTAGTTATTGTGTCAAAGACCCGTTTTACTAGAATATGAAATGAAAAAGAAACCACATTCAAAATGACCAAGGTTACAAGAGTTTACTTGATGAGGCTTTCAATGCTAGGCTATTTGAAAACACCTCGATGTTAACCATGAGGAGGTCTTGACAACTCTTGCATCCTCCAGCTCTACATGCAAACAACCCATAATGACCCATGAAACCTCGCGTGCAAGAACAACTGAACCTGCAAAAGTGCTAATTAGACCACCTCTTTTTGATGTTCCTAACTTTATAGAAACAATGGAGATTGTTTATATAGAAGTTCTGCAAATCTCTCAGTATATCGATAAGGTCTCATATTATGGTACCATCAGAACCTTCATCTTATATGTCAACTCTCGATTGAAGCTAAAGTGTCCAGGCATATCTCAAATGGTGTGCTGTTAAGCGTTAAAGGTTGGACAGCACTTATTTGACTTTTGGAAATATGACCATTTTCCACCGTTTGTTGCTTCTTTAAAAGATGTAAGTGGCATTGTTGCATAACAATTTATGGTCATTTTGTATTTGGGACACCCCATGGACGTGGCTCATTATGGCTGAAAAATAGTTCAAAAAGACTTATAATGTCTAGGTTTTGTTTAAGAGTCTTGTGTTCACATCTTTCTTGTGAAGATAGATAAAACTACGAGCTCTTCCCTCTTCTACAGTTCTTGATACTTGCTTTAACTTATGCTTTTGTGTATACCTTCTAAATTCTGTGGTCCGTTTACTTTGGCTAATTGTTTTTGTGCTTTTGCTGTTGTAGAGATGAGGCTTGGTTAGTTGTTTTGAACATGTTCTCCAGATTGGTGTTTCTTGATATCTGTCATTGTCTTTTGCATGTGTGAGTCCTGTTCGACTCAGACCTTTGGTTTAATCAGTAATATTTGACCAGAGTTCATGATAGTATCTTGCAAATTTTGACCACGAGTGTTCACAGGTTGCAAGTGCTGTTGGTTCCCAAGTTGTAAGTATTTTCAAACTGTCGTTACTTCTTGGCGGAATTGGGTTTGTTGTTACCTCATGGGTAATAGTCAATGGTGCATATCGACACATCTTCAAGGAACGAAACTGTAAATTTGTTTTGATGTAACGTGCCATATGATAAAAGATCCAGTTAATGTATTTGTTTTTATTTTCTCGGTAAACAAAATGCGATAGCGGCTTATATTTTAATTATCTCAAATAATAAGCACCTATTTGAATTACAACAAAAAGGGTCTTTCCTTATTCTTTTCCTCATAGTTGTTATCTTATTCAAACACTATCAATGAAATATGTGTCTGTAACCCGTTTCAACATTTTTTCCTCTTACCTTTAGGTTATCATTAAGAAAAGGTATTAAAACTTAATTTTATTAACACTAAATATTTCTTCATCACATTACATGATATTAGCTTTTAGTGGGCTGTAGCTGCACACTAGTAACAGATTGATGCAACTAGTGTGAAAGAAAGTGACTATGGAATATGAGTACCTAGCACACAAAGTTAAATGCCTGCTCGTATACTAAAAAATAGCTAATACAGTTGATTTTAGTTTTGTTTATGTTGGCTGAGTGTATATTTTTTTTTTTATCAAGAAGGAATGACCCTAGTTCACGTATATTTATTGTCATGATATAGATAATTACTAAATTTTTGGGGACAACATGTTTTGTTAGAA
This sequence comes from Erigeron breviscapus, assembly GCA_034093135.1. NCBI lineage: Eukaryota > Viridiplantae > Streptophyta > Magnoliopsida > Asterales > Asteraceae > Erigeron > Erigeron breviscapus. Next base: position 101,293,073 of record CM067169.1, read on the forward strand.
CCTAGTCTTTTTGATCACTTGTGACAATCTTGAACTATAAACTTGCATTGCACTATATTTCTTTGCTTTCACTATGAAATTAAACATCTGTCATGTGGTACAAATATATGTTGTATCAAAGCATGTACAAATGTTATACTAGACAAATCTCCCACCACACCAGTCACAAGTTGTAGACATATAGTAACACATCAATGACAACTACAGTCACGAATATGAAGTGTATTTCTTTTGGTTTCAGCTACTTCACAATATGTCAACTACTATTATCCAAGCTAGTTTTGCATCACATGGGAGCTCCCACGAGTGTTAATTAATAAATAAAACTTAAAAACATTGTTTTTTTGATGTTAATTAAAAAAATTGCATTGCACTATTTATAAGATGTATATTAAAGGGTTGGGTATTGTAAAGTATTAAAGTAAAACAAATAGGACAAGATCTTGACCCTTAGATCATGGTTAAATTGATGCACGGAGATTCACCAAGCAATTAATACACGATGGTGACATTAGGTAGTGAATACCTGCAATGTTTTACCTCCAATTTAACGTTGTGCCTTCTGTAGCTGTTAAATTGGTGGGTTTTTCCTCCCCTGTGGACCCTGACTTCGTGAATCGGTCGCTAGTGACTGCCTGCCCGTATGGATGTAACGGCTAACCGTCCGTGACACGAACATTCAAAAAAATAAAAAAATTAAGGGCATCAAAGTCAAGAAAAGATTACATCATTTCTCGGGCCTCTCTCTCATACTACAATCACTTTGAAGAACCCTTTAGATATTTAACATTCAATCATTCATATTCCCTCACAAAAAAAAAAAAAAAAAAGGAGAAAAACTGTAAAAAAATCAAATCAAAATGTCAGAATATGTACCACTGGAAGTTCAAGAGGAAATATTGAAAAGGCTTCCTGTCAAGCCATTGATTCAGTTCCGATCAGTCTCGAAACCATGGAAGTCTTTGATTGGCAGCCCCGAATTTATTGCTGCTTACGGTGTTCGTCACCCCCATCCCGATCTCTTCATTTTAAGGTATGAACTTCCTTTGTATTCAAATTTATTGCCAGATTTCATGACCTCTTTAAGACCCTTTTACCCCATTCAATAAGCGTAGTCGGTAGCTCTCACGGATTGTATTGCTTTAAGGGTCATTACTTTACAGATGGTGATCGAACAGAGATGGTTATTATTTGGAATCCATTAATAAGCAAATCCGTTGGTATTCAAGTCGTAGATATGTATCACGATTTGCCTAATGGAAACTTGTGTATTGATGGGTTGGATGAAGTTAGTGATTTTGGGGTTTGTCCGACCACTTAGGATCCTACTTTGCTCGAGATTAGATGTATTGATTTTAAGCGTAAAATGGAAGATATGTATATTAGATGAGTAGTTATACAATAAGAACATGTCACAAGAATTGATTTTAACCTCGGTGTACTTTTAATATTCAGTTTAAAATATTAATATTGCTTCTGCCAAATCTACTAATCATCTTAATGAAGTCCATTTTAGGTAATGTTTTGGAGTATATACTTATAAAATTACTGCAATCATATGATATGATTTGAATAAGTGCCTTTTGTATATACATGAATCTGTAATCTACCTCTTTCTGGTAAATTAAGAATCGAAAATCTTAACAATAACTGAATAGCATTCACTTTAGCAGGTCAACCCGACTGAGGCCTGTTCGATCCGGTTTACTATTGGATTGTTTAGTCCAAACCCTCTTATCTGATCCGCCCATTTTGTAATGGCAGTTTGACTTTGGCCCTTTGAATCAAGTAAAATAAGAAATCCCGAAAGAATCGCATGCCCGCATAACAGCAAAAGAAAAGTGCTAATACTGTTACAGGACAAAATCTACAAAAATAAAAAGAAAAACAAAACAAAAAGTATAAGCATCTTGAATTATTGCAATTAAAACCGAAAAGTGCTAATGTGAGAAAACTAAAAATACTTACAGCTAGAATGATACACATGACCACAGCTGCAGTCGAAACCTAATCACATATAAGAAACATATTTGTTAAGAAAATTTTGTCTTTTAGATTATAAATGTATGCATATAAATATATAAATCGTGCAGTTTTGATACGATAATTATCATTTTTTTTCTTTTTTCTTATATTTCATATTATTAAACGTTTCTTCATTATAATTGATGCAGTTTTGATCTATCATTGAAAAGATTAATTCTTTAATATATGATCCGACCCATTTGACGAATTAAAATTAAAATAAAATAAATAAAGAAAAACAAAAGAGGGGAAAAAACCCTAGAAAACTTACAGTCGAAGATGTAGACGTCTTTGTAGCCGTATCCATAGTGATAAACAATATATATGAAATTGTGATGATTTGTATTATACTTCATGAGAATTACAATGACAGAATGTGATAATTTATATATGAGTTTCCTTTTTTAGCTTACAAACTCATGATGCACATACATGAGTTTCCTTTTTTAGCTTACAAACTCATGTATAAATTATCACATTCTGTCATTGTAATTCTCATGAAGTATAATACAAATCATCACAATTTCATATATATTGTTTATCACTATGGATACGGCTACAAAGACGTCTACATCTTCGACTGTAAGTTTTCGATCTAGGGTTTTTTCCCCTCTTTTGTTTTTCTTTATTTATTTTATTTTAATTTTAATTCGTCAAATGGGTCGGATCATATATTAAAGAATTAATCTTTTCAATGATAGATCAAAACTGCATCAATTATAATGAAGAAACGTTTAATAATATGAAATATAAGAAAAAAGAAAAAAAATGATAATTATCGTATCAAAACTGCACGATTTATATATTTATATGCATACATTTATAATCTAAAAGACAAAATTTTCTTAACAAATATGTTTCTTATATGTGATTAGGTTTCGACTGGAGCTGTGGTTATGTGTATCATTCTAGCTGTAAGTATTTTTAGTTTTCTCACATTAGCACTTTTCGGTTTTAATTGCAATAATTCAAGATGCTTATACTTTTTGTTTTGTTTTTCTTTTTATTTTTGTAGATTTTGTCCTGTAACAGTATTAGCACTTTTCTTTTGCTGTTATGCGGGCATGCGATTCTTTCGGGATTTCTTATTTTACTTGATTCAAAGGGCCAAAGTCAAACTGCCATTACAAAATGGGCGGATCAGATAAGAGGGTTTGGACTAAACAATCCAGTAGTAAACCGGATCGAACAGGCCTCAGTCGGGTTGACCTGCTAAAGTGAATGCTATTCAGTTATTGTTAAGATTTTCGATTCTTAATTTACCAGAAAGAGGTAGATTACAGATTCATGTATATACAAAAGGCACTTATTCAAATCATATCATATGATTGCAGTAATTTTATAAGTATATACTCCAAAACATTACCTAAAATGGACTTCATTAAGATGATTAGTAGATTTGGCAGAAGTATAGATATTTTAAACAAGTTGGGCCGTGGTAGATTAGATGTATTGATTTTAAGCGTAAAATGGAAGATATGCCTGGCTTTAGTGTTAGGAAGGTTCGAGTTTTTACTTTGAGCACTATTTACTAATTTGCCCCACGAATCAGTTAGACTTACTGGGTCTCAAGTTGTTATCAATAGGTTTATTTATTGGGTTGCTTTTGATATGCTTGATGTTGAAGGTGGTCGTACTCAATCACATTATCTGATTGTGTCGTTTGATTTGACTGCCAAAGAATTCAAAGAGATAAATCTCACAGATACTTTATCGAACCGGCTTTGTAGAATTTAGAGTGTATCTAAGCTAAAGGAGTCTCTTGTCTTGCTTGCATATGATAGAACGGTTGGGGAAGAGGTTTTTTCTTTATGGATGATGATGAAAGAGCCAGGTGAAAGTCGATTGTTTACAAAGCTATACAACATCAACATGCCAGATGCCACAATAAAGAGATTACTAGGATTTAGAAAGACCGGTGAACTTATACTAGAAATACAAGAACGAAATGCGGAAGTTGAAATCTACGATCCCAACTCAGAAGCCATTGATAATCTTGGGATCACTGGAGAAGGTTATTCCTTCTATATTTGTTCTTATATGGAATCACTGCTTGATCAGTTATATGATTGCGTAAAAAGATGGAATCACTTCTATATTTGTTTACATATTTACCTTTATATGTTGATTTGAAATCAGAGCCTCAAGAGTCACAGTTTTATGTCTTGATTTAAACGTATCTGTTACCGACCTTACTTAAAAAAGGTATCAGGTTCAGTTTCAACTTGCGTATGTGATATTGATCATTTACTTAAAGAGCTCTAGCTGTTACCCGCAATTTTAACCGAGAACCCCCAAAATTTCGGTTTTGCTTGTCAAGAAAAACAATCAGGAAAGGAAAAAAAAAAACGTAAACAACAAAAGTATGTATAAAGTGGCTAAAATCTTCTTTGGCAATGTAGAATGCTAAGTAGTGGAACACACTTTCTGCAGAAAACAGGGGATGCTCGTTCCATGAATACTTTCACTTGTTGTTGCTGCGGAAAAAGCATTGTGACAATTCCTTGACCTTCAACAAAACCCTGTAATTCATTTTAGGCCCCTTGATGTGCATTTTAACTAAAATTTAAAATGTTTAATTATTCAGGTGATTTTTAGCATTTTTCAAATGTCTAATATCAACTGCCAACATGCTTTTAACTTTTACATACTCTCTGACTTTTCTATTTGATTTTAAGTTTGAGGTTCTAGCTTCATTAATATGTTAGTTATTACATACAAAAGAAAAAGAAGTGATATTTTGTATATATAATACCAATCCTTCAAATTTCTGAAGCAAAATACATAATGACATATTACTCCCAGCCCATCACTAACAAAACACATACTTGTAGTGTCTGGACAATCAAATGTTGCTGACGGTGAACCTGGCTCACAAAAAAGATATACCTCTTGCGGTCACGAAGATTTGCTACAACTCTGGGTATCTGGTGGCCGCCTTGGGATTTGTTGGCTCGCTAAGCAGGTCGAAACCCTCTTTAAGAAAAGAAAAAAAAAAAAGAACCGGCCTCACAAACACGCTCTTCAATTGTTTGAATTCAAGTGTTTAATTTTTAGAATCTATTATTAATCATGAAAAATGAAACTACCAAATTCCAAGTTACAAATTATTAATCGTGAAAATTGAAACTACCATTCCAGGAGATGCATTGACTTCATAAGTCAAAGTCGATCACTTTTATACTTAAAAACTGATCATAGTTACAGACGTATTTGAAACAAGTTGATTTCCACTTTATACTTTACCTTACAATATTGCGTATCAAACTACACACATACCATATTCTTTTGGATCATGGAATATCAACTTTCTGCTTCGATTGCCAACTATATGCTGAAAGAAGTTTTCAAGCATACGAGAAATAATCAACATAGCTAGACTGTAAATACCCGAGTAAAGTTGTTTTCGGGACTTTACTTTTAAGATGCTTAGACCCGGATATATACTTGGCTATTACTATACACTTGTTACAAAAGAAAATTCACAACTCCACTATAGAGTAAATATAAGATCCCAAAATTACAAATCTCAACCTCTTCAAGAAAGCATTATTACAAGAACACAACTTTCATCGTTATCGACGTCAACTTCATAGAAAAGTGTGTTACAGGGGATCACATTGATCACACTTCTTAACAAACTCTGGTGGTGGAGCACTAACCTTAATCACTGATGGGTCGCCGGTTTGGGTTATCTTTTATTTCTAACCAGTTTTACTATAGATTTAATATAATGATCAGCTTAAAAGGCAACGGGGCAAACAGGTTAAATTAGATAAATATTTGCCCAAAGTGTACTCCTAAAATCTTTTAAAAATAATTTATCTTTAAGCAATTGGGTTAGTATTGAAAAAAGAATAAACGGGTGCTCTACTTCTGAAAGTTGATTCACCTACTTTGAAAGCTGACATTTAGCCTGTTGTCGTGAGCCTCTCGGGAAAGGACTTCTGCAGAGACTCTTAATACATATGTGCCCATACTTCTACCAAGGAGGTCCTTGTTTTGTTAAGGCTGGCATAACAGGTCACACGAAACCTGTTAAGACACGAACCTGTTAAGGTCGAACACGAACACGATCTGTTAAGAATTCGTGTCATTTTTCATGGACACGAAAATTAACAGTGCACCTGTTAAGGTTGTGAAAGTCTTTCTTTCTTCTCTGTTCTACAAATCTAATACTAAAGAAACAAATATGATGCTAATATAGATACATATAGATTGCAGCTCATCTAATAAGAAAAGAATATATGATAACATAGATACATACAAACCCATATATCTAATAATCTGAACACCATAGATTATTCCGATTATTATTCTTTTCTTTTTTTAAACAAAGAAAAAAAGTCTATAGCTTTATTTTGCATCAACATGAGGAGGTTCAAGATCGAGTGGATGATTGATGATTGTCGATTGATGATTGATCGAGTGGAAGGTTGGAACTTGGAAAAGATCGAGTGGATGATTGATGATTGTCGATTGATGATTGATCGAGTGGAAGGTTGGAACTTGGGAAAAGATCGAGTGGATGAGTAGATCGATTGATGTATGTGAGACTGTGACTTGGAAAAGATCGATCCATTGATCTGTGAGTGAAGCCATGATGTATATGATACTTGGTAAAAGATTGATTGATTTTTATGTGAGTGAAAGTGTGAACAGGGAGAGAGGGAGGCGGATGATAAAAAAAAAGTGTTTAGGGTTTCACATATTTAGTATGTTATATATACATATGACTTAACATGTCTTTAACATGTCTAACAGGTCCGGACCTGTTAAGACACGAAACCTGTTAAACCCAAACACGAAACCTGTTAAAAACAGGTCGTGTCGTGTTAACAGGTTTCGTATCAAAATTGCCGGCCTTAGTCCTTGTATATCTGCTACTAGACGAGCTCAAGCCAGATATTGAAGGCTCAGTGCGAAGGTTGACTAGTATATATTCTCAGACACTATGGCTATCGGTCTGAATGAAGTAGAAGAAATGTCACATCTGTTGGACTGTCAATAGAGTGCAATGTTCCAATCTTATTGTTTAAATAACTCTTGAATCATCGCAATATTTACCTGCTAGAGCTGGTATCTTAGTCCACGTGTTCTTTTGCTGGTCTGTAGGTTCTCTGTGTGGGAAGCAAGATGGATGCTCAGGTGGGTTGTTAACGGGTCAAATCACCTGAGCTTGAAATTGATCATTTTTTCGGTGCGAGTTAAAGAAGTTTGGTTAGGCTGATGTGCATATTTTTTAAATTAGCTCGTCTCTTTCTTGGCGTTTGCCCTCGTCTATTTCTTGTCGTTTGCCCTTGTGTCTATTACCTTGTCCATGGAAGATTCAGCAACATGAAACATGTTGGTTTCCACGCCAACTGACTATTCTAATTTGGGTGAGGTTTCATGGCACGACCCTGAATCCTGCAAGCATGTAGTCCCTAGACCATACAAGAGGCCGCCCTGATACTTGGGTCCAGAATTACATATCTATCAAGTTCAATTAGAGCGGTTTATTGCACTAAAGTTACTAACATAACTGTGTTCCAATACAGATTAGTACATAGAAATGACCAATACCGTTCCAAAAACATATCCCCTATTAAATATTAATGATTCAAGGCTATTACAAACTTACAATAGCATCTTTAAAGATGCACTAACGAGAAGCAACATGAGTTCATAAAAAGAAAACAGAAACAAATGCAGAAAAGAATAAACTTACAATCAAAAAGATAGAGAGAAAATATATCATCCATTAGACTCGATTATATTTTCTTAGTTTAGTAGTGTTTTAGTCACTTTGTTAGTAGAAATGGCATTGTGTAGGGGATTATCGGGGATCTCATTCCCCATCCCCACTATATTGCTATCTCATTAGCAATACAAGTTACTCAAAGGACCACTACATTATAACTTAAATGGTGACACCAATTAGCAATTTGCAACATGATTTAGTTAAAAGAAAACGGGAACTTATGCAATTTGCAAGAGACTAAGTAGCATGGGCTCATAGATTGCTGGTTGGGTTCAGACTAGTAACACATGGACGAGACATGTTACATGAGTTGCACAAATAAATAGGTTAAGGATATGTGCCATCAATCTATTGATTTGATGCAGTAGTAGATATATGTGTAGTACAGGACCAGGGGGAGATATGATTAGTGTACTGATTGGTATATGCGGATACAATTAAAGAACAGATGTAATAAGGAAAGGCTTCCTATGGGAAGAAAAAAAAACATCATATAATATAAAGAGAAACCTTACCCACATATGAGAAAATAGAAATATATAATGTTTATCTCGCTACATTAGTGACATTCTTCACTTTCTAAACCAATTGGAATAACTTTCATATTCTTCAATATTAATAAGTTAAACTTTTTACCGCAAATTTGCTACCAAGTCTAACTGTAGTAACTTAGTATCCCAACTTGCATAACCTCAAAACAAATAAAATATCGAGACCGGCAACCAAAAGGCCCTACTCTTCTACTAATGACACTTCACATATTTATTATGCACTTCCCATCGACCTATGATTAACTGGAAATGGGTTGCTTGTAATATAGTAGGAAATAGGGGAATGGAGAAAATCCTAATACGAAGCTACCCATCAACCTGCAATCAGTGCAGGGTGGTACTTGTGTTGAATCAGAAATATAACACACTTGCACACACAGTGGATTTCACACTGATTTTCTGATTGCATAAACCAAACCAAAAATACAATATAAATAGGTAGACTTCCACTGCTATTTACTAAAAACTGAAAGTAACCAAATAAAATAAAACTAACCAAAGTTTATGACATTTATTTTAATTGTCACATTTAACCTACGTCCTCAATTCAAATTGACTAATATATGATAACAGTAGGGATGGGCCAAAGGAATAATAACATTCCGTGTTGATAATAATATAAATAGCATTTATCAAACTTCAATCATCAACTAAGAGTATTTGCTGGTTCGAGTAAAAAAAAAAAATCAATTATCAAACTTAGATTATTTGCTAGTTCAAGTACATGTTACAAGTCAATCTTTGTTCTCTCAGCCACCAGAAATTCTTTTTGCATTGAATATCCCCATACAGAAACTGATTGAATCTCAAATAACAACCACTAAATTACATTAATAGAATTACCCTTGCATTTACCACGGTTGTTTGAATCTATTATATTCAACATAATCTTTAACAGCAATCCACATAACTACTGCCTAAAAAACTAAACCTCCATATCCGATAGCAATTCTGTATTTACAGATTTCAAAGTAATCTATAACAAAAATCTTACTCCATTCAGACTCCCAACCTGCCATTGATAGTTACCAATTATAAAATCCTCTATTAATAGTGAAGTGGTACTACACGTACGAGATAGCTATCTAGAAGCAGTCATTTGTTTAGAGTTGTAGTCACTATGAATGTGCATAAAAAACGAAACTCTATATGAAGTTGTGAACCTCCATTCTCAAGGCAAACAGTTACACACCACATGACTTGCATAATAAGTAGGTTTCAAATCTAAGCTACTAAAAAGTAAGGCTTTTGCAAAACAGAAAATTTTAATGCAGAAAGGCATGCTTTACCATAGAGATGTATCATAGAACATTCTCGATCACAACAATAAAGACAATGGACAAAAGCAACATTACCTTAATCTACGGGTATTTAATTAATGAAATCTAAACTAAAATACCCGAATAACCCAAAAGAATATTACATTAAGCATGCATCATTTCCATAAACTTGCTAGAAAGGCCTAAACTATCAGCAATGCAACATTGTTGCTAAGAGATGAAAGTGATATCTCTACCTCAATTGCCGTCGCCCACAATTTGACAATCTGCTTGATCAAGCAAAAGTAGAGTTTCCATGTAAGAGCTCACAAAGAAAGCACTATCTTCTCCATAAATCCCAAGCTTACTGATGTGTTCTGAGCATGGTTCATAAACTTCAAGTATGGCAGTGTCTTCATCATCATAGTGTGTTTCCATAATGGGTTCCCCATTCTTTCTAAAACATAGAAGCCTCTTCAATAATAGATTTGGTGCTTTAACGGTGTATAGCTTCGTGAACGATTTCTTTACAGTATCTTCCATTACCCAAACAGCACAAATGTCTGTCATGCTGCCCCTTATGTATTCAACCACAACAAGTGACTCCCGTATCTTAGACAAATTCATGTAAAAGGGGTGTGATAAACTATCTGGAAGGTCTATCACTTCAAACACATGTGTCGTCATATCAAATGATACAATCAAATTAACCTTCTGAGGTTCTGCATTATTAGCAACAATCCTCGTTACATAAGCATCCCAGTAAATAAACCTGTCTATAAGTACCTGACAGCATTGCTCATGGGATTACAGATTAACTGTTTCACGAGACAGATTGCTCGACATGAAGCTCTTCCAAGTCCCCGAGCTCAACGTAAAAACTTCAACTTTCCAATGTAGGCTATCTTTAAGGTCTCCATATGAAATCTTTACAACAGTAGGGTCCAAAGTAACGGGACAGACCCCAAAACCTACAAATTTTGTATCAGAAGGAGAAGGCAACGGAAGCAGAACACATTTATTGATTAAAGGATTCCAAAGAATAACGACTCTAGATCTACTCTTTGTGAAGTCAGGCTGATCATAATCATACAAGCACACCAAGCCATGAGAGCAATCAATTACTCTAGAATTAGTAAGTTGTTTAGTGATACGCAGAGCCTTGAGAGTAAAGTCTTGCTGATAGAAAGTGTCGTCATCGAAAACTGTGACATACTTGTCCTCAAAAAACTTAACATGGCAGTTTGGTGAGACGCGGCGGGACCTTGGTGGGCCTTTGCACCAAAGAAGTAGACGGGGTGGTTGTTGGCGGTGACTGTTATGGTGGTGATGAGCGATGATAAACTCGGAACTGCCGATGTAAGAATTCCAGGGTTTTGAAACAAGTCGGAATTTAACAGCTGACTTGGCAGGAAGCCTGTTAATGATTTCAATTTGGATTTCGAATGGAATGAAATCTGACATATTTTTTCAACAACAAATGCTTCCTACACTTAATTGAACCTAAAAATTAATTAATTAATTAATACTAGAATTTGAAAACATTTGGGGGAAATAAAAAGCAAAAATGGCGTATGAATTAATAAAAAAGAAAAAACAAACGAACCTTGAATGAATGGAGGCACAAGTTTTATTACTTCCAAGTTCCAATGATTTCTATTTGGATTTCGAAATCTGACATTTTTTTTCAACAAATGCTTGCTACACTTATTGAACCTAAATATAGACAAAATAAAAAAAAAGGAATTACTGTAATAATTAATCAGTACATGGAATTCGAAAAATTGGGGAAATAAACAGCAAAAATGTCGTATGGATAAAAAAGAAACAACAAACAAACGAACCTAAAAAGTAGATAAATAAATTTATTTCCAAGTTCCAATTAGGGTCTATTGTTTCCCTCCCCAAATATCAGCGGAGTAGCGGACCAACAACAGTAATGTGTTTGGCTGAGTAGAATGTTAGTATTAATTACAAGAATGATCCTTCAGGTTATATAGAACTTTTATTTTTTCTTTAGAGTTAATTTCATATATGGTCCATGTGGTTGTCAAAATTAACATATAGAGCACTTCTTACCCTATATGTTAATTTTATCTTAGGTGTCTCATTTTGTATCACCAGATCTAGGGGCGTTGAAAATAACCAAATCCAAATAACCCGACCCAACCCGAATGGGTTTGGGTGAAACGGGTTGGGTTATTCGATTTACGGGTCGTCGTTTGGGTTGACCCGAATAACCCAAAGCTTAATCGGTTTGGGTTACGGGTGAAAATTTTATAATTTGTGTCAACCCGAATAACCTGAATAAGATATTTATCTAATTTTTTATACTAATATAACTCGTCAAATTTGTTTAAAGTATACGAGCATAATACCCGCGCGTTGCGGCAGAATTTTGTTTTAAGAGTGACAATTTGTTATAAGGGTAGATATGGCAATTTAGTGTTGTAGTGTGTGGAGGGGCATTTTGGGAACCATAAATATGCTGAAAGGGGCTTTTTGGGAAAAAAAATATGCTTAATTTCTTAAGACATACCATAAATAAAAAACCCAAAATGCTTTATAAGATAGTAAGTATATATTATTTGAATATTAAATTTTCAATTATAGAAATTAAAAGCGTACAAGGTTAAATAATAATGAATGTTTAAAAATACATAAATATATCAAATGATAAAAACATGAATTTATATATTGTCAAAAATAATATATTTAATATCAATAGTTTTCATTATTTTTATATGGTTTGTAATTTATTTGTTTTGTCTATAACTTTTCTTGTGATAATATAATCATCTTTTTAAAAAAGAATTCAAAAAACGCATAATTAAAAGTGTTTCAACACTTTTGGATATATGAATATTATTATTATTCAAGTTTTTGAAATTGAAATTATATTGTTACAATGTTGCGTAACCAACAAAATCTTCTAAATTGCACGTAAATTAAATCACATTTTATTTGGGTCACCCAAAACCCGACCCAAAAAACCCGAACCCGAACAACCCAAACCAAATAACCCAAATCTTATTCAGTTTGGGTTACGGGTTAATTTATAATTCTTCAAAACCCGAATAACCCGAACCGAATAACCCGAAACCCAAATAACCCGACCCATCAACACCCCTAACCAGATCCCCCTTCCTCTGACAGACGTTTGTTTCCTTGACGACACTCGCTAACGGTTCTGTTAAAAAGGGATCAATTTTGCAAAAAATTCTCAAATAAGGACCCACATTATAACGATACTCGAAAAGGGACCTCAATTTCTAAAATGTGTAAACCACAAGGACCATTCTTGCATTAACTCTACCTATTACTTCCACTCTTCCAGCCCCTTGTTAACAAAATACATGATTGTCTGTTACATTCTTTTCAGAGTTTAGCGTCAAACCTTGCCCACATGGGCCCACAGATGAAAGCTGCAAATTATAGGTTCAAACCTTGCATAAGGTAAGTGGAGAAACTATGTCTTGTGATCCATGTATATGAATGGTGAATCACTAGGCGTGTGATATATGCGATGTGTGATTTGAATATCAAGACGGTACATATAAGAGTATATGACCAGAGAATTCTCACCTATATACCCTAGTGTTTACTGCAAGGGCTTTTACTGTATCATAAATTTACCATTTAGTATGACTATCAAACGTTATTGACGGTGAACCTCCCCAACAAAAAAATAAAATAAATAGATACCTCTTGTGGTCATGAAGATTTACTTACAACTCTGGGCTATCTGCGAAACAGGTTATCACCTTGGGATTTCTCGGCTTGCAAAGCGGGTCGAAAACCTATTGACCAAAAATAAAAAGAACCGGCCTCACAAACACACCCTTAAGATGTGAAATTCAAGTGTTTTAGTTTTAGTACTATTATTAATCGTGAAATATGAAAATGTAATTTACAAAAATTGTATAAAAGATTGTCACCTGATTCAACGATTAAAAGTGACCGAAGTTTCTTTATATTTTTTTTGTTATAAGTTGCAGTCAAATTAATTAATGATAATATGAAATATAAATCAGGATCATCACTATTCATCAAGTAGCGTCAAATGTTAGATGGGCGAGCCAAACAAAAACAGTTTGCATCCCACACCTCTTAATGGTTAAGAGCCACAACACCCAAGGGTTTCAACAAATCACGTGAAAATAGATTCTCCAGCAGCAAGATTGTAAATCTATATCTATACTACTTTATTGTAAGTCTCAACTCAATAGATGGTACTACTTGAAGACACCTTTATGTCGATGGTGGAGTTACTTTGCAATATAAGCGTTGAACTGGAGACGACCAGTTACAGAGAGTATATACCAAGTTCTAGATAGATTACTTATTTAAGTGACAATAAGTAAATAACATTCAAGACTTCTTGAGGTGCAATCTGTTGCATGCTCCCATCCATTCCAGGATATGCTTTGACTTCATGAGTCAAAGTTAATCTTTTTTATATTTTAAAACTGATCATAATTTTAAACATTCAGGCCAGAAGTAACAATAGATGATTAGATTCCATACAATATTGCATGTCAAAATACAAGGTTTGACATCAAACATCATTTTGGAGTTTCAATTTCAGCATCAAATACACATACCATATTCTTTTGGATCATGGAATATCAACTTGTGGTTAGAAAAAAACTTGAAGCTATGCGTGCCAATTTGTTTTGGGGAGGCTATGATGGGAAAAATAAAATGCATTGGATTCGGTGGGATCATGTTATTGCTAGTAAGCATTGTGGTGGTATTGGAATTGGATCTCTTGATGCACTTAATAAAGCGTTACTTTTAAAATGGAGATGGCGATATGTTAATTCTCCGAATGCTCTATGGGTGAAGGTCCTTACTAACCTTCACAAGCCGTTATTCTGATTGGCCCATTTCGTCCCAAAGAGACCTTCCCAACCAGCCATCCCCTAGCTTGAAGGAGGATTGATGAACCATTCCTCAAGAAAGACCATCAATGATGACGACTCCCGTCCGAGGCAAGAAAAGAATTGGGCGGAAGGTCCCATCCCTGGATACCAGGTACATGGCAACAAGGAAAGCGGCTAATTGGCTCCACCTCTGAAGGCGCACCATCTCATGATTTTCGTTTTTGAAATACCGCTTAAAGCATTCTCGATGAAAAAAAAAATAAGAGAAAAGGGTTTGGCTTACCACATGCGAATTGAATAAGCTTATTTCATTCATTTCCCTTACCAGCGTAGCATAGATAGGGCCTTCTAGGCATGAAATATGGGAACTCCACTTCTCAGGTATCAGCCTCATATTTTCTTAATTTTCTTAGTGAGATAAAGATCCTGTTGTGGAAATTCCCAACTGGATTAATCTTTTGATTCGATGTAGCACAGGATGGAGTGGGAAATTCAGTTGACAAGGCCGCCGACCGGCAACTACCTGGCTTAGCAAGGATCTATTTTAGCATTTCGGATCGGACCATCTGCTTAGTAGTCTTGAACCCTTTCTATGAAAGAAGGGACAACGGGGTAGAAGGTAGTGGGCATGTTCACTCGGTCGATAGAGACCAGAGGAGTCTAGAGAGTCCGAGGCCTCGGTCTTATCCCTCTTTCTTACATTCTTCTTTTGAACCTCCAATCCAATCAATCAACTTGTCTACTTGCTTATCGGCATTCGTTGCCACTTGGGCAGAGCTGTTTACCTCTTCTTCGACTCGAAATGAGATCCCGTTTACTGGTTAAATAAAAAGTCGAAAGGAGTCCACTCTCACCTCTGACTCTGGGTCTCCCCCGATTAAGGAGAGACTCCAACTCATATTCTGCTCCTTCCTTTCTTCCTCCCTTGTTCTATTACCCCAAGGCCTCCTCGGTCTTCTTGGACTTGGTTTCTGTCTGATTTCACCCGCACTGCTAATCGCTTTTGGTCCCGGGGTTGCTTTTTCCCGGTCTTTTTCGTTGAAAATAAATTTCCCTGAAGGGAAAAAGATCTAATAAATAGCCTTCTCCTTCTATAGATATTACCGAGGCCAGAGAAGTTGTCTTCTAGTTTACCAGCTAATTCTTATCCGTAAGGGTGAACATATAATATATATGGTTGTTTCCCGCATGGGAGAAGGGATAAAGTAAAGCAGCTTCTTTTCCCTCCTTCTTGCGTAAAGAAAGGGGTTAAGAGAGGATGATATAGTTTTCAAGGTTGTATGAGAGTATAGGCAATTTATCAGATAGAATCGTCCCAATTACTCATTCTAATTGTGAAAGTGGTAAATGAATGCTTTCCCCCCACCACCAGATGGAGTCAAACCTGTATTTAATCTCTCTTAACAAGCAAGGGTGAACATCTTCAAAATAGCATGATTTTTCTATTTCAAATAAAGAAAAGTACCCCCACCACCCTTATACTCGGGCAAGTGATAAGAGGTCTTTGGGCAAGTTCTCAAAGGTCTTAGCAGAGTGTGGGTAAAAGTACCGCTCACCATAGAGAGAAAATTCTCTCCGAACCCGAACATCCTTAAGTAAGGTCTTTAGTGTTCTTGTCTTTCCTCGCAAGTAACCAAGCCTTCCATCGAGTTTTTCTTTCACATATAGGCCTCCTCGCTGCATTGCATGGCCCAGAAAGTCCAACGAGGGTTAGTATTTATTATCTTACTGCAGGAGAGTAAACCGCCTCTAATAAAAGGGCAGAGGCAGACCTCTCGGGTTAACCAAAAAGAGTTCCTCTTTTTATTTTGTCTCGTACCTAAGTTCGTCTTCCTTCGGTTCGGGAAAGGATATTTTCTAGCATCTTACATCCGATTCTCTCTCAGCAGATTCTACGGCTCCGGTTGACTCTCTGGTTTCAGACCTTGGTTCAGATGCGAACCCTATTATCTTTAGAAACTAGAAAGGGCATAGGCTTTGCTAAAACTTGAACTTAGCGTTGACACAGAGAGGAGTGAGTAGCTAGAATGACACAGACAAAGCGGGCTAATTCTTCATTGAAGACTAGCTGCCTACCGTGCTAGAATGACACAGAGAAGACTAGCTGCCTACCGTGCTAGAATGACACAGAGAAGACTAGCTGCCTACCGTGCTATAAGGTGTAAACCGTAGGGTGCACAAGAGAAGGCGGTTCTAATCTGAGTCTTACCACTGGGACTTTCTGTAGTTGCAAGTTGCATGGTTAAGGCTTGCATCTTTGCTAGTCTTGTCGGACATTGAGTCTACTAGGCGGAAATTGACTTTTTTAAAGATAAATTAATTACGTTGGTGATCTATCCCTTACCCAGCAGCCAAGTAAGCATTCGATAGCTCTTGGTGCAATGTGACTGCGTGCTAGCTCTTGGTGCCTTATTGTGAACGTGGTAAGCATAGTTCAAGTCGTCTTCTTGCTTTCTCAAGTGGAAGTAGTTTCATTTGGGTGCAGTGCACATTATCAATCCGACAATTCAAAGCTTCCTGCTCCGGTCACTAAAGCAGATAGTTGCTTACTTAGGTAACACATAGTTACTTAGGTAAGACGGAGTTAGGTTAGTAGTAGGGCTGGCTATGCTATCTTCCATAGTTAGGGGCTATACTATCTGCCACGCGAAAGACTACTAACAAGAAGTTTTTATGTATGGCTGGTGTCAGATTTTTACTTGCCTACTTACCCAATTCCTTTTTAACTAAGAAACCAGGCCAGTGAAAAGGAATTTATAGAATAAGACTTCCCTGTGTTAAGCATTTCGAAAAAGTAGCTAAAGTAGCAGCATTTCGCTTTGCTTAAAGTACTCCTTCTCTATCCCTACTAGGATAAGATGTGGCTTTCTCCAGTAAGAAAGAATTAGAAGTCGGGTCTATCAGTCTGAGAAGTATGTTCTTATCATATGATATTATAATTAGAGCTTGTAGGAATGAGAAAAGAAGCATGAACTGCCAAGTCGAGCAATGGGATTCCCTCTTTCGAGTTCTAGAGCTAGAGTAAGGTATGTATATGTATGCGTTGTTTTGAATCCCACCAACGCTATAGGTTCTGGAGCCAAACGGCCAGCATCTAACTTAAACTCAAAAAGGAAGCCTCCCTTTGTTGCACCAGGAATCTTCGGCTCTTAACGAATACGGATAGGTAAGAACAAGCTTTTTCCTGTAAACCGACCCTCGCGACTTGAAGCGCATTGCAAAAATGTTCGTATATTTTTCTTTGCAGAGCATTCTAGAGTTGAGATCAGCCCTACCTTTAAACAACCGGGTTCAAAAAACTCTTGAAGTCTTCAAAAGTGTAATGTTGTGGAGTTGTGAAACCATGAGTAGATGATTCTCCAACTTCTTTTCTACTTGAAGAACCTGTTTCAAAATAATCAAGGTCTGGAAATTCTTCAAACATTGGTTCTTCATCAGCTTCTACATTTGCTGGAGTCTCAACTATTTCCGGCTCATCCAATATTACATTATCTTTTCTTGCCTCAACTTCTGCTTCGTTTTCAGAATATTCCACAATTTCATTTTCTATGACAAACCCTTCTTCTTCATCAACTACAACATTTTCATTCTCTTCTTCTTTTTCTTCATCACTATCTGCTCCAAAAACTTCATTAAACTTTCTTTTGATTTCAGCAACTCTTGCAATCTCCTCTGGATCATCTTCATTGTTTCTTTCATTAAATCTTTCAGTGAAATCTTTAACTATTTGATTAACTTCTCTTTGAGTTTCATCAGCAAGTTCTTTCCATCTTTTATCAGATCTAGCTCTAACAGCAGCTAATCTTTCAATTTCAGCTTGATCCTCTTCTATATCATCTTGGTTTCCATCCTCAGTTCTTTCTTCCATTACTACATCCTCAACATTCACATCAACTCTTGCCGAAGAATTATCAATATTAGTTTGACCTTCTCCTTGGTTCTCCCCCTCGGGGTGATCATCAGAATCAGGATCATCCCGTCGAGAAGCAACCGAGGCCGGTCGGCAAGATTCTAACGCTAACAATCTTAACTCAAATGCAACAAGTTTCGCATCGTATTCAGCTTTCTGAGATTGAACTTGATCTTGTAAAGCTTTAACTCTTCTTTCATTAGCAACTTCTCTTTCTCGTACCTCAAGAGCATTCAGCACTCCTCTTTCAGTTACAGTCAACAAATCACCCTCAGACCGTAAGATATTCAACAAAACTTCACATGCAGAATCTTTGGTTGGTTGATTTGTTGATGTTGATGGAATTTGATTTGGTGTTGGTGTTTGAGATGGAGGAAACAACCCGGAGGTTGTTTGCACACTTGTAGTGTGACCTAAATTCAGTGAAGCTGATTCAGGATTTCCTGCGGATCCTCGGGTTACACCCTCACCAGCAGTTTCAGATTCATGGGCTTTGCAACCCGAATCAAGTTGTGTCCTAGACTGTGATAAATTACTGTCCGGGACTTGTTGTTGTTGGGCAACACCTCTAACAACACCGGGGTCACTGAGAATGCCCGTTAATACAGTCTCAGGTTGATCCTGAGGAACAGCAGTGTCACTACGGCGTTCATACTGTCCCCTAGTCTCAGTTTGAGAACTGTTACCTGCGGCTAAAGCTGGCGTGATGTTAGCTAAGGCAGGATTTCCAAGCTGTCCTTGAGGGTCACACAAAGTGGGTCCCTCTCCGCTTATTCCGGCACCAGTACTCAACTGGGCTTGTGAATCCGTGTGCCTAGGAGATCTAGACTCTTGTGCACGAAATGAAGTCGAGAGGTGGGGTTGTTCCTCTCTATTTTCAACACTCTCATCCTCCAAATGAGGAGAGTGTGGTGAACGTGGCTGTTCCCCGTGCGTTTGTGAGACTAACTCCTGTTGTGAGAAGTCAGAATGACGAGGAGAGTTCGGTGTAAGCGAGAATGGGGAGTTCTTGACTTCTACCCTAGGGTTGACATCCCGGCTAGATACATTGGTTTCAACTATCGGAGGGCCAACGTTTTCTTTATGCCCTTGTCCTAACCCGGACCTCTCAACCTCTTTGGTATTTTCAACTCCGCCCTCATTCCCTCCTTGTTCCTCCTGCACATCTGCATCTCCTGTGCTAACATTGTCAGATTGCAATTCAGATAATACATTATCAACAATTCTTGTTACTTGTTCAGCATCAAATTCAGTTGAGGCACCAACTTGTTCATTCAAATCTGCTGAGGTAGATTCATATCTTTGGCTTGCAGATTTAGACGACTTATGTTTCCTTTTTGATTTCTTCTTTGATGATGGCTTTCGACCAATCATTTTAAATCGTCTGCCTGGTGGTGGAGTTGGTTCATCCGGTAATGCTGAAGCAAGCGGTGTAGGATTAAGTACGGGTGATAAACGAGGTGGTGTTAGAATTGGTGGATTTGGCGAAACAACGGATGGTATTGGTGTAGATTGTGAAGGTGAAGATTGTGAAAATTGAACGGGTGGTGGAGATTGTGTTGTTTGAATGGGTGGTGTTGATTGAGAAACAAGGGAAGAAATAGGTTCAGGTGTAGCAACTTCTTGCTCAAACATAACTCTTTTAGATTTCCTTTTCTTCTGCCCAGAAGTCCCCTCATCACTAACCCCTCTTTTTCTTTTAGATGACCTAGGACCCTCACTTGGCGACCTATTCACAGCTTGGGTAGGAATCTGTCGGTTTTCAGATCCCATCGTTGTGGCTAACCACTCTCTATAAGCCCTAAGGTGAGGACTCTGAGCAGGAACCAAGTTAAGCAGAAATGGTGGAATCGGAAAAGGTCTTGCAATTTCACTTCCTGTGCCTCGTATTCTCATGTTTGACTTATACATTGCAATGACACATTTGAAACTGTATTCCAACTTTGGAATCTCTTCAACATTATCAAGTACGTCTTCGATTATCAAAGTGAAAAATCGAATATAAGGAATGTATTTTCTTTCTTGAACATCCTTTCCTTTCACAACTTGTCTCATTTTGTCCCACACAATCTTGGCAAAATAACATTTAACATTATGTGTGACAGCATAGTATATCGACAGTGAGTGCTTTGTCATTGTATCAATCCCCTTCTGGGATGGCATCAGACAGGTGCTTAAGACATTATACATGGTATGCCATAATGTAGCCACATTCATCCTTTTAAAATCCCTCATGGATGTCAATTCCCCTTCATATCCCAAAGCATGTACATCAGACAACATTTCATCAACTGATGGCAACTCTTCATACTCTTCTTGTTAAGGAAAACCAATGATCGATCTGATTTCATCTAGTGTGAATTGGCAATTAAACTTATTCTCATCTGATTGAAGAGTATATCTTTTTTTTTTTTTTTTTTTTTTTTTTTTTTTTTTTTTTTTTTTTTTTTTTTTTTTTTTTTTTTTTTTTTTTTTTTTTTTTTTTTTTTTTTTTTTTTTTTTTTTTTTTTTTTTTTTTTTTTTTTTTTTTTTTTTTTTTTTTTTTTTTTTTTTTTTTTTTTTTTTTTTTTTTTTTTTTTTTTTTTTTTTTTTTTTTTTTTTTTTTTTTTTTTTTTTTTTTTTTTTTTTTTTTTTTTTTTTTTTTTTTTTTTTTTTTTTTTTTTTTTTTTTTTTTTTTTTTTTTTTTTTTTTTTTTTTTTTTTTTTTTTTTTTTTTTTTTTTTTTTTTTTTTTTTTTTTTTTTTTTTTTTTTTTTTTTTTTTTTTTTTTTTTTTTTTTTTTTTTTTTTTTTTTTTTTTTTTTTTTTTTTTTTTTTTTTTTTTTTTTTTTTTTTTTTTTTTTTTTTTTTTTTTTTTTTTTTTTTTTTTTTTTTTTTTTTTTTTTTTTTTTTTTTTTTTTTTTTTTTTTTTTTTTTTTTTTTTTTTTTTTTTTTTTTTTTTTTTTTTTTTTTTTTTTTTTTTTTTTTTTTTTTTTTTTTTTTTTTTTTTTTTTTTTTTTTTTTTTTTTTTTTTTTTTTTTTTTTTTTTTTTTTTTTTTTTTTTTTTTTTTTTTTTTTTTTTTTTTTTTTTTTTTTTTTTTTTTTTTTTTTTTTTTTTTTTTTTTTTTTTTTTTTTTTTTTTTTTTTTTTTTTTTTTTTTTTTTTTTTTTTTTTTTTTTTTTTTTTTTTTTTTTGGCATAGACAGGTGCTTAAGACATTATACATGGTATGCCATAATGTAGCCACATTCATCCTTTTAAAATCCCTCATGGATGTCAATTCCCCTTCATATCCCAAAGCATGTACATCAGACAACATTTCATCAACTGATGGCAACTCTTCATACTCTTCTTGTTAAGGAAAACCAATGATCGATCTGATTTCATCTAGTGTGAATTGGCAGTTAAACTTATTCTCATCTGATTGAAGAGTATATCTAAAGTATTCTTCTTGATTATGTCTTTTATTGCCTTTCACAATCTCAATTGATTCCCACAACTCAAATATGTACTTTTCAGGAACAATTGCACCACTAGTCAAAGCAGTTTCCAATGGATGATGGCTTAGAATCTTTGTTATAATTGGGAATTTGGATGTGAATGGTATATGAAGAGCTTGATTGGCTTGCATCTTCATAGTTGCACCTTCTTGGAACATCACCATCTTTATATTTATTATTTTTCTGAAAAGACAAACTGACCAAAATTTTGACCAGGAAAATACACTTTAAACACAGAAAAATAAAAACACAATAACATTTAATAAACACCTTTATAACACAAAGACAATGTTTCGCACATATATCAAAAATGAGAAAACAAAGTAGTACACAAAGGCGTTCGATACCTTGCTTCTCACCCTAATATATATACGAAACATGACGATATATAGAATCACATAAGTATTACAAGATAAGAAAACAAAGGTAGTACACAAAGGCGTTCGATACCTTGCTTCTCACCCTAATATATATACGAAACATGACGATATATAGAATCACATAAGTATTACAAGATAAGAAAACAAAGGTAGTACACAAAGGCGTTCGATACCTTGCTTCTCACCCTAATATATATACGAAACATGACGATATATAGAATCACATAAGTATTACAAGATAAGAAAACAAAGGTAGTACACAAAGGCGTTCGATACCTTGCTTCTCACCCTAATATATATACGAAACATGACGATATATAGAATCACATAAGTATTACAAGATAAGAAAACAAAGGTAGTACACAAAGGCGTTCGATACCTTGCTTCTCACCCTAATATATATACGAAACATGACGATATATAGAATCACATAAGTATTACAAGATAAGAAAACAAAGGTAGTACACAAAGGCGTTCGATACCTTGCTTCTCACCCTAATATATATACGAAACATGACGATATATAGAATCACATAAGTATTACAAGATAAGAAAACAAAGGTAGTACACAAAGGCGTTCGATACCTTGCTTCTCACCCTAATATATATACGAAACATGACGATATATAGAATCACATAAGTATTACAAGATAAGAAAACAAAGGTAGTACACAAAGGCGTTCGATACCTTGCTTCTCACCCTAATATATATACGAAACATGACGATATATAGAATCACATAAGTATTACAAGATAAGAAAACAAAGGTAGTACACAAAGGCGTTCGATACCTTGCTTCTCACCCTAATATATATACGAAACATGACGATATATAGAATCACATAAGTATTACAAGATAAGAAAACAAAGGTAGTACACAAAGGCGTTCGATACCTTGCTTCTCACCCTAATATATATACGAAACATGACGATATATAGAATCACATAAGTATTACAAGATAAGAAAACAAAGGTAGTACACAAAGGCGTTCGATACCTTGCTTCTTACCGTCAACACTTATGAAATACTATATAGACAAACACAATACACACATACATACAAACATACATTTTAAAAACAACACAAATAAAAAAAACTTAAAAAAATAATAAAAATAAAAAAATTCAAGTTTAACTGTTTGCCGAGAAAAAACCTCGGCAAATGGGGTTTTTCAAAAAACATTTTCTCAAAATTTTGCCCAGAAAATAATAAGGAACAAAAATTAATTTTGGCAAAAACTTTGAAAAATTTCATGATTTGCCGAGCAAAAATCTCGGCAAACACGAGAATGAAGCAGATCAGGGTCCAAAAATTCAAGTCATCGGGTATCGAAGTGAAGTCTCGTAAACGCCGAGCAAAAATCTCGGCAAATGAGCTTTTCAGACTCGACTTCATTGAATATATGAAATTTCCTTTGATTTGATCAACAAGAGTGTTGACAAATGTTAAAGAAAATTTTCAATGGCAAAATGTGCATTTGCCGAGATAAAATCTCTGCAAATGGCACATTTAAGACTTTGAAAATTTTAACTTGTGAATGACATGCATTTGCCGAGCAAAAACCTCGGCAAATGGCCTTTTTGATTTGAAAATTTTGTTAAGACAAAATATTCACAAGTTTTGTTTGACAAACAAAATTTTGAAGTATTTGAGACAAACATGCATTTGCCGAGCAAAAACCTCGGCAAATGACCCTTTTTGATCTGAAATTTTGTTAAGTCAAAATATGGATATGAGCAACCAAAGCATTTGCCGAGAAAAAATCTCTGCAAATGGCTTCTTTATGTCTTAGAAAATCTTGACTTTGAGAAAAACAAGCATTTGCCGAGCAAAAACCTCGGCAAATGACCTTTTGGACTGAAAAATCTTATAAGTCAAAATTTGGACATTATTTTCAAAACATAGCATTTGCCGAGATAAAATCTCTGCAAATGGCTATTTCATGACTTAGAAAAATTTGAACATTTTGAGAAAACAATCATTTGCCGAGATAAAATCTCTGCAAATGGCTTCTTTATGTCTTAGAAAATCTTGACTTTGAGAAAAACAAGCATTTGCCGAGAAAAAATCTCTGCAAATGGCTTCTTTATGTCTTAGAAAATCTTGACTTTGAGAAAAACAAGCATTTGCCGAGCAAAAATCTCGGCGAATGGCACAAATCTTCAAATGTTCAAAAATTACCCAGCCCTTCATCAAATCATACCCAGAAAACTCAAACACGAGCAGATTAAGGCATAAAGTTTAGATAAACAACAAGCATAAGCCCTAATCATGCAACTAAAACATCATATATACACAATCAATCATCATAACATGCATAGAATTCATGGCAGTTCATTAAAGCAATTTATCAAACAGTTGGAGTGCAAGATTTAAACAAGAATTATTACCTCAAAAACTGATGAAATGATCAAATGAAAGGATGAAATATAAGAGAGACTTGATCACTATAATGAACCCACTTTGGTTATTATTGAAAAGATGAAGATTATTGATTGATTGATGTAAAGTTTTGATCGATTTTTGAGAGACAACAATGATATTTGTTGGTTTGAATTTCAAAGTGAATAAAATGGACCGCCCATTTTCTTTTTAAAGTCAAATTCGGGTCGTGGGTTTGGGTTTGACCCGCGTGCCAACCCGAATTCCAAACTGGTCATGGGCTTAACATTTCAGTTGGGCTCAATTGGTTTTGTGCTTTAAATACATAAAAAAAATCAAACAAAAAAAAAAAAAATTTAAAAACAACTTTCAGAAAAGAAAAAAAAATTTAAAAACAATTTCAGAAAAAAAAAAAATTTAAAAACAACTTTCAGAAAATAAAAAAATTTAAAACAGATTTAGAAAATAAAAAAATTTAAAGAAAAATCTTTTTATCATTTTTTTTTTTTTTTTTTTTTTTTTTTTTTTTTTTTTTTTTTTTTTTTTTTTTTTTTTTTTTTTTTTTTTTTTTTTTTTTTAAACATACTAGAAAAATAAGCAAACAAATATTTTCATGCATTGCACACTCTCCCTCAAATTAAGCATATAACAAAATGGTAAATTTACAAACTCCCCCTTAAATCATGTATTCTACCATTTTTCTCCCCCTCAAACATTGCATGTAGTAACAAGTAAAACACATCAATGTTTGAAACAGAAAATGAACATAGAATACATGCCATGAAAGCATTTAAGTTTGTAAATCTAGCATTCCCAACTTGGTTTTAAGAAAATTGAACCTTTGTTCATCCAGAGGTTTGGTGAAAAGGTCAGCAAGTTGGTAGTCTGTTGGGACAAAATAGAGTTTGATGTTACCTTTCTCGACATGATCTTTAAGAAAATGGTACCGAACATCTATGTGCTTGGTCTTTGTGTGTTGTACAGGATTGCAAGAAATAGCAATAGCACTCTTAGAGTCACAGTAGATGGGAATTCTGTTGAACTGAAATCCATAATCAGTCAACTGAGTCTTCATCCAAAGAACTTGTGAACAACAGCTTGCTGCAGCAACGTATCAATTCTTGCAGTATTTAGGATTAGTTGACCCGAAAATTATGTCGTCAACATAAATCTGGATTAGAATGATGTCACTCCCTTGTCGTTTGATAAACAAGGTAGTGTCAATCGAACCTTTGCTAAAACCAGATTTCACAAGATAAGAAGATAGAGCATCATACCATGCACGAGGCGCTTGTTTCAGACCATATAAAGCCTTGTCTAACCTGTAAACATAGTCCGGATGTTTAGAATTCACAAAACCTTCTGGTTGTTCAACGTACACTTCTTCTTTGAGAATCCCATTCAAGAAGGCAGTTTTGACATCCATTTGGTAGACTGTGAAGTTCTTGTAGGCAGCATAGGCAAGAAACATCCGAATAGCCTCAATTTGTGCAACTGGTGCGAATGTCTCATCGTAATCAATTCCATCTTGTTGGCAGTATCCCTTCGCAACCAATCATGCTTTGTTACGTACAACAACTCCAGTTTCATCCTTTTTGTTCTTGAAGACCCATTTGGTCTTAATTGGCTCCTTATTCTTGTAAGGATTGGGAACTAATTTCCATACCTCAAGACGTTCGAACTGATTAAGTTCTTCTTGCATTGCTTTCACCCAATCTGGACAACTTAGAGCTTCATTCACTGTCTTTGGTTCAACAATACTCAGAAAATTCACAAACAGACATTCATTCACGGATGCGGATCTTGTCTGAACTCCAGTTGTTGGATTACCAATGACTTGAGAAATTGGATGAGCTCTTGTCCATTTGGTTGTGTGAGGAATTGGATCAAGTGGATCACCAGATTCTCCAGAATCAATAAAATCAGGAGAATGTTGTTCTGTCAATTATTCAAACGAAGTAGCAATTGTTTCAACAAAGTCGTCGGGATCATAAACTTCAGGATTGGTTGAAGGATTTGTCACTTGAGAGAAATTATGAGGTTGAGTATGCAACTCTGAATTATCGGTAGGTGGAGGAGAATCAGATGATGAATTAACATCTGATGATTGTGATGGTGAAGACTCATTGGGATCCATCTCTTTTGAATTTGAACTGGATGGTTCATTTGTAATCACATCAGATTCAGGAACTTTCTTCTTTGAGAATCCCATTCAAGAAGGCAGTTTTGACATCCATTTGGTAGACTGTGAAGTTCTTGTAGGCAGCATAGGCAAGAAACATCCGAATAGCCTCAATTTGTGCAACTGGTGCGAATGTCTCATCGTAATCAATTCCATCTTGTTGGCAGTATCCCTTCGCAACCAATCATGCTTTGTTACGTACAACAACTCCAGTTTCATCCTTTTTGTTCTTGAAGACCCATTTGGTCTTAATTGGCTCCTTATTCTTGTAAGGATTGGGAACTAATTTCCATACCTCAAGACGTTCGAACTGATTAAGTTCTTCTTGCATTGCTTTCACCCAATCTGGACAACTTAGAGCTTCATTCACTGTCTTTGGTTCAACAATACTCAGAAAATTCACAAACAGACATTCATTCATTCACTGTCTTTGGTTCAACAATACTCAGAAAATTCACAAACAGACATTCATTCACGGATGCGGATCTTGTCTGAACTCCAGTTGTTGGATTACCAATGACTTGAGAAATTGGATGAGCTCTTGTCCATTTGGTTGTGTGAGGAATTGGATCAAGTGGATCACCAGATTCTCCAGAATCAATAAAATCAGGAGAATGTTGTTCTGTCAATTATTCAAACGAAGTAGCAATTGTTTCAACAAAGTCATCGGGATCATAAACTTCAGGATTGGTTGAAGGATTTGTCACTTGAGAGAAATTATGAGGTTGAGTATGCAACTCTGAATTATCGGTAGGTGGGGGAGAATCAGATGATGAATTAACATCTGATGATTGTGATGGTGAAGACTCATTGGGATCCATCTCTTTTGAATTTGAACTGGATGGTTCATTTGTAATCACATCAGATTCAGGAACTTTCTTCGGAACTTGGAAAAATTCTTCAAACAAGATATCCAAATCTTGTGTTGTTGGAGTAGAGAATGATGAATTGACATTTGAAGCAATTTTTGTTGCGGAAGCTTGTGGACTTTGAAGTTCGGGTCTTGAACTGTGTAGTTCAAGAACCATCCCTGAGAATTCATCAAATCAAACATTCATACTCTCGTCGATTCTCTTTGTTCTTCGGTTATATACACGGTAAGCTATTGATTCTCTTGAATAACCGATGAAATAAGCCTCATCGCCTTTTGGTTCAAACTTTCCCAGATTATCTCGATCATTGAGAACATAACATACACATCCAAAAATGTGCAAGAAGTTCACATTGGTCTTTCTTTTGTTTATCACCTCATATGGAGTTTTATCAAACCTCTTGTTTATGATTGATCTATTTTGAGTAAAGCATGCAGTAGCAACAGCTTCAGCCCATAGATTCGGAGGCAACTTAGAATAAGCAAGCATTGTCCTAGCTGCTTCAACAAGAGTTCGATTTCGACGTTCAACTACTCCATTCTGTTGAGGTGTCCTGACAGCGGAAAATTGATGAGTAATACCCATGGACTTGAAGAAAGAATCTATTGTTGAATTCTTGAATTCAGTGCCATTGTCCGAGCGAACAATTCTAACCGATGATTTAAGATTTACTTGGGTCTTCTTAATGAAATCAATAATCACACTCGGAGTATCACTCTTTGCATGAAGAAAGAATACCCAAGTATAACGAGAATAATCATCGACAATCACAAGAATGTATCGCTTGCCATGGATACTTTGAACTTTCATGGGACCACACAAATCCATATGAATAAAGTGCAAAGGACCTTCTGTACTTAGAAACTTCTTTGGTTTGTGTGAAGCTTTCTTCATCTTTCCAATTGCACAAGCTGGACACACATGTTCACTTTCATACTTGTAGTCCGGAAGACCTTCAACAAGTTGTTTATCCACGAGCGCATTAATCGTTTGAAAATTAAGATGAGAAAGACGGCGATGCCATAACCAAGAATTTTGTGCAGTTGCTTTAGAAAGAAGACAAATCTCTGAAGAATGAGATGGAATGTTGTTGAGATCAATTGTGAACAAATTGTTGTCTCTTGTTCCAGTAAGAATATCCACTCCCTCTTCAGTCTGCACTTTGCATTCATATCTCCTGAATAGTACTTGAAGATCATTGTCACAAAATTGTCCAACACTGAAAAGATTGTGTCCTAGTCCTTCAACATAGGAAACTCTCTTGATAGTGACACCATTTTTAACAATGTCTCCATAACCGAGAATAGGAGCAATATGATCATTTCCGAATCTTACGGTTCCCATAAACTTTTCAACAAAGTTCGAAAGAATGGACTTGTTTCCAGTCATATGACGAGAACATCCCGAGTCAACATACCATACACAAATTAGATATTCCTGCAAGGACAAGGAATATGTTTTAGGTACCCATTTATATTGGGTCCTTGCAGGTTAGAGGGATAACATGCAAGTACACATTAAAAAAAATAATAAAATAACACACAAACAAACATTTTATTCAACAAAACAAACAAGCACACATAATTGTTCAAAACACAAATACGAATTACAAGCAAAGAAATGTAATGGTTTATTCACAAGTTTTGATACAAGCGGGACTAGTCCTAGATGTATTAGCATTATCTAATGTATTTGATCTACGGACAATCCACACTTGTTTGACATTAGCTGTATTCCCATCAAGCTTGACTTTACTAGAAGCATGCAAAAATCTATCCTTAGGAATCCATCTACTGCTACTAGTTAAGCACAAGTCACCTGAAACACGAACAGTCTTCTTGTTAGCAAACAATTTGTTATTTTCGATCTTAACAGGTTTCTTCTTGATGGGTTCTGTGGTCTTGTTCACTTTCTTGATGTTATTAGGCGACAACCAACCATACTGATCTTTGTATTTAGTTGTTCCTGAAATTGTATCTCTAACTCTCTGTAACGTGCACTTAGAGGTCGTCTGAGAATACCTAGGAAAACTAGAATACTTAACATTCTTTGGTTGTTTGTTACCTAATGAGAACGATTCATTCTTGACAATCTTCGGACCACTACTTGTTTTGACTTCTTTTTGAATCTTAGGTTCAGTTTTAACCTTATACATCTGTGGTTGTCTAGAAGTCTTTGAAATCTTAGAAACTTTGGGACCTTTGTTTGGTTTCGTTCTTGAATCAGTCTTGGGTGATGGTTTGGTCTTTGGTTGTGAATCAGTCTTGGGTGATGGTTTGGTCTTTGGTTTTGAATCAGTCTTGGGTGATGGTTTGGTATTTGGTTTTGAATCAGTCTTGGGTGATGGGTTGGTCTTTGGTTTTGAATCAGTCTTGGGTGATGGGTTGGTCTTTGGTTGTTGGGTGGTCTTTGGTCTTGAATCAGTCTTGGGTGATGGGTTGGTCTTTGGTCTTTGGAACTTATCGAATGAGGAAGGTTGTGAAGAGTGTGACTTTGGAATCTTCTTTAGAAAAAATTCATGTTTTTCCTCTTTTTGAACAAAATGTTTTTCAAAATCAGGAGCAAAATCATAATTTCCTTCCAAATAAGTTGAGAAATCATCTGTTTCCAATTTCACACTTGCTTCACTTCTCTTGAGTGGAATTGATGCTTTTTCTTTCTCTTTAAAAGATTGAAGTGCTATTTTCTGAAATTGGAATTCAACTTTTAGATCATTAAGTTCCTTTAGCACTTTCACCTTTTGTTCTTTTTCTTTTTCAAACTTTTGTTTGAAAGCATCAATTTCATTCAAGTATGATTGAGTTCCCTCAGAAAACTTGGTAAAGGACTTAGTTTCAAAAGTAGCCGGGAAGAAATAATCATCAACATCAAGTGCATCATCGAATTCATCTAGATCACTATCAGTTTGAACAGACACATGAACAACTTCACACTCAGTTTGCACACATGCATTCACAATTTGACAAATAGAGCATGCAGTTTGTGAAGTTGTCTCATTTTGACACACAGATTGGTTTGGTGGAGTTGGAGTGGCCATAACTTCACAAACAGGACAATCGGGGTGATCACAATCATTTACATGATTCTTGGGTGGGTCAATGACATAGTGATTTTGAGTCTTCAAACTTTCTATCAAAGATTGCTTTTCATCAAGAGACTTTTGCAGATCCTCTATTACCTTTTCCAAAACTTTTTGTGGAACATACGGTCTCAAGTTTTCAGCTTTTGGAATTGGAAAAGTTTCTTCTAAAGGTTTTTCTTTAAAACACTCAAGAATTTCAGGAATTATAGCCTCATGATTTTCTTTTTCGTCATTTTGTTTTTCCATTTTATGTGCAGGGTGACTGAAAAAATCATATGACTCATCCATTAACTCATAGTTAAAATAGACTTTTGCACCCTTCTTTAGAAAAATTCATGTTTTTCCTCTTTTTGAACAAAATGTTTTTCAAAATCAGGAGCAAAATCATAATTTCCTTCCAAATAAGTTGAGAAATCATCTGTTTCCAATTTCACACTTGCTTCACTTCTCTTGAGTGGAATTGATGCTTTTTCTTTCTCTTTAAAAGATTGAAGTGCTATTTTCTGAAATTGGAATTCAACTTTTAGATCATTAAGTTCCTTTAGCACTTTCACCTTTTGTTCTTTTTCTTTTTCAAACTTTTGTTTGAAAGCATCAATTTCATTCAAGTATGATTGAGTTCCCTCAGAAAACTTGGTAAAGGACTTAGTTTCAAAAGTAGTCGGGAAGAAATAATCATCAACATCAAGTGCATCATCGAATTCATCTAGATCACTATCAGTTTGAACAGACACATGAACAACTTCACACTCAGTTTGCACACATGCATTCACAATTTGACAAATAGAGCATGCAGTTTGTGAAGTTGTCTCATTTTGACACACAGATTGGTTTGGTGGAGTTGGAGTGGCCATAACTTCACAAACAGGACAATCGGGGTGATCACAATCATTTACATGATTCTTGGGTGGGTCAATGACATAGTGATTTTGAGTCTTCAAACTTTCTATCAAAGATTGCTTTTCATCAAGAGACTTTTGCAGATCCTCTATTACCTTTTCCAAAACTTTTTGTGGAACATACGGTCTCAAGTTTTCAGCTTTTGGAATTGGAAAAGTTTCTTCTAAAGGTTTTTCTTTAAAACACTCAAGAATTTCAGGAATTATAGCCTCATGATTTTCTTTTTCGTCATTTTGTTTTTCCATTTTATGTGCAGGGTGACTGAAAAAATCATATGACTCATCCATTAACTCATAGTTAAAATAGACTTTTGCACCCTTCTTTAGAAAATCATCAGCCTCAAAATCACTATCAGTTTGAACAGACACATGAACAACTTCACACTCAGTTTGCACACATGCATTCACAATTTGACAAATAGAGCATGCAGTTTGTGAAGTTGTCTCATTTTGACACACAGATTGGTTTGGTGGAGTTGAGTAAACGTGACCGCAGCTTTTTCAGATTTCAAATTGTCAAAATCTTTTGAAGTAAATCAAATTTATCTTTAGAATTTTGAAATTCGATTTCTTTGATTTCCAAAACTTTTGTTAATTTAGAAATCTGTTTACTCAACCCTCTCCCATATTTCATTGTTTCAGCACATTTATTCATATAATAATCTAAATCTGACTTAGTAAAAGTGATTACCTCATCCTCGACCTCAGAAGAACTTTCATCAACTTCCTCCAACTCCTTTGACTTCTTGATCTTCGTCATGAAGCACACGTTTGCTGCAAGTTCGTCTGTCTCCTCATCAGAAAGATGTAACCACTTGTCATCCTCAGCGAGAAGAGTAATTCCACTTTCCTTTTGTCTTGCCAGCAAAAGTTTGTACTTATAGTACTCGGAGTTCTTTTGTCGAGGTTTAGTGCAGTTGATGGCAAAATGTCCAGTAAGACCACAGTTGTAGCATTTCTTGTCTTCATTCCTTTTCTCCATGACCTTCTTCTCAAACTTCTTCTGATTATCAAATTTCTTCTCACCACCAACATATTCCTTCTTTGATTCAAACTTAGGAGCATTCGAATTCTTTGCATACGAAGATACTGATGAAGTCCTAAGCTGATTGTTGGTTGGTTTCTTCTTGAAGAATTTCTTCTTGAAAGCCTTTGTGAAATAAGCGAGTTCTTTATACATCTCTTTTTGTCTTTCATCCAAGTCAGAATCACTCATTTCACTTGAATCAGAATCTGTTTCAACAAAGCTCTATTTTGAAACTCTTGAAGTCTTCTTCTCAGCTACCAAGGCCAATGGATCTGAATGAGAATTTCTTCTTTCTTCTTTTGGATCCTCTGAACATCCTCAACATTTAGCTTCAGCTTTTCATACAAGGTGTGAATGGTAAGTTTCCCAAAGTCTGATTGTTGGTTGAGTTGGGTTCCAAACACTTGCCATTCATCTTCCAGATTTTTGATGAATTTGATGTTCAGTTCCATATTGGTTCTTTTCACATCATTTTTTCTAAGCTCATTGATGACATTACATAATCTGATGTATACTTCGTTCAATGGTTCACCCTTCTGTTGCTTGAAAGTTTCATACATGTTCAAAATAGTCGACAATCTTATGGTGTTTGACACATCAGATCCTTCCATCTGCTTCTCCACTTCATCCCATATGTCTTTTCCTGTTTCATAGGAGTCCACATTGTAGTAAATGTCATCAGGAAGTGCTTGGTAAAGATAAGCAATTGACATTTGATCAGCTTCAACTCTATTTCTCTGATCTGTATTCCAACTCTCTTCAGGTAAAGCTTCTCCATTAACAGGGTTCTTTGGAATTTCAGGACCATCTTTGTATGATTTCCTCAGAAGTTTTCCATTCTTCTGTCTGTCTATCCAGTTCAGAAACCTTTTCTTCCATTGAGGATAAGAACCTCTAAACAAGACAGGAGGTCTTCCTTCAGAACCAAGTGCTAAAGCTTCCCTTGAAGCCATTTCAATCAATTAAAAGACTTAGAAAAAAAATTTGATTTTCTACTTGTGAAGAATGCCGAGCAAAAATCTCGGCAAATGGACCAAAAAATTTTGAAAATTTTTATTTTCTGCCCACTTGAAGAATATTGATCGAAAATGATATTGAATTAATTTTCTTGAAATTGAAAATTTTGACAAGTCTAAATGAACTAGGTGCCGAGGTTTTTCTTCGGCAAATAGAACAAGTAGCCAATTCACAACTCGAGCACACTGATCAATCAACTTCAACAGTTTGCCGAGCTTTTTCTTCAGCAAATAGAACAACTAGAACTGGATTACAAATACACTTGGTGGATTTTTGTTGAAATAACTATTTGCCGAGATAAAATCTCTGCAAATAGTATAAGTAGAACTTCAGTCCTTAGCCAAAATTTGCTAAAACACGTATTTGCCGAGAATAAATCTCTGCAAACAGAACAATGAGCACCACACTTAACCAACTTTCCTTGAAACACCTATTTGCCGAGATAAAATCTCTGCAAATAGAACAATGAGCACCAATACTTAACGAAAATTTCTTCAAACAGCTATTTGCCGAGCAAAAAGCTCTGCAAATAGTACAAGTAGCTTCAGTCCTTAGCCAAAATTTGCTAAAACACGTATTTGCCGAGATAAAATCTCTGCAAATAGTACAAGTAGCTTCAGTCCTTAGCCAAAATTTGCTAAAACACGTATTTGCCGAGATAAAATCTCTGCAAATAGTACAAGTACGATTAACCTTAGCCAAAAAAACACGAGTAAAAAAACGACAAAACAAAAAAAAAAAAAAAAAAAAAAAAAAAAAAAAAAAAAAAAAAAAAAAAAAAAAAAAAAAAAAAAAAAAAAAAAAAAAAAAAAAAAAGAAAAAAAAAAAAAAAAAAAAAAAAAAAAAAAAAAAAAAAAAAAAAAAAAAAAAAAAAAAAAAAAAAATCGCGAACAAATCCACAAACAAAATAACAACTAATTTCAATCAGAATGAAATCCCACTGAAACCTTGATTTGCCGAGCTTTTACGAAATGTGATCAAATGATGAAATTGAAATCTGAAATCGATACAGAATGATGATATACTAACAACTAATCGATCGGTGAACAAATTTCAACAACAAACACACTAATTTTGCAGAAATTACTCAAACAGTAATCTCGGCAAATGGCTATTTCAGTAACAAACTCAAATTCCAGAAAATAAGCACAAATAAGCCTTAATTGAAGCTTGTGGATCGTTCAGCAACTCTGATTGTGCTCTGATACCAAATGTAAAGAGTAGAATTTGAGCTTTTGTGTGTGTTTTAGTGTGTGTCAATGGCGGTTTCTAGAGAGATAAAGTAGAGAGAGAAAGCAGAGATATCAGGGAAAGATTGGTTAGCATTATGGGGTAAAAGGTTACAAAGTTCATTATGGAGGGGGTTTATATACATATGACTAATTTACACTAAGCCCCCTTCCATACTTAGACATTTACATTCTAAGTACAAATATATAATAAGGAAACAAATCAACTACTACATTTATATTTCTAACAAGTATGTTATAGGGGATCACATTGATGACAAGAACACAGTGATCACTGTTCTCATACTGGGACAAAAGCAACATTATCATAATCTACGAATATTTAAAGTATGTAATGTAGGCTAATATGCCTGAATAACCCAAAAAAATATTACAATAAGCATGCATCAATTCCATAAACTTGCTACAAAGGCCTGAACTATTAGCAATGCAACATTGTTGCTAAGAGATGAAAGTGATATCTCAACCTCAATAATTGTAACATCTCAATCTTTTTAATTAACGGTTGACTCGAGTCGTTAAGTCAACATAACGTGTCTGTTAAGCTTATGGTAGATTTAATGCTTAAATGTAGTTAATGTGTCATATGTGCGAGACTTGAATGTCTTATTAATTGATGTAGTAATGTGTTTAAAGATGTAGTTATGTGCCTTTTGAGGTACTTGAAGGGTTCATTGAGTTGTATATAGTCCATAGAGGTGTTTTGGGCTAATAATATGATGTTTGGAAGTCTAGGGACCAAGTTTGACCTAGAAGGAAAGTCAAAAACGGGATTAGAGTCCTAAGGGTGATCATTAGTTCCTCATAACTGATATTATCACTTTTCTCCCAAGCCCTAGACCACCCCTTGATCCCTTATCAAAATTTCTAAGCCGAAAATCCTTCAAAACGTGTGATTAAGGAGTGCTTGATCGAGTCTTTTGCATCCTCATTGTGATCTACAGGTAGAAAAGGTAGACGAGACTAGTTGCTTTGCACGGTAACGTAGTTGTCTATTGTCGTGCGCTTCCTCGAGGTAAGATACACTACTTTGACACGCTGAGGGTTCAACAAAAAGATGGTTTCATGTAATAACTTCCCAATTGATACCTTGAATTGCTTGTGGGTATACGGGGTTACACGGGAGGTGATATGGGTTACGTAGTTGACCAATGAGACCTGAAATGCAGTCCCAAATGATATGAAATGTAGTGCATGTTATGAAATGATGTATAATGCAGTGTTATGTTATGAAGTGATATGTAGTATCTTGTGATGTATTGAGATGTAGTATATGTGGTATATGTTGTTTGTGCATGTTTGTATGGCTTGCTCATCTAGTTCACTAGACTTGTTAAGTTGCCATGACACGTGCACGTTTAAGGGCCCAAAACGTAAAAGCAGTATATGTAGCAAATGTTTAGGTAACGTAGACACCTAAACTAAATGAGATGCAGGAAATCGAGCTCGTAAATGAGATGCAAGAAAGTGTTAAGCTTAACCCGTACTTGCCCTAGCCCGGCTAAGTGCGTAGATTTAGGTTGCTCGGGTGGCTCCTTGCAACACGGTCATTGAGATGCAGTTGAGTACTACGGGAGGTCTGACCCGCCCCCATTTGTCTTGTACATACGGATTACTCCGGGATTGGCTTGCCATTCCTTAACGACGTTTGATGTTCATCCGTAAGGCTGTCATCTAGTCGGGTGTGACATATGTTACACTTTAACGCAGTTAAAATGTAGTAAATGCAGTTAAACGTAGCAAAGTAGCCAAAATGTAGAAAAAGCAGTTGTGTGGTTATATGTGTGAAATGCAGAAGGGGGGATAGGCACATTTAGGGTGTTTCATCCTATTATGTAGTATTGATGTTGTGATATGTTGATGTGTACTGTGCCTTAAAGACGTTTCATAGATTCATAATGTTTGAAATGGATAAATGGTTTTATAATTTAAGTGTTATCTTACTTAGCTAATACTTGTTTTTTGAAATGTGTTGCTCCCTCAGGTTTAGCTTAGCCGAGGTAGACGATGCATGAGGAGTGAGGAAATGGGTAGATTGCTTGAAGAAGACCATAGCTACCCA
Source organism: Erigeron breviscapus (assembly GCA_034093135.1). NCBI lineage: Eukaryota > Viridiplantae > Streptophyta > Magnoliopsida > Asterales > Asteraceae > Erigeron > Erigeron breviscapus. The sequence continues at coordinate 101,330,076 of CM067169.1, forward strand.
TAGTTGCTGCATATTTCTAGACTTTTGTTTAATCTTAGACAATTATGAAGTTTGCCTGTTTTGTAATCGTTTGTTTTGTGTTGGACAGCCGACGGGTTTCCATTTGGACTTGTTATGATGATATGACTAAGTAACACCATTGAATAAGGAAACCAACAGATTTTTAATTGGTTTGGACTTTTAAGTTTCTTCCGCTTAGTTTTAACGCCGTTAGGCGAAAATTTTTGGAAACCCATATTTTTAAATGAAGGGTGTTACAATTATTGTCGACAACGATATGACAATCTACTTGATCAAGCAGAAGTAGAGTTTCCATGTAAGAGCTCACAAAGAAAGAACAATCTGTTCCATAAATTCCAAGCTTACTGATGTGTTCTGAGCATGGTTCATAAACTTCAAGTATGGCAGTTTCTTCGCCATATAGTGTTTCCATTAGAGGTTCCCCATTCTTTCTAAAACATAGAACCCTCTTCGATAACAGATTTGGTGCTTTAACGGTGTATAGCTTCGTGAATGATTTCGTGACACTATCGTGCATCACCCAAACAGCACAAATGTCTGTCATGCTGCCCCTTATGTATTCAACCACAACAAGTGACTCCCGTATCTTAGACAAATTCATGTAAAAGGGATGCGATAAACTATCTGGAAGGTCTATCACTTCAAACTCATGTGTAGTTATATCAAATGATACAATCAAATTAACGTTTCGACGTTGTACATTGTTAGCAACAATCCTCCTTTCACAAGCATCCCAATAAATAAACCTGTCTATAAGTACCTGATGGAATTGATGCCAGTATTTGGTTTCATTTGTTTTACGTGGGAGATAAACTGTTTCACGAGGCAGATTACTCGACATGAGGCTCTTCCAAGTCCCCGAGCTCAATGTAAAAACTTCAACTTTCCATGGTAGGCTATATTTAAGGTTTCCACAAGAAATTTTGACAACAGTAGGGTCAAAAGTGACAGGACAGACCCCAAAACCTAGAACTTTTGTATTAGGAGAATAAGGCAAAGGAAGCAGAACACATTTATTGATTAAAGGATTCCAAAGGATAACGACTTCAGAATAATTCATTAGGATGTCAATCTTATCACAATCATACAAGCACACCAAGCCATGAGAGCAATCAATTACTCTAGAATTAGTAAGTAGTTTAGTGATACGCAGAGCCTTGGGAGTAAAGTCTTGCTGGTAGAAAGTGTCATCATCAATAACCGTAACATACTTGTCATCATAAAACCTATCATATCTGTTTGGTACGGGGCGACCTTGGTGGGCCTTTGCACCAAACAAGTAGATGGGGTGGTTGTTGGCGGTGAGTTGTGGTGGTGATGAGCGATAATAAACTCGGAACTGCCGATGTAAGAATTCCAGGGTTTTGAAACAAGTCTGAATTTAACAGCTGACTTGGCAGGAAGCCTGTTAATGATTTCAATTTGAATTTCGAATGGAATGAAATATGACATATTTTTTCAACAACATATGCTTGCTACAGTTACTGAACCTAAAAATATATACAAGATGGAATTACTGTATTAATTAATTGGTACATGGAATTCAAAAATTTGGGGGAAATAAAGAGCAAAAATGGCGCGTGAATTAATAAAAAAGGAAATAGCAAACAAACAAATGAACCTTGAAGGAATGGAGCACAAGTATTATTATTTCCAAACTCCAATTAGGGCTTTTTCGGTTACCCTCCAGAATATCGCTTTCAGCGGACCAATAATTAGCTGGGTAAAAATACAGAAATGTTATTAATCTAACTACAAGAATGATCCTTCAAGTTATATGAAAACTTATTGTAACTACAAATTAAATTTGGGCATAGTATATGTCGGTGCAAGTTATTTTAGGACCACTCCTTATTTTAGGACCAATTAGGACATGTGTAAATTGTAACTTACACATCATCATCATCATCATCTCCGACCACCACCATGATCATCTCCGACCACCACCATGATTTTCCGGCGACGGCGACCACCGGAAAATCATGTTTAAGTTAACTTACACATGTGTAAGTTATATACAACTTACACATGTGTAAGTTAACTTAAACATGATTTTCCGGCGACGACGGTGGTCGCCGTCGCCGGAGGACCATGTTTTTGGTCGGAGATGATCATGGTGGTGGTGGTGGTGGTCGGTGATGATGATGATGATGTGGTCCTAATTGATCCTAAAATAGGGAGTGGTCCTAAAATAACCCACTTTATATATATCTGACTCTAAACTTTTTTTTTATTTACATAAGTAGAGGTAAGGTCATCTACATTTCAGCTTTCCCTAGATACCGTCAAGGTATTGGGACCCAAAGCCCATGAAAGACGGCATTGGGTATTTACTTTCTATTACTGACCAATTAGTTTGTGATATGTATTTCATAAATTGTAGATATAGAGAAAGTATAAGACTAAGGAGTACGAAGAAATCGGAGAAGCTTTAAACCTGATATGTAATCAAATCAATAAGTTAGTGTACTAGTTATAGGCGTTAAAGCTTTAAAGGTACTTTCAAAGTTGATGATATGGGTAGCATTCACCACACTAGGGGGCGTTTGGTACAAGTGAATCGTAAAGAATGGAATTAGAATGAAGAATGGAAATGATGTGAATGGGAATGAACATAAAGAAAGGATTTCAATTCAATTGTTTGGTATAACAAAGAATGAGAATGAATGCTTTTGGTAAATAGAAAATAAAATAAATAAAATCATAATGTTTTTTGTTTTTATTTAAACAACGTATAAGTGAAGTTTCCCCAATCAAATTTCATTTGGTCAATAACATATTTTATTACGATGAAAAAGAAGTAAAATAAAAAGAAAAAATAATTAAATCATAATAATATTTGTAATAATGCTAAATTATGTAAAAAGGTTATGTCTGTGTGAGAGAGAATGAGAGAGAATATGGGAAATATGGAATAAATTATGAAGGCTAACCATACAAAGGTTGTGATGGAGGGGTTTATATAGGGAAACATATTACACTAAACCCCCTCCTTAATTACATACAAGTCCTTCCTTAATTACAATCAAACCCCTCCATACTTAATTACAAGGACATACTTATTACAAAATAACAAAACATGCACTAACTAATTATTTAAGCTAACAATCTCCCCCTTTAGTGTTGTTTTGTAGAAGATCATCGTCTTGTTCTCTTCTTCTTTTTCTGCCTTCGATTTCTTTTCTTTGTTGAGGATTCGGGTTTGTCTTGTTGAACTGACTGTGTTTTGAAGGCTCGCTTCTTGTACTCACTGTATTTCTCCTTCCAGTACTTCTTGGGAATGAAATGGAACTTTGGATCATCAGGGCGGTTTGGTGGTTCAATGATGTTATCAGCAAAGTTGACTGGAGGAATGTTGTGGGGACCAAGCTCATTATTCGGAGAATATCTTACCCAAGTACCTTCAGGAATATGAATCACACCACGACGTTCTTTTGGCAATCTAGCTTTTAAAATCTCTCTGGTTCTTTGTCTGTGGTTGATCTTTGCCCTAATCTTCTTGATCACCTTCGTCAATCTTTTCTTTTCTTTTTCAGACTTTTCGAACTCATGAAGACTTTCAAACACATTCTGGCATTGCAACAACGTTCCATCAGAATATTTGGAGAGTTTGTCGAGTCTTATGAAGATCTTGTGCCCCTGATCACTGACAAATACAAACCCTTGGGGATTATCAAACAAGGCACCGGTGTTGAAGTTGTCTAGATTCACCCCTCTGATGTTCTGATTGGGCACAGACAGGTTGATCTTCTTTTTCTTTTTCTCAACACCAAGTTGGAAGTCTTTTTGAGTTTTGCTCAAGATAAGACTGTTCATATATCTCTTAACAGCATAATAGGCCTCTTGATTCTCTGGATCTGGTTGAATGAGCTTGCGTGCAAAGTGATTCAGAAGAAAAATAAGATCATCGGCATAGAGAAGATTGAATCGGGCTTCACTAATCATATATCTTCGGTTATCCTCCCTTTAAACAACAAACCACATCAACCCTGGTTTTCTAGCAAACCCTGCATCACGCCACTCTTTGAAATAAACACGAACAACTTCAATTATCTTCAACTGATCTTTCCAGACCTTAGGAATCTTGCGACTTCTAGCTTCAACAAGGTCTTTCAAGTATTTTTTGTTAGAAATCCAAAAATAGTGATAAATTGTAATTAAGATTAGAAGACATTCTTGTTGTTAAGTCATAGATAAATGATTACTAAGGTTGAGGGGCTAATTGTGATAATTAGCATAGTTGTATTGTTAGACTATATATAGCCCTCATACCTTAGAAATCATAACAAGAACAGAAAAAGCAATTCATTCCTTACACAATTAATTCCAATCTTTCAGTTTACTCGATCATTCTCTCTCAAAACACACACACACACACCAAGAACACACACTATCAAACCGCCATTGTTAGATCGAATTCAGAGCTAAAATCGTGTTATAACAAGTGGTATCAGAGAGAAACATCAATCTGATGACGATCCATAACTGAATTCGATCACAATTTCATCAAAATCAAGTTTAATCTCAAATTCTGTTCGTAATATCTCACCTACTGGTTCTTCAAAATTCACACATCAAATCTCATAAAATCACAGTTGTTTGTTCATCAATAGATTCGTGGCTATTGATAACATAATCCTGTCAATTTTCAAGTTCCAATTCAATCCAAATCTCGAGATTGAATTTTGAGTTTTGGCGCGTAATTTCAGGGATTTGAATCTGTTGTGTTTTGTGTTGAATTTTGTTCATAATCGTGTTGCGGACGTGAATTAAAACAGTTTGGAAGTGATTTCGTGATCTAACTCCTTGTAATTCATAAGAAATCGAAGTTTTAAAAAGTTGATAATGGAGTTTTTCTGGAAATGTGTTCAGATGAAGAAGATAACCAAGACGATCTGCCTAAGATCGTTTTAGTTCAGTGCTTTGTGGCTTGTTAAGACGATCCTAACAAGATCGTTTTAGTAAAGAGTGTGTTGTGGAAGTGTTGATTCTGGCTAATTAATCCAAAAGGATTGGTTTGGTCGTTTCATACACTTAAAAGTTTTTGAGAAAGACAACAAGACGATCTTCATACCAAGATCGTCTCATATTTTTCCCAGGACGAACTTCAAACCAAGATCGTTTCACCTAAGACGATCCTCATCTAAATCGTTTCACGTTTCATTTTCATACTTAACCAAATTTCTCATAACATTACCTTAGACGATCTTCTCAAGATCGTTTCAGTTACCTGGTTCAATCAAGATCGTTTCAATTTTTGTTTAATTCAAGACCGTTTCAATTTTCATACTTAACCAAATTTCTCATAACATTACCTTAGACGATCTTCTCAAGATCGTTTCACATTTTGTTCTTCAAGATCGTTTCACTTGTCTTATACTTAACCAAATTTTCATCAAAAAGTACCAAGACGATCTTACTCAAAGACGATCTCACCCAGAACGATTTTGACAAGATCGTTTCATTCTCTATTCATTTCAAGATCGTTTCAATTTCCTTGTTGATCAAGATCGTTTCAGTTACCTGGTTCAATCAAGATCGTTTCAATTTCCTTGTTGATCAAGATCGTTTCATTACTTGTTGATCAAGATCGTTTCAGTTACCTGGTTCAATCAAGATCGTTTCAATTTCCTTGTTGATCAAGATCGTTTCAGTTACCTGGTTCAATCAAGATCGTTTCAATTTTTGTTTAAATCAAGATCGTTTCATTTTCCTACCAAGATCGTTTCATTTGCTCTTTCAATTCAAATCAATCTCAAATGGCTTCTCGTGAAGCATTGGCATTAGGTTCTGATACAAGACCTCCAGTTCTCTACCGTGGTTCTTACGGACTATGGAAGAAACGATTCATGGACTATGTGGAGAGTCAAACAAATGGTCATATGATGAAAGATTCCATTCTAAATGGACTTGCTGTTCATCTCCATCCCACTACTGGTGCAGTTATTCAAACTCATGAACTTTTGAATGCTGAGCAAAAGGATCGAACAGCTGCAGATAACAGAGCAAGGTCATGTTTATACAGAGCTCTACCGGATGAAATCTATGGGTCTGTTGATTCTTATGATACAGCAAAAGAGATATGGGATGAGGTGGCAAGACAGATGGAAGGAGCTGACGTGACTTCGACAATCAGATTGACCAACATTTTGACTGAGTTTGATAACTTCTCCAAAATGCCAAATGAATCTCTTGAGGCAGTTTATTACAGATTCTGCAATGTCATTAATGAACTGAGAAAGAACAATGTCAAGAAAACTGAGATTGAGTTAAACATCAAGTTCATCAAAGCACTTGGTCAAGAATGGGAAGAATTTGGAACCCAAATCAAGCAACATCAAAACCTGACCAAATTCACCATTCATACTCTATATGAATCCTTCAAGCTCAATGAAAACCAAGTCCTAAACAAAGCTTCATCGAACAAAATGCCGGAAGTTGTATCTTCTGATCCTTTGGCATTGATCGTTGAGAAGAAGATTTCTGAAGTCCTTAAAAGGCAAATGGTGGTTGTTTCTTCGTCAGATGAGGAGGGAGATGATGTGATGGCTACAAGAGATGGTGTATCAGACGAACTATATCAAGCTCTTGCCGCAGTAACTAAGCATTTCAAGAAGAGATTTTATAAAGCGAGGCCAACAAACAACAATCTCCGCACTTCTTCAACAAGTGCATTTCCCAAGAAGGAACACTATCATCCAAGGAGCAATGAGCAAAGTGAAGCTACTGGTTCAAGGTATGGTGATAAGAAGGAAGCATATGAGAAACAAGCAGTTGAGAAAGGGAAGACATCAGACAAAAGGTGCTACAATTGTGGAGTTCCTGGACATTTTGCTGTTGATTGCAAACAACCCAAGAAGCGGAACTATGAGTACTACAAGCAAAAGATGCTATTAGCCAAACAGGTCGAAGCAGGACATGCATTGCTTGCCGAAGATGACAAATGGCTGTTGCTCACTGATGATGAAGATCAAGATCTCTCCGCTAATGTTTGCTATATGGCGAGATTGGCCAAGAACAAAGTCCTTGAAGCAGAAAGCACTGATGATGAATACCCAGATGATGAGGTAAATCTCGACTCTACTTTTTCTTTGATTAAGGACAAAGAGTCTTGTAGATTAGCTTTATCTAAATTAACAAATCATATCAATTCTTTAGCCAACAAAAACAAAAGGTTGAAAAATAGTATTTCTTTTTCAAAAAGTGAATTTTCAAATCTTCTTGAAGAACACTCAAAATTACTTTTTGAACATGATACTATTAAACAAGATTTTCAAGCATACAAAGACAAAATGTTGGTTAAAGAATGTGAGATGAATGTCACTCCTGATTCTAAATTATTACAAAGATGTCAAAACCTTGAGAAGACCATTCATGATCTTGAAAAAACCAATCAAGATCTTGAAATTCAAAAGACCAATGAATGGCTTCGGGCAAATGCGAGACAAATGGACGTTGATATTCTCAATAAGAAGCTCCAAGAAGCTAAACCAAATAATGTTGAACTCGAAAGGAAGATTTCTGATTTAAATCATAATTGTTTTCTAAAAGGCATTGAGATTGAGAATCTTGAAAAACAAGTTGAGGAATTTAAAAAGAATATACTTTTCTATCAAGAAAAGTTATATAAAGTTGAACAAAATCCTCTCTTGAATTTCACTGCCTATTTCAATAAGTCAAAAATTGACAAAACAGAACTTCTTCTCGGGTTGGGATTTGAGAATATCACACCATTAAAAAAGGCCAAAGAGGAAATCGAACCCCTGTATGATGAAAAATTTCTTCGCCTTGGTATGATACAACAATTTATTCGTCCATTAGATGACGAATTTGAGACTGATGAAGTTGAGAGAATACCTAATCAAGATTTTTTGGTTAATTATGATGCAATCAATGATTCATACAAAACAAAACAATCTTCAATTTTCAAATTGGAAGAAATTGAATCAAATTTTCAAAACCAAGAATCTGTTAGTACTTCACCTAAATCAACTAAAATGTATTTTCCAACCACATTTTTGGAAAAGCAAATAGAAGATTTACAACAAAAGGTGGAATCTCAACAAACATTTATCAATCATCTCAAGTCTCAAAGTCCGAATCTAGAGGATAAATGTATTGTTGTTAATACTAAGAAAGTTTGTGAGAATGTTTCTACTCAAACTGACCAAAGTGCATCCGTAGAAAATTCTACCCAAACTACTTGTGATTCATCTACCAATATCTCCACTCAGACCTTGACTGATTCTCTTGAATGTACTTGTCAAAATACTGCTACTTTTATAGCTGATGATTGTGTGCAATCTGATCTTTCTGATGAAGAACTTGCACATAGTTTAGTTTTGATATGGTACTTCTATAGGTTTTTCACATGCAACGCTGTTGATGAGTTAGTTGTTCACCCTAAGCCTAGTGCTAGTATAGGTGTTGATACGTCTACTCAATTTTCTTGTGAGACCAAAGATGTGTCAGTTCAAGTTGACCTAATTTCTGAGACTACCCATAATGTGAAGTTGGACACCAAGATTCCTGATTTCTCAAAATTTTCAAATAAATCTAAAATTAATCAATCTCCATTGAAATTTTCTTTTTCAAAAGATTTCACGAAGGTTGATTTTGATAAATTCATGGAGGGAGAATATATTTTTGATTCAGAAACTGAGAAAAAGATTGAATCTACCAAAATCAAAATGGAACAGAAATGGAATCTCAAAAACCATCGTCCAAAGCTCCAACTTCATATTACTCAAAGAAACGAGTTAACCAAACTCGTCAAGACTGAACCAAAGACCATTGCTACACCTGTGAAACATGTCAAAAAGGAACAAGCTGAAACCCCACACACAACAAAGTACACCAAAGTGAAACTTCCGAAAGACTATACTAATGCTTCTAAATCTAACTCTCAATCTAGCTCTTTACCTAAGGTATCTAAGTCTAGCTCAAATTTGCTAACTAAGGATGCATCTAATGGTTCAACTAGATATAGGGATAGATATGGATGGTTTTCTCATGATAAACCAAAGAAGCAAGAAGTTTCCTCACCACCAAATTCCAAAAAGATGAAAGTTTTTAAAACTCCTCGTTCTAATCTTTGTAGCTTCAATTCAACAGGTGGAAAGAGCTTAAGTAGTGATGCTAAATGGGTTGCTAAGTCATTAGAACCTAAGATCACTAGTATCCAGAAAGAGGTTGAGAAAAAGAAGAAAAGAAGGAGGAGAAAAGCTATTAATCGGTGGAAAGGTGTTCCTGTTAAACAAAACAATTCTGATTTGTTAATAAATGTTGAATGTGCCAAGGCAAGGCCTTGTGAGCTTGTAAACAATTTTAATTCCTGTGTGGTGGAGATGAATGCTTGTAGACATGTTACTTTTAATTCTCGTGTGAATGTTCGTACATTTTATTCAAATATGTTTGTTGATAATATGCTTGCTGATGCTTATGTTGATTCAATAACATGTTTGAATGCGCATCCTAAGTTATATACCCTGCCTGTTTTATCTAACCAAAAAGGACCCGTTTTCAAGTGGGTACCTAAAACGGTTAATTTCTTTGATTGCAGGAAATAACCATCTGTGTTTGGATACTCGATTCCGGGTGTTCGAAGCACATGACTGGAAATAAATCTTTGCTGAAGAATTTTGTTGAAAGATTCATGGGAACTGTTTGCTTTGGAAACAACAATTTCGCTCCTATCTTAGGTTATGGGGACATTGAACGAAATGGGATTATAATCAAGAAAGTTCACTATGTTGAAGGTTTAAGTCACAACTTGTTCAGTGTTGGACAATTCTGTGATAACAATCTTCAAGTTCTTTTTCGAAAATCTCTTTGCAAAGTCCAAACCTTAGATGGAGTTGATATTCTTTGTGGCGATCGTGACGATAACCTTTTTACCGTCAATCTCGATGATAACCAACCAACCGATAATATCTGTCTCATTTCAAAGGCTACTTCAAAGAATTCTTGGTTATGGCATAGAAGGCTCTCTCATCTGAATTTCCAAACAATCAATACTTTAGTCAATAAGCATCTTGTTGAAGGCTTACCTGACTATAAGTATGAAGTGAGCATGTCTGTCCTTCTTGTGCTGTTGGGAAAATTAAGAGAGTTTCTCATAAACCGAAGAAATCTCCAAATTCTTTAGCACCTCTTCATTTGCTTCACATGGATCTTTGTGGGCCAATGAAAGTACAAAGCCAAAATGGGAAGAAATACATCCTGGTTATTGTTGATGATTATTCAAGATATACTTGGGTTAAGTTCCTAGCATCCAAAGATGAAACAACTCAGATGTTGATAGATTTCATCACCATTACTCAAGTAAATCTTCAACTTCCAGTTCGTTACATCCGTTCGGATAACGGTACTGAATTCAAGAATGCTGTTTTTGATGAATTCTGCAAATCCAAAGGTATTACTCATCAATTCTCAGCAGTTCGAACCCCACAACAAAACGGTGTTGTTGAAAGGAGAAATCGATCGCTGGTGGAAGCAGCAAGGACAATGCTTGCTTATTCCAAATTGCCATCCAATATGTGGGCTGAAGCTGTTGACCCTGCTTGTCACACTCAGAATCGGTCCATTATCAATCAGCGGTTCGAAAGACTCCTTATGAGGTTGTTAACAAACGGAAACCCAACATCAACTACTTCCACATATTTGGGTGTGTTTGTTACACGTTGAATGATCGGGATAATCTTGGAAAATTCGAGAAGAAAGGTGATGAAGGATATTTTGTTGGTTATTCCAAAACATCTATAGCCTACCGAATCTATAATCGTCGAACAAACACAATTCAAGAGACGATGAATGTTTGGTTCGATGAGATGTCAGGCATGATTTTTGAGCAAGAAAGCTTGCTACCAACAAGTATGGATTCAAGTGCTTCAAGTCCTTCTACAAGGAATACTACCTTAGCTTCTAAATTCAAGAAATTTCCAACTCCAACCAGTGATGAATTAGATATTCTTTTTGAAGAATTCTATAATTCAAAACCGGTTCATGATCAAGAACCTCAGATCATCGTTGAACCAATTCCAACCAATGAACCTCTTCATAACCACGATCCAGTTCCTAACAACACTCATGAATCAGCATCAAGTTCTTCTGAGCAAATATCATCTTCTAATGATTCTATTCCATCATCCTCTCCTGAGAATCCTACTCAAATGAATGTTCAAGAACAACCTTCTCAATTCACTCAGACAACCAATCCCCTGAACACTCCAAATGTGTATGTACCACTTGACTTTGATCATCCAGAATATGAGGAAAGGGTTATACCAAGTTATGATTCCATCTCTCAACAAACATCAAGTTTCAATGATGGTGATGTTGATCTTCAACAACAAGATCCTCTTCCTCATGCTCACAAGTGGACACGTATGCAGAAAGACCATCCTACTGATCAGATAATTGGAGATCCACAAGCAGAAGTAACTACTCGTACCTCAGTAAATGAGTGTCTTGTTGCACTTTCTCTTAGCAATATTGAACCCAAAACGGTATCTGAAGCTCTTCAAGATCCAGAGTGGGTTAAGGCAATGCAAGATGAACTCGCTCAATTTGAAAGACTAAAGGTATGGAGGTTAGTTCCAAATCCTAGAAAAGCTGATCCAATCGGAACGAAGTGGATATTCAAAAACAAAAAGGATGAGAATGGAGTGGGAGTAAGGAATAAAGCTCGACTTGTTGCAAAGGGTTATTGCCAACAACCTGGTGTTGATTTCGACGAAACTTTTGCTTCAGTAGCAAGAATGGAGGCCATTCGAATTTTCTTAGCTTATGCCGCATTCCGAAACTTCACTGTGTTTCAAATGGATGTGAAAACTGCTTTTCTGAATGGTGACCTCAAAGAAGAAGTTTACGTTGATCAACCTAAAGGTTTTGTTGATCCTCAAAGACCAAACCATGTCTACAGGTTAGACAAGGCTCTCTATGGTCTTAAGCAAGCACCCCGAGCATGGTATGATTCCTTAACTACTTTCTTACTTAAAGGTGGATTTACCAAAGGCATAATTGACCCTACCCTGTTCATTCGCAAACAAGGTAAGCATGTTCTACTAGTTCAAATATATGTTGATGACATTATATTTGGGTCGACCAGTCAAACATTTTGCCGAAACTTTTCATCTCTAATGGTCAATCAATTTGAAATGAGCATGATTGGGGAAATGAATTACTTTTTGGGTCTTCAAATCAAACAATTACCAACTGGTATTTTTATATCACAAGGTAAATACATAAATGACATGTTGAAAAAGTTTGATATGACTTCATGTTCTTCATTTTCTACCCCAATGGCTGCTCGAACAACCATTAATACTGATACAAATGGGAAACCATTTGACCAAAAGAGATATAGAAGTATGATTGGTTCATTTGTTGTACCTAACAACATCTCGCCCAGATATAATGTTTGCAACATGTATGTGTGCTAGATATCAAGCTGCTCCAACTGATTTACATTATCAAGCTGTGAAACGAATCTTTCGTTATCTGAAGGGTACACCCGATTTAGGTCTCTGGTATCCAAAGGATACTGGATTCAATCTAACTGCTTATTCAGATGCAGATCATGCAGGTTGTAAACTTGATCGCAAGAGCACTTCCGGTACTTTACAATTTTTAGGAGACAAAATTGTGAGTTGGTCTTCCAAGAAACAGAACTGTGTTTCACTATCAACGGCTGAAGCAGAATATGTGGCTGCGGCTAGTTGTTGTGCTCAAGTCTTATGGATGAAGACACAACTGACTGATTATGGTCTACGTATGATCATATTCCTATCTATTGTGATTCTCAGAGTGCCATTGCCATTGCAGTCAACTCAGTAAACCACTCTCGATCAAAACATATTGATGTTAGATATCATTTTCTCAAAGATCATATTGAGAAAGGTGACATCGAACTCTACTTTGTGGGAACTGAATTTCAACTTGCAGATTTGTTCACAAAACCGTTGGACGAAAAGAGGTTTAATTTTCTGATCTCCAAGCTTGGTATGTTAAATCTTAAACCTTAATTTTTTATTTGAAGGAATTCTTGAAACAGTTCAGAAAACAAAATACAAAATTAAAAAAAAATAAAAATAAAAAAAAAATTAACAAAAAGATTTTTTAATGGCTTGCATATACTATGTATGCAACCCGTTCTTAAATGATATATTTATTGTTAAACACATTGTTATTATACATATAAATTGATATAAGAAAACAAGGAATCGAACGCCTTTGTGTACTTCCAAGTATTCTTATATGAATATGTATGTGTAATAGCAATCAAGTTGTTTTCAAAACAAACTTTTCAAACTCTCAATTAGTGATATGGGAAACGAAGGATCGAACGCCTTTGTGTACTCCCTTGTTCTCTCATATTGTACTAATTGATTAGATTTTCACTTTACTTAAATGTTTTTTAATTGCCTCCAACATGTTGTTGTAAGATGCGACGGATTGAACGCCTTTGTGTACTCCCTAGCTATCTTACTACCAACATTGTTGTTGAAGCAAAACTTTGTGTTTCTTTTTGATTTCGCAAAATAATTTTTGCTCCACCTTTCTATGAAAACCATTTTTGATATATTCTTGCATAGATTAAGGAGGAGTTTGTGATTTCAAAAATTCTCAAACTTCAAATGTGTTTCAAACCTTTTCATTCACACATTTGATGTTTTTCCATTGATTTTTAATCAAATGGAGTTCGGTGATTAGTTTGCACAATGAGCGATAGGTATTTCTCAAAATTTACTCCATGAATTTCATCATCGCCGATGAGTTCTAACCCCGGAGTATTCACTTCTTTCATTAGATAGTGAGGGTATTTTGAGTGATGTTGTTTCGTGCAACTAGAATGGAGGGAGTAAAGTCGAAAAGTGAGAGGTTAAGGTGATTTGTTGTGAGAAAAGGGATAAAAGAAATGATACCCTTCCCAAAATTCTCAAAAGCCGGGTAAAACACGTTCTATCAGATGTCATTTGTTGATATCTTGATATTGAAGAAGTCTTCATGGACCCAGTGAAGCAATGCACATCTTTCCCTAACCACTCAAGTGTTTCTTAACAAATACTTGTTTTATTCTCACGGAGATTTTCACACTTCTATTGACTCTTCTTTTGGAAGATGTTGATATTGAAAAAGGGCGACATTCTGCTCCAGTCCCCGACTTCATTTGATCACATTGTGTCTAGAGCAAATTAATTGATCATTAAATTGATCATCTTTCATTCTTTTAGGACACACTAGCGTCATATCTTTGTGATATAATTGCTTATCTTTGTGATATAGCCGGAACATTCGTAGTGATATCTTCAATTGATATTCCACGATGATCGAATGGAAATCCTACCAATGCTAACATCTTTTCCAACGTTGAACGTAGGTCTCATAATTACATTTATGTGATTATTGAGCTAACGAGAAGTCTAAGTGACCTCGGTTTTCCCTAAAAGTCTTTAAGGTAAAATTGTGGTTATCAAATGCTTCGGTAGTGTTAACCATGATTTATATTCTTTGAAGCAATCTAGTGGTTGAAAAGCCGCAGACCGAACTATGTTAGCGACTTGTTTTGTGCATATCTCAATGATACATAGGAAATCCGAAAAATGTTATACATTTCTATCGGTCATTTCATTAATCCTTTTGATTTTTGAACATGCAAACGGATCATTCTTATCCGGTTTCATTTCTCTCAACACAAACACAGAAACCACCAACACCATGATATACTGTTTGTCCCAACAACTTCAATCTTACATTTTAGTCACCCATAGGATCTCTTGGGTTGGGCTACTAGTTTGGGTTGATGTTTTGATGGTTGACATTTCTCCATGTCTTCTTATTCCTTGTGACACTTAATCAATCGCATTTGTGCATAATGACATTGATTCCCAATTTTGTCATTATGAGGGGGAGAAAATATTATGATTGATTCATAGTCTTTGTCATCTGAGCTTTTGCTTCGGAAATTTTTGCTTCGGAAATGAATTTGGTATTGTCTTCAAATGATACCATCTTTCTATTCTTTTCAAGGCATAGTTAGTGATAGAAATGGAATGAGAGTCTATGTTGAGAAATTTTTTATTTGGGTGTTTCAAATGGAATGAGAGTCTATGTTGAGAAATTTTTTATTTGGGTGTTTCAAATGGGAAAAGGCTTATCAAAGTTTGTGTATAGGGAGAGAAAATTGTTCATGATAAGTCAATAGTTTCAGATTTTCACTAGACTTTAGTTGATTAAGATTTTGATTTCAAAAAGGGGGAATCTAAATTGACTTTTGAGATAAGAATGAAACCGAAGATGAAAAGATTTTCACTCAAGACAATTCAACAATTCAAAGATGCTCCAAAAGATGTATACTCATGGATTGAGGGGGAGCATGATTAATTCATAAGAATTTCATCTTAAACTTCATTCAATTGCTAACTCTCCAAAGTGTTCGAGTTGATGTGACAAAGATCAAAGCTTCAAAAGGTTGAAAGATTTGTTAGAAGATTCAAGTCAAAGAAGTAAAGCTTCAAACGAGTCTTCTTCAAACACACTTCATTCAAGATCTTCAAGTCATACAACAACATTTTATCAAAAAACTCCAATGCATAAATCAAGGGGGAGAGTTCATATTCATGAAACTTCATTTCAAGAAGATGAGATTCGTTCAAGAATTAAAACTGAAGAATCAAAAAGTTGAATTTCACTCAAGAATCGAAGATTGAAGAATCAAAACCAAGATTCATCTCTTCTGCATTTCAAAAGACAACTCTGATTCATGATTCATCAATCCTCGAAGATTCAAGCCAAACATGCTTTCATCATTCTCTGTTCAAAAAGAACATTGAGAATCTTCATATGATTTAACTTCAAGAAGTCCAAGATCAAGACGGAATCAAGTTCTCCAAAGACAAAAGAAAAGCTTTGAAGACTTGTTTCAACATCCCAATTGTCTTCACCACCGGGCTCATCAATTTCATTCCTTCAAAACAAGATAACACGTACTTCATTCATTACAATAAATCACTAAGGGGGAGAATGTTAGAAATCCAAAAATAGTGATAAATTGTAATTAAGATTAGAGGACATTTTTGTTGTTAAGTCATAGATAAATGATTACTAAGGTTGAGGGGCTAATTGTGATAATTAGCATAGTTGTATTGTTAGACTATATATAGCCCTCATACCTTAGAAATCATAACAAGAACAGAAAAAGCAATTCATTCCTTACACAATTAATTCCAATCTTTCAGTTTACTCGATCATTCTCTCTCAAAACACACACACACACACCAAGAACACACACTCAAACCGCCATTGTTATCGACTTCTAGCTTCAACAAGGTCTTTCAAGTATTTTTCTCGTTGATGATCAAGATCATAAGCACGTCTTGCCCTAATTTCATCAATATCAATCTTAACCAGATCTTGTTCCTTAGAGAAGATCCCGTACGCCTTTTCTTCAAGAAATTTGGTGAATTTGAAGAGTCTTGATGGCAATTTGAGATAATCAATACGTTTTACAACATTCTTTCTGAAACCACCATCATTGATTTGATCTCTAGGAACCCTGGTGATTTGGTAAGATGGGGATTAGCAAGGTGGTGAATCATATTGTCGAAGTTCATTCGGTTAAGGGCGGGAATTGGTTGCTGAACATTCGGATAGGTGTCAAAACCAGGTAAATCATCATCATCAGAAGAACCATTGTCATCATGTGGAACATTCTCAGGGAAGTTAACATCATCAAAGTCTTCTCCAATGATCGAACGATCAAGAGGTAAGCCATGTGATTGAGCGTCATCACGAAAATCAGAGCCTCTAACCACTTCTGTTGCCATACTAGCTCGAATCACTGACTCATCTGTATGAAATTCTTCAGTAGGCTCAACAACATCAGCATCTTGTGGAGGATCTCTTGATTGAGCATCATCTACAACATCTGTATCTCCAATTACTTCTGTTTCAGCACTGGCTCTAACAGCAGCCACATCTTCATCCATGTTCTCCCCCTCGTGTTGATCCTGATCATCAGGATCATCATGTCTTTGAGTAACAATAGCAGCTTGCCAACAAGTAGCTTCAAGATCTGTTATTCGTTTATGTGCTGCTTCTAGCTGAGCATCGGCCAACAATTTGTCTTGTGCTGCTTGCTACTGTATGAGATTTATACGGTGCTGATGATCAAACTGAGCTTGGAGTGATGCAAGAATGGCTTTATCAAAGGAATCGGTTTGACCTTCAAGAGAAATGAGTGTGGCAAGCAATTCATCATAGAGTCCCTCAAGACGAGATCGTCCAGAAGGAGAGTTTTGAGCAGATGCATTGTTAGAATGATTGTTTGAGGAAGAAGTAGAGGATGAAGAGGAATGCGATGGTGATGGTGGTTGTTGTGCAGCCACGTTAAGAATAGATTGTTGAAAGTGTTTTTCGGCTAGTTGTTGAATTAAAGAGGCACGTGAGATAGGATCTGAATCAAGGACAGGACGATCGGATGAGGAAGGTGTAGGCGAGTTGTGAGTAGTAATTAGAGGTGGTTGTGGAGTTGTAATTCGAATAGAAGCTGTGAACAGAAGATTTGCAGCATCAAGAGCCATAATTGTTTCACGTTCTTCTGGATTATACTTTAGGGCAAGACGTTCAGTGTTTGGTGGAGGGCTATCACTTTCAGGTGACTCAGGTGGAGCTAAGGCTTTGCCTTTATCTTTACGGAGCTCTTTGGCTTGTGTAGTCGGTGACGGTTGAATAGAAGCAGAAGGTAAGACCGATGTAGATGTCGTTGGCGCAACTGTAGGCTCCGATGGTGTTACAGTGCGGCCTGAAGGTTGAGGACCAGCAGGGCTTCCTAATGGTTGACGAAGCGAGGCTTCAACATTAGTTGTCGCGTAACGTATTGGTTTTGCATGAATGCACAACACAATGTTACGTTCGGTCAAACTACCGGGATCTCCTAGATTGCCCGTTGAACTGAGAGCGGAGCTAGGAAAAAGTAAGGCGAACCGAACTTCCTCGAAGCTTTGCTCATCAGCACCTGAATTAAGTGCTTGCTCGATAATGGCACAAACAGGATTTCCATACGGTCCTGGAAAAGGTTCACGAACCAATTCTCTGTATGTTCTGGCAACATCCAAAGGATGTGCGTGTGCAGTATCAAGTGACCTAGGGGGCGATCTAGACTCAAATGTGTCATCAAAGAAATGTGGGAGAGAGGCAGATGTCTCCTCGGCTTCAATGTCGTTACCCTCCGAATGAGGGAACGTCAGTGGACGCGGTTGGTGCCCGTGCAAGAATGAAACTAGATCCTGTAAAGAGGATCCAGAGTGGCGAATGGAGGTTTCAGCATGCGAGGGTGGGGAGTCTTCGACTTCTATCCTAGGGGTTGCATCCCGACAAACATTGGTTTCAGCTGTCGGAGGGCTAACGTTTTCTTTATGCCCTGATCCCAACCCGGACCGCTCAACCTCTCCTATTGTTTTTCAACCTCACCCTCCAAACCACATTGTCTCTCCAGAGTATCAAAGACAACCTCTTCAGCAATCGGTGGAAGAGGTCTAGAAGTTTTAATCTTGAACTTTTTGATTTTCTTTGAAGATGTTGGAATAGAGGAAGTTGATTGTGATTGAGATTGAGATGAGGAAGTTTGAGATTGATGAAGAGGAGGTGATGATGATTGTTCTGGTGGAGGTGATGGTTCATCACGAATAAGAGTATTGGATTTAGATTTAGATTTGCGGTGAGTTTTGTGTTTCTTTTTCGGCGGTGCAGAAGATGAAGAAGGTTGATCAGATGTAGATGGTGCAGATGAGCTCGGTGCCACTTCTCCTGCTAACCCCTCTTTTCAGTTCTTAGACCTATGACCCTCACTTGGTGACCTATGCGGGGGAGCGGTAGGCGGCTGTCGGCTTGCAGCTGCCATACCCCCGGCTAAAAACACTCTATAATTCATGAAGTCACTCTCTTCATTGGGCACCGAGCGAATAAGCAATTTAGGGATTGGCAAATAAGGAATGTTCTCAATGTCGGAGTTGGTGTAGACTGATCCATAACGAGGAATGAGAACTCTGTGGGAGCGAGGGAAGCGACGAATATTTTCATTGGTGTTCAGAGTATGTTGAAGAATAAGCGTCAGGAATCTGATGAATGGGATATACTTCTTTGTAGCATTATACTTTCCTCTGACGTTTAACACCAAATGATCCCAAGCAATAGCTGCAAAATCGAGATTAACATCGTAGGATATGCCAGATAAGTAAGTCAGAGTATGCGAAGTGATAGCTTCTTGGCCTTTTCTTGGTGGAGAGAGGCAATAGTTGATGATTGAGCATAAAGTGTTCCACAATCGGTGAAGATTCTTCTTTCTGAAATCCTTCAGAGCATTCAGTGGACCATTATAACCAAGTTCTCTGACTCTTAGAAGCATTTCTTGAGTAGATGGGGTTTCATCAAATTCTGTGGCGCCTTCGCGAGCATTTGCCGAAGGGAATCCAATAATGGATCGGAACTCCTCAAGTGTAAATGTGACAGTAAGAGGAGTACCATCATTTGTGAGGAGTTGAAATTGAAAATGTGGAGTTTGATTCCTTCCTCTTGGATTAATAAATGTGATCGAGCGCCACAGTTGGAACAATAGTTCTTCTTCAATACCGGCAGCGGAATTTGTAAAAACGGGAAACATAGGGTGAAATGAAAGCATAACAGGTATAATGCCATGTTGACAGACAAATGGAATCAGCAGCTCAAAATTATTTGCCATGTCGTCAGTACTACCGTCTGTGAGGAAATCCATTCTGCGATTAACAAGAAGACGAATAGGAAACATTGTTTCCAAGGTTAATTTACTCAAAAAGGTTTAATCTTACACCGTTTTTCGCAGAAGATGCAAAGGCAATACAACAAGGCGTTCGATACCTTGTTTCTTAGAGAAAACCGATATGGGATCATGAAAAACAGAGTTAAGTAATTTAAGAAACAGAAAAAGTGTTCTAACAATCATTTTCCAAAGAACTACAAAGGTAGTACATCAAGGCGTTCGATACCTTGCATCCTAAGGAAACTGAGAGGTAGAAACTGAGCAATTTAGCATAAAAAGATAACTTTGAAATTCTAACAAGTACTTTTCAAGAGACTACACAGGTAGTACATCAAGGCGTTCAATACCGTGCATCTCAAGAAAACTAAGTGTTAGAAACAAAGTAAGAGTTTTCAAGAAAACAGTTTGCAAGAAAGAATGTTCAAAAGATCGTGCAAAATGTTTCATGTGAGACTACACGAGCAGTACATCAAGGCGTTCAATGTTGTGCATCTCACTGAAATTACTTGCAAGAAATTATGAACGAAAGAAACATTATAATCACATGGAAGATAGGGACAAATGTTTGTGTAACCGAGAAAAAATTAATGAACATTGAATTGCTCAATAATAAAGATAATTAGAAGATACACAAAATTGGTTTTAGAAATTTTTTATCATAATCAAACTAAGTGAAATTGATTTGAAAGTTAAATAGAGTTTGAAAACTGTTGGTGCAGTTTCTGTGCACCTATTATTGTCCGCTGCAATGCAATTCAGGACAAGAGGCTGTTGTATGAGACGTTGTGTATGAGGCATTATCTATACTACATTGTGTATGAGACGTTGTGTATGAGATGATGTTTATACTACACTAATCTCTATGAGATGCTATCTATACTACATTAATCTCTATGAGATGATATTGTAGTGTACGTGACATGTAGTATACGTCCTTGAAGCCCAAGACCAGCCCATATTATGTGTCAGTATATATACGTTTTATAGGTCTAGTGTTTCAGTTAATGGTTTTAGTCTAGACAGAAAGCTATTCACGGATCGGGGTAGAGATCTATGCCCCGTGTCCACCATGATGTATACTCATTTGGTGTTGTAATCTGTGCCGATTAATGAATAATGAGTTTAACATATGTGTTTCTATCTCCTGTTCATATCTATTTGTCATGGTGAGCAGATAAAACACATTCGCAAAATGGAACAAAAATACAAAGTCAAAGACTCTCTGCTCAGCGCTGCAAGACATCCATATCCTCCTCCTTCTCCTCCTCAGCAACCAAGAAGTGGTGT